>CM062815.1:84286195-85486195 GCA_031772625.1 Pinus tabuliformis | reverse complement strand
AAACGACAGTCAAAGCAATTCACTATCTTCCCTATGAGTGATAGATAAGAAAGAGATTATGAAAGACCAACCTATAACTTTCGCTTGAATCTTCGCTTGATCTCCCTCTCCTTTGGCCGATCCCATAACTCCTCCCCATACTTAGCACACTTGGAGAGTAACTGCACAACTACAGAAACAAAGACCTGTCAAAGCATAATGATCCATCATAGCATAAACATCATAGAATCAGAAATATGATAAACAAATGAATGCATTTATAGTTAACACAATCAATTGGGAAAAATCTTGAAGAACTTTATGATAACAAGGAGAATTACAACCCATAAAAAGTATGATCCAACGCCATCCTCCCAGCTTCAAGCCTTCTTCACCTCATGAATTAGCAAGAACATATCAACAATAACACAATGCTCTCACCTTAATACTAAAACTAGTAGCACTTCCTTACATCTCAGAATAATTCAGCCTCTAGATCTCGTGGATGAGGGATCCATTTATAGATGAGTGAAGGAGGTTGAGTCATGATGATGATGATGAATGCCTTTCTATTTTTAGGAATTGGTTCCATGAAAGAGGGGAATTAGAGATGTTTTCCTAATTCCTTTAGTCATCCTTGGGCGAATTCAGAGGGGCAGGTGGCATAGGACAAGTTTCTAGAAGTTTCCATGACCAACCAACTCTCAAACTCTCCCGGAATTTTGTCCTACCTCTCCCATCGCACCTTCTAGAGGGCCAAAATACGATACATGGCACTTTGACAATGTAGTACCTACTATGCATAGCACCCAAACACAGGGCTTTCAGCAATGATTCATTTTAGGCACTTTCTGGATGATTTTTGAGATGGAACTTTTGGGGAATGAGGCATTCAGATGAATTAGTTCCTTTAGGGCATAAAACAACTATTTTAGGGGTTGATCAACCCTAATACATCGACATGTGTGTTGGGGCTTATGTGCCCAAATATGTCTATAACAGTTGCCCCCTAAAGCATCAGGTCGTAAATATTTATGTCGGGTGAAATGCTTTATCATGAGGATCGAAAGTTTCGAACTGGAAGGTGATATGCATCAATTACAATACAATACATCATGATAATATGATTTTTCTCATGAACTAGCTAAGGGAGGCATTCCCATGCTCACCTTATAAACTTTAATTACATGTACATAGATCAAATAGTCATCTATCGATATAGACTTGTGATTCTACAAATATAGATTTGTGATCCATGATTAGGATGACCATCTATGTAAAGCCTTTGTACATTTGATATCTTTGTACTCTCGAATATATCACAGCCTAGATGGATGAAGCTAGACCTAGGGTCTTCAAAATTATTCAATATTCACTCAATGTACAAGTCTAACCATGTGAAAATATGTTCTGAGGTCAAACATGGAGAGGCATCGTCTGATTACCAGCCAATAATGTAAGTTGTTAACAGACACGAGAGGGATCATCGATAATGATGATGATCCTCAAGGTACTACAATACATTTTGCATGGTGTGAATAGATGATTCGATGTCGAACACCATGCAAAATCTTTCGGTCGAAAGCCATTGATGTCAACCTATCACCAGAAGAGAGAAACTTGCCATTGATGTATGCAAGCTTCAAAGCACTGAAATGGTGTTTCTAAGTCAACTTATTGGATGATGAGCTGATGTCAACAAGAAGCGACTCGTTGTAGGAGGGCCTTGATGTATCCCACATCTAAGACATGAAACGAAGTAATGATTTTTGGAGATGAAAATGAACTGACGTCACAAAGTTTAGGAATGGCGGTCATGAAAATGAAGGTTTGTGGTATTGCAATGGATGAAACTTTTAATTGGATGACTTCTCTTGAACATATCAGTGACATTGAGATGAATTGGTAGCGTTGACCGAAAGCAAAAGTGATGGATGGTGTGATATACCAATGGTATGATAACCATCAAACGAAATGTCCCAACCCAACTTAATCACGGAGAAGAAGTGAAAGTGTCATGTTCAAGAGTGACTCGCTACCATAAGTTTTCAAGATCTTTCCCCATTTTCGCTAGTCATTGCTGACCAGTACCTCTTTAGTTTGTATCAAGCTTGAGAAGGATAAAATATGCTTGTATAATTCGCCCTTTGGGCAAACCCACCGCTATGTGATGTTTTAACGAATCTAGCGATAGTGAAACTTGGTCTTGTTTAGATGGACAAGTTTGTCGCTATTATTTTAACGAGTTTAATGACAAGGATAACTTGGTCCTTTTCATGTTTAGAGAGTTTGAAAAGAGACGAAAAGAAAACTCCATAAGTTCTTTTTCATAAAATAATCCCTCAGGTCCGACAACGGATAAAATAATACGAGAGAGATGTTGTTTCCAATAATTTAATGAGCTGGAAGAGACAAACGCTCGACTATATTTTCTTGTTTAAAGAGTCTGAAAAGAGTTTAAAGAAGACTCTATTTTGAGGAACGAGTGGTGTCTAGGGTAGCAACTGGTTTCGGCGATGTTGGAACTTCTCAAAACATGTTGATTTATGTGAAGAGGCTAGCTAATAAGACCACTCATTGCAACTGTTCCTCAAAAAGGGTAAAACAACCAAGTGAAAGTGTATGATCGGCCAAGGAATGGTGGTGATGGGATGAACACAACCAAGGCTCAAAAGGCTGATAGAATGGAAATCACAAGGGTTAAAAATTGAAAATGGGTTCATTTTTAGACAATCTTGAACCATGGGGATCTATGCTTGGATTCAGTTTCATGTTTACACAAGCTTGAAACAAAAAACTATGCTTGGATTTAGTTTCATTTTTACACAAGCTCAAAATGAAAAAATATGCTTGGAAACGGTTTGCATGCCCCCAGTATGATGAAAGGGAGAGTCTCCTGTAACCAGATGGAAGTCATTGCGATGAAGCAGGACGGTTATCTAGCACCTATTTGGCTTCGTCTAGATAGATAAAGGTGAATGGGGTGATTCCCTTCACATAACCTATAGGGAAACTTAACTTTTACCATTAGGTGCATGAGTTTGTTTCCTTTTTCTTTTAATGAGCTTGACACAAGACAAGGAACTCTACTCAGATTCCTTGTTTTATTTTTTAACGAGGTTGACATAAGACTAGGAACTATCCTCATGGACCTGTTTCATTTTTAGATGAGGTTGACACAGTAAAAGAACTATCCTCATAGACCCTTGTTTCATTTTTTAATGAGGTTGACACAAGACAAGGAACTATCCTGATGGACCCATTTCATTTTTTAACAAGCTTAACATAAAACAACAAACTATCCTCGGACCCTTGTTTCATTTTTTAACGAGGTTGACACAAGACAACAAACTATCCTCAGACCCTTGTTTCATTTTTGAATGAGGTTGACAAAAGACAATGAACTATCCCCATACTCCTTGTTTCATTTTTTAACGAGGTTGACACAAGATAAGGAACTATCCCCATATGCTTAGTTTCATTTTTATTAACGAGGTTGATACAAGACAAAGAACTATCCTCGGGCCCCTTGTTTCATTTTTTTAATGAGGTTGACACAAGACAATGAGCTATCCTCATAGGAGCTATTTCATTTTTTAACGAGGTTGACACAGTAAAAGAACTATTTTGATACTCCTTGGTTTCATTTTTTTAACGAGGTTGACACAAGACAACGAACTATCCTCATAGGAGCTGTTTCATTTTTTAATGAGGTTGAGACAGTAAAAGAACTACCCTCATATCCTTGATCACAATCGTGAAGGACAAATTTGGTTTCAATGCCCCTAGTACATGATATACAACATCATTGAATTGATCGTCATTTGATGTAGGTATGGAACAGGTTTCCACATAATTAACCTATGGTGGGGATGATACCATTGGTACAAAAGGACCATTTAGGGAAGATGGTTGACTAGGAGCTATATTTGGACTAGGAAATGAAAGCTGTTCAATGGTGACAATCTTTCCTTCATGCGAGAAACAAATCACTCGAAAGAGTGTTGAAACAATAGCTCCCATCCCATAAACATAGTCTCTCCCAAGAATTAAATTGTAATATAAAGGTCCTGGGACTACCATCATGTTGAGATAAATGGTTTTTCTTCCCAAAGTAATAGGTAACTGAGGGACGACCCCTAATGGTTGACTGGTTCCTCTGTTAAAGCTCAATAGATTCTGTGTAACAGGCACAAGCGGTGGCGAACCAAGCACTTGCCAAGCAGTTGAGGAAAGGATACTCACTGATGCACCTTCATCTATAATAGTGCCAGATACAATCATTTTACATACTTGTACTATGATTTGGAAAGGCGCATAAGAAGGAAGGCGGAATCCTACCATTCAATTCCAATCAAAGGAAGTGACTAGACTACTTAGAGGGGGTACTGTAGAAACGTGAGAATTAACCCCTTGAGTTATGAGAATTGGAGGATTTTCCCCCAGTATTGATGGAACATGTGGATTTCCCTCAAGCTCATTTGAATCTGAAGAAACAAAAATAACTTGAGTGGTATCATCTTCACTCTCTTCGGGAAAGGTACGATTTACTGAAGGTGAAATCAGGTCAACTGTTTCCTCAACCTGTTGATTTGGGTTGGGTATAGACTCATAGGATTCACTTTTAGAGAGAGTGGGCTTGACCGACGATTGATTTTGATCAGTTAATTCCTCAACTAGTGAAGGATTAAGGGATAGTTTCCTGTAACTGGATGGAAGTCGCTGCCATGAAGCAGGACGATTATCCAACACTATTTTGGCTTCATCCAGACGGGGACAAAGGTGAATGGGGTGATTCCCTTCACATAACCTATAAGGAAACTTAACTTTATCATTGTTTCCATGAAGTTTATTACCACTAGTTGATGGTGCGTCATCAACATTATCTCCAGAGGTTGATGACATAAGATGATGTGAACGAGAAGCCCATTCTTCTAAGATCTAAGTAATATCAAGACAATTTCAAAGAATATGGTCTCCCGTACAAAGTTTACATGGATATCGAACTTTGTGAGGCTTAACAGATGGTTTCTCATCAAATGTTGCATTCAAAGCAATGGTTGCTTGGTTTCCCTTTTACTGAATTTGCTTCTTCTTCTTCTTAGCCACTCGGTCACTAGTACCAATACTTTCACTAGGCGAAGAGGAAGAAGGGGAGGAAGAAACAACCGAGGAAGAAGGCAAAGGGTCAACCTCAGGATCAACTGGAGGTTGATTTTGTCCAGTTGGAATTGTACTCAATTGCGGAGAAATCATGACAATTTGAACCAAAGAGGTTGAAAACAACCATACTAGCAAGCCAATGGTAAATCCTAGAAGGGACAATGTAGCCATATAAGGAGCACCAATATTTCCAAAAGGATGAAAAGGACTAGGATTCCCATCAAAAGGAATTCCTTGATTGGTGGACTCCGAATTTGTCGCGATATGTTTCAACCTAAGATCAACTAAAAAACAAGCATGGAGGATGTTATCTGTGGTCAATTAATTTTTACAACACTAGAACTTAAATTTTCTTTTTCATTTTTTAAGATTCAAGAAAAAGCAAAAGATGACTCTAGTCGCTTTCTTTGTTTAATGAGCTTGAAAGGACAAGCGCTTAGATGAACCTTTTCTTTTAAGGAGTCAAAAAGGAGCAAAAGTGACTGCTCTGGAGATACTAAGCAAGAGGGTTTACCAAACTAATCACAAAACTGCAATATACACCTTGGTGGTAAATTAAAGAGAAATTACCAAGGATCTACTGTACGACAGTCAGTCTTCCTGAATGCTATGCTCAGTGCATTGTGATCGGTAAGGTGGTAGACTCAGCTTCCTAGGGATAAAGGATTTCAACCTATTGGGGTCTCCTACTATATACACGATGATACAGGGAGCACAAGTCTGTACTAGAACTTATCGAATCAAAGAGGAGGAATCACCCAACCTTCAGTGAAAACGACAACCACTAGGTTTAAAGATGTCGAAACATGGCCCTAGCCTAGACCTCTAGATGTGTTGCATTAAGTTCCAAAGCGTTGTTAGATTAATTGAGGTTCATTTTAAGTTGATCTTGCTTAAATATTTTCCTTTGAAGGTTCACCAAGTGATTTATGTTCACAATTCCTAAAATGCAACTATCATGATAAACAAACTTTTGATTTAGTTTGAATGATGAAAACCTTAGCTACTAAAGGATAGAGAAATCAGATCTTTGACAAAGAGCAAAGAGCACATCTATTGCAATTTCCCTAGTTATTCCTATCAATAATTCACAAACCTTAATAGGCACAATGCAAAATGCATGTATTTGTTTTCAAATTCCCTTAATGTGAATGAGACAACAAGGAAAACTAAATGCATAAATGATTCAGAATACTTCACACAAAATGGCAATTTTCGACAATTTTTCTTCAAAGAGAGAAAGGAGGACTAAACGACACTTTCAAGTTTGAAGAAACAAAACTTTTTGACACTTTGAATGAAATCAAATCAAATGCACAAAATAGTTTAATGGATTAGCTATGAAGGAATATTTTTACGACATTTCACTTTTTCGAGGAAATTGAAGACTTTATGACACTTCTCTATCGAAACAACAATCGATCAACACTACTTTTTGATAATGGATTGTAAATGGAAAACAAATACAAAAAAACATTCACCAATCTTAATCTATATAGAGGCTGATCTAAGTGATGTAAGTTGGCTTCAGTGATGAGATATTGTTCAAATTCAGCAAGCAACCAAACAGGACTGAAAACTAGTCAAAAACCTCAACTCCTAGATGGGAAAATTGAGTTTCATTCATCCATCACAGGTTGTAGTGATAGACAGTGTGATGCATAGCACTTTTCCCATTCAGGAACTAATATGCATAGCAGGTTACAGTTCAGGATAGTGCGATGGTCATAGGGAGCGATTCTGAAAGTGTTTTTGGCTCAAATTTGATGCAATTTTCAATGGATTAAGCTTGATTTTAATGAACAACAACAAGTAAAGTGTAATGGAATGTCTTATGAGGCTACTAAGCTACCAAAAGGGAATTTTAATGCTTTTGCAAATCAAATGCTCAAGATATAAACTAAACCATAGATTGATTGAAGTAGAATTTATCTACTACGCAATTGCATAACAAAAGCCGTTCAAAAGCTTCCTAGCTAGCTTCAGACTCTATCTATAGTTTATATAATTCAACATAGAGTAGGAAATAGAAAAAAACAATCATTGTTCCCTAGCGGAGTCACCAATTTGTTTATGGGAAAACTAGTATTTCTAAGAAATGCTAGACCTCTAGCTTTGGCAGCTAACCTAGAAACAACACTCAAAGAAATTCACTATATTCCCTATGAGTGATAGATAAGAAAGAGATTATGAAAGACCAACCTGTAACTTTCACTTGAATCCTTGCTTGATCTCCATCTCCTTTAGCCGATCCCATAACTCCTCCCCATAATTAACACGCTTGGAGTGTACTTGCATAGCTACAGAAAAAAAGACTTGTCAAAGCATAATGATCCATCACAACATAAACATCATAGAATCAGAAATATGATAAACAAATGAATGCATTTACAGTTAACACAATCAATTAGGAAAAATCTTGAAGAACTTTATTGATAACAAGGAGAATTACAACCCATAAAAAGTCTGATCCAGTGCCATCCTCCTAGCTTCAAGCCTTCTTCACCTCATGAATCAGCAAGAACATACAAATAATAACACAATGCTCTCACCTCAATACTGAAACTAGCAACACTTCCTTACAACTCAAAATAATTCAGCCTCTAGATCTCTTGGATGAGGGATCCATTTATAAATGAGTGAAGGAGGTTGAGTCATGATGATGATGATGAATGCCTTTCTAGTTTTAGTATTTGATTCCATGAAAGAGGGGAATTGGAGATGGTTTCCTAATTCCTTCAGTCATCCTTGGGCAAATTCAGAGGGGCAGGTGGCACAGGAGAAGTTTCTAGAAGTTTCCATGAGCAAACAACTCTCAAACTCTCCTGGAATTTTGTCCTACCTCACCCATCGCACCTTCTAAAGGGCCAAACTGTGATCCATAGCACTTTGATAGTGCAGTACCTGCTATGCATAATGCCCTAACACATGGTTTTTAGCAATGATTCATTTTATGCACTTTCTGGATGATTTTTGAGATGGAACTTTTGGGGAATGAGGCATTCAAATGACTTAGTTCCTTTAGCGAATAAAACAACTATTTTAGGGCTTGATGAACCCTAATACATCGACATGTGAATTGGGGTTGATGTGCCCAAATATGTCTATAACACCCTATGTATCAAAACTAAAAACATCAAAAGAAATATATGACAAACTTGTAGAATTGTTCTCTGTAAGCATTGTAGGAGAAGTGATCTTGTTAAGAAAATAACTATACAAGATGAAGATATCAAAATAAGAAGGAATGGCCTCTACTTTATGAGGGTGTTAGAAATAAGAGACCAACTCCATGAGTTGGGAGAAATAATGTCTGACAAGGAAATGACTATCATAGTGCTCAATGCACTACTAGAGGAATGGAGCAACTTCACATCAAGCATCTATGGGAAGAAGGAAGCTACTCCATTCAATGAGCTATGGTCATTATGCAAAATCGAAGAAACCAGGTTGAAAGAAAAAATCGATGTAGGATCAAGTGAGAAAAAGATACACTCAAATTATGAGATTTAAAATCTCTCAAAATTGCAAAGTTATTGGCATATTTGTGTTGCAAGGGCTTTTATTCTTTTATTATTTTGGGTCCAAATTTAATGTAAATATAGCTATTGAATTTTCAACCATTCCATTCAAAAGTATCATTTTCAATTTACTAAGGTTTGTGACAGCTTTGGAAAGTGTTGTTTTAAAATTTATTTTGAGAGTGATTTTGATATAATTTCAGCTGTCATTTTAATTTGGATGTACTTTTATCATAACTATTTAATTCAAAATTGTGTTGTAATTATAAATGAACTAAAATTAATCAAAATTGCGAGTTATTGATATTTTAATTTCATTAGAGGAAATTTGATTTCAAAAACTTAACATTGAATTTACATGTCATAATATGTAATCCAATCAAAATCTTTTAAAGTTAAAAAGAGATACATGTACTTGATATGACATGGAAATTTTTACTTATCTAATTTGGGTATATGTGAATTTTTTGAATAATATGGTTTACCTACCTTAAACATGAATGGTGTTGAAATGACATAAGACTATATTAAATATTAAAAATAAAATTAAAATTTAAGAAAGAGTAAATCATGGGTTGATTATTAATTAGAGAAAAAAATTAAAATTTCTAACTCATCTAATATTAATAATATATTTTTCTATACACAAACATTTAGAAACATAATTCACAAAATTAGAAATATTTTAAATTTTAACCTTTTTTTTTTTTACATTTAAGAAAACTACCACTTTCCATTTCGATTTATTGAGATTTTACATTTAAGTTGGATACTCTTTCTTTCTTTCCTTTTATGTTTTAGAAATTTATTAATAATATAACATTTTATATAATATTAATAATATATTTTTCTATCCATAAATATTTAGAAACATAATTCATAAAATTAGTAATATTTTTAAAATTTTAAATATTTATCAAATAAAATAATATTTAAGGAAGGACAAATGATGGGTTGATTAATTAGAGAAAAAAATTAAAATTTCTAACTCATCTAATATTAATAATATATTTTTCTATGCACAATCATTTATAAACACAATTCATAAAATTACATATATTTTAAATATTATCTTCTTTTTGTTTTTTTCTTTTTTCTTTTTTTTTTCAGAAAACTACCACATTACATTTCCATTTATTCAGATTTTACATTTAATTTTGATACTCTTTCTTTCTTTCTTTTTATGTTTTAGAAATTTATTAATAATATAATATTTTATATAATATTAATAATATATTTTTCAATCCACAAATATTTAGAAACATAATTCATAAAATTAGAAATATTTTTAAAATTTTAAATATTTATCTTTTTTTCAAAAACTTTCATTTCTATTGTTTTTTCAAGATTTACCACTTTTCCAAGTTTTTTAAGATTTCAAAATTTATGATTCTTCTATCACTTTATAATTTTCAAAGCACTTGTCTATTCTAGATTCTATAGAGAGGAAGCAAGGAATTTTGAACCAGAATCAAGGGAATATGAGAATTTTCTTTTAAGATATTTATGACTTTTCATTTTAATATTTTTTTTTTCAAGATTTACGACTTTTCTATTTTTTTAAGATTTTAAAATTTGTTATGCTTCTCTCACATTATAACTTTTAGTTACAGGTGATGATTCTAGGGAACTGGGCTATTCTAGATTCTATATGGAGGAAGCAAGGAATTTGGAACTAGAATCAGAGGAATATGAGAAATTATTTTTAAGAGATTTACTGCTGTTCATTCTAAGAATTTTTTCTCAAGATTTCAAATTTATGATGCTTCTCTCACTTGGCTATTATGGATTCTACGATACTTGGCTATTCTGGATTCTACACAAAGGAAGCAAGGAAATTTTAACCAAAATCTGACGAATATGAGAAAATATTTTAAAGAGATTTACTGGTTTTCATTTTAAGATTTGTTTCCAAGATTTACAGCTTTTCATCGTTTTTTAAGATTTCAAAATTTATGATGCTTCTCTCACTTTACAATTTTCATAGTATAGGTGATTCTAGGGCACTTGGCTATATGTTATGACACTTCGCTCTTTTGGATTCTACACGGAAGAAGCAAGGAAATTTGAACCAGAATCAGAGGAATATGAGATTTTTTTTTTAAAGAGATTTACCACTTTTCATTTTAAGATTTGTTTTTCAAGATTTACTGCTTTTCAAGGAATTTTGAACCAAAATCGGAGGAATATGAGAAACTTTCAAAGGGACTCTCTAGCACACAATGGAAATTAAGATCGAAGTATTATTAATTTAGATAAGAATTATTCTTTTTAAAACTTAATTGTTTTTCTAATCATGTAAACTTACTCTCTCTCTCTCTCTCTCTCTCTCTCTCTATCTATCTATATATATATATATATATATATATAGAGAGAGAGAGAGAGAGAGAGAGAGAGAGAGAGAGAGTTATATAATGTAAGAGACCCTCATATTGCACCACAGAATAAATCTCAATTAGCCTTATTACATATGGAAAAAACAAGGGAAACTATTTGTGATGACTATCTTAAAAAAGAATTAACTTGTTTATTAGCTACCAGTTAAAAAAATATGAAAAGACAAAACAATTTTTGATAATAAAATATTTTCAATTCAAATATTTGGAGAAATTTATTTGATGATGTTATTTTTCGGCATATCTGTTTTTATATTAAAAAAAGAAATATTGTTAAAACAAATGTTACTAATTTTAATCACTTTTTATCAATGACTAAATTCATTCCTTATATTTAGGAATATATATGATAGATTTGTCTCTTATATTTAGCAATTTATATAATAAATTTGAAACAATATATTAAATTTTGAATTACCAAATTTTATTAAATCTTGTTTTAGTAAACTAATTTAAATATAAAATATATATAGCGTTGTTTTGATGAAAGAACCATTTATTTTGGTGATTTTGGTAAAAGTGAAATAATAAAAATGAAATATTAAAAAATTGTCTAGATGACATTATTTTATTAATTTCTTAATTTTTGCTTAGGTAGTTATTTTTGAACTGAATTTTCCTCTAAGTGAATTCTAATTGTATTATTATTTTGTTTAACCAAGTTATTTTTAATATATATTATTTTTATTGCCATTTTTATTATGAATCCTTAAAGGATTCTAGCTCAATGGAAGAGTACCTGCTTTATAAGAAGGAGGTTGGTGGTTTGATTCCACTGTGTCCTAATATGAATTAATCAATGATATTGTAGTTTATTTTTAATTAAATACTTTTAATGTTGGTTTATTTCAATGGTGAGATATTTTTCTAGATTCATTATTTTATATTGTCTCTAAAGAGACAAAAGTGATGTTGTATTGTCTTTGAATATAATTTTTTATTGTCTCTAGAGAGACAATAGTTAGGATCAAAGACATTGTCTCCTTAAAGACAATATGTCTTTAATCCCAACTATTGTCTTTGGAGAGACAAAAATGAAAATGAAATTGTCTCTAGGAAGACAAAAAGGTTTGTGTTATATATTGTCTTTATAGAGACAATATTTTAAGACAATTTGTTTTTAAGACAATTTAGTTTGAGACAACCCCTTAAGACAATATTTGAGACAATACACACGTTTTCTTTTGTCTCAAGTTAAGACAAATTACTAAAAAATTGTCTTAAATATTGTGCTAAAACCCCACTTTGTGTTGTAGTGCTTGTACGCTTGCTTGTGCCTTCAGATGACATGTCTACAATGAATAACAAAATTTTCTTTATGGAATCATAAACATGTAACATAGAAAATATGTAATATAAACAAACACAAAAGAATGAAAAAGGCACAAGTTTTTTTTGGAAATCGTAAAAAAACATAAAAAGTGTATATGTTATTTTTTCCAACTATATAAACTTATCGAAATGTATAAGTCTTTTTCCAAATGGCTAAAAACAAAAATGAATTTTTCAAAGTGGCTAAAAACATAAATGAATTCTTCCAAATGGCTTAAACAAAATAGTCTAAATTTCCATGTATCATATGAGTCTCAAAACAAAACCCATACTATTGGGACACATTACTCTAAGAATGACATGACTGGGAAGTATATCTAAAAATTTGGAACTATATACTATCAAAATATAAATGCAAATATCAAAATGTACATAAAGATATAACATTGTTTGAGAATCAATGACAAAAATCAATACAAGTAACATGTATAACATAACTCATAGCAATTATAATTATACAAACAAAGAAAAATGCACAACATTGAGACACATTTACATGTAATTAAGAAAACTTTGGGGTAAAAAATATGAAATATTTTACATGGAAATATTTTCCACAACCATAGAGAGTATATAAAAAGGAAATATTTATAGGAACTCCTAAGAATACTAATATCCTAAGAATCCATATCCATATCCAATGGTGGAATCTCATCAATAGAATCCATAAGGGGAGCAATTTCAAAAACATTTCCATACTCAATCAAATAATTGCTATAAACAAACACAAAAGAATGAAAAAGACACAAGTTTTTTTTTCGAAATCGTAAAAAAACATAAAAGTGTATATGTTATTTTTTCCAACCATATAAACTTATCAAAATGTATAAGGCTTTTTCCAAATGGCTAAAAGAAAAAATGAATTTTTCAAAATGGCTAAAAACATAAATGAATTCTTCCAAATGGCTTAAACAAAAAAGTATAAATTTTCATGTATCATATTAGAATCAAAACAAAACCCATACTATTAGGACACAATACTCTAAGAATGATATGGCTTGGAAGTATATCTAAAAATTTGGAACTATATACTATCAAAATATAAATGCAAAATATTAAAATGTACATAAATATATAACATTGTTTGAGAATCGATGACAAAAACCAATACAAATAACATGTATAACATAACTCATAGCAATTATAATTATACAAAGAAAGAGAAATGCATAACATGGAAACACATTTACATGTAATTAAGAAAACTTTAGGGAAAACAATATGAAATATTTTACATCATAAATTTACCAATGTGAAATATTTTACATCATAATTTTAAAGTATTACGATAAAGACCCATAACATTTATAAAGACAAAAATGGAAATATTTTCCACAACCATATAGAGTATATAAGATGGAAATATTTATAGGAATTCCTAAGAATACTAATATCCTAAGAATCCATATGCATATCCTATGGTGGAATCTCATCAACAGAATCCATACGGGGAGCAATTGCAAAAACATATCCATAATCAATCAAATCATTGCAATCCTCCAGCGTTGGGTACCAAAACCCAAACATTTATTCATTAGTTGAATTATCAGTATCCGTTGGAAAACAAATGCGAGTCATCATGTCATATAATAGGAAAGGAACTTCACTGCAGTTGCACATAAGAACAAGACCATGGATTGTTCAAAATGGAATATAGCCAGGACATTTGCTATTTATATCTATAAAAAATCCTTCCAACAACTTCCATTTGAGACACCAATCATCTTCAAAGTAGTCAATTCTTCGTTCAACACATGGTTGACCAAATTGGAAATGATCTAATTCTTCAATTGACCATACAGAAGTGGAGCCATCATTGACAAGGCATATCAAGTGATCCATGTATATTGCTAGCGACATACACCATATGTGAGTGATCAGAACAAATGAAAAATCCCATTCATTTTTTATTACATGAAACCAGTATATTGTATACCCATATTGAGGATAATCTTCATACTCCTTTTCAAGATACAATCAAAACAATTTACTTTTATAAAACATGCCATTCTTAGGGGGTGAAGTGCCACAAAATGGAACAATAGCCCTTTGCCATACCCTATGAAGACTATTGCAAACATAAAATTTAGACTCCATTCTGTCATACATATGTTTTAGAACAACCGAGTCATATTTCTGTTGCTTACATTTTCCAATAATGAAAAGAATCCTCACTCTTCAATTCATATTGGCCCTATGTTTTTAAATACCTTTGTAAATGGATTCCTTACGAAATAGTTGAGTGTATGGGAGCATTCTGTTGGTAAGGATAAAACCACCATTGGTCCAATAGTAGGCTCTACTCTGTACCTTGAATCTATGATTCACAAATGAAATTGAGATATGTGTCCATTCTGATTAAGGTATCGAGGAGAAAAATAATTGTCTTTTATTATTGAGGAAAGGAACCATAAATCCAAAAGGAACGTAACAAGAAAGAAGGGTTTTACAAAAATTCTTCCATTTCTTACAAACAATGCTAAACTTTATCACAACTCATAAAGGCAACTAGAGGAAGACAAGTTCAAGAATTTCTAATGGAAGACAACTCCAAATAGATGGATCCATGATAAAACAATGAAATCACCTAATATATAAAAAAGACACATTTGATATAAACAAAACATTTTAATGTTGAATAAAATTAAAAGTAACATATATACATAATTTACCATTTAGATATACAGAAAAACTTCACATATACACATTGTATAAAATCAAATGAACGATCATAACATTATTACAACACTAAACATAATTCCACAAATTTTTAAACCTAATCTCTATAATCCAAGATTATTAATGTTAGTAAAACTATAATTATGTTTATATTAAGGTCTATTTTTAATATTGATGCTATAATGTTTCTACAAATATATTTATAATATCGAATCAGAACAACTCATTAGGTAGGTTTCCATCAAGGACAACACCTAATTCACAATGCCAACAAAAATTGTGTAGAAAACATAATTTTATCTTTTTGTTGGACTACACAATTTTCCATTGTGTTAAGGATAAAAAATGTTAAACCTAAACTAAAATGTTTAGTATAATGTATCCAGAAATATCGAATTAAAATGATATTATTAAATTTCTAAAACAACACATTCATATATATATATATATATATATATATATATCTATATATATATATATATATATATATATATATATATATATATATATATTCCTATATAAAACACATTTGATATCAACAAAACAATTTAATGTTGAATAAAATTAAAAGTAACATATATACATAATTTACCACTTACACATACATAAAAACTTCACATATACACATTGTATAAAATCAAATGAGCAATCATAACATTATTACAACACCGAACACAATTCCACAATGTTTTAAACCTAATCTCTATAATCCAAGATTATTAATGTTGGTAAACCTATAATTATGTTTATATTAAGGTCTATGTTTAATATTGATGCTATAGTGTTTCTACAAATATATTTATAATATCATATTAGAACAACTCATTAGGTAGGTTTCCATCAAGGACAGCACCTAATTCACAATGCAAACAAAAAATTGCCTAGAAAACACAATTTTACCTTTTTGTAAGGATAAAAAATGTTAAACCTAAGCTAAAATGTTTAATATAATGTATCGAGAAATATCGAATTAAAAAGATATTATTAAATTTCTAAAACAACACATTCATATAAATTTATTTTTTCCATATTTAAAATTACTCTAAAATCATTTAACTTATTTATTAATCAAATAATAGATGTTAATATCATAAGATAATCCTAGTAATGGACAACATTTATATCACAAATTAATCATTGTAATGGACTAAATTAATATCTACATGATTATGATTATGTGGTATATGGAGGTTAAATTAATAAATATTAAGAAATTTAAATAATAAACAATGGCATTCATATTTTTAATTATTTATCTTTGAAACTAAATTTTTAATATAATGAATTGAGAAATATCAAATTAAAATGACATTATTAAATTTCTAAAACAACACATTCCTATATATTAATTTTTTTCATATTTAAAATTACTCTAAAATCATTTTACTTATTTATTAATAAAACAATAAATTGTTAATATCATAAGATAATCCTTGTAATGGACTCTATTAATATGACAATTGAATCATTGTAATGGACTACTTTAATATCTACATGATTATGATTATGTGGTATATGGAGGTGAAATTAATAAGTATTAGGAAATTTAAATAATAAACAATCACATTAGTATTTTTAATTATTTATCTTTCAAAACTTAATGATATTTAATATCAATATTATAATAACAAGTCACATTTGCTCGATCTAAACCTAAGCTAAATTTTTTAATATAATAGATCCAGAAATATCAAATTAAAATGATATTATTAAATTTATGAAACAACAAATTCATA
The DNA here is from genome assembly GCA_031772625.1 of Pinus tabuliformis. Lineage (NCBI taxonomy): Eukaryota > Viridiplantae > Streptophyta > Pinopsida > Pinales > Pinaceae > Pinus > Pinus tabuliformis. The sequence continues at coordinate 85,469,389 of CM062815.1, read as the reverse complement.
TATATTAATTTTTTTTCATATTTAAAATTATTCTATAATCATTTTACTTATTTATTAATAAAACAATAAATTGTTAATATCATAAGATAATACTTGTAATGGGTTCCATTAGTATAAGAACTTAATCATTGTAATGCACTACATCAATATCTAGATGATTATGATTATGTGGTATATGGAGGTTAAATAAATAAATATTAGGAAATTTAAATAATAAAAATGTAGTCCCTTTTAAGTTTGTGAGATTTTTCAACATAATTTTATATATTTATATTTTTTTTGAATTATCTTAATTTCTTAATATTTATTAATCCATATTTAACTCACAATATGTAATATTTATTGATCCATATTTGAATTTCTTAATATTTCTTAACCAATATTTAACCATTCAAGTAAATTAATTAAATATTTAAGTTCTAAACCCATTGCTTTGGGTCTAAAACCTCAATATTGCTTAAATTTCCGAACCAATTATTTTTTATGGGTTTCTTTCTTCCTAGTTATCCAAAATTCAACATCTATTACATAAATATCTATTATTTTTTATTTGAGTAAATATTTTAGGAAAAAGGTAAATGCACCATTGAATTTGATATCTAATGATTTTTTATTATATATGTAAATAATGTTATTGTAGAGTTTATTGAATTTCAATTGGATATTGAAGAATATTTAAAAATAAAATGTTCTCTATTAGATTGTAGAGTTTAAAAGTTATTTGTTTAAAATGTTCATGGGATATGCATCTATAAATCTTTGTACCAATTCATTATTGATTACTTTCCCTCTCATATTTATTTCTCAAACTCATTCTTGATACTCATATGAGTGTTGTTGATGTTGAATTAAGTTTGGTAGAGATGTTGTAATGTCATGTTTTAATGTTGTAATATCCTATTTTATTTTGTTATGATCTATTTTAACTAGATCAATTTACATAAAATAGTAATAATAATAATAATAATAATAGTAATAATAATAATAATAATAATAATAATAATAATAATAATAATAATAGGATATTTAATTGCAATGACAGTGTGTGTGTGTGAATCGAAAGATTTCCATCTTTTTTTATTTTAGTATGGACTTGAACTTGTTTATGGGTTTTGGCTCTACAATCTGAACTAGGGTTTTGTCACTGGTCACCATGGTGGGACGCAAAGGAGGGAGTTCTGCTCCCTCCTACAGTCAAGTAGTTGCGGATAGAAGCAAGGGAGCTGAATCGCATCGCTTCAAGAAACCAATGGAGGTGGCAACATAGGCTATTAACACAGAAAAATCAGAAAATATCAAACCTCATGGACAAGAAGGGAATCATGAGGAAGCTAGTAGGGAGAGGAGGATAGGGGGTAGCAACCAGAAAGTTGCTCCTATGAGCATACCAGGGGTCTGTAAACCCAAGTCAACCATTAATCCTCAGGTCGTTTTAAGTGACCCAGTGCTTCAGGTGCACAGAGATCACATGGAGGAATACATAGTTATATGCAAATTTATGGGGATTTGGTCGACGGAGAAGGCTTTACAAGCATGGATAAGGAACCACTAGAAACCAAAGGGGGAAATAAACCTTCACCTTGGGTCCAAGGGCTTCTTTATGGTGGTGTTCACAATCTTAGAGGATAAAGATAGAGTGTTCGAGGGAGGACCCTATTTTTATGCTATTGTAGGCCTTTACATGTGACCATGGATGATGAACTTTGTCCCAGAATGAGGAACTTTCACATCGGTACTAGTATGGATAAGACTTTACTCCCTTCATTTAGATTATTGGATGTCGAAGTCTCTAAAGGCTATCAGCAACAAACTAGGGCATTTTATAAAGATCTGAGATGCGACTCTAAAAGGAAAATACACATCCTTCGCCCGAATATGTGTGGAAATGGACTTATCCGGGGCACTTCTAGACGCGATCATTTTAGAAGTGTATGATGAAGAATGGGTGCAGGCGGTGGACTATGAATATGTCCCATTTAGGTGCCACAAGTGTCATGAACATGGGCACCTATACAGAGATTGCCCATTAAAAAAAATGGAGAGCAACATAAAAAACACCATAGACAAAGATCCTGAGGGTTTCACTAAGGTTGGGGGCAAAGGGAAAGGAGGAAAGTGGTACCAAAAGAAGATTAATGAGGACAGAAAACTGAGCCACAACAGTTTCAAGATCTTAGAAGAAGAAGTTGAAAACAACGAGACAAACTAGGAATCAAAGAATAACCCCATTGAGAAGGAAGGCAATGTTAGCATGGAGGATATACCAGAGAACAACCAACAAAAGGATGACCTGCCAAGCATTATGGAGCTTAGTACAGATCATGAGATCACCCCAAGTGAGGCTGGAATGGAGGACCATGAACTGCAGGAGATTCTAGAAAGGGAGAATTTAGATCTAGAAAAGCTTTTGGAGCAAGGAATAGCCAAAGGGGTAGACTCCCTGCCAAAACAGGAGTTTGACAGGATTCAACAACTCTTCCTCTGAAGATCACAATTGATGGGCTCTGGAGTTAAATGAAACCAGGATAGCCAGGAGAATAGAGGGGTGAAAATGATGGATGATACACCGATGCATTCTTCCAAGAACCTGGGTAGGAAAAGAGGAAGAAAAAGACAAAATGAGTTGTTGACCGAATGTGGGAAACTCATGATTAACTCAGGTAAGATGAGAGATATTACGAGTTACTCCTTTACAAACATTTATTAATGAAGCTTACAACGTGGAACATTAGGGGTCCAAGAAGTAAAAGGAAACAAAGAAATATTAGCAGTAGAATAAAATAGGAATAACCATATATGGTTTTTATTCAAGAAACAAAGTGTTCAATGGACAAGATCAGAGAGATACATAGCAAGTGGTTAATCAAGTATGGGTATGTAGAGGTTAAAGCGAACAACTCAGCGAGGGGGATTCTTACACTTTGGGACCCCCAAAAACTTGGAATCCTGGATGCTGAAGCGTCCAGGAACTATCTATCATTGGTGATTCAACCTTTGGGTGATAAGGAGATGTACATGATCACAAATGTCTATGGTCCTCAAAAACAAGAAGTCAAACTGAAGCTTCTCACCTCCCTTGAGGATCTAAGAGAGATATATCTTGATTTGCCTTGGATTCTGGTAGGGAATTTCAATATGATCAGATCTCTTACAGAGAAAAAAGGCAGTACCAGAAAACTGGGCAGAGACTCCATTTCCTTCCAGAACTTCATAAATAACATGGGGCTAGTGGACACTGAAACAATAAATGACACTTTTACCTGGAACAATAAGAGGGGAAGAGTTGCTCAAGTCACCTCTAAACTAGATAGATTCATAATCTCAAAGGACCTCCTTCTCATACAGCTTGACATGTCAACTTTAATCCTTCCCTTTGGAGGCTCAAACCACTGGCCTATCCATCTTGAAGCTACTTTTATGGGCACACTGAGGAATATACCTTTTAGGTTTGAAATTGTTTGGCTCTCTCACCTTGACTTCACTAGCAATATTGACAAATGGTGGATGGAAGATATGCCCATTGAAGGCACTAAAATGTTCATGCTACAACAGAGACTTAAACACATCAAATCCAAGCTTAAAGATTGGAACAAAAAGGAGTTTGGTAATATTTTTAAAGCCAAAAGAGAAGTTGAGCAGAAACTCCAGGGGATTAATCAGATCATCATCATAGATGGTTTTACCGAGGAATAGAAAAATCAAGCTGACTCTCTTCAGAACGAATGGGAAGATCAGTGCATGCAAGAGGAGATTCTTTGGAAACAGAAGTCGAGGGTGCAGTGGATTAGAGAAGGAGAAAGAAACACAAAGTTTTTTCATAAATCAACCCTAGATCACAGGTCACATAAAAAAATTACAAAATTCAAAGATTCTCAAGGGAAAGAGCTCGTCTCTCAAAAAGAAATGGAATCTGTCCTAGTTCAACACCTCCTTAGCATAGCAGAGGAGCCTCTCGTCGACAGATCTCGGTTTATTAAAAATTTCACAAAGCGCATTCCGAAGCTTATAACCAAGGAAGACAACCACAATATTAACAGGCGAGTGTTTGAAGAGTAGGTCAGTGAATTTATCAATGAGATGAAAAATGCGAAAGCTTCGGGCTTGGATGGCTTCAATGTGGACTTCTTCAAAGCTTGTTGGAAAACAATCAAACAAGATATCCTTGAGGTTGTGGAAGACTCAAGAAAATCAAAAACGGTTTTGAAGGCTCTTAATGCCTCTCTCATAGCTTTGATTCCAAAGCAGGAAAAAGCTATCACACCGAATCTATTCAGACCCATAGCTTTATGTAATGTGGTGTACAAAATTATTTCCAAAGTGATCGCTAACAAACTCAAGCCCCTACTTCTAGCTCTTGTCTTAGAGGAGCAAACTGGTTATGTGGAAGGAAGACAGATTCTCAATAACATCATCCAAGCTCACAAGGTGGTACACTCTCTTAAGAGCAATAAGCAAGCTAGTATGATCATACAACTTGACCTAATGAAAGCTTATGATAAGCTAAGTTGGTCTTACATCAGGGCAGTGCTAAGAGCTTATGGCTTTGACCACAACTGGATAAGATGGGTTATGGCCCTTGTATCCATGGCTAGTTTTTCCATCTTACTTAATGGATCTCCCTCTAGAACCTTTATGCCTTCTAGGGGTCTCAGACAAGGGGACCCGCTCTCCCCCTTCCTCTTTGTTCCTATGATGGAAGGGCTAGGGAGAGCGATCAAAACGGAAAATGCTGAAGGAAGAATCCAAGGTCTGAAACTTACCCTACATGGTGCTGCTTTTACTCATCAACAATTTGTGGATGACACAATACTGCAGGGTATTCCCACAGTTAGGGAAGCCAGAGCTTTCAAACAAATCTTGAACGACTTCACTATGGCTTCCGGTACAGAGGTATGCCTTGACAAATCAAAAGTTTTCTTTTTTAACACTAACATTGCTATTAAGAGGAACATCACCAAAATTCTCAGGTTTCAAAGGGATCAGTTACCTTCCAAGTACCTTGGAATGCCTCTTACGGACAAACCTCTAAGAAAAGGATCATGGGAGCCGGTAACGAATAAAATTCAGGACAAGGTCAAGAAATGGACATGCAAGTCTTTAAATTTGGCAGGTCGTCTTGTGCTTACGAAGACGGTCCTACAAGATTTTCCCATTTTCATGTTTTCAGCTCTTCCTACTCCTAAACGAGTTATGTAATAGATCAGGAGTATTCAATGAGACTTTCTTTGGGGCAGAGGGGAAGAGAAAAAGAAGCGGGATTTGGTAGCTTGGGACAAGCTCTGCAAACCTAAGGACCATGGTGCTTTGGGGATTCATGACCCTGAAAGCCTCAGCAGAGTTTCGGGAGAAAAACTTTGATGGAGGTGGCTTAAGAAATTAACAACTGCTTGGACCAAGCTTTGGAAACAAAAATATGCATATAATTGGCAGGAGAGGGATCATATCCAAATGTCAGGGCTCATCAAGGGCTCCCACATTTGCAACCTTACTTGGGACAATAAAGCCATTGTCCAACAACATAGTTTATGGGAGATCCGAGCTGGGAACCTGGCACGGTTTTGGGAGGATCACTGGTAGCAGGAACCAAATTTGTTCAAGGAAGAATTAACTGATCTCAAGAATGATATTCACAAAAAATATTTACTTATGGTAAGTGACTTCTGGGATCAGGTAAGGAACAATGGTAAATGGAGAACATGGAAGGATCTGGCTTATAGTGAAGCAAGCCCTTTGACGGCCCAGGCAGTTTCTCTTGCTCTGGACTTGGAACAGAGGAAGATTTTGGTGTCATCCTTGTCTGACCAGCTGAGATGGGGAAGAAACACCGAAGGAAACTTTAACCTCAAAGAAGCTAAACGAATGGCTCTAAGGTTTGATTATCAAAACCCTGATCATGTATGGAAGAACCTTTGGCAAAACCTGCATTGCATGAAAATAAATTTGTTTATGTGGTTGGTTCAACAAAAGAAAATTATAACTTGGTAGAATCTTCTAAAAAGGGGTTTTGTTGGCCCATCCAAATGCTGTCTATGTGGCGTACAAGAGGAGATGATGGAACACTTACTCAACCTATGCCCATTCACCTCTACCCCCTGGGACTAGGTGCCCTCAATCTTCAGGAAAACTGACAGGGACAAACTCAACATCACCAATACTTTGAAGAATTGGAGGAAAAACTTCTGAGGCAATGAAATCATCAATAAACCTTGGACTCTGGTTCTAGGCTTTATTATCTTGGATGTATGGAAGGAATGCAATGGCAGTATTTTCAAGAACAAAACTGGCTCAACCCAGTACATCATTGCACAAATATTATGACAGCTCAAAGACAAAGCTGGAGCCCTTTTGTGGAAACTTCATGAGAACCCTCCTTTGCCCCAGGATGCTCTCATATTGCTGTAGTTGGGTCTCCATGTGCTAGTTCCCCAGGGCATAAACAAGGGTGTGAGCCAAACAACTATTGGTAAAGACATTTGGCAACCTCCTCCTCATGGTTTTTTCAAAATCAATATAGACGGAGCTTCTAAGGGCAACCCAAGGATGGTTAGATTTGGTGGGGTTGTAAGAGATGAGCAGGGACGCATAAAGGACATCTTTTATAGTCATTTAGGGACTGCTACCAATCATATGGCAGAGTTCATGGCCTTAGAGTAGTGCCTGGAAATCCTGATCGAGTCAAATTTATACAACACCATCATTGAAGCACACTTTAAATTGGTCATCAATGCGGCCAAGAATATATGTAATGGAATGACGTTGGGAAAAGTTTCGAAACATTGGAGGCTATCGCAGGTCTTTCAACTTATTTCTTCGCACTTGCGAACCTTGAGAACTGTTAGCTTCGTCCATGTGCGAAGAAAAGGCAATATGCTAGGTGATCATCTGGCGAATGAAGGAGTACTTCGTAAGGAAAGTTATAGCAGGTACACTTGGGATTCAACACCCTCGGGGAAATTGCATGATGATTCTCAAAGACAGGCAACCAAAGACATGGAGCACTTCCAGACCATGAGAAATGAGCAGAAGGAAGACCAATGGAAGCAGGAGAGAGAGGAAGTAGGAGTCCATCCTAACCACTGATCCCATAAAGAATGCTTAAGACAAAGAAAGCTACAAGGGAGGAGTACATGGTAAATAGTAGGCTAGTAGAAAGGCCGCCAACCAAAGACTTTGATGGCCTTCGTTATCGAATAGCTATCAAGTTGAAAAATGACAGAAGGTTAAGTCTACAAGTAGACCCGAAGATTTATAGATTAGCGGTTTATAATCTTTATCGGCTCCGTAAAGCGGGTAAAGGTCGCGCTAGTTTCCGATCCGATATCTCTAATGACTGTCAGATCAATAGGGGCTTGATTGTATGGATATTGGGTTTTAAAAGTGATAAAAGGTTAAGACTTAGACCGGACTCGAATTTTCAGTGGCAGAGGAAGGAATGACATAAACCCGAAGTGAAGAGAACGATGTACAAGAATCGTTTGATCATGGTAGATCAACGGACAAATTTGGTGGAAAAGTTTTGCGGGAGTAGGAGCGGACGGAAGTTCTTGAGTTGGGCTGAAGTACCACAGTAAATCCTGACAGTCGATCCTTCTTTCGCACGCTGACATCATATTCCATTACGGGGATTCAGCCACTGATAACCCACGTGCTAGTTTGAATAGCCACAGATCGTTGGATCTAAGTACCTCGTCTTTGAATGGATATCAGGTTTTAAGATGGCGAGTAGTTAAGCTGAAAAGAGGACCCAATTTTTTATTGATCATAGGTTCTTTTTCTTAATCGGGTCCGGAAAGCGGTTAATGGGCGTGCAAGTTCGTGAAGCGATGTTGGGTCAAGCTTTGGATCAAGAACAAGACCGACGATAGAGTTACAATTGCATTTTGTCTTCCGGTAAAAGTGTATGGCCAGCGATAAACTTAGTTTTGTGATATTGCGATGTGCTGGACCGTGGACTGTGAGATCAATAATTACTTCGCATTTCACAGTTTCAAGGGTTGGCAGCGTGTAGTCACTGCGATGTACAATAAGCCGAAATGTGTGATAAGCCAAGATGTGTTTTAAGTCGAGATGTGCTGAGGTTTGTGAGGTTGCGATGGACTCTCACATTTGGCAATTTCAGGTGTTGGTAGCTTGCAGTCAATGCGAGGTGCGACAAGTTGAGATTAGGAAGAGTATTCATTTTTTTTGTTTTTATGTGTGATGTTTGGGGTATTGTTGACCCTGTTGCTTGTTTTCATTAACGTGTTTGCCTTTTGCTGGTATTTACAATTGTAATTGTAAAGTAACTTTGTTATTAATATAATTAATTAATTAATTGATTGGCACCATCTTACTTGAGCAAAAAAAATTAATTAATAAAATAATAATTTAATATTAATAATTTTTGGATTTAGATTTTTAATATATATATATATATATATATATATATATATAATGTTTGGTAGGACTACATCTTCATCATGTCTAACTTCTCACTCCCATAGGGGGATAGCACAAGATTTGAACCCAACACTTCCGGATTTGGTGAGACTTCATTTCCACTACCATTGCCAATTGAGCTACTAGTAAACTTAATTTTTTTTTGTAACCTTGGAAACACTACATATTCATCAAGTCCAATATATCACCGAATAACTCTCCGAAGTACATTAATAGAGCACAGACTCCAAGTAAACTTAATTTTTTTTTGTAATCTTGAAAGCACTACATCTTCATCATGTTCAATATATCACTGAGATAAGTCTGGCAAATTGAAGAGGTCACTTCACATCAAATAATACATTAATAAAGCACATAATCACTATCTATCCAAGACCTAGTGGAGTGCATTTTTATTTGAAAACATAATATAATATTTTTTATTTTTCAATAAAATTACTGATCAATAAAAGACTAAAATAATATTAATATAATTAAAATTAAAAATTAAATTAAATTAATATTGTAAAATCCACAGATATTTCCCGATCAATTAGAGAGGCCTAGGGAGACCTGCCCGGTAATCTTGATGGATCAAAATAAATATATAAAATTTGAAATTAATTTAAAAAATAAAATTAACATGATTAAAAATAAAATAAAATAAATATAGTAAAACCCGCAAGAATTTCCGTATCTATTTTACAAGCCTTACTAGATTAGCCACATCATTTTAAAGGTTTATTTGTACTACAAGGGAAAAAGGAAAAAGAAGCCTAGAATGCAGCCATAAGGAGAAATTGCCACTCATTGTAAAAATCGAACGCAATCTTTTTAGGCGATTGGAAGGTAGGGCGGCATGGTTGTCTTCTTGTAGCATCCAATATTTTTTAGGTTTGCTTTTTTTGCATTCGATTTGATGGTGATTTTAAATATTTATTTCTTTTTAACGGCCTAACCATATATATATCTTTTTCTTTTCTTTTTTAATTCAAAAAAACCATACTTGGATTGTGGACCCAAGGGCTATATGCGTTAAATTCAATCTCCACTGTGAAATGCAAACTTTATGATTTCTATGGTATATTCATTGTTTAATTGAATTTCATTTAATTGGAGTATTGATTAAGGCTGCGGTACACAACAACCATAGTGTACGTTCGTATAACTTTACTTGATTTCTCCCACACTAGCATGCATTGGGTGACGCCCCTTCATTAAGGAGGGAGATCCCCTAGGCCTATGTTTGTCATCTCCGTTTGACATCATATTGACTTTACGGTCCTACATTTAAGAAACTGTCTTGACCTCAAACCCCAACACCTTGCAAACCCTCCATTGTTGAATCCGAGAAGATTCACCGTCACGACAATTGGGTTTTGAAAGAGGTAGGTTATTGCAAATCCTGTGAGATAGAGTTCATTTGGTTTGCACGAGATGAGAGAGTTGTGGCTCTGCAACAACAGGTAGCATGATGGCGGAAATGGTAGAAAAGGCTTCCACAGGCCTATAGGTAAACGTAAACTTGTTTTCGACCTTAATACTTTGAGTTGTTATTTATTCTGTATATGTTCTTTTGGATATGCTCTGAAGAAACCCTTAGTTCAGCTCCTGCATAGGGGGACTGTTAATGGCAGTTTCATGGTTAAGGATTAATGCGTCGAGGCCTCCACCCTTCATCCTGAGGTAAGGTAGACAGGCCCGCGCTTGAATTCATACAAGGTTCTTTGATTATTCGATGAATTGATATGTTAAATGTGATTTGCAGGTGCAGCTTGCCATGGCTCCTCGACCACTCTACCTTTAGGTAAGCCCACCTCTCAGAATTTGTCTTTCTCTACGATACTCCTTAAATTTCTTCTCAGGCTTATTCTAATGCTCTCACAGTCACAAGTATATTCCATTGCGGGGTTTTGGATACCTTCCAGTGACCGTTTCTCGATGTGGCACTGCATTCTAACCTAGCTCAATCCTTCGATTTCAGGTTGGTTGCTTTTCGATTCTATTGTGAATCCTTGGTGGAAAAATTCGGTCTTAGCTAGAAGGAAGTTAGGCTTACATTTCTTAAATTATTGTGTGACTTGCGCAGCCAAGCCTTACGGCTATGCTGAAGATGTAAGGGCTTTAAAATTATTATATAATAGGGGTATAGGGGACGGTTGTGTCGAGGCTTTAGTCCCACAACTATATTGATAATTTGTTCTCAGAACTCATGCATCTAGTTTGTGATGGGAATTTTTGATAATTCCAAACAAAAGAACAGAGCTGAAAGTGATACTCTGTTTTGCCACAAGATCAAAAACTGAACAGAACAATGCTCTGTTTTAACACAGCGAAAACATTAAAAAAATCGCTTTGCTGAAACTAGTGTTTCAGCAACGCAGTTTCATCAGTTGCTGATTGTAGTGTTTCAGCAACGGTGTTTTAGCAATGCTGAAACTCATGTATCAGCAACACTCTGGTTTGACGTCAAGACTATTTTCTTCTTACGGTGTATCAGCAACACACAAAAAAAACTTCTATTTATAAACAGTAAACCAACTGATACAAATTCGTCTTCCTCACATAGAGGGATTTTCACAATTGCTATTACAAAACATCTTCCTCTTAACAGAGGGATTCACCAATTTATGATGAAGAGCATCTTCCTCTTAATAGAGGGATTCACCAAGGAACGCTTCAGTTCCACACAAATAGCATCCTCCTTCTAACAGAGGGATTCTCCAACATGCCTTCTTCAGAGGCACTTCAAACTTTCTCTTACATTCATTTAGCACATACGCACTGCAACGTATTCCCTTTTGTTTTCTCAACAGAACAACTGCAAAGATTTCATGCTACTGCGTTTTCTTTGCATTACATTTCACTTGTGCTACTGTGCATTCCCTTCCTGTTGTTTTCACAATGGACAATAACCAAAACCTCATGCTGCTGCGTGCCCCCCTTCATTGATTAAAATCGCACTGCTACTGTGCCTCACTTGAATTTCAGATGCAAACAACAAAAATTGAGCTGCTGCATTTCTACCCTCTCTCACAGCAAACAATCACAAAACAAATTACATTCAAATCTGCACTGTTGTATGGTTCACTATACTGGAAGCATTTTTCTTCACGCTGCTGCGTGCTCTCCTCTGCTCTCTATATCATCTACACTACTGTGTTTACACATATATAGTGCAATAGGGGTCATAACAGTCCATCAACCACTTCAAATCTCTGACAGAGTCTCTGCTGCAATCTGCTGCTCATAATGAATGAAATCTGATCTTTCTGACATTCTGTTGTGCTTCTTGAGTCGGTTGTGTGGAAACCCATAACTGATAAATGCTGCGACGGCTTGAGGCTAGTTCTTTTCACTTTCGTCCATTCTGCTCTTTAATGTGGTTGTTTAGAAGTAATTTCATAGCGGTGGATCTGATCTTCCTCCTTCAGGAACAAAAAAAAACAATGTAAACTTTGAAACGGGAACTATAAACTCAAAACGGGAACTCTAGCCCAAAAACCCCAAAAAAACCACAAAAACAGTGCTCAAAACGAAAAGTGTGTATACTGGAACGATGTTTTTTTTTTTAGGTGTCAATTTTGCGGCTGTTTTAAAAATGGCAGTGACTACGAAATTTTCTACGAAATTTTCCTGCAAAATATAGCTTCAAAATGAAAGTGTTGATACTGGAATAATGATTTTTTTTTTTAGGGTCAATTTTCATACTTTTTAAACAATGCTAAAAAACCAATTTTTTATGTCTCATACAAAGTTAATTTTAAGGAAAAAACACATTAATGTTTCTAGTAGAATATCATTTTTCTTTCCTAAGTATAAATTTAACATGTTTCCAACACAAAACTAAAAAAAACATGACATTATGAACAAATTATATCACTGAATGAATTCAAAAGTCTTTATTTGTACACTGAATAAAACAGACATTATATCTCTAATTTGATATTGCATTGTAGATATTTAAACAATAAAATTTATCATACTTAAGACATAATCCAACAACATAAAAATGCTTCATAACTTCTCATTTAACAAAATATGGAAAACATTAATTTTATTTGAAGATACGATGCATACATCAGTTATATAAACTGTCTTAAACAATTATTCAAAATCACTCATATTTTCTTGCACACCATCAGAATTCACATCTTCAGATGAGTGACTGGATGCTGAAGAAGATGTTCCATATTCTTCTCTGTCATCAACTAGTGCCCCATCTGAGTCCACATGCATGCCCAAGATTCCAGGTTTCAAAAGTCTTCTAGATCTATGACTGGTTTCAGCAGAGTCCCATGTCAACAATGTTCCTTCTGGTAACAACCTTTTCAGAATCTCTGTCGTCTTGAAGCGAAGAGTTCCTCTCTTTGTTAAATTGAAGTCATAAACAAGTATGTCAACATCCTTCAATTGTAATATGTCTGTGTGGCGGCGATTTATATTTGTACCCTTTCTTTTTCTTTTTCCACCATTTTTTTTGTCAACTACCATCTCTGGCTTATACACACCATTGAATGGGTGTGTATTTGTGGCATACCAATGTACTTCAACACCTGTAACATCCTCAATTTCTGTAAAGACCTTTATAACTTTAGCAACCCAAAATGGATAGCCATTGGGATCTCCATCTGCTAGCACTGCAATCATGCAACCCTCCTTAATATCCTGTACTGAACCCCTATAAAGGTCTTCCATGGCTTCACGTTGTGCACGAGATCTTCTGGAACCTATATACATCTCTCTTTCCTCTGCCTGTGAAGAATTAATAATACCTTGAGATTGTTGCTATTCAACAATGTTTACTTCCTCATGTTCATTCGACACATTTTGTGGCCAAATAAATGGATTTTTCAAAGGTATATATTCATTTATTATTGTCGAAATGAGATCACTTTGATTATTGAAAAACGACTCCCACCAAACTGAATCAGCAATGTCAAAGTACTCATATGTATATCTAATACATTTTTTAATTTCTTTCAGGCATTCAGAATAATTTATAGCCCTGTTCTGTCTACGTGCATTCTGAACTTCACCAACTGATTGTAATAACAATATTTTTGATGCAAATATTGGATGATCTGGAATGAACTTCAAAAATTGCAATCCTCATGATGGTGCCCACTCTGTAGTAGTTGAATACTTCTTGCCCCATATTAGTGTTTTCCCATCAATTTTTCTGATACGAAATTGATGTTGGAAGCTAATGTCATTAAGTTGTTCAATGCATTTCCCCTCACCATATGATCCCAGAATAAACCTTCGCATGTCAACAGTTTCTTCCAACACTTCAAAAGCAAGCTCTGGCATGTATGATTTCTTAATACATTCAATTAGTGATGGCAAGCTCCCAACTTCCTTCCTCCTCAATGTGACTGAAAAACGACTGAACATCTGATCAATATGGTCATGAGTGTGCCCAACAAGAAGGAAACCAACCTTTACCTTTTGAAAAATTCTCAATTCAACAAGCATGTTCAGATACCCAAAAACAACCTGATTTTTGTTTTCACGGCAAGTGTTGTCCAATTGTAGATACAAAACTTCAGGAAGATTACCAGACCAATGAGAAATCACATCATGAATTATGGTTATGGTCAGATTTGCATCATTATGAATATTTGGAGCTGTGAAGTACACCCTTGGCAACATTTTCCCATTGAAGACCATACAACCAACCAAGTGAAATTGAATAAAATTTTCCTCTTGTAGATTTTTGGGTGTGCGAACAAAATGTGGTAAAAGTGTTTTCTTCTGGTCCATACCATCAATTATCAAACCCAAATATTTATTTGGATTATCATAACACTTCTTTCGATGCTTGTACAACTTCTTCCTTTCATTTGTTTGTTGTTCGCGATGCTCCTGAAGTTCTTTGACAATTAAATCTACACGACATAAAAGAAATTCATTAAGAAATATGTTTTCATAGTTGATGACTATACAATTTTAAAAGTAAAAGTTATGAACACTTACCTCTTTCTGAGCCTTCACATTTGTCCCTTTTTGATTTAAGAGAAGCACATGTACTGCAAATCCCCATCCTTGTCTTCTTAGGAATACGAACATTATTGAATTCTTTCTTCCATATCTTCACAAAATATTGATATGTAATAAAGTGGCCCTGTCCCTCAGCACTTTCTGCATATTCTTTGTATAAGTTGTAGATTTCTCGTCTTGAAAAATTATCTGGAATATGTATTGTCTCTCTATTTGGCATACACTCTCCATGCTTTGAAAAGAAATCTTTCATCCATGACATTGCAGTATTTGATAATGGCCCAAACTGTCTTTTATAACGTACTTATGAATAAAATGTGGGATCCTTTTCCAAATTTTCTTGAATTCTCGAGAGACGAAAATTCCCAAGTGAATGAAACATTTTGAAAGCTTTTCTACACAATAAAAAATTCCTAATATGATAATCATAACCTGACAATGTAGATTGCATGCAGCTAACTAAATATGAGTTTTGCATGCTTTTATTCATTGACAAATATCTCTTCCTGCTTTCTAATGCAAATGTGAAATCCATACGTTTCAAGCAATTTTTTTGGCAACATTCACTTGAAATGAGAGCGCTGATAGAACTTCTTCTCGTCAGATATTCTGCTCTACCCCTTGTATAACTAGAATAGCTTGCATTGATATGAAAAGGTCTGCTCCTACTCCTCGATACAATATTTCTTGGCAACATCTTCATCATTGGATCATCATTTTTATAAGGATTTTCATCATCATTAAGAGGAATGTTATCCACACTATGATCAGCTCTGATTTTCAAATTTTGACTGAGAGGATACCCTTCATCTTCCCCTTCTTCAGTGCTACTATCATAGTCCTTAGAATTCAGACTAAATGGAAAATCTGACTCGATGTTTAATGAATATTCTTCCTCATGTACATTGTCAGCGCTACTCTCATAGTCCATAGAATTAGGACTATGTTGAAAATGTGGCTGTTTACTTATTGAAGATGCTACATCCTGTCCTTTGTCACTGCTACCTTTATACTGATTAGAATTATGACTAACTGCATCATCCTGTTCTTCATCACTGCTGCTCTCATAGTCCTTAGAATCAGGACTAAGAGGACATTGTGACACTCCAATGTTTTGAAAATCATCATCCCGCGCTTCATCACCGCTGCTCTCATAGTCCTTAGAATGAGGACTAAGAGGACATTGTGATACTCCAATGTTTTGAAAATCATCATCCCGCGCTTCATCACCACTGCTCTCATAGTCCTTAGAATCAGGACTAAGAGGACATTGTGATACTCCAATGTTTTGAAAATCATCATCCTGCGCTTCATCACCGCTGCTCTCATAGTCCTTAGAATCAGGACTAAGAGGACATTGTGATACTCCAATCTTTTGAAAATCATCATCCCGCGCTTCATCACCGCTGCTCTCATAGTCCTTAGAATCAGGACTAACTGGACACTGTGACACTCCATACTTTTGAAATTCATCATCATGCTCTTCATCACCACTGCTCTCATAGTCCTTAGAATCAGGACTAAGAGGACATTGTGATACTCCAATCTTTTGAAAATCATCATCCCGCGCTTCATCACCGCTGCTCTCATAGTCCTTAGAATCAGGACTAACTGGACACTGTGACACTCCATACTTTTGAAATTCATCATCATGCTCTTCATCACTGCTGCTCTCATAGTCCTTAGAATTAGGACTAAGTGGACACTTTGACACTCCATTTTTTTGAAATTCATTATCACATTCATCATCACTGCTGCTCTCATAGTCCTTAGAATTAGGACTAAGTGGACACTTTGACACTCCATTATTTTGAAATTCGCCATCATGCACGTCAAAACTGCTGCTCTCATAGTCTTCAGAATTAGGACTAAGTGGACATCGTGACCCTCCATTCTTTTGAACTTCACCATCACACTCTTCAAAACTGCTACTCTCATAGTCCTTAGAATTAGGACTAAGTGGACATTGTGACACCCCATTCTTTTGAACTTCACCATCATGCTCCTCATCACCGCTGCTTTCATAGTCCTTAGAATTTGGACTAAGTGGAATCTGTGACTCTTTATTAATTTGAAATTCTCCATCCCCTCTTTCATCAGTGCTGCTCTCGTAGTCTTTAGAATCGGGACTAAGTGGAAGAATTGACTTTCTATTCATAGTGGAAGAATTCCCGCAATATTCATCAATATGAATAGAGTTGTTACGCGATGAAGATGTTGATGGTGTATAAACCGAAACTTCACCATCAGAGCAATCCATCACTTTCAAATAGAAAATGTTGAATGATACAAATGGAGTCTCCTAAGAATATTATATAGCTTAAAGAATGAAATATTCCTCCAAAGTTATTCCCTCCAAAAATTTTCGCGAAAATATTTCCCTCCAAAAATTTTCGCCAAAATATTTCCCTCCAAAAGTTTGTTAGATTTATTTACCTTTATTATTTTATTCTACAATTGATTGAAAAACGTAAACTAAATTTTTTTTATGAAATAAATCACTAAAATTCAAATTGTAAATCACAACTTGTACATTAATTATTCTAATAGTTAAAGTATATAATATTTACTTAACAATTTTATTTTTTTTAATTTTTATAATATATTCTCAAACAAATTAATCCCACATTCAATCCGTTGTAAAACAACTCTACAATATTCGCTCTATAATAATGTAAAACAAACTATCCCACATTAATCATATGGAAAAACATCTTCGTAATTTCACTTATATAATAAATTTCACTATCACTATTACTCGCCTCACATCTAGGTTTTCTGAAGTCCCTTGAAAGACTCGTGAATTTGTGGAGCAGCCATATTGCTATCAAAAATATATACAACGAAGAATTGTCGCAATTGAAAGGTAAGTTCAATTATTTTTTCGAAATTTTCATATTAAATTACTTTAATGAAGAATATTTTTTTTTTTAAATTAAAAAAATTTCCAAGCCAAATTTTAATATTGCTATCTACCTTACCCCGCCCGCCACACCTCCCCACTTCTCCAACACCTGCCCCACCCCCCCCATATTTTTTTTTTTAAATTAAAAAATTTTCGGAGCCCGCCCCACCCCGGGCCCCCCCGGCACCTGCCCCCACCCCGGCACCCCTGCCCACCCCACCCCGCCCCCACCCGGCGCACGGCCCAACCCCGCCCGCCCCTCCCCCTCCCCGGCACCCCCGCCCACCCCCCCTCCCCACCCGGCGCACGACCCACCCGGCGCACCGCCCCACCTCCCCCGCCCCACCCCGGGCCCACCCGGCACCCGCCCTCACCCGGCCCCCCTGCCCACCCCACCCCGCCCCCACCCGGCGCACGGCCCAACCCCGCCCGCCCCTCCCCCTCCCGGCACCCCCGCCCACCCCTCCCCCACCCTGCGCACGACCCACCCGGCGCACCGCCCCACCTCCCCCGCCCCCTCCCCGGCACCCCCGCCCGCCCCTCCTCCACCTGGCGCACAGCCCACCTGGCGCCTGCCCCCGCCCCGGCCCACAGGGCCGCCCCACCCTCTGCCCCATCCCCCCCCAGCTGGGCCACCCCACTGCCCTCCCCCTCCCCCTTCCCCCCCGGCCAGGCCGACCACCCCTGCCCGGGCCGCCCCCTCCCCCCGCCTGGCCAACCCCGCCCAAGCCGCCCAACCCCCTTCCCCCTCCCCCTCCTCCCTTGGCCGGCCCCCGCCCAGGCCGCCCCACCCTCCTCCCTCCCCCGCCCGGCCAACCCCGCCCCCCCCTCCCTCCCCCGCCGGCCAACCCCGCCCGGGCCGCCCCACCCCCTCCCTCCCCCGCCCCTGCCCGGCCAACCCCGCCCGGGCCGCCCCACCCCCCTCCCTCCCCCTCCCCCCGCCGGCCACCACCCCCCTCCCCCGCCCGAGCCGCCCCACCCCTCCCCCTCCCGCGCCCCCTCCCCGGCCCCGCCGCCCACCCCGCCCGCACATGGCCACCCCCGGGCCGCCCCGCCCCGGGAATCGACGCTCCGCCCCTCGGGCGGGGCGGGGCGGCCCGGGCGTGGCGCTACGCGGCGGCGCCGCCCGCGCAG
Source organism: Pinus tabuliformis (assembly GCA_031772625.1). Classification (NCBI taxonomy): domain Eukaryota; kingdom Viridiplantae; phylum Streptophyta; class Pinopsida; order Pinales; family Pinaceae; genus Pinus; species Pinus tabuliformis. The sequence goes on along the minus strand of CM062815.1, from coordinate 85,450,929 downwards.
CGCCACCCCCGGGCCGCCCCGCCCCGCCCAAGGGGCGGAGCGTCGATTCAGGGAATCGACGCTCCGCCCTCGGGCGGGGCGGGGCGGCCCGGGGGTGGCGCTGCGCAGGCGGCGCCGCCGCGCAACGCCACCCCGGGCCGCCCCGCTCCGCCCCTCGGGCAGGGCGGGGCGGCGGCCCGGGGGTGGCCCTGTGTGGGCGGAGGGGGCGGGCGAGGTGAGCAGCGGGGCTGGGGGAGGGGGCGGGGGAGGGGGAGGGGCGGGCGCGGTGGGGCAGGGCGGGGAGGGGGCGCGTGAGGGGGAGGGGCGGGAGGGGTGGGGAGGCCCGGGCGGGGGGGCCGGGCGGGGGAGGGGGGCGGGGCGGCCCGGGCAGGGGTGGCCGGGCAGGGGAGGGATGGGGAGGGGGGTGGGGCAGCCCGGGCGGGGGAGGGAGGGGGAGGGGGGTGGGGCCGGGCGGGGGAGGGGGGTGGGGCGGCCGGGCGGGGATGGTCGGGCGGGGGAGGGAGGGGGAGGAGGGTGGGGTGGCCTGGGCGGGGGAGGGACGGGGAGGGGGTGGCGCGACCCGGGCGGGGGTGGCGGGGGGCAGGGGGTGGGGCGGCCCGGCCGGGGGAGGGAGGGGAAGGGGAGGGGGGTGGGGCGGCTCGGGCAGGGTGGCGGGGGCGGGGCGTGGGGCGGCCCGGGCGGGGGTGGCCGGGGGCGGGAAGGGGGAGGGGGGGGGGGCGGGTGGGGGGGGTCGGCCTGGCCGGGGAGGGAGGGGGGGAAGGGGGAGGGGGCGGGTGGGGCAGCCCGGTCAGGGGAGGGAGGGGAAGGGGTGGGGCGGCCCGGTCGGGGGAGGGAGGGAAGGGAAGGGGGAAGGGGCGGGGGTGGGGGGGGCCGGCCCAGCCGGGGGAGGGGGGGTGGGCCTGCCCGGCCGGGGAGGGAGGCGAAGGGAAGGGGGCGGGGGGTGGGGCGGCCCGTGCTGGGGGGGGGAGATCGGAGGGGGGGGGGGGTGGGGCGGCCCGGGCGGGGGGCCTCGGGGTGGGCTGGGGGGCAGGGCGGGGGAGGGGAAGGGCAATTTTGATTATACAAATAAAAATTTTATGGTATATTTTTGTTGTTAATTTAAGTTAATATGTTTTTTTATTTACTAATTTATGTGTTCTTTTTTTAGGAAAATGGCATCAAGGAAAATTTATGTGAATCTTTCTGCACCAAGGAGTCTTAAAGGTGTATCTTCAAAAAACATTGGTGAAAGAACTCCACCTGAGCTCATACCTACAAATATTTCAAGTGCTTTAAGTGATAAGAAGCTAATCTCAGATTGGAAAAGTTCAAAAGAGGTGAAATTTCCATCAAGAGCCTGGTATGTGAAATAAAGAGAGAGCACAACTGTGAATATATATCTATACATTGATACACGCAATAATAATGAAAATTTGGAGGTGATGGGAAAAGTCATAGATATGTGTTCGGTACCAAACACTGAAGTTGTTTACGTACTTATAAAGGCTGCCAAGTCACATGAAAGGATTAAATACCGACTATCATATTCATTATATGACAGGAGAGAGGTATCTACAAAGTTGTGTAAACAAATCATAAATGATATGACCCAAAACATGGTAAGTATTGTTATTTGTATTTTTATTTTGCGTTTTGAAAATGTCTCGCTATATTTTTTAACTTTGTTTATATTAACATATGATATTTTGTTTGGCAGAATTTTGTTGAAAGCTATTCAATTATGTTGGGAGGCATTCATTTCATAGAGCATGATATCAAGAATGTTGTCAGCCATTTTTACTCAGTGTCAGAAGAAGATATGCAAAACATGGAAAATGTAGTAATTGATGATGCTACAAAACTACATCCAAAGAATCAGAAAAAAAGGCCTCTGGTGGATAAATCTAGCAAGGGTAAACAAGTTACTTTTGAGGACGATGAAGTTGAAATTGACAATGAAGCATATGTTGCCATTACTGAAGATGACATTGAAATTGTGGAAGGTCGTAAAAGACCAAAAGTAACAATGCCCAAGAATAGATCTCTTGAGAATGTTAAGACGAAAAAAAGTAGAGTTGAAGATCTTGAAGTAGTCATTACCAGCAGTCAAGAACCTAGTGAAACTTCAAAAGAAACAGAGAAATCATTACACCAGGAGCTGATTTAGGTGATGGCATTATCAAAACAAAACAAAATGCCATTCGACAGAATTTGACAAAGAGAAACTTAATTGATGGTGGTCGTACATTTCAGTTAAATGTCAGACAAACCTATAAGGCAAGTGAAGGACAATGCCAATATCAGTCAGTCAGAAAGCCACATCATCTGCATGTTCACAACTTGAAGACATTGATGAGGTACAATCCATATGCTCATGTGGTTAGTTATGTGCTTCTTGTTGATCCACTTCAAGTTCCCAACAAAGAAGCATTTGATAAGTCAAAATGTTTTGAATACAATTATTATGTGCTTGGGGGGAACCATTCTGTTGAAGCTCAAAGACAATTGATGGAGGAATATCCTAATAACCCACGTTTTGAAACAATGAAATGTATCATTTATGCTGGTTTAAATGAAACATAAGCAAAGTTAGTGGCATGGGATCATAATTCAGATAATGAATATAGGATGTCTGTGACTTTGATCCAAAAGGTAAGATTTATTCATAGTGAATTCCTAGAAAAATGTGGTGGGGATAAGATCAATATTACTGCAGATTTCCGAAAGGAATGTTGTATGGAAATAGGCTATCAAATTGAAGATAAAGGCAATTCAAAAAGTGGAAAAGACAACAGATCTAGCGATTTATTCAGAGGTGTTGATAACATTTTCCAATTGGAATTTAGAACTGGAGATATTTGGAATTTGATTGATGACATTTTTAGCATGTGGGAAGACATTCGCATTAAAAACCAGAGGGTCAGAAAGTCTAAGCCATTGATATGTAGCAACAATAAATCAGCGCCTGAACTGAAGCAACTTCCAGACGATATGACCATCACGCCTTGGAGGGCGATGCAAGGAGTGAAAGATGAAAAAATTGTCAAAACAATATTATCTCGTGTGAAGTCGGGGGAATTATCATTGGAAGAAATGTCTGAAGAATTTCAAAAGTAAGTTTGCTGAATTATTTTTACTTATTTCCAAGATTATAGTTATCTTTTAAATAAAACATGTTGTTATTGGTAGTATTTGTTATACATATCATTATATTAACTTTTTCTTACTTTATCTATGCAGTCACAAAGTTTACATGAAAATTCAGGAACAAATGGTTAAATTGTTGAATGAAGATAGTTGGGATGATGTTGTACGCAACTATCCAGATTCAAGTTCTACATCAACATTGAAAGCTTTTTATCTTGCATTTAAAAAGGTAACTTGATTTATACATGCAGTTTTAATCATCTGTGTACTATTTTTAATTTAAAACTTACACATACACTTGTTTGTTTGGTAAAAGATGAAGAAAGAAGATAATGGAGCACCAAACAGTTTCAAGACTTTTATTGAAAAAATAAAGATTGAAAGACTGAGAAAGCAACGTATTAAGAATGTTGAACTTGATCCAACTCTTAATCATTTCATTTGGAATGGGCTAGACACTATTCAATATCAAGTAATACAAGGCGGCTGTGAAGACATTGCGAAACTCGTACCAAAAAGGGATTATGCCCTGGTTATTGCAGATATTCCCCATGGTTTCAATATTCCAAACATTTGCTATGATATTGACCCTTATACTTATCAAGCTTTTAATAAAGTCGTGGCGGGATTTAAGGAAGTGACGTCATCACCATTATGGAGATTTGTGACATTTCATTCAGACACACAATTGGCAATGTTATTGCCAAGCTTCAAGGGGAAAACAAATTCAAGGATGCAACTTACATGGTAAGATGTTTAAAGGTATATTTGATTAATGTTGAAAAATTAATTTATGTACAAGTTAATTGAACTTTTACTATTTTATGTTACAGGAAAAAGTCAAATCTTCTTGACAATGAAGATCAACAATTTATAAATGACTGTGAGTTCATTCATATTGATAGTTGGGCAAAAGATGATAGCCATATGTCTATGATTTTTAATCGGGTGGATAAAAAGAGTCATAGCCAAATACTGACTTATGATGCTGTTGTGAGAAAACTAACATATGAAGACAAAGAAATGAAAGGAGAGATAGTTAACATTTATCAGAAACCACAATTATTGATTAACTATCTTATAGACATATGTTCAAATGAAGGAGATTGGGCTCTGGATTTATTTTCTGGCTCAGGTACGTTTTGCCACATGGAATTGAATTTCAATATGTTCTTTTTTTTAATTAATATGTCATTGTACTAATTTACTTCATTATTTTTTTGTGCTTGATAATTAGGTACAACACTAGCATGCTGCCTTCAAAAAGGAAGAAATTGTATTGCAATTGAGAAAGATCCATTACAATGCAATTTCATTCAGCAAAGAATTAATGCTCTTCAATTTCTTCCAGATGCAATGCAAGAAATTGGGTTGAAGAAAGGGGACTTTAGTGAATCACGTGTGGCAAAAAAGGCAAAGGAACCCCAACCACCATTACATGGAATGTATGGAAAGACATATATTGGGGGATTTGCAGACATGAAAGACCCATTAGAAGAGGAAAATGAGCAAAATGAGCAAAATGAAACAGAAAATATTGTAGAAGAGGACAATGATGAAACTCTAGAGGACGAAGAGTTTGGATTACGTGACATTGTTGATTAAATTTAAGTTATGCTTGTAACTCAAGCTTTGCAATGTTTCGACTTTTACATTTTATGAGAAGAATAAACACTCAATTAGGGTTGTTATACGTTCAATATTGGTAATATGTGATTTTTGCATTGATTTTTAAGTTAATCATTATTTTTTGAAAAAAAAGTAGTTATTATTATCTTTTTGACATGAAATTCATAAAAAAAACTATTATTTGACCATTTTTAGTTAATATTTTTGTATAAAAATTGTGATTTTGACATGTTAATTCTAGCAAAAAATTATCAAAACGTTTAATTTTTTTGTTATATTTATGTTAAAAATGGTTATTTTTATGTCCATTGTTAAAAAATGATGTTTTTTAGAAACAATTATTTCATGTGGATTGAAAAATTAATTAAGGATGTCTAAATATGTAGATTATCTAAAATTCAAACTATCGACTTTCTAATTTAAAAACGCAAAACAATAAAAACCCCACTAAAAAAAAAAAAAAAATTAAGATAGAGAACAAGAAAATATGAATACAATGACGACTTCAAAAACTATCAAATTTAGAAAATAATTTTTTACATTTCACACACTAGAAAATTTAAAGTCAAAAAATAGGTCTTTTAAAAAAAGGGTGTGATGCAGAATACTCACTTTTTAAAATCAGGATGAAAATCACTACCATTCACTACCATTCTAGAACTTAATGCACATGAAAAAAAATTAAAGTTCCAAAAACCATGTTCTTAAAAAAACATGTGTATTATGCATCAACACTTTTGAAAATCGGGTCCTTTTTTTGCCACCTCTACAAAACGGGTAACAGTATCAGTTCCCGTTTCAAAGTTTACATTGTTAAAAAACAATTAAAGGGTGAAAAGACTGTAATGGCGGTGGCTTCTTTTTAAAGTAAAATAGCTGCTGCTGTTCAACTGTTCACTGCAGTTGAAATTATAATTTCAACAGTTTCCCTCCAAGACTTGAATATAGAACTGTATTTGTACATTCAAATGTTTTCTCTATTCTTTTCAGAATGGGAATGGTTCACCGTGAGGTGTTTTCCCAGAATGGGGTTGGCTGCTTAAGTAATTATTCAACTTATAACTATATAGATGCACTATACTTAAAATAATTGGTGCTTTTCTCTGTTATATGGATATATACTAAGGTTACGACTTTTACTGAGATGGATTATTTTAGCTAGACACTATAATAGAAAAGAAGTAGATCTTGTCAAATTTATCTGTTGTGGATGAACTATATAGTTATCCTTCTCATGTGTATTATTTTATTAAAAGGGTTTTTATAAACGCGTCTGAGGATTCAGGTTTTATTCGATACAGTTTTCAGTTGAAATGTATCCACAGTCTAATAGAATTTACAGTGCCTTAAATGATATTAGAGAATAATACAAATTAACTAATCTTCCACGAAATGAATCTTTTACTTAAAGCTTGGAATGATTAGAGTATTTCTTTTCAGTAGATGAAACTAATTTCGTCACTTTATTTTCCTTTGAAGCACTAATATTGGTAACTAATTTACTGTATTGAGATTATAAATGATGACAATATGCCTAGAATCTATTATTGACATATTCATACTATTCATTCTTTAGCATATTAATATGTTCAATTCATAAAGTAGAGCAGAGAATCAGTCACCTACTAATACTTAATAAATATAGGATTTCTACTTATCTATTTCTTGCTTTACTTATCAGCCATGTGTGTGTTTATCTTTGCCTGGAAAGTCTCACCACCCAACCATGGACCTGGAAATTACATCCACATTTCCCCCTTTGAGCTCTTCCAGCTCCTGACAGTGGCTAAACAACTTGGTACCTTGGGCGTCTGGACTATGTCCAACCTCAAGTCTCGTACCTCTCGGCTGTTGCCCAAGGTCTTATTCCCACTGGCTATTTTGTCCAGCTCTAGGATGAAACCATTCACAACAGTATTCTTTCCCTAATAGATTTTTTCCAACCCCCCAGGGTTTTGTCCTTTCTCCTTTTCAAGGAAAAGATGGGAAAACTGCTTATAACTGTTTCAGGAGTTATTCTAATTCATTCTTCAGTTCTTTTAAAAATTGATCAGATTCTTTAAATTAATCATTAACAACACATGTTCTGGCTTTGTAGCCTAATAGTTTTACATTCTAGGTTAATACGAAAGTAAAATTGACAGTAAATAAGTAAAACTTTGTAAAAATAAATGTTGGAGCATCAATGGGTGTTACAGCTCCCTCCCCTTGAGAGGAACACTGTCCCTGGTGTTCTTTTCAAGCAAACAGTGTCGAGTATGCTTCACGCATAGCTTCCTCCTCTTCCCAAGTAGCCTCATTCGGGCCAAAGTGCTTCCATTACACTTTAACCTGGGTGATGGCTCATTTTTGCAATATGGTTTCTCTCCGATCGAGGATACGAAGAGGCTCTACCAGAAAATCTCCCTCGGGTTCGACCTGCACAAGGTAATCTACTGTTAGAGGTCTTTCTAAAATCAAAAATCTATAAATCATTGACTTATTCTTTTAATACCTGTATATTTTCCCAGTTAATAATATGTCGGGGGTCGTACACATATTTCTTTAACAAGGACACATGAAAAATGTTATGTTCTTGGATATGGCTTTTGAGTGCTAGCTTGTATGCTGTCGGGCAAATCCATTCCAATATTTGAAAGGGTCCACAGTACTTAGGTGCCAATTTAGCACAACCCTTCCACTGTAAAGTACTTTTCTGGGGTTTAACTTTCAAATATACATGTTCCCCCAACTGGAATTCTTTATGAGTTATTTTCTTATTTGTGTAAACCTTCTGCCTATCCTGAGCGGATTTCAAATTCTGGCAAATTTTTTTAACAGTAGCCTCCATTTCAGCTAACATATTAGGTCCCAATGTTAACTTATTAACTAGACTACCCCAATCAGTGGGTACTTGGCATTTTATTCTATATAACACCTCAAAGGGGCTCATCCCAATGATTCATGATGTCCATTATAGTAGGAAAACTCTACTAAATGGAGGTAGTCCTCCCACTTGTGTGCTTGCTGCATTGCAAACATCCTCAACATGTCTTCCAGAACTTGATTCACTCGCTCTGTCTAGCCATCTGTCTCAGGATGGTAGGAAGTACTGAACTAATTTGATTTACCATTGGTATCATCTTCAGAATGGGGGGAATTACCTTGTCGGTTCAATGGGGATAAATATTGCATGGTTAAAAAAGAAGAAAGAAAAAATGATTATGTGCTAATACCATCTTCTTATGCAAGCATTTAATACTTGCAAAGATTTAGCATGGGAGAGAAAACAACACAATATGTTATTGGTACCACACAAATAAATATCATCACCTCATACTAGGTAGCGATGGCCTTGGTGATGATTGTGTCATCAATAATTGTCGTTCATATGTAGTCCAAACTTCTAGATTCACAAATATGTTAGAATGTCATGATACCATCGGTCAACAAAGAAGATGCCAAATAAGTCTTCATTTGGAAGGTCATCATTCAAGGGTAGGTGTTGCACACTTATGGGGAATTTAGAAATGAACTTGGTGAGAGCCAAGCCTTTCTTTCTTTCTAGGGTCACAAGCTCCAAGTTATACTCTTGAAGGATAACAATCCAATGGGAATACTTCCTATTATTGACCCAAATACTCAAAAAAAAGGACATAGTGTTAGAGTTTGTGACAACTCCAATTGTGCACGTCAAGATATAATGACATGTTTTTCAGATAGAGAACACAACATTCAATGCCAACTTCTCCTCATGGAGGTAGGACATAGAGGGTCTAGTTAGGTTCTTTCTCACATAGTAAATGACATGTTCAGATCCATTGACACTCCCTTGAACTAGGACACATGCAACAATGTAAGTGGAGGTGGAAAGGTACACGATAAAGTCCTTATCAAAGTTAGGTGGACTAATCAAAGAAGTAGATTTGAGAGCACACTTAACCTAAAGAAACTAATGAACAATGGTGGTATACTCAAGAATGAATCTACGTAAGAAAATTTCTTTCTCTTGAATGCTCAACAATTGGTGTAGGTTATCGGGGTGAGGTACCTCAATTGTAGAAGTTCAAAGGTAACACTACATTGGGGGATTATGAAACCAAGAACCTATCCCATTGGAACGAAAAAGATTCACTTAAGAGGGTTAAGATTTATATTATTCTTGTGACATAAAATGAAGATGATACACATATCTTCCAAATGTAGCAACCATTGTTTCAAGAAAGTAATGATATCATCAAGGTAAGCAAGGATAATGTGGAATAATCCATGAAAATCTGAGTGCCTAACCTAGTAAAGTGGGTCTTCCAAAGTGTGGATGTGAACTTGACATCCCTATCAAAAATTACTACCCAGGGTATCCTGTGTAGTCGGAAGATTTCCCTCATAAATATGTGTGAGATGTCCATTGTCTTGTAGGTGGAATTTACGTTCATGAAATGAGCAGTCTTGCTCAACTTATCCACCACAACCATAATTGATTCATGTTGTTTCTTCTTACAAAGTAACGAGGTAATAAAGTCTAGGGTGATCGTCTCCCATTTTCACTCCGGAATGGGCAGTGGTTGTAGCAAACCAGTAGGATGTTGACGTTTTGCTTTCACCAATTGGCACTCTAAGAATTTGGATAAATATTCAGCCACGTATTTCCTTAAACATCGCTAGAAATAACTTTTCCTAATGGAATAAAATAGTTTCTGGTATCCTAGGTGAGTGGTGTAAGGCTTTTTATGGAATTCATCCAATAATAATTGCTTGACAGAATTTTGGTTGGGAGTATATACTCTGTTTCTAAATGTTAGTATTTTGTCTAGATTAATACCATAATCAAATTGTTTCCCTTTCATCTGAGCTTCCGAGGCTTGCTTCCAAAGGAATGCATATTCTAGGTCCTTGAGGGATGCTTCTTGGATGACCTCCGGCAAGTTAGATTGCACTTGGTTGTATTGCACTTCATATATGAAATGTATTTTTCTGCTTAACATATTTGCAACCCGGTTCTCCTTCCCCTTGAGGTGCTTTATGTCAAAGTCAAATTCACTCAAGAACGTAGTCCATCTAGCCTACCGAGCATTTAAATTAGAATGGTTAAAGAAGTTGGTAAGACTACTACGATCTGTCAATAACAAAAATTTCTTCCCTAGGAGATAATGCTACCACATCTTGAGCGTGTGTACTATTGCGGTCAATTCTAGATCATATGTCGAGTATCGATGTTCATAATCCTTTAGTTTGCATGATTCATAGGCTATGACCTTTCCTTCTTGTGTTAAAACACCACCGACGCCTTCCTTACTCGCGTCTGTACATACCACAAATGACTTTTCTGGATCTTCTACCTTTAGCACCGGTGCGGTAGTGAGTAGTTGTTTCAGCTGCTCAAAACATTGCTGGCATTCACCTATCCACAGGAAGGCATGCCCCTTTTTCTGTAGCGAGGTCATCAGAAAAGCTATTTTTGAAAAGATTTTAATAAATCGGAGGTAATACCCTGCGAGGCCCAAGAAGGATCTTATACCAACAACCTTTTTCAGTGTGGTCAATTCCATAATAGTTTTGATCTTTTCTGGATCCACTACTATTCCTTCTACTGATATAACATGGCCTAGGTATTGGATTTGACTTTTATAAAAATCGCACTTGCTAAAATTTGCGTACAACTGGTTATCTCGCAAAATCTGCAATACTGTTTTCAAGTGTTGCTCATTTTCTTCTTGATTTTTTTAATAGATTAGTATATCGTCAAGAAAAATTAGTACAAATTTATCTAGAAATGGCTCGAAAATGTCGTGCTTTAGACTCATGAAAGTGGTCAGAGCATTGGTAAGGTTGAAAAGCAGTACCACAAACTCGTAATGTCCATAACGAGTTTAGAATGCGGTTTTGTAGATGTCTTCATCCCTTATTTTGATCTGGTGGTAACTAGACCTTAAGCCTATTTTTGAGAACACGTTAGCTCCCTGCACTTGATCAAATAAATCATCGATACGAGGTAAATGGTACTTATTATTGATGGTCAACTTATTTAGCTAACGATAATCAATGCATAATCTTAAGGTTCCATCCTTCCTTCATACAAATAGCACAGGGGCTCCCCAAGGGGACACAATAGGACGAATGTATCCTTTATCTAGTAGTTCCTGAAGCTGCATTTTGAGTTTTGTTAACACATGAATGCTCATGCGGTAGGAAGCTTCTGAAACAGGGCTGCTCGAGGAACTAACTCAATGGTAAAATCAATATCATGCCTTGCTGGAAATCTCGAGATGGATTCAGGAAATACATCTACGAAATCCTGAATTACAGGAATATTCTCTAAAGAGTCATATTATTTTATCGATGTACCCTACTTGGATAACATAAATCTAACAACCCTTCCTTATTCATATTCTGAGCTAGTTAGCTATAATAGGACATAATTTGATGTTTTCCTTGATTCCTTGAATTTATTTTTGTTGTCGTGACTTGGTAAGATAACTTAGATATTTTTCTTTTCAATCCACCAAGGACTAGCAACCTTCCAACTAGTCCATCCTTATTAATACATCATATGAACCCAAGGGGAGGATGTTTAGATTGACATGGATGGGCTGTCCTGAAACTATTATAGGGTAGTTTTATGTTTTCGCAGACAACTTCCTTTTTGTTCGGTGGCTAGTTGAACTAGCCAAGACTTCTTAATGCTGAAATTTCTCTACCACTTTAGGACTAATGTAGCTTAGGCTAGCACTTGGATCAAATAAAACATGAAAAAATTGATCAGCAATCTTACCTTCACATTCGATCATGGTTGGTTGATATCCCGCTTGATGATCGTCCAAGGCAGCATTAATTCTGGGCATGCTCCTTGCAATATCTCCCACTATGGAGGCTTCTTGCATGTTCGAAAGTTGTTCAATTTGAGCTTTGTGCAGGCAGTTCTTGTAATAATGTGACTCCCCACATCCCCAACATTACAGTGGCGGCTTTGGCAGATGGTCAGTAGAATTTTTGCTAACCCCCTCTGGTTGTCTATTCTCGGCATATGTCTGAGCTCTGGGAGAATTTCTTGCAAATTTTCTGAAAGTTCTTTGCTGATTTTTTCTTCCATTTATGACTTTCAGTTGCTTGTTTGATGGTAAGTTCTTAATTTTCTTGCCAATGGCTCCTTTAGGTCCCTCATTTTTCTGTTTCACTTACTAATAACAGATGCAGTTCTTTGGTATTGCATCGTCCATCATTCTTGGATAATCAAATTCTAATTTTTCCTTCATGAAGTTGGGAAAAATTCTAATAAACCCCTAAATTTTAGCTTTTTCCTCCTTCATATATGGAACGTATCGCAACAAAGATGTAAACCATTTTACATACTCATCCATGGTCAAGGCTCCTAACCTTAACTCATGGAACTCCTTTGCCTTTTCATCATAGTAACATTGAGTGAAATATTTATCTTTAAAATGTTTCTGGAATTCTTACCACGTTACTTGTTCCTCGTCAATCTTCCTCACAGTTTTAATTTCTTCCCACGAGAGGGTGGCCTTTCCCCGTAATTAGTAAACTACTAGTCATGCTTTAAGTTTGTCAGTATATTCATAAATCTGAAAATATTTACCCATGTCGATCAGCCATGCCTCAGCTGCTTCTTCAAATTCTCCTTCAAACAGTGATGGTTTTATTTTTTTAAACTCACCTTGTAGTTCCATTTTCTATCTTTTGGACCTTCTCTGGTCGGAAACATTATCCGAACACCCTTCCTCATCCTCCTTATGTCCTTCTACTAACTCGACATTATCCTCTTCATGATGGGTTGACAAAGTCTTCTCCCTATTCTCCATACTAGGATCTAGTCCTAGTTGATTCCATCAGTGAGATAGGCTTTTAAGTATATTTTCTTGTTCTTGTCTTAGTCGTTCATTGTCTATCATTAAATTCATCATTTCTGCACATAGTTGTTGCAATGTTTCAAGCAAAGCAGCATTGTCTTGCCGAGATTCTTCTCCCAGTTGTATCCATATGTCTGGGTTGGCCTCCACATAAGGAACTTCCAGCTGTTGTGGTATTCTGGGGTCTCCCTGTATATCTGTTCTTGAGGTTGTCCTCTATCTCTCTATACATATTTACATTTACTTGGTTAGTATTATTGAATATACACAGGCATTTTTATATACATATACATATATCTATTTTGTTGTTCATGTCTAAAGGTGTATATATTGAGCCCATAGGTCTCAGTGTGCGAACCTGTCGCTCTGATACCATTTGTAACGACCTAACCCCATGAATGTTATATATATATATATATATATATATATATATATATATATATATATATATATATATATATATATATATATATAAATATATATATATATATATATATATATATATATATATATATATATTTATTAATTCAAAATAACCATACTTGGATTGATGACCCAAGGACTATATGCGTTAATCCTAACTCCACTGCGAAATGAAAACCTTATGATTGCTATGGTATATTCATTGTTTAATTGAATTTCATTTAATTGGACCATTGATTAAGGTTGCAGTACACAACAACCATAGTGTACATTCGTATAACTTTACTTGATTTCTCCCACGCTGGCATGCATTGGGTGGAACCCCTCCATTAAGGCGAGAGAGCCCTGAGGCCTCTGTTTGTCATCTTCGTTCGACATCATGCTGAATTTACAGTCTTGCATTTAACAAACTATCCAGACTAGCCTCGAACCCCAGCACCTGGCAAACCCTCCACCATTGGATCCGAGAAGATCCACGGTCACGGAAATTGGGTTTTGAAAGTGGTAGGTTATTGCAAATCCTGTGAGATAGAATTCATTTGGTTTGCACCGAGATGAGAGAGTTGTGGCTCTACAACAGCAGGTAACAAGATGGCGGAAATGGCGGAAAAGGCTTCCACAGGTGCATAAGTAAACATAAACTTGTTCTTGACCTTAAGACGTTGAGCTACGATTTTTTGTGTATATGTTCTGAAGAAACCCTCAGTTCAGCTCTTGCACAGGTGGGACTATTAATGACGGTTTCATGGTTCAGGATTAATGCGTCAAGGCCTCCACCCTTCATCCTGAGGTAAGGTAGACAAGACCGCACTTGAATTCATACAAGTTTCTTTGATTATTTGATGAATTGATATGTTAAAATGTGATTTTCAGGTGCATCTTGTCGTGGCTTCTTGACCACTCTGCCTTCAGGTAAGCCCGCCTCTCAGAATTTGTCTTTCTCTGTGATACTCCTTACATTTCTTCTCAGGCTTATTCTAACACTCTGACTGTTGTAGGGATATTCCATTGCGGGGTTTTTCATACCTTCCAAGAACCATTTCTTAGTGTGGCACTGCCTTCTAACCTGGTTCAATCCTTCGATTTCAGGTTGGTTCCTTTTTTATTCTCTAGTGAATCCTTGGTGGCAAACTCTGGTCTTAGCTGGAGGAAAGTTAGGCTTACATTTCTTAACTTATTGAGTGACTTGCACAGCCGAAGCCTCACGGCTGTGCAAAAGATGTAAGGGCTTTAAAGTTATTATAGAATAGGGGTATGGGGAACGTTTTGCCCAAGCTTGAGTCCAACATGTATATTGATAATTTGTTCTCAGAATGTATGCATGTAGTTTTCCTCCAAGACTTAAATATCAAACTGTATTGTACATTCAAATGTTTTCTCTGTTCTTTTCTAAATGGTTCACCGTCAGGTGTTTTCCCAGAATGGGGTTGGCTACTTAAGTAATTATTCAACTTATAACTGTACAGATGCATGATACTTAAAATAATTGGTCCTTTTCTCTGTTTTATGGTTATAGATTAAGGTTAACGACTTTTACTGAGATGGATTATTTCAGTTAGATACTGTAATAGCTAAGAAGTATATCTCGTTAAATTATCTGTCGTAGATGAACTCTACAGTTATCCTTCTCGTGTGTATTCTTTTATTAAAAGGGTTTGTATAAACGCTTGTTAAGGTTCATGTTTTATTCGATATAGTTTTCAGTTGAAATGTATCCATAGTGTAATAGAACTTACAGTTCCTTAACTGATATTAGAGAACAATATAAATTAATTGATCTTCCACGAAATGAATCTTTTACTTAAATCTTGGAATGATTATAGTATTTCTTTTCAATAGATGAACTAATTCCATCACTTTATTTTGCTTTGAAGCACTGATATTGGTAACTAATTGAATTTATTGAGATTATAAATGATCACAATATGCCTGAATCTATTATTGACATATTCATACTATTCATTCCTTCATTCCTTAGCATATTAATTTGTTCAATTCAACCATGGATGTGGCAATTACGTCCACAGTTCCCTCCTCCGAGCTCTTCAAGCTCCTGACAGTGGCTAAACAACTTGGTACCTTGGGCGTCTGGACTATGTGCAACCTCAAGTCATGTACCTCTCGGCTGTTGCCCAAGGTCTTATTCCCACTGGCTATTTTGTTGAGCTCTAGGATGAAACCATTCACAGCATTATTCTTTCCCTAATAGATTTTTTCCAATCCCCAAGGGTTTTGACCTTTCTCTATTTTCACGTGTTATTCTAATTGATTCTTGATTTCATTTAAAAATTGATCAAATTCTTTAAATTAATCATTAACAACACATGTTCTAGCTTTGCTCCCTAATAGTTTTACATTCTAGGTTAATACAAAAGTAAAATTGACAGTAATAAGTACAACTTTGTAAAAATAAATGTTGAAGCATCAATGGGTGTTACACAAATGGACAAAGAAGCCCAAAATGTAGCCTTAAGGAGAAATAGGCAAAATAAAATGAATATGTATAGGTCCGAGGGAATGGCCTAATAGTTTTACATTCTAGGTTAATATGAAAGTAAAACTGAGAGTAATAAATAAAACTTTCTAAAAATAAATATTGGAGCATCAATGGACAAAGAAGCCCAAAATGCAGCCTTAAGGAGAAATAGGCAAAATAAAATTAATATCTATAGGTCCGAGGGAATTGCAGTCTACAACACACCTACACCACCCCGTCACTATTCTATAAGTTTACAAGATTGTCAAATAAGTTATAAGCTCCTGAGTGCCGATTAAAGATAAATAAACTTATTAATATATAGAGAGAAAAATTGATTTATTATTACTCTTTAATTTTATCTTTATGATATATATTTTTAAAATTTTATCTTTTCCTTTCGTTAATATATAAAATTTTTATCTTTCATTTTATTTCCGGGTTTTTACATTTGGGTAGATTCTTAAATACATATAATCTTCATAACTTTTCTAATTATGTCTATTTATTTCTTTTGGGTTTTACACATGAAAGCATTTTCCAATTTCTAACCATACTTTGATTTTTTCAAATTTTATATTGTGCTTTCATGATTTATATATATTTATTTGTTTTAATGTTTTTTAATTAAAATTATAAAATTGAGTTTCAGAAAGCCCAACTTATTTTCAAAATAGTATAATTAACT
The DNA here is from genome assembly GCA_031772625.1 of Pinus tabuliformis. Lineage (NCBI taxonomy): Eukaryota > Viridiplantae > Streptophyta > Pinopsida > Pinales > Pinaceae > Pinus > Pinus tabuliformis. The sequence continues at coordinate 85,434,743 of CM062815.1, read as the reverse complement.
TGACTTTAAAATGTAGCTTTAAAGATAATGTTTTGAATATAAAATTGTAAAATAAATATATAAAATTTAAAATTATTAAAAAAATAAACTCACATTAATATATTTAAAACTAAAGAATAAATAAAAAGTAAATTGTAATATATGAGTGCATTTCCAAATCCATTCTACAAGTGCTCAAAGATCAGTTGGATCACGAGCTTGTGACGAAGGGAGTCAAAGATAGAGCACATTTTTTCTAAGCAATTTAGGCATAAAGGTTGTGAGAGGGCTTCACTGATGTCTATGCAGGTTAGATTATCTCACTATGTCATCCAATATTTTTTAGGGTTTGTCTTTTTTTTGCATTCAAACCTCCAATATTTTTTAGAGTTTGTCATTCCAGGTTTCAGTTTGGTAGTGATTTTAAAGGTTTATTTGTACTACAAGCGCAGAAGGAAAAAGAAGCCTAGAATGCATCCATAAGGAGAAATTTCCACGTTGTAGAAATCGAAAGCAATCTTTCCACGACCATAGGAAGGTAGGGCGGCATGGGTGTCTTCTTGCAGCATCCGATTTGATGATGATTTTAAAGATTTGTTTCTTATTGCACACACAAATGGAGAAAGAAGCCGAGAATGTAGCCTTAAGGAGAAATAGGCAAAATAAAATTAATATCCATAGGTCCTAGGGAATTTCCACATCCTTGAGCAGTCTACTAATAAATCCCAATGCACCTACACCACCCTATCACTATTCTATAAGTTTACAAGATTGTCTAATAAACTATAAGCTCCCGAGTGCAGATCAGAAATAAATAAATTTATTAATAAATAGAGGGAAGAAATTGATTTATTATTATTATCTAAGATAATTTATTAATAAATAGAGAGAAGAAATTGATTTATTATTATTATCTAATTTTATCTTTATGATATATATTTTTGAAATTTTATTTTTGGTATTAGTTAATATATAAAATTTTCATTTTTCATTTTATTTTTGCATTTTTACATTTGGATAGGTTCTTAAATACATATAATTCTCACAATTTTTCTTTATTTATTTCTTTTGGTTTTTACAGATAAATACATTTTCCAATTTTCAATTATACCTTGATTTTTCCAAAATTTTACATTATCCTATATATATAGATTTATATATATTTTAGTTTTTTTTTTTTTTTTTTTTAATTATACTTTGATTTTTTCAAAATTTTATATTGTCCTTTAATTATATATATATGTTTTACAGTTTTTAATTAGAATTATAGAATTGAGTTTAAAAAATACAACTTATTTTCAAAATAGTATAATTAACTTGACTTTAATGTTTTTTTATTTTTTATAATTTTATAATTTTTTAATATATAAATTGTGTTTAACATTTCAAAAATAATGTTTTGAATATATTATTCTAATATTATATGTAACATGCTTTTTAAACATTATAATGTTGTTCACTAATTAGCCTAAATCCATGTTATTTAGTAATTAGCCTAAATCTGATCTTATTTTTACACAACAAAAGAAGAACGAGTAATTACATGCACTACCCGATAACTTATAGGGCTAAGAACCTTTTAGAATAAGGGCAGTGGTGTCTTCATTTCCCACGACCTTACAAAATATATCCATGAAACAAAATGGAGCCATAACCAACATCTCCTGGAGATTTGAATAGATGGTCATGTTCTAGAAGATTGGATGGCACTTCATAAAATATAATATGTGCTTTTTTCCTATGAGGTCAACCATAATAATAAAACAAAATAGATTAATTTTTTTTCCTATATATCATAACTACACATTTATGAAGGAAAAAAATAAGTAAATTAGACATGCGAAAATGGGTTCTTTTATCGTGAAGCTCTTGCATCACATCATGCCCATGCATAGAAATAAAACTCCCAAAATTATTCTCTAAGAATGCAGTATGATTTCTATTGAATTCCACTTCAAGAGCCTTCCACGAATTTCAGAGGAACATCTCCCTTCTGGAACCCATGTCGTGTATAGGTTGTGCACTCCTTACAACATCGTCCATAAAACCAAGGGCCATGGCTAAAACTTACACAAATATCGTGTGTATTGAGGTCAAGGAAACATCAATGGCTTGCATGTATTAATTCTTAGATACCCATAGGACAAAAAAAACTTTAGTAAGTTTATTGTTAAATCCTAATTCATTCCCTTTTTATAGTCGTTGATACATTTACAACATCGATAACTTATTAATATGATTTCTTTCAACATAACACCTATATCTAAGAAGTCGTGGTCTACAAATGACATGAGGGTTCACCCTTTGCTAAGTCCTAGATTGATATTACCCAAATATGGTTTAAAATTTTAGTCAAAACTTTTGAACAAGAAGACAAGTGAAGGTTATATCTAATGATTTTGCATCTCAAGGTAGTTGAAGTGTCGAACATTCTAAAGGACCGGACTTAGCTCAATTCGAAGGATTGTACGATGTCCTAGATTTTGGTACTATACATGACGTATAGATTTGGGTCCTATACATGACTTATATACCAAAAAAAATTCATCCTTGTATCTAGGAATCTTACGCAACAAAATGTACATACCTTTTATGGCACCCATATATGTTTGTGACCCATATTCCTGTGGAGCAAGGAATTAAAGTATGAATTGACCACCCTACTCACCTTCGCGAGATCTTTCTTTGCTGTCGATACTATCGAATCAGGCTTAATCCTCACAAATGTGTCTTCTGCGTTGAATCCGGTCGACTTCTCGGGTTTGTCGTCTCCTGAGAAGGCATCCGTTTGGATCCCCTTAAAGTCGAAGCTATAGTGAATCTTCCTCCCCCTGCTTCTTTACAGCAATTGCAGAGCTTACAGGGTAAAGCAAATTTTTTACGTCGTTTTGTTCCAAACTATGCCGAGGTGGCCAAAGGTTTCACACGATTACTAAAGCGAGATGTCCCTTTTCATTGGGATACCATGGCTCAGGAATCTTTTGAGCGTCTCAAGGGTCTCCTTGTTTCTGCTCCATTGCTTCGTCCTCCGAACTATCATCGTGACTACACTCTATATTTGGCCGCCGCCGACACCACTATCGGCATGGTTCTCGTTCAAGCTGACGATGATGGCACTGAACATGTTATATATTATCTCAGCCGCAATCTTTTAGACACGGAAACTCGATATGCCTATGTCGAGAAGTTGGCTTTGGCCGTCGTCTATGCCGTCCAACGTTTTCGGCATTATATTATGTTGCGTACCACTACCGTGATTTCTGATTGCAACCCCATGATGTATATTTTGTCACGCCAGTTGCTGGGGGGCAAGTACCAAAGTGGATTGTCATCCTCCAAGAGTTCGACTTGGAATTCACTACTGCCAAGTCCAAGAAATCACTTGTCTTTGCTGAGTTACTGTGCTCTTTGCCATCTTCTTCCACACCCTCTAACGTAGAGGATCAAATTCCGGATGAGACTTTATTTCTCATTAGCACCCTCGATCCCTGGTACGGTGATATCATTATCTATCTGAAAACATCCTCCTTTCGCCCTGGCGTGTCCAAAGACGCTAGGTGAAGGATTTGTCATCAGTCTCAACCATACCGTATCATTGGGGACACACTCTATCGCCTCGGCACCGACTCTGTTCTCCGCCGCTGCTTAACTCTCGAGGAAGTTGAGCGTGTCTTGAATGACTGTCACTCAGGTGCTTATGGTGGTCACATGTCCGGATATGCCACTGCCCAAAAAATCCTCCGTGCTGGCTACTTTTGGCCCTCTATCTTTAAGGATTGCATTCTTGCCGTCCGCTCTTGTCATGAGTGCCAGATATACCAACGGAAGATGCGAGCGCCTCCTGCTCCATTGCACCCTGTTGTCACCGTCGGCCCTTTTTCCAAATGAGGCATTGATTATATGACCTGTAACCCTCGCTCGGTCGGGGGGCATGGGTTTATTATCGTTGCCGTCGATTACTTTACTAAATGGGCCGAGGCGATGCCTACATTAACTGAAGACGGTCACACAGCGGCGCAGTTTTTATTCAATCATGTTATTTCGCGATTCGGCGTCCCTCAAGCCATTGTCACTGATCACGAGAACATTTCTGTAATTATATGATGTCGGAATTAACAACCCAGCTAGGCTTGCAGCACGATAGTTCAACTCCATACTACCCTTAGTCCAATGGCCAAGTTGAAGTTGTCAATAAGATTTTGGTTACCATGCTTCAGTGTACCGTTGGCATGCATAAGTCTAACTGGCATTTGATGTTGTTCCCTGCCTTGTGGGCCTACCGAACCTCCGTGAAGGATGCCACTGGTTTTACTCCATTTCAACTCGTTTATGGACTAGAGGCTACCCTTCCAATTGAATGTGAAATCCCTTCATTGAAATTGGCTGTCGAGCTACTTTCCAACACTACTCCGTTAGAAGAACGCCTTCTTTATCTGGAACGACTAGATGAGACTCGTCGACTGGCCTCTTTGGCCATCGAAACACAAAAGAAGCGAGTCAAGACTCACTTCGATCAAACCGTACGTCCACGTTCTTTTGTTGAGGGAGATTTAGTCCTGCTCTATGATCAGGCCAAAGATAAGCTAGGAGCAGGAAAGCTCGAGTCTATGTGGCTAGGTCCTTACATTGTCAAGAAAGTTTTGCAGAAAGGGGCCTACGAGCTAATTGATTATGAAGGGAACCCTCTTGGGAAGCCCCGAAACGGGCTGTATTTGAAAAAGTACTATGCGTAATGCTGGTACATTTTATTTTGTACATACATGTACTCTAGCAAGTGTGTTGTGTGTGTGTGTGTCAGTTTTTAAAGGTATAACTGCCACTTATTGTGTTTTTCGCTTCTTGTGCAGATGTCTGATGCACCTTATGTTGGTTTCGCTAATGGTGCCTGCCGCAGTACTCGCAACTTGTCCTCTGTGACGTGGGTGATCTATGATCCTCATGGTGAGTTGATAGATCTTCAAGGTGTGTGTTTGGGTCATACCACTAACAATGTCGCCGAATATTGTGTTGTAATCGAGCTACTTGTTGAAGCAATTAATCTCGACATTCGTACATTGGTAGTGAACCTGGACTCTCAACTTGTCGTCCACCAGCTCAATGGGCAATATTCCGTCAGAGACCATCACATTCTAAGGTTGTATTTACGTGTGAAATTGTTGGAAAGGAACTTTGATTTTATCACATATCAGCATATTGCACGACAATTAAACACATTATCTGATGCATTGGCTAATCATGTATTAGATAGACATTTGCGTAATTCGTAATCAAAACATTATACAAGCAAGCACATGAAAACAAAATAATAAACCATAGGCATATGTATATATATACGTGTGTGTCATAATGTTTGCGCCACGCACATTACATAATCCAAAAAATAATACATGCCCGAATCTCATATGGCCGCAGACAACATGTCTCTCAAAATATGCAAAAATGAAACCTAGGCGTCTAATCATGGTGATGCTCATGATAGCATGTCACCACTCGCACCAAACGTCTCAGCAGACGGTGGACGCGAGTCGGTACTCCCACTGTGTGCCTCTGGTACTCGAAAGGCACGTCTGCTAGCCTAGCATAGTCCGGAATCCCTTGGGTAAGACCCTCGTGATTCTGCACCAGCAGCTCCTCTCCTTTGGCACCCCTTGCCTGTTGAGGGTCGGCTGCGGGTTGTACCCTCCGTGCTATATGAGATAGACCAACTGGTCGCTCTGCACCAACATCTGCATACATATATATAGCTGTTGTCAGAGACATGCATGTATTACACAAAAAAAAATGAAATACATAAAAAACATAAAAAACACAAAGAGTTCCTACCAAGCTCCTCATCCCAGTCTTCTCCCGCAGGTAATGGGAGATCTGGGTCTCCAGTAAAATCAGTGCCCACATAGGGCCAGTCCTCTATAACGATCATCTGGTGACGGAGCCATATGAAGAACTCGGGCCTCCAGGCCATCTGCTGGCCCCCTCCTCCTCTGGGCATGAGTGCTTCCCATCGAGCCAACCTCGGCTCCCGTGGCACTGGATCTGCCACTATACCTCCCTGAATCCGGAATATCAGCAGTCGCTCCAGGAAGAAAGATACCACAATGCACCCATACCCGAACTGTTTGTTGCCATGCTTACACTTCGTAAGTTTCCTCTTGATGTTTGTAGTCACTGCCGTGGCCCAATCAAACAGTGTAGGTTGGAGACACTCGGTTGCCAACAGTAAGTGATTCTTGCTGGCCTCGTGGGGTGCCTGTACCCCAGCCGTCCGTGTGATAGTGAATAATATCACCCGTAATACCAGGTCTGGGACTGTGATAATATCTACCTTGGCACTGTTTGATCCAAACTGTGCCCCAGGACAAACTCGTTCCATCACCTCCCCCATCTTTTCCCCGGAAGGCCTACTACTAGTCAAGATGGGCCGTGCACCTCTCCGCGATAATCCAGTGATAAAGTAGACATCAGAAACATCCAGTTCCAATGTCTGATCTTTTAGGCGGAATACCTGATCCTCTGTGTCCCAAGCATCCACGATAAATCGTAGTAACTCAGGTTGTGCACGCAAATAGGAGGTAAGGAAGAATTTCTTCAAACCGCAGTCCCTCAAAGCATCCATGCAGGCTTCATCCTCCAATGCCATGGCATCTATGGCATCATGCTCTCTTTCTCTCCATTCTACAGCCATTCTGACAAATCCCTGCAACCATAAAGTCGAAAATATCATCATTAGATCACTGATGAAACCAAAATTCAAAGAAAATTGCAAAATCAACGGTCAAATCTATGGGAAAATTAGGTCGCGCGGTTGGCGTGACTGTTTTCAAAACAGTCACGCCAATGTCGCCCCCCCTTTGGGGAAAAAATCCCATTGGCGCGATCCCGCGCGGGAAACTCGCGCCAATGGCGCAGCCCTAAAATTTTGCAATTCCTCTTGCAGGGGACCTATCTATGGATTAAAAACTGAAAAAATGGAATAAAAATGAAGCTAAGGATGAGACCTCTTACCTGCTTCAGACGGCGGCTCGAATGCTCTCCTAGATTGATTGCAATCAGTAGTTGAAGTTTGCACCCAAAACCCTCCAATGGTAAACTCACAAGGTGAAAAGTAAAAAGTAAATTTGTTTTTTACCATTTCATTATTTATAGCATTTTTTAACCTAAAAATACATTAAAAATAATATTTTTTGGGTATTTTTGGAATATATTTATGTTGAAGTGGGTTTTACACTGTTTTTTGTATGATGACAGGGGTTGGTGCAACTCAAGCAACGAAATGAGCTCCTTTTTCTACTTTTTCAGGCTCAGTAAAACATGTGAAAAGGTTATTTTAAGGTCTGCTTTCAGCTCTTTTCTCACTGTTTAAAGAGGAAAAGATTGCCGAGTTACTCCTCTTGAATCGTTAAACGTTAATAAGGGGCGGTCGTTTTAAGTTCTTTTTGCCGACCGTTAAAACGTAAAAAGATTACCGGGTTTTTGTCGTTTCAGACTCGTTAATGGTTACGAAACGACGTGGTTTTGATCGCTTTTTTACTTTTTCAGGTCGAAGTCACTATTTATGAAAAGTACTCCTCGATCGTAATGGTCGGGCGGTTCTTTCGAGCATTGTTTTATACTTTTTCGGGCTCGAGAGACACAACTTTACGAAAAAGGACACCCCTGGAGTTTCCTTTTCCGCTGTCTTTTCAAACTCTCTAAACATGAAAAGACGCCGAGTTTTTCCTTTGTCAGACTTGTTAAAACCTGATGACATCGGATTTTGTCGAAATGACGCACCACAAGCATATGTTATCCCCATCAAGATTGTTAAAAATAATTTGGGTACTCGCCAGAAATGGCGGGGGAAAAAAAGGGAACCATAATTATCGTCGTGTCGGCAGTATGTCGCTCTTGAACATGGCACTTGTCTGCTTTCGTGTCTGGGTGAGGATATCTCATCTCATTTTTCACTTGCCCCCGTGGACTTGGGTAATCTTGTTTGACCTCTCATCTACTCATTGCCTCGTCACCATGACCTCTGATCCATTGATGTCAAATACTGCCAATTCCACTATCGTGCCGCTGATATGGTCAAGAGAAGTTGACCTCTGTAAAGAAACAACCTCCCTCTGATAGTTCACATAATCTTGATTCACAACATTATCTCTCTGTCTCGTGTCGATGATGTGGGAAACATTATGGCCCACCTTCGATCAAGGTCACTTCCTGTCGACCTCAGCTCATTATCCAGGAAGCTGATCTAGAGACTCCCTTCCGGTGCCTTGGAGCCTGCATGCCTCAATGGCAGGTTCTTCGTGTTCGACGTGAGGTTTTCATCATTGGCCTCCGATCGAATGATTCTACGGGTGTTCGACGCCAGATCACTAATTTGCACGCCGTAAACTGTACCTATAGTACCTTGAGGGCCATTGTCATTATTGGTGGTACCTCTCGCGTCTGTTAACAGTTTTCAATATTGACTGGTAATCAGACGATGTTCATGCATGTTTGACTTCAGCTCATATATTCGCATGCTTGAACTTGTACTTTTGTTCAGGTCGAGATGGAGCGCAAGACCCTGGATTGTGTCTGTTGTAATCCAGGCGTGATTCTTGATACATGACTCATTCACTAGATGGCTGCGACCATACCTGAGTCAATTCATTGATCCTAACCAGATGGTTGTGTCCATACTATGCATCTAGATTATTATGTACTCTCTTATGGATGGCTGCGACCATACCACATACATCATGTACTTGAACTATCAATTGTATCTCTCAATGCATATTCTCGGCAGCAGCCACATGTGTTCTTGTAAAGCATTTCACCCCTCTCTCTCTCTCGGGCCTCATGCTTTAGGGGGCATCTGTTACACAGTAATTTGTCACCATTGGTCACCGTCCCTATTTCCCCTGTTTCCGTACTTTGGAGGACTCATTCTGGGACCTGTGAGCAGTGACATAACCTGAAAACACTTGCATTATGTTCCCCTAAGTATGTACTTCATGTTCCCTGAAGACACCTCCTGCAAAATATCCCTGAAAACTGCCCTTTTTCCATTAGCGCGGGTCCACAATGTCCTACCCACGCCAATCAATGAGATCCTCAAAAGAGGGTGCGACCATTGGCGCTCTGTCTTGGAACAACACCCGCGCCAACCAAGTTTGGTAATGATTTTTGACAAACGCATGCCCAGATGTTTTTTCCCGTCAAGTCACGAAGTCTTTTGAGGATAAAGCTCATCTTCCAGATGTCGACGAGTCATCATCTATCCTTGACATCTATCTACAGCAACTTTTGGAGATAATGCCAATCCACAATGGGTGTCTTGATGCATTGTATCTTCCTCCCTTCTCCATCTATAAAAGTATGTCCTCATGCATTTGACAAGCTAGTTTTTGGAGTAATGCTAGTTGTGATAACGCTTGTCTTGAGTGATAGTAAGAGTCTTGAAGCATAGGGAGGTTATGCTGTCAGAAGTCTGAGAGAGAGAAGGTCTATTGCAAGACGTGTATAGCTGCTCGCCCAACCAGAGGAGAGGTTCAACGTCAGAACTTTGGTTGTATCTTTCTCTGTTGATTATTCATTAATAAACGACTACTATTATGGTTCCGATCTTACTGTTTATGATGATAATGTTTGATCTATTTCCTTTCTGACTGAAATATAGTTGTATTTTAGTGGATTTTATGCTTGTATTCGCTTCATTCTTTGCATGTGCAAGTATCCGTTCGCGGGGATCGTGAGGATTGTGACCTGCCGAAGCAAGGGAACGGGAGCATCAACTCTTCTTCGACATTAGCGTTGGACTCCAGGTTGGTTCTCATAATCCACTTTCAGTTTACAACTAGGAACTTGCATGGTAGCGTGAATTGATTGTTGCTAGTCCCATTTTGCGCTAGTGGGATCGCCTCTGTCCACAGAGGGGATTTACGAGGAGGTGTGTACCCGTTTCATATCGAATGGGTAACTGAAAATGCATGAGGAATGCCATAGCCAACGAGTTGAAATCCTGAAAGGATCCGCAATTAAGCTCAATATACCACTTAGCTGCAGAGCCAGTGAGAGTCCTTTGGAAAAGGCGAAGCCGAATTGAATCATCAAGCCATGAATTGGATGAGCACCAAATGTGATAAGTCATGACATGGGCTTGTGGATCTTCATTAGCTTTACCATCAAACTTTGGACAGTCACCGGGAATTTTCGTTGGAACCGGAGGCCAATGTGGATTATGGAGAATCAGATCATTGGTTAATTTGGACACATCCGGTAATTCTAGAGTTGCTAAGAAAGGTAATTGAAGATTAAAGGACATCTGGGGCTGCTGGTGGGATGGAGCACCAGGGTTCCAACCAACTGGCGGTTTCCCCCAAGGGCTTGGTCCAGACGGATTTGGCCCCATAGGGTTTTATCCGTAGGGATTTGGGTTCTGCCCCCCAGCGTTCCATGGATTACCAAACAGTCCTGCAGGAGCACCATATGGTTGCGGATAATTCTAATAAGGATTCGTCTCCAGTTGTTGGTAATTTTGATACGGGGCAAACAAAGGTTGCCCTTGAGGTTGCTGGTGACCATACGGTGGCTGGACTCCAAACTGAGTTTGAGAAACAGGCTGAGTTTGATAGGCTGGTTGAGGTTGAACTCCAGCTTGCATTTGAAAACCAGATGGGGTCTGGGGTCCATCCTGGGGCAAGAAACCAGGTTGAGCAGTGCCAGAAGGATGTCCTGTAGGTTGGGCTATCTGGCCGGAAGGATAACCTTGTGGATATGGAGGTTGGCCTCCTTGCCCAGAAGGTTGTACCTGCTGGGAATGGAGTTGTTGTTGTTGCACAACTAAAGGTTGCCCTAACGGACCAGATGGCTGAGTGGGCTGGGCAGTTGGTTGGCCTGATTGGGTTTGAGGCTGACCGACTTGCCCAGAAGGTTGACTATACTGGACGGTGGGCTGACCATGTGGTTGAGCAGCTTGTCCAGATATTGGACCATACTGGACATTGAGTTGGTTTGGGTTAACATATGATTGACCAATTTGTCCAGTAGGATAACCTTGCTGGATTCCAGGTTGGGCTTGTTGAACAGAAGATTGACCTGAGTTACCAGAAGGTTGAACATAACAGGAGAAAAATGGACCACCAGAGGCAAAAGGGTTTCCATGGAAGGATTTCCCTTGTTGGTCTTGAGGAGTTTGTCTTGGAGATTGCGCAGATGATACTTGGCCACCCTGAAAAGAGGTGGAACCCCAATCAATTGACAACGGAACTAATACCTCAACAATCGGTTGAGACGACAAATATCGATCGTATGGCCCCTCTGTCGGGACATTTGACGTAGGATCAAAGATTCCGAATAAAGAAGCCGAAGGACGACTAAAAATAGGAGTCGAAGAGGCTGCACATACCATTGGAACGGTTGTGATTGAGGTGACAGACGTATTGCGACTTTGTGGAGTAAAAGGCTCCGTGGTAGGAAAAGCGAGTGGTGACCAAATAGAAACCGTGAAAGGAGTTCCAGAGGGCATAATATCCCTTAATGCTTTATAGCCTGGTGGTAGCTTCCCAGTAGTAGGAGTACTACTGATAGGTGTGGGTTCCGTTGCGGTGGGAATTTCACCGCTCGTCGCAACGGACTCATCAGTCGTAGTAGGGGACACGTCCTCCATGTTAGAGGAAAAAGGTGGAACTGAAACATGAGGAGAAGTGTAATCCCAAAAAGGGACACTGTCCTCAGAAGGTTCCCAAACAGGGTTCTAATGAAACTCGTAAGTCTCGTCGCCTAGAGCACGAGAACTAATCGGTTGTATACTCGGAACAACAGAAAGAGTTGCACTCACAACCGGTATCTCGGAAGACGAAATTGGTAATTCCGCTAGGATGAAACTTCACACAATCCTAGGGAATCTAACGAGACAAAAGCCCTACTCAAACTAATGCAAACAAAATCTAACCGGGTAAATGTTATCGTGGCCGAATAAATTTTAAGACGCAAAGACACAACTTGACCTTTTCATGTTTTAAGAGTCGAGAAAAGGACAAAAAGATGACTCTAGTCTCCTTCGAATATTTAATGAGCACGAAGTGACAAGACGCTCACTGGCACCTTTTCTTTTAAGGAGTCCGAAAAGGATCAAAAGTGACTACTCTGGAGACTCTAGGCAAAGGGTTTACCAAACAATCCATAAAACTGCTTATACACCTTGGCAATCAGATGAAAACCAAGGACTTCCCGTACGGCAGTCAATCTTCCCGAATGCTGTGTTCAGTGCATTACGGCTTGTAAGGCGGCAGACACGACTTCCTGTGGATAAAGGATGATAACCTAGTGGGGTCTCCCTTATATACGCGACGGTACGTGGGAGCTCAGTCCGTGCTAGACCACTATCGAGTCACAAGAGGAGGAATCACCCAACCGTAATGTGAAACAACAGTGACTAGGTTTAACGACGCTGGAACACGTCTCTAGCCTAGACCCCTAGAATATATGCGTTAGGTTCCAATGCGTTGTTAGATTCATTCAATTTATTTTACAGTTGATCTTCAATTAAGTTTTAGTTTTTAGGTCCTATCGTATGTGATCTCTCAAAACTTCCTAAATGCAAACTATATGCCAAAATTATATCATTTCGTTCAATGAATGCTAACTACAGGAGAGTTGATATTTTCAAACAAACAAAATGAACAATAAACAACCAACAAAGATCCTAATGCAGCTAATAACAAGAAATGAAACTTTTTCTTTTTCTTTTTAAGAGCGACTAATTGCCAATAACAATAAATGCTAACTAATATAATGCAAAAAGATCATTTTTTTTTTTTTTAAATGGCATAATGCATTTAAACAAATCTCGAGAGATATTAACAAGCATAAACAAAGAAAATTCACTCAATGCAAATAGAACCAAGTCTTAAACACCAAGATGAACTGTCAAAACAAGGAAAATCGCAAAGACCTCAATGAACCATGTGATCTAAGCTCAAACGAAGTCAAGCAAAATGCAAACAAGCTAGAGGTGAATTGCTCGAAGCATAGAATAACAAGCTTTAACAACCACTAGACAAGTGCGGAAAACCACCAAAAAGTTGACTGGACAATTACAGAACCAAAACTCCCACAGAAGGCTCGATATACAAAGCCACTAGATGCTCTAGGGATGGGATATAAAATCGATAGAAATAGGCAAACAACCGAAGGATAAAGGTAAAAAACCAGTCAAACAGAGTTCCAGCACACTTCCAGAAGCTACAAAGGATGTAAAAAGACAAAAATCTGAGTTTAAAGAGCTTTCAACACACACACTGGCAAAGTTCACAGGACTGGTGCAACTGTCAACCTGTAACTTGCGCTATTAAGGAATTGAAACGAGTTGTTGTTGTGCAACATGCGCCAACTGGCGCGACTGTCAGGTAGAAAAACGCGCCAACAAAGTTTGCTGGCCTAAAAAATAAAACAAGCAATTCAGGGTCTGGCCGACAGTACTCAGACAGATCAAACAACAAATAACAACTTTAAAACTGACTCAGAAAGCTCATTTATGCAAGCAAGTGAGAGAAAACTAACATGCAAGACAAACTCCAAGCTGTTCGGTTCATAAACCAAACCAGAGATTGAATGAAGTGGCGTTGATCTACTCCGCTAATGCAAAGCAATAGCGTTTCAAAGGCTGCCTGGCCATGCTTCAGACTCCGTCCAAGGTTTATAAATCAAACAACAAATAGCTCCTTCCCCAGTGGAGTTGCCAAATTGTTGGAGAGGTAAATCCCCTCTGCGGACAGAGGCGATCCCACTAGCCCAAAATGGGACTAGCAACAATCAATTCACGCTACCATGCAAGTTCCTAGTTGTAAACTGAAAGTGGATTATGAGAACCAACCTGGAGTCCAACGCTAATGTCAAAGAAGAGTTGATGCTCCCGTTCCCTTGCTTCGGCAGGTCACAATCCTCACGATCCCTGCGAACGGATACCTGCACATGCAAAGAACGAAGCAAATACAAGCATAAAATCCACTAAAATACAACTATATTTCAGTCGGAAAGGAAATAGATCAAACATTATCATCATAAACAGTAAGATCGGAACCATAATAGTAGTCGTTTATTAATGAATAATCAACAGAGAAAGATACAACCAAAGTTCTGACGTTTAACCTCTCCTCTGGCTGGGCGAGCAGCTATACACGTCTTGTAATAGACCTTCTCTCTCTCAGACTTCCGGCAGCATAACCTCCCTATGCTTCAAGACTCTTACTATCACTCAAGACAAGCGTTATCACAACTAGCATTACTCCAAAAACTAGCTTGTCAAATGCATGAGGACAGACTTTTATAGATGGAGAAGGGAGGAAGATACAATGCATCAAGACACCCATTGTGGATTGGCATTATCTCCAAAAGCCGCTGTAGATAGATGTCAAGGATAGATGATGACTCGTCGACATCTAGAAGATGAGCTTTATCCTCAAAAGACTTCGTGACTTGAAGGGAAAAAACATCTGGGCGAGCGTTTTTCAAAAATCATTACCAAACTTGGTTGGCACGGGTGTTGTTCCAAGACAAAGCGCCAATGGTCGCACCCTCTTTTGAGGATCTCATTGATTGGCGCGGGTAGGACATTGTGGACCCGCGCTAATGGAAAAAGGGTAGTTTTCAGGGATATTTTGCAGGAGGTGTCTTCAGGGAACATGAAGTACATACTTAGGGGAACATAATGCAAGTGTTTTCAGGTTATGTCACTGCTCACAGGTCCTGGAATGAGTCCTCCAAAGTACGGAAACAGGGGAAATAGGGACGGTGACCAATGGTGACAAATTACTGTGTAACATGAATCCTTTTCAGATCACCTTTAAGTGGTAGATGATTAATCTTCTCTTCTATGAATATGATGCATAAGCCTACACTTTAGACTTGCAACAACTATACTCTTAGTCTCTCTCATCAATTATAGAAACACATACATTTCACAGGATTTGCATAGAGAATGAAAAAACTTAAAATGCATAAAAATAGACATATTTCATCAATATCAATCTCCAAAAACGCATCCTTATTTTACAAAAATTTGGGCTTGTCTAGTCGTGCAAGTATCTTGGTATGATTCTAGATTGTAGTTGATCCAGATTTAAACCGGAACACAACAAATTACAGAGAAACATAAACACAGATATGTAGCGGAAATAATAAGTCATTTCATTAATGTAAAATACTGAAATATGCTTACAAACAGAAATGGAAATAAACAAGCTAGGGCGATGGTAGCTTATCTCTGAGAAGAGATGTGGCAGCTACATGCCTCTAAACTGAGTTATAATGAGGCTAGAAAGCCTATTTATTGTTCAAAAACAATGGAAAACCCTAAACATCCAAAAACCTAACCCTAGAAGATGAAACACCAAATTGTGGGCCCCGTTTGGGTAAATTAGTACATCAACTTTCTGGGGTCGTAACATTGGCATACAATCTCTGTTTGACGTGCACAATATCTCGTTATAAAGATATATCTCAGAAATACAACTTTAGGAACAGAAATATGTTGCTCCTAGTTTTCCCAGAAAACGTCGTTTAGGGCCTCAAAACGGCTCCGCAAGTTCAAGACCCGAAAAACTGCTAAAATAGTAAACTGTGCTATAATTAAGGAAACTGAAAAGCTGGGAGAAACAATGGTGGGAGTCCAAGTGGACTTGGCGGGTGGCCACCAATATCTACCCGGATCATTCCTCCCCCCTTAGGAAGCAATGGTCCGCACTACGTTGAGTTCCTCCATGAGATGAGGAAACTTCTGTTGAACTTGGTCCCTAGTGAGCCACTTGACCTGGTGAAGGAGTTGGCCTGCTTTGACAACTCGATAGAGTTGGATATTCTGCTGGTGAGTGTAATTGATATGTGTGTCCATGATCCGATCAGTTGCAGCTTATTCCATGCAATCTAGATTTAACTCTGTGGGTGTGAGTTGTTCTGCAATGTCGGATGTGACTAATAATGGTGGAAAGTATGGTCGAGGGTGTTAAAAATAGCAACAAGAAATGCTAAAAATAGAAGTGCTAAATTTAGCATTGCTATAAATAGCATTTCAGGATACGTTCCTATTTTAGTTAGTCCCTAAACTAAAAGAGAGAAGTAAAATTCGAATTTGATCTTAGCAGTTGTTTGTAAAATAATTAATTAATTCATCTTGAGTTAATTAGTTGTAGAGAATCAAACATGAAGTCTATGTGAGGACATGCAACAGTTATCCCATTAATTAAGGAATGTATCCCTCAGTTAAAGAGATAAGGATGAGTTGTAATTTGAGTTGTAATAGGTTAGCTGAGTTAACTGAGTGAAGTCCAATTAGATTAGTTCTATCAATTTGTAGAATTAATTGTGAGTTCAGTTAGTTAATGCATGCATGCATGTAACTACCCCACTTCACATAACTGAATATTCTCTCATAAATAATTGATGCATGTCAGCTCAGTCAGAGACCCAGTTGAGATCAGATGGAGGGACAATACTATTAGTTGCAGTAATATTCCATTGTGATATCTCTTGCATGTAGAAGGAATTCATACCTTATAGATTATGCAGTTCCTTCTTCAGTTTAGTGAGTGTGTGATGAGGCCAATTCACAGAGGTGGCATCATTGGACCCCAAGGAAGTCTGCACAAGGAAATAGGAGGCTTGGAGGGCTGAGGGAAGGCATATATTGTGTCAATTCAGTCTATGAGCTGTATTGTTTGATTGCAGAGAGAGCAGGATAGCTTGTGAGCTGATTCTTTGTGTAATCTGAACATATTTCCACTTGTATGATAATACAGAGATCGAGGTTTTTAGATGACGCTTTCCCCAGAGTATTCTTCTGTGTTCATGTGTGATTTATTTCTCTTCATCTGTTATATGTGTTCTATTTGATCTTGCTCATATTCGAGCTTCCTCAAGTTTGTTGTAGAAGTAGATATTGTATTTTGCTTTAGTATATTCCATAATCTATTGATCTACAGTGGGAATTTCTACATGGTATGAGAGAAAAGGTGATCAAAGTGAAGAACAATATACAAAGAAGGGAGAAGTTTGAAGGTTGAAGTTCATGAATATAGAAATCAAGTTCTTATCACATCTCAAGTTCACGAATGGCGTTCAACGGTTTAAGACTTGAGTATGCCCTTGATGGCAGCTCGAATTATATAGCCTAAAAGGATCACATTGAAGCAGT
The DNA here is from genome assembly GCA_031772625.1 of Pinus tabuliformis. NCBI lineage: Eukaryota > Viridiplantae > Streptophyta > Pinopsida > Pinales > Pinaceae > Pinus > Pinus tabuliformis. The sequence goes on along the minus strand of CM062815.1, from coordinate 85,417,606 downwards.
ATTAGAGGATAACGGTCTAAAGGACTTCATTAATCAAGAAGTCCCCAAGCCGACAGTGGCTAATGCTACAGAATTGGTGGAATGGAAGAATTGTGTGGCTAGGGCAAGGAGAATCCTCCTAGAGGGAGTTCGAGACCATAATGTCTCGAACCTCCATGGGAAGGAGACATTGTTTTCAATGTGGAAAACATTGAAAGATCTATATCAGAACAATAGCGATCAGAGGAAGCTGGTGCTAAAAGACAAGCTTTGGAAAATCAAATGTGAAAAGGGCAACACGATCTCTACATATTTTAACAAGCTCACCACCTGTAGGGATGAGATTGTAAATGTAGGGATCACGATAGCCGATGATAACATGGTGAGTCTTGCACTCCTCAGTCTTCCTAAGAGCTGGCATAGCTACCAAGACTTGGTTAATGGAAGAGAAAAACTACGAGATTGGGAGGTTGGATCTGATGCAGGAGGAGATAAGAAGAAGCACCAGAGATGGATCAACATCAAAGCAAGATGATGAGGAAAATCTAGCCTTAGCGAGTAAGGTGAGGAAAGGGAAAGGGAAAGCGTCCCATCCCAAATCCAGTTCTTCCCATGCTGGGAAGAAGTTTGACAAATCGAAAGTGAGATGCTTTCATTGTCATGAAGTGAGCCATTATGTTATGAATTGTTCACAGAAGAAATCCAAGAAGGGATCTTATGGTGAGGCATTGGCCTCACAGTTTGAGTTGGATTTCTCTCTTATCACATGCATGGTTTCATCCATGGTGGGATATGTGTGGTACCTGGACAGTGGAGCTTCATTCCACATGTCAGGTGACAAGAATCTTTTCAGTACCTTGGAGGAGAAGGATCTCCAGATGCAAATCGAGATGGGCGATGATGGAAAGTACCGTGTCTTAGGTGAAGGTGCGGTTGTGTTTCAGAGTGAGCATGGAGCTCCTCTCACCCTCACTGATGTAAAGTATGTACCAGGCCTCAAGAAGAATCTTGTGTCCATTGCTATGCTAGGCTATGATGTAGTCTTTAGTAAAACAAAGGTATTCCTGAGGCATATCGGCACTGGACAGACAAAGCGAATTGGGATTCGAGTAAAGAATCTCTGCAAGCTAGAGGTAGATGACTGTGTGGCATTGAGTTTCAAAGTTGAGATGGTGCAAAGCCAAGATGTTGGTGAGCTATGGCATAGAATATTGGGCCACTTGCACCATGGAGCCTTGAAGATTTGCAATAGATTTATACCAGACTTCCCAAGGGAAAACTGGAGTAGGCAAATACATGCAAAGGTTGTACCTTGGGTAAGTATGCGGAATCTTCCTTTCTGGATCGAGACAGTAGAGCTGGAGAAATCGTGGAGAGAGTTCACTCAGATGTTTGTGGACCATTCTATACAACCTCCACCGCTAAACAAAGGTACTATGTTATTTTTATTGATGACTTTTCTCGTAGATGTTGGATCTACTTTATGCAAAAGAAGGATCAGACCTTCTTGACGTTTTGTGAGTTTAAAGCCTTGGCAGAGAAAGAATCTGGAAAGAAAATAAAAGCCTTACATAGCAACAATGGTGGAGAGTATGTCTCCCAATAGTTTAAGGACTTCTGCACTGCAGAAGGAATTAAATGGGAGTTGAAGACACCCCATAACCCACAGCAGAATGGGGTGGCCTAAAGGAAGAACAGATCGATTGTGGGAGTAGCTCAAGTGATGTTGCATGACCAAAGCCTACCACTACATTTGTGGGCTAAGGCATGCAATACAACAGTATACTTGTAGAACAGAAGCCCCCATCATATACTAGGAATGAAGACACCTATGGAGGCCTTTTCTGGAAAGTGACCAAATGTGAGTCACTTCTGAATCTTTGGATCATCAGTTTACTGCCATGTGACCAAAGATGCCCGGATGAAGCTAGATCCAACAACTGAGTTGGGAATACTTGTGGGGTACACGGATACACCCCACAACTATTGGGTGTACCTGCCTACCAGTCAGAGGACAGTGGTACACAGGGATCTGAAGTTCAACGAGCAGAAATCCATGCGAGTATCACTTGAGAGAGAGCTCAACTTGCATGCAGATGATGAACTGAGGAACTTTTAGTTCCTAAGGAGGAGGAGCCTCATATTGATGCAGAACAACCACATGTAGAGGATCCAGGAGTGGAGACATCCACTCATGCTGAGACTTCTAGAGATGGGCAAAAATTCTCAAGGGAAGCTGACAGGTTGATGTTGGAAGTTGGGGAGAATGTGGGACAACCATCTTCTCAGTGTAGATAGAGGAGTTCGCCCAAGCGGTACACTGGTTACATGGCCCTAGTTAGGGAGTGTGTAGAGTGTGAACCTTCTTCATTTGAGGAGGCAGTGTAGCAACAAGTCTGGGTTGATGCAATGGTAGAAGAGTATGACTCTATCATCTATAACAATGTGTGGGGTGTTGTCCCAAGACCTCAAGACAAGTCAGTGGTGAGTTCCAGATGGCTTTATAAGGTAAAGCAGGTAGCTGATGGCAGTGTTGAGAAACATAAGGCAAGGTTTGTTGCCCGTGGTTTTTCACAGGTCGAGGGGATCGACTACGATGAGACCTTTGCTCCTGTAGCAAGGTACTCATCTATTAGATCGATGTTGGCACTATCAGCTCAGATGGGTTGGAATATCCATTAGTTGGATGTGAAGACAACATTCTGCAAATGGGAATATTGAGGAGGAGGTGTACATTGAGTAAACAAAGGGTTTCGAGACCTTTGATCGCGAGTCACATGTGTTCTGACTCAAGAGGGCTTTGTATGCACTGAAGCAAGCACCCTGTGCTTGGTACACCAGGACCAATAGCTATTTCACTGGGTTGGGATTCACCAAGAGTGAAGCAGATGTGAACCTTTACCACATCATGGTAGAAGGTAAGCCATTGATCATTGTTCTTTACGTTGATGATCTGATTTTGACAGGTGATGATCAGTTGATCCAGTCTTGCAAGGAGGACCTTGCAAGAGAGTTAAAAATGAAAGACATGGGTCTTATGCACTACTTTCTAGGCATGAAGGTGTGGCTGAATGATGGAAGTATTTGTGTCTTAAGGCAAGTATGCCAATGAGATACTCAGGCGCTTTTACATGGAGAAGTGCAAGCCCATGCAGACTCCTCTAGCTGGGAACTAGAGGAAGGAGGATGCTACTTCACGTGAGGTAGTAGTTGCTAATGTTTATCAGCAACTTGTGGGTTCACTTATGTATCTGGTGAACACATGACCAGACTTATGCTTTGCAGTGAACCAGTTGAGTCAAGCTATGGTTCAACCTACCAAGCTATTTTGGAAGGCAGTGAGGCATGTGTTGAGATACCTCAGAGGCACATCTCAGTTCGGATTGTGGTACAGATATACAGAGGGAGTAAAGCTTCAGGTCTTCATAGATGTGGATTGGGTAGGGAGTCCATCAGACTGGAAGAGCACCTATGGAGGAATATTCAACGTTGGTTCAGCTGCAGTTTCCTAGTACAGCAGGAAACAGAGGTCAGTTGCACTTAGCTTTGGAGAGGCTGAATACATGGCCGCTAGTTAGGCTGCATGCGAGGCTATTTGGATGCGGAAGATTCTAGTGGGATTGTTTGGTAAGAGGATGGATCCAACCATGATCTACTGCGATAATCAAAGTTGTATCAAACTCTCTGAGAATCTATTTTTTCATGATAGGTCCAAGCACATTGATATCCGGTATCACCATCTTCAAGACTGTGTGGTCAAGAGGATCCTGTTGTTGTTGTATGTTTTAATCGAGGAATAGGATGCAAATATTTTGACAAAGGCATTGTCAAAATGCAAGTTCGAATTCCACAGAGATAGGATTGTGGTTATTGATAATCCCTTTCTTTTTGAGAGGGAGTGTTGAAAATAACAACAAGAAATGCTAAGAATAGAAGTGCTAAATTCAGCATTGCTATAAATTGCATTTTGGGATACCTTCCTATTTTAGTTAGTCCCTGATCTCAAATAAAGAAGTAAAATTTGAATTTGATCTTAGAAGCTATTTGTAAAATAATTAATTAATTTATCTTGAGTTAATTAGTTGTGGAAAATCAAACATGAAGTCTATGTGAGGACATGCAACATTGATCCCATTAATTGAGGAATTTATCCCTTAGTTAAAGAGATAAGGATGAGTTGTAATTTGAGTTGTGATTAGTTAGCTCAGTTAACTGAGTTAAGTCGAGTTAGATTAGTTCTAACAATTTGTAGAATTAATTGTGCATTCAGTTAGTTAACGCATGCATGCAAGTAACTGCTGCACTTTAGATAACTGAATATTTTCTCATAAATAACTCATGCATGTCAGTTTAGTTAGAGACCCTGCTGAGATCAGATGGAGGGATAGTGTACTATCAGTTGCAGGAATATTCCATTGTGAATATCTCTTGCATGCAGAAGGAATTCATTCCTTAGAGATTGTGTAGTTACTTCTTCAGTTTAGTGAGTGTGTGATGAGGCCAATTCACACAGGTGGCATCAGTGGACCCCAAGGAAAATTGTGCAAGGAAATAGGAGGCTTGGAGGGCTGAGGGAAGGCATATCTTGTGTCTATTAAGTCTGTGAGCTGTATTGTTTGATTGCGGAAAGAGAAGGATAGCTTGTGAGCTAATTCTTTGTGTAATTTGAACATATTTGCACTTGTATGATAATACAAATATTGGGGTTTTTAGCTGAGGCTTTCCCCAGAGTATTATTTTGTGTTCATGGGTGATTGATTTCTCTTCATCTCTTATATGTGTTCTATTTTATCTTGCTCATATTTGATTAAGCTTCTGCAAGTTTGTTGTAGAAGTAGATCTTGTATTTTGCTTTAGTATATTGCATAATCTGTAGATCTATAGTGGGAATTTCTACAGAGGGCGGTACACATTGAATACTTGGTGCAGACAAAGGAATGGAGGAATGCTGTGCTCCAAAGCATTGTTTCCCACAGCCTTGGTAATGATTTAAGGACCATCTCGGAGTGGTCTGAGCTTCTGATGGGCTCTTGTAAGGCGTTCTTTTTGCATATGTAACCAAACTTTGTCACCCACTTGAAACTTGTGTGGTGGCCCTGTGGGTGAGGAGAAGTTGTTCCTATGTTCTTTCATGGCTGTATCCCTCTGTTGTTGCTACTGTGTGGAGGAACTCTTCGTGGGGGTGATGGATGTGGTGACGATCTTCCCCTTATTTTGGGATCAAACCAGAAATAAAATAAATTTCGTAGTCTGTGAGATGAGCTTGCTACCTTTCTTAGCAGCGATCAAAGAGGTGGTGGTAGGTGGGGCTACCTCCGGTATCCTATATAATGAATTATCCAAAGATATAATAACAGTGCGAGGCCTTGACTCATACACAACATGTCACCTCCACAAGTATGGCTAGCCTAATAATACATCACAAACATCGAGAGGTGTAACATCACACAATACCTCATCTATGAAGGGCTTGATCTTGTAGGGAATGCGACATTATTAATGAACTCGGACATCTCGTCCTTTATGAAGCCACCTGATACTGTACGGATGCAGGTGTGGTGTAGTCGGTAGGCCCAACTTCTTCACGACCTCTGTTGAAATGAGGTTCTTCTGGCTGCCACTGTCAAAAATGAATTACACCGGTGAACCCTTCACCCACATTTGTGAGTGGAAAAGACGCTCCCCCTCCTCTGGGTCTTTGGGCTCATTCTTCTAGATCTTGGTGGTGGCAATAGTGACACTAGGCTCTACATCAATGATCTACTTCTATTTGTCATTCCCCTTGTCGAGTTCTGACTCAAGGTCGAAACATGCATCTGATTTTGAAGCCTTCAACTCAGCCACCAATAACTACTTGGTTCGACACTCGTGTTGTGAGTGGGGCTCTTGTGGAACTCACACCACTTTCCTATGTCCTTCTTTGACTTCGTGGTGTTGTTATTTTCTTGCAGCTTCAACGGGTTGTCTTGGGTCACCCCACCTTGGCTTTGTCCTTTGGTCTTCGGATTCGTAGATCCAAAGTCTCGCTTCTTCTGTTTAAACTTCTGCTCGATTTTGACAGTGTATCAGTACACCCTGCCGAGTGAGGAGATGTTGAGGAACTCCATCTCTTCTTGAATGTATCTGTGTAGGTAGTCATGGTATTTGAGTACCAAATGTAGCTCAAAATCCTTGATACCCAACTGTGTGCGAAGGGTATGAAAATTGTTTGTGAACTTCGGCACATCTTCGTCCCTTCCCTGTCACAGCGTGGTCCATTTTATGTATTTGTCCTCATAGCTTTTGACAAGGTAGTACTGCTCCTTGATAGCATCCCGAAATGAATTCCAAGTGGGTGTGGCTGAAAATAGTGAGCTCGTACTTTCATCCTTTTACTCACAGTAGGTTTCCTACTAGTCCTTGATGTGGGGGGTTGCTTTGAGAAGAGCGAAAATAATCTTTTCTCGACTAGAAAAATCATTTATAGAAAAATACCCATCTAGCATATTTAACCATTTATCTACGGCATCTGTGTCTATTTGACCCTCGAAGATGGAGATTTCAAAATTAACTTGTAGCTTAAAGGGTTTAGTGTTTCCAGAGTAGCTATTAGAAGCCAATGAGTCACCTCTCGGTAGCCACTGAAGGATTTGGGAAAATTTTTCCATCATCGCATTCCTTTACTGATCGAGGGCTTCTTCAAGGAAGATTTTGATAGGATCTCCTACCCCCTCATCTTTCTTTTCATCTGCCATGGGAGGCCATTAGGATTTGCGAGGTTGGTCTTGCAATGGTTTGACCAGTTCAAGCCCTAACTCCTTATATCCCGACCTCGTTAGGGACATGCAAAGAAAAACAAAGAATGAGTAGACCACTATGATACCACTAATCCAGATTTAAATAGGAACGCAAAAAATTAAAGAGATAATCATAAACACAGAGATGCAGTGGAAATAATACATCATTTCATTAATGTAAAATACTGAAATATGCATACAAACAGAAATGGAAATAAATGAGCTAGGGCGATGGTAGATTATCTCTGAGAAGAGATGTGGTGGCTATATGCCTCTGAACTGAGTTACAATGAGGCTCAAAGGCCTATTTATTGTTCAAAAACAATGGAAAACCCTAAACATCCAAAAACCTAACCCTAGAAGATGAAATGCCAAATTGTGAGCCCCGTTTGGGTAAATTGGTACATCAACTTCCCGAGGTCGTAACTTTGACATACGATCTCCGTTTGATGCACACAATATCTCGTTAGAAAGATATATCTGATAACTACAACTTTGGGAAGAGCAACATCAGTCCATGGTTCCATGTTGCTCCTAGGTTTCCCAAAAAACGTCATTTAGGGCCTCAAAACAGCTCTGGAAGTTTAGGACCCGAAAAACTGCTAAACATAGTAAACTGTGCTACAATTAAGGAAACTGGAAAGCTGAAAGAAACAATGGTGGGAGTCCAGGTGGACTTGGTGGGTGGCCACCAATATCCACCTGGATCAGTAGTCTCCCCTACTGTCACACGGAATTGGTCAAGGGTGCGGACACAGCTGACCTTCCTAGAAGTCTAAGACATTCTAATGACAAACAAGACAAAATGGAGTGATCTTTCTCTAAATACACCTTTTACAACATGAAAACTACAAGTGTTTAGGCTTACCTTATTCCAAAACGCCGTTGTTGAGGTCCGTTCTTGACGATCCGGATGAGCTCCTCCTTCAAGTCAATTCCTGCAACCACAAACAATCAAACAATTACCAAGCACTTGCATTTCATATAATAAAACATATATTCAACATGCAGACCAAGGAACACATGAAATAACTCATTAACACAAGCTATTGAGAAAAATAAACCAGTTTGTATTAATAACGAAACAAAGAAACTCTTACAACCTGGCCTTGGTGTTGTGCAAGTTCCTCCCAGGGTCCATCAAGGGTTTTCCTCTACTTTGACAAAGCTCACCCTCTTCCAAGTAGAATCAAGTAAAGACAATCTCTCCTCACAAAGGCTCTAATGGAAGACCTAAATCCTGCAGCATTTACCCAAAGAAAATGTATAGCTCCAACCTCTTCTCCCTCTGGCTCAATGTCTTTATTTATAGTGCTGTAAAGAGGTTATTCAGGTCCACTATCAATGGGATCATCCCCCTCTTTGGGTGGGATAGCTCCCTTATTGATGGGATAAGTTCCCCCTTAATAGAGATACATGAACCAACTGGAGGCGCATCCATTTCATCAAACCGACCTCTAGAATGTTCTAGAAGTAACCACAAGTAACTTTTTCAAGATAAAACTCGCGCATTTTGCCTTTTACAGAGGGACGCACCTGTCCCTTAACATACAGAGCGTCCATGGACGCAGATTTTGTGAACATGGTCAGCGTCCCCGCAGGTAAGGCTAGAGAGAACCTGCGACCCCAGAGATAAACATAGTTTTTACAAGACTTTCTCTCTTCTTTGAGTTTGAGATGGATAACAGAGGCATGAGACTTGCCTAAGAGGGTAGCATGACTGTTGATTTGAGCCATACTAACTGTAAGTAGTCAAGGTGACATTTTTTAGTGTAACAGATTGCCCCCTAAAGTGCGAAGCCTGGAATAGAGTAGGGTTTTGTAATTCTAGGAAGGGTGAAGCGCTTTATCATTTCAAGGATTGTATTGTGGATGGCCTGGTTGGAACCTACAATTTTCAACACAAAATACATGGATAAGATTATATCATCACTGAGGTAGGCATTCCCATACTCAGATTCAAAACTTTAACTAATGGACTAACTATTCTGATACAGGAATGATCTTGCAGTACATCATTTTTATAGACTTTTGTAGACACAGTATGGACGCAGCCATCTGTTTATGATTAGTCTACATAGATAATGAATACAAAACTCCTCGCAGCCTGGATGGTAGAAACTAGATCCAGGGTCTTCACTTCTACTTCCCGAATTGGTACGATTCTAGCCATGTGATTAAATGATTCGATGTCGAACATGTTAGAAACCACTTGATTACCAGTCGATGATGCAAACTGTTAACAAGCGTGAGAGAAACCACCAGTAATGTCAATGGTTCTCAAAGTACCAAGCACAACCCGTGAAATGTGAATAGATGTTTTGATGTCGAACACTTCACGGAATCCTTTGATCGAAAGTCAATGATGTAAACTGACGTCAAGGCGAGAAACCTGCCATTGATGCATGCAGACTTCAAGGTACTGTCGATTCCTAAGTCATCTTTCTAGATAATGTGTCGATGTCGATAGAAAGCAACCCGTTGCAGGCAAGCCCACAACACGAAATCATTTTCAAGTTGAAGAAATGTTGCTGTAAGGACTGACTCAGGGATGGTCAAATGGATGACAAGTATTTTGCAGATGAAAGTTTTTCTTGCAGACCTCTTGAACACATAACGACACAACAGATGGCTTGGTGACGAATAACTCAAAGTTAATCCCCGGAACCCGGTTTAAAGACTTTCAAAGTGGTTTGGTCAACTGTGAGGTAAAAGATTTCCCAACCCAGGTGAATGAAAAGTGTCGTGTTCAAGAGCAGTAATAAAGTTTCTTCTGAGACAAAAGGTGACAAACAGGTTCATTCTTCTCTCTTTTCCCCCACCATTTCTGGCAAGTACCTCTTTATTTTTAACAAGCTTGAGGAGGATAACATATGCTTGATTATAAGCTCATCCTTCGGACGAGTCCAACCTAGTTTAAATTCGAACCCTAGGAAGGAGTGGTTCGTTCCTGTTTGTAATTGAACAGGTCCTCTACTGTAAAAGTTTAACGAGCCCAGTATAGGAGAAACTCGGCGTTTTTCAATTTTAGAGAGTCTGAAAAAACTAAAGGAGACTCCACGTTGAACTTTTTCGTATATTTGTGTCCCTCAAGCCCGAAAAAGTATAAAATAATACCTGGGGGAACCGCTTGATCTTGCGACCAAGGAGTACTTTCATGATAGTGTCGTCGACCTGAAAAGTAAAAAGCGATCAAGGACACGTCGTTTTATTTCCTTATCGAGTTTGAAACGACAAAAACCCGGCAATCTTTTCTTGATTTTACGGTCAGAAAAGAGCTAAAAGGGGACCGTCTTTTAATTCCGTTTTAACGAGTGAAAAAGAAACACTCGGCGATCTTTTCATGTTTTAGGAGTCAGAAAAGGGCTTAAAAGATGACTCTGATATTTTTGTTTGTGAAAAAATTACAATTTCCCTCGAAATCCCTTTGTCCTGCACAAAAGCAACACATTACTCATACCTGTTTAAAATAGGCAAAAATACATTAAAAAACATCTTTTCATGGTAAAAAATGAACTAATTCATCCAAAAAACCTATAAAAAGACCTTTTACCATGTCATTTTTACCGTTTCACTGTTGAGGTTGAAAAAGGAGCTTTTGACAAGAAACTTCCCGTGGTTGCTGCGGAAAATCTGACCGTCGGAATCGAACGCCGTTTCATCCAGGTATTTTACACATCCTACTCTGCATTTCTATCCGTTTAGAATTAATTTTTAGGTTTTAGTTTTATTTTTTGGGGGGGTTTTGGTTTTGGAATGCGCCTCTCGGCGGACGCAGGTGCCCTTCGGGTGACCTGCGTCCCCCGACTTTTTCTCATACGGGAAAACGGTCGGGGGACGCAGCCCGCCTTCAGGCCAGCTGCGTCCGGACGCCCTGTGCTACAAAGCTGGGGTGCGTCTTCCGAGAAACGCGCATTTCAAAACCCCAACTCCCCCAAAAAGCTACCAAAAATCCTCAAATCAATTTCTAATTGCCTTTTTTGATATGCAGGGCATTAATCATGTTAGACTGGAGAGAGAGAGAGCATGTAGAGGAAGATGAAGCTGCAATAAATCATCAACCTTCTCTGGATGCCCTAAGAGCATGCGGATTATACAAATATTGGACCATACCGGGCATGAGGGGCCAGGTAAGATTCTTGGAATGGCTGGTTGAGCGATGGAACGTTCAAGAACAATGCTTTTACATAGGAGGGCACCAGCTCGAGATAGAGCCCTCGGATGTATACTTTCTCACTGGCTTGCCAAACAGAGGTGAACAACTCAGTCTTGCGGGGACTAGGCGGGTGGCCAATCCCTTGATAGTCTCCGCGAGGATTGGTGCACACGTGGGGCTCACCATTCAAAAGGCATAGAGATAAAACACATCACTCTACCGGAACTCAAAGTCATAGCGTTCACGGTTACCAGAATTTGCGGCGCGGCGTCGCTTTACATATTGCTTCCGGATCCCAAATGCGGATGGCAATTGACTATTACCAAGGCACCATTTTCAACTGGTGTGTGAAGCTGTGTCGGCTCATATGAAGAGCCAACTGACCAAGGCAAGAACGGACGACTAAAGACTTTTGGATATGGGCCTATAGTCGTGAGCTTTGCCTTGGAGAGAGTTCCAATGTTGATCCCTCAGCAACTCACTGTTGATATCTTGGGTTCTCGGGAGCCAAAGCTGATTCGATGGGTTGCGGTGATGGCCCGGCATCCTGACGAGGGGTGCGGCAGTGGTTTGATTCTCAGATAGTTATTTTGACTGGTTAGAGGGCCAGCTTTTTGTGATACAGGACTTTCCGTATGCCGGAATGGATTTCAGAGGTGATCCGGACATGGTTCTTCCACAGGGAGAACAATGGGACGACAGAGGTACTTTTATTTTCACAAGTTTCCTAATTATGTATTTTTTGTTTTTTTTATTATATCGTCTCAAACTAATAAAAACTTTTTCAAAATGCAGATGTTGGTCGCGCAGCGTCCAGCCAACCTCCGGCCTTATGATAGACTACATCCAGCTGCACGGTACCGGCCCCACAGGATGCGACAGCAGAAGTACTAGCTGAGTTGGAGCATGATCTAGAGCGTCTCATGGCAGATATACCTGAGACTACTTTGGACGACATTCCTATCAGGCTTCAGCGGTTCGTAGTCGCGGTCCCTGGACCGTTTAGGAGATTTTTGCGTAAGGTAGCCCGCGCAGTGGTGTTACAGAAAGAGAGCACCACCAGTGATTGACTAGTCACTTTTGTAGTCACATGTGACATTTTTGACTTTTTGTACTATCATTTTGCCGATCATAGGGGTTTTCAACCTATGATCGAAGACGATGTATATATTTTTGACACACTTCTATCTATATATATCACTATTACCGGCTTATCTTGTTTAAAATGTATGATGAAATGTTTTTAAATTTACTTGCATGATGTATTATAAATGTCTGTCCAACACTCGAGAAGCAATTGCATCTGCTAATGTATTCAGGGACCTTGGAATATGTGATATTCAATGTAATCAAATTCACGTTCCAAGAGACGCACTCTCAAAAACAACCTTAATAACACAGGATTTCTAATGGCATAATACTCTATTAAGCTGTAATACAACAAGTTCAGAATCTAACCTCACTATCAAACGTCGAATTCCAAATGAAATAGATTCGGATAATAATTCAACCACTGCACTGTATTCTGCAATGTTATTCGTTGTTTGACCGAGGCTTACCCCATGCATAGAAACTAACTCGTCAGAGGGTGAATAGATAACCCAAGCTGCGGAAGAGATATTCCGTGTACTACGACAAGCACCATCAGCAAATCCAATGTATGTTTGGAGAGGCGTCGACATCTACAATATCAAGAGTAAAACCAAGATAAGCCAGAATAACGACAAAAAACCACACTCGCTAAGCTAAGCACACAGACTAAACTAACACACTTGCTAGCTAGAAAGAAAATCTAACCTATCTAAAAACTTCTCCATACCCATCATTTTAAGCATAATACCTCTTTAGGTAGAGTCCATTTCTGGGTTTACCCAAAGAGTCCCCATCAAAATCAACTAACTCATAAGCCCCTTTTGCTAGCTTTCGCTTTACAATGTAGGGCCCATGCCACATGGGAACGAATTTTCTGGCACCTAGCTTATCGTTAGCTTGATCATATAATAGTACTAGGTCTCCTTCCGAAAAACTTCGAGGGGTTACATTTTTATCGTACTGAGCTTTCATTCGTTTCGCGTGAGTCTCGATAGCTAAAGTAGCGTCACGTCGAGTCTCATCTAATTTAGCCAAGTATAATAACCGTTTCTCCTCTTCGGAAGTAGCTGGAAGTATTCGACAGCCATTTGAAGTGATGGGATTTCGCATTCAATAGGTAACACGGCTTCTAAGCCATAAACTAGCTGGAAAGGGGTGAAACCTGTTGAATTTTTCACTGAAGTTCGATATGCCCATAGCGCCGAAAATAACATGTTATGCCAATTCATTCGATGGATACCAATGATCGTCGAATCATGATGACTAGAACTTTGTTGATTGACTCAAACAAACCATTGGCTTGCGGATAATAAGGAGTAGAGCTATCGTGGCGCAAACCAAGCTGGCTTGTAAGTTCAGTCATCATGACGTTTCGAAAATGGCTTCCATGGTCAGTGATGATTGCTTGTGGGACACCAAACCTAGTTATGATATGATTGAATACGAAAACTGCAGCTGTCTTGCCGCTTGCGTCGAATGTAGGCATCGCTCGGCCCATTTTGTAAAATAATCAACGCGAGGATGATATACGCATGCCCCCCGGCCGAGTGAGGGTTACAAGTAATAAAGTCAATACCCCATTTGGCGAATGGACCAACGGCAATTATAGGGTGGAGAGGAGCAGGTGGAGTGCGCATCTTTCGATCAAACACTTGACAGTTGTGGCATTTTCTGACGGCAAGGATACAATCTTTAAACATAGACGGCCAGAAATAGCCAGCGCGCAACACCTTCTGAGCTGTGGCATACCCAGACATATGACCGCCACATGCTCCAGAGTGACAATCATTCAAAACTCTCTCAGCCTCTTCGTGAGTTAAACAACGTCGAAAAACTAAGCCTGCCCCCCGGCGATAAAGTGTATCTCCGATAAAGTGTATCTCCAGCAATCGACCTGTTTCTATACAGAAAACACACTTGTGGGGATTCAACCGAATCCGATAATGCCTACACCTCATAAAGATTGCTCGTAGGTGGACAAGGTGATCAGCTCGATGTAAAGAATGAGCAGGCAAATCATTGAGATAGGGTTGCACAATGTGTTTGATATCATGAAATGCATAAGACATCGCCCGTTGAAAAGTAGCGCCGGCATTCTTAAGCCCAAAAGGTAATTTGCAATAAGCAAATGTCCCCATGGACAAATGAATGCCGTTTTTGGTTGGTCGGCAGGTAGATATTGATATGATTTGATTATAGCCTGAGAAACCATCCATGAAGGAAAACATCTCACTTCCGGCACAATCATCAATAATTTGATCGATATAAGGCGTAGGATAGTTGTCTTTTGGACAAGCTCGATTGATATCCCTATAGTCGATACAGATTCTTATTGTTCCTTGTTTTTTATTGACGGGAACAATATTCGATACCCAATCCGTTAACGGGATCGGATAAATGAAACCTGCTTTCAACAGCTTTTCGACTTCTGCTTTAATCGCAGCCGCTTTTCGAGGGTGAATCTGACGCAACCGTTGCCGAATGGGTTTAGCATCCGGGTAGGTTTTGATTTCATGAACGACAATGGTAGGATCGATTCCTGGCATTTCCTCGTAAGACCAGGCAAACACGTCGCGGATTCTTGGATAGGGCCTTGTAAGTTTGGATTTCTTCTTCAGTACATGCGGCACCTATATGAATGTTCTCCTCGATTCCGGGCTTCACTGAAATATCAATGGGAATAGTACGAGAAATATTCCCTAAATTCAGCTCTGAATCAGAATGTTTCGTTGGATCCTGAGCGTCTTTGACATATTCAGCGGTAAAGATAGATGAAAAATCATTTTCAAATACATCATCCTTAGGTAAAAACGAAGATCTGTGATGGAGATCTTCCCATGGTAGATCGTCTACACTTAGGATTTCGTGAAGTTGTTCGTCAGATGACACGACTTCGGGAAACGTTATCCGTTCTAAGGGTGAGGTGAAAAGTGACTCTTCACTGACCACATTCATTTGGTCGGTTTCGGTTGAATGAAAATCGGTAAAAGACATAAGAGCTTCATAAGCAATCTCATACGGACTCAACGGCATAACATCACCGAACGAATCTAGCTCAGAGTCAGATGGAACATACCAAGGATCATCATAAATAATGTTTGACAGATGATCATATGAATCGTTGCAAAGAAGGGTCTACGTTGAGTGGAGGGAGAGGAAAAGTTCCCAGTAAGCCGGAATCCTTAACTAAACCTACACCAATGTCCCTATAAGGGATTGTCGTTTTACCAACATGCTGGATACTCTCTGAAGAGGCTGGGTCGGATGAAAAGTAGTATGTCAGCTGATCAATAGTCACGATCTTACCGTTATGTGGAAATTTAATGACTCTGAAGACCGATGAACGAACCGCTGTCATAGCATATGACCAACTTCGACCCAAAAGAAGGTTGTAGTCTAGAGGGGCATCAACCACTTCCACATCCAGACTAACGGTTTTACCTTCGACCCCTATAGGCATTCTTGTAGAATACCAAACGGACGGAACCCACGGCCATCAAAGGCCTTAAGGATGGTGGGGGATTGGTTCAATGAAGGAGAACCAAGCGATCTCCAACATTGAATCGACATAATACACGTAGAAGCTCCCTCATCAATCACAGTCCGATGAATAGGCCTGTTTTTGACTATCACTGGGATTTGGAAAGCCATTTGATGGGGGAGACGCGGTGTACTACTTTCTAGATCAAAGATCATTAGGTTCGGGTCCTGAACATCGACAGCTCGATAGCCGACAAAAGCAATTTTCGTTGCGCTGGACATGATTGCAGCACTTCGAGTGCCGACATTGCTGAAGGTGAAATAGCTAAGTCTTCAACAATGTTGTAATTCTGGGCTGCTCTCGCATGTGGATTGAAAGCAGACCTTCGAAGTACCCCTTGGCGGGCGGCTTAATCACTAAGTCTGGGTTAGGTTTTTCGATCTGTAGTGGATCGGAACCAGGAGCTGAGGTTGATGGGTTAGAGTGAGAAGATTCTGCTTCCTTGCCAACAACAGGAGCCTTACTACCATAATCTTGCGATCGAGTCGCAATCCTGACATGAGACATCATCAAAATGGGTTCTTCACTGGCATTCGAAGAAGAACCTATCATCTTATTCTCCTGCTCTGGAAATGGATTTTTTAACACAGCAGGAGTGGGAGAACCTTTGACTATTTTCACTACCTCGGCCCGATGAGGGCAGTCTCTCGTAAAATGATCTTCTTCACAAATGAGACAAGGATATCGAGGTTTGCGCTTTTCGTCATTGGTTTCCGACTTTTCCGTTTTCTCCTTTGGAGCCTTGTCTGCTTTGGCCTTCTTCTTTCCTTTCTTCTTTCCACCGTTTTTTGGTTTGGCCGTAGATGACTCTACAGCGTGAATGTCGGCGGTGAGTTCAGGAGAAGACTCTCCTGTCGGAGAATCAGGCAAAGTGATAATTGGAGTAGTTGAAGCCTTGGAAGACTTCTTCTTGCCCTTTGTAGTCACGATACCAATCATACCGTCAACGGCATGAGATCCCGAAGGAGCAGCAGCGATTTGGTTTGACTTTGGAAGATCCGGAATTTTCTCGTGTAACGTACCCGACTGAGTGTAAACTAAGTCAAGGTATTGTGCCTGAGCAATGACTTGCTCCTCAGTAACTACTCCGGCCTTAGCTACATCTTCAGTAATTCTTGGTAATAATGATTTGACAAACCATTCAGCTAAGATTTGGTCCGGGATAAAAACTTTCACTAATCTCCTTCGACGTCTCCACTCATGAATGTGATCAGAAATGTACGTGGATGTCGATTGTTTTAGCGAAGTTAATAATTCTGTACCATTATCATATCTGACTGGTAACTGAAAATGAGTTAAGAACGAGGTAGCTAACTGGCTAAAGTTGTAAAAAGAGGCCCGTGGTAACTCAATGTACCACTTGGCTGCGAGACCAATGAGTGTATGCTGGAAAAGACGTAAGCGGATGGAATCATCTGAGATGGAATTTGATGCACACCAGAGGTGGTAAGTCATCACGTGATTAGACGGATCCTCTCCAGACTTACCTTCGAACTTGGGTATATCGCTGGGCAACTTATTTGGCATTGGCGGCCAGAACTGAAGAGATATTGAATTGGATCGTTCGTTAGGCGCGTCAAGTCGGGTAAATCTAAAGTCGCAATAAACGGTAACTGCCGGTTAGGATCTCTAAAACTCTGAGTCACAATACCAGCCCCAGGAGGAGGATATCCAGGATAACTAGGAACAGGAGTCGCATTGGGGATATTATATCCTCCTGGAAAACCAGGATTAACTGGACCGTACTGGGGTTGCTGAGGTTGTTGATAAGTGTACCCAGGATACGGTTGATACTGGTAAACCGGTTGTTGGGCAGCTTGCCCAGGTTGATACTGTCCCTGGTACGGAGGTTGAACAAATTGAGGTTGAGTAGTCACAACCGTACTTGTACCAGGTTGGCCTGCAGGCATCTGGACTGTGGTTTGAACCGTAGGTCCAGACAACGGTACAGATGTCTGAGGAGTGGTTACAGGGACAGTAGAAACCGGAGCTGCCGATACTCCAAAAGTAAGCATGTTAGATGAAGCGGTAGTTGCTGCAGCCGTGTGAGGTGGAGTACTAGGTGCAATTGGCGGCTGAGTAACTACGAAAGTTACAAGGGTCTGAACACTTGACTGGACAGGTTGCGGTTGCTGGGGTGGACCAGGAACCACAGGTTGTCCTACTTGAGGTACCGACTGTATACTTGGTTGCGACATCTGTTGACCCTGTGACGGATCCCATGTTAACATTCCAGGGTATTGACTCGTAACAGGTTGAGGATACTGAGATCCATAGCCGTATTGAGGATAGGGTTGATAACTATAAGGTGTAGTCCCATATGATTGCCCTTGAGGTGGTTGATAACTTTGACCAGGGTATTGACCCGTAGGTTGATAACCTTGAGGTAAATACGAGTACTAGGGTTGACCTTGACCTTGGGGTTGGTATCCTTGAGGTTGATACCCTTGGGGTTGATACCCTTGGGGTTGCCATCCTTGAGGTTGCCATCCTTGAGGTTGATATTGATACTGAGGTTGACTTTGGGGTACATTGAGGCTGGGAGGACCTTGAGGTATGTATTGCCCCATAGGAGCGTACTGACCTTGAGGTTGCCCCCCAGACACGAATGAAGTACCTTGAGGTTGCCCCCCAGGCATTAACGAAGGTTGCCCCCCAGGCGGTAATTGGCCACCTTGAGGTTGGTTAATGGGAGTTGAACCTGACATCATATAAACATCACCTATACTCAATGGTACATTACCACTGTTTCCAACTAATAACCCATGATCAATGGGTTGAGGAGATGCTCCCGCAAAGGTACCAGAAAGTGATTGATACCCAGTAGGAACAGAAGGACCGCCATGTAAAAATGATTCGGGACTTTGCGAAAACACAGATGACTGACCAGACATATTTACAGGAGAATGAATTCCTCTAGGTGGAAAAGGAGTACGAGGTGTAGAAAAACCTACTGAGTTGTCTAAAAAATTGGTTAATGCAAGGTACCAAGATTCACTTCTAGGAGGACTGTAAAAGATGGATTCACGCTCCCTTAGATCAAGGGTAATTAGATCTTCAGAATCAGAAACGCCTGTTTCTTCCTCTGGAACAAGTTCTTCTATAGCAATTAATCCAACAGGAAGATTTTCGGTGATAATTCTTTCTATTCTTGGTGAATCAGGAACACTAGGAGTTGGAGTAACAGGTTCGGAAATTTCAGGTTCTTCGCCTGTTTCACTGGCAGATGAAAAACTACCAGCAAGCTCGGAAACTGTAACAGCTTCGGGATTGTAACCTGTTTCTAAACTTTGGTAATCTGGATGGACTACCAAGGAAGATTCTCCTTCTTCAGGTGAACCTACTCTACTGTCACTAGGAGGAGTTACAAGGACCTTTAACCCTTCTAAATTACCTGGGTCGTCTCGAGGAGGGGATCCCCTAAGTCTACAGGATCTTCTCAACAATTCGGCCACAGAAACAACTTCAGGAGACTGGCCCGCAATTCGACGGGACCTTCTCGGTAATTCCGCCACAATTAAAGATTTTTAACTACAACACACGAAAACAAAGTAAAAAATTTCAAATCAAACCACCTAAAGTCTTCTAAAGAACCAAACAAATTTGAAGCACACGCCTAAAGAATCTAAAGCGTCAAAGCATACACAAACAGTATCTTCCGGACCAAAAGCGCTAGTTGGTGATTAGGTCCAACCTCGCAGGATTCAGTACAGAAATGGCGGGTGGAACAGTTACCCGACAACCTGCTTAATGAATAGACTGGACCAAGTTCCTCCACTTTAACCGTCTCGAAGTGAAGCGAACCCCCCAGAAAATCCAAGTGAGTATAGCCGACGTCTGCTCCAGGTACAGTGGGACCTTCCCTCCACCGTCACCTTGGGTAGAATCCTAGATATTATGGCCACTAAGGTTACCAATCACAACAATTACACCTGGGGGAACAGTCTAAACTCCGACAGCACGACTCACTAAAGGGCAGAGTAACAAGCTCCAATCCCCTTACCGGCTCCTTGACAGTAATCCAAGGTTTACCGATAAGTGACCCCTGGCTCCTCGACAATGGTTAATCCGAGGTTTACCGTTTGTATATACGTACTGTCTGGTGTCGTTCCAACGAGGGAGGAATGATCCCTCTCTGGTTCGGACACGAGCTCGTGCTTCTCCTTTAAGAGGAGCTTTCCCAGAATGTAACTGAAACAATTGGATTTGTTCTACTCAAGATAGACTATCTGTTTGGTTTTGTAGTCTTGGAGAGTTAAGTACTCACCTACTCCAAGACCCTAGCCTAAGCTATGTTGGTGTTTCAGAGCCCTAGAAAAATAAAAATTACTAGATTGATTTTAATTTAAGCGTTACTTTTAAGGTTGTTTCTTAAGTCAAAAGGTGATGGAAGTGAAACCAGTGGTGTGTTGACTCGACTCGAAACCACTACAAAATGCACCTAGAATGATTTACCCACTACTTTACTTTTTCGATGAATTGCTTAACTAAAAAGTTGAGAGAATGCAATCTTTATAAAAGCAACTTCTTAATTGAAGACAATCAAAGAAACAATTCGTTTTTCTTTTCCAAGCATAAAAACATAACCTCTCTTTACATGCACGAAAAAAACTCTTTTCTTCTTTCAAAAACAAAAAGCTACTTGAAACAAGACTTTTTAAAGAAGATGTTTTTGTATTTTTCTTTTAATAAAGCAAATAAATCTAACGTAACCAAAAATCAATCTTAACGACTATTAAAATCTATGAAAATGCACTCATAAGCAAACTAAAAGGTAAATTTACTCTAAGCAATCTTAACGAGGCCAAAACTAACAATGATTATTCTAAGGTGTTTTACTTGATCACAATCAAATCAAGGACTAGCTTATTACAGAACCAAAAACTAGCCAAAACAAAACTCTAATCTTTTTGTTCTTTTTGTAAAATGGAAATCAATACTTTATAAACAAGCAAATCGAAATTTGACCCAAAACAACTCAAATGGCAAGTTGCTCACACAAGGAGACTTTACGACAGGCCCGACTTCTAAGAAGGTTGACTAACCAGAGAGATCTAAGGCTGGACAACTTTCTACTATCAAAGTCACTACAAAACCTATCCAAAAATCAAACCCTAGGTCTAAAACTTTGTTGAAAACCACTAAAACACTCAAAGCTCACAAAACAAGTTCAGGTGAAAATTCTTGACAGGGTACTAAAGGATCTGGGCAGAAAATACTAAGGAAAATCAAAATCTAAAAGCAATTTAAAGCAAAAATGGAATTTTCTTAAATTTTACAGGAAGACGCAGGCCACCCGTTATCACAGGTGCGGGCCCGCTCTGTGCAAACGGCAACAGCGCGTCCAAAGACGCACTGTGCAGTACTCAGAGGATGCGTCCTTCTGGAAAAATGAAGAAAAACCAAATCTAACTAAATCTAAAGCTAAGCCACCCAAATACTAATTCTCACAGTCAAAAAACCAGAAATAAAAATGATTTTCTCAAAGCAAAGTTCACATAAAGGAAAAGACTCTCTCATTATGGATTCCCCAGTGCGAGTCGCCAATTTGTCACACGGAATTGGTCAAGGGTGCGGACACAGCTGACCTTCCTAGAAGTCTAAGACATTCTAATGACAAACAAGACAAAATGGAGTGATCTTCTCTAAATACACCTTTTACAACATGAAAACTACAAGTGTTTAGGCTTACCTTATTTCCAAAACGCTATTGTTGAGGTCCGTTCTTGACGATCCGGATGAGCTCCTCGTTCAAGTCAATCCTGCAACACAAACAATCAAACAATTACCAAGCACTTGCATTCATATAATAAAATTATATTCAACATGCAGACCAAGGAACACATGAAATTACTCATTAACACAAGCTATTGAGAAAAATAAACCAGTTGTATTAATAACGAAACAAAGAAACTCTTTAACTTGGCCTTGGTGTTGTGCAAGTTCCTCCCAGGGTCCATCAAGGGTTTTTCCTCTACTTTGACAAAGCTCACCCTTTCCAAGTAGATCAAGTAAAGACAATCTCTCCTCACAAAGGCTCTAATGGAAGACCTAAATCCTGCAGCATTTACCCAAGAAAATGTATAGCTCCAACCTTCTTCTCCCTCTGGCTCAATGTCTTTATTTATAGTGCTGTAAAGAGGTTATTCAGGTCCACTATCAATGGGATCATCCCCCTCTTTGGGGGGATGAGTAGCTCCTTATTGTGGGATAAGTTCCCCCTTAATAGAGATACATGAACCAACTAGGAGGCGCATCCATTTCATCAAACCGACCTCTAGAATGTTCTAGAAGTAACCACAAGTAACTTTTTCAAGATAAAACTCGCGCATTTTGCCTTTTACAGAGGGACGCACCTGTCCCTTAACATACAGAGCGTCCATGGACGCTGATTTTGTGAACATGGTCAGCGTCCCCGCAGGTAAGGCTAGAGAGAACCTGCGACCCCAGAGATAAACATAGTTTTTTACAAGACTTTCTCTCTTCTTTGAGTTTGAGATGGATAACAGAGGCATGAGACTTGCCTAAGAGGGTAGCATGACTGTTGATTTGAGCCATACTAACTGTAAGTAGTCAAGGTGACATTTTTTAGTGTAACACCTACTAACACCCACAAGCTCAAAATTATAAAGAGAATTATTAGAAGGATCAGACCATCTCATATTTACACGTAGTTTTGATGGTTTTTATCCTCATGCATGCGGTAAATCCACCCAATTATTATGTTCATATTATACAGGTTTTTTTTGTTTATATATCTAGGTCCACTCTTGGCCAAGCCCATGTTCTCTTACTGCATTCTATCTCAATGTTGTTTGGACCCACTAGTCCTACTTATAGTGTGAGAGCAACTTAAACTAGTAAGGGTTTGGGGATTTCAATGCCTCATCTCTCTGGTTTGTCGTGGAGGTACAATAATGTTCCTTATATCTCCTTATTGTATACATATCATAAATGAAAGTTTTTGCTTCCCCTACACCAAGGTTTTATACAGATATTATTTTTTTTTCTTTCTGTTTTTATGGAAAAAGTTATAGGGGCAGATTCCTTGGCTTCTTCTTGGTTATTTGATGAATTTTATCATGAAAGTTGTTTCCAATCGCCGTTCATGTTCCCAATTAAATCGACTACAATGTACACCCTAGTGGAAGATTTACCATATGCTATTCTAGAAGACTTATTCCAATTTTTTTTTAATTTGATTTTGCCCTCACTAATCCCAATACATATTTCTTGGATTATATAATGAAGATTAACATGATCATTTAAGTGTTCCTTTGATTTACAATTTACATTTAACTTCAACACTACTTCACCAAAAATGAACAAAGCCATTTCACATTAGAGTGTTATTGGTATTTTAAATGACAAATCTAGGTAACAGTGGCCATTGAAAAAAATATTAATATATAGATTAGTAATATTCAAATCTAGGTAACACATTGTGCACCTTTATTAGCTGATAGAAGCCAAGAGAAGCCCCTTCAAATCGTTCCACTAATCCTTCTAGCAATCCTTCCAGTAATCCTTCAATAATTCCAACAACCCAAGCACTAATAAATGCATGCATCCACAGAGCATTGTTTTGATTATAATAGATGGAATGGTGATGAATAAAACGTATTATAAATATTTAATAACAATTTTAAACACTCAAGTTCCTTTATTCCTCCACGTTACAATCCTAGATGGAGTGACAAAGTTATTATTAAGACCATGAAAGGGTGAAATTGATGTACAAGTTAATGAAACTACAGCACATGTTTTTTGGAGTTATTATTAAGACCATGAAAGGGTGAAATTGATGGACAAGTTAATGAAACTACCGACACGTGTTATTTGGAATTGGACACATGCTATGAGTGGTTTGAAACGTATGATCATCTTATTCAGAAATACACCTTTCCACTACTATGACAGGTGTATGTGTAAAGTGTGTGTTACATTTTGTTGTCTTCACATTATGGCTTTAAATTTAAACTGTATAATCAATTTTCTTAATTAGTAAAATTGTTAAAGTGCCCAATTCCAATAGGAGGGACATCTATGGGCGTAACCAGTTCCAATAGGAAGCACTCCTATAGGCGTAATTAATTTTATCAAAAATACGTAAATACATCTAATATTAATATAGTAATACATTAATATCATCAATTTAATTTTAACTTTTATTAGTTAAGTGAGTTTGTTGAGATGGTAAATAGAATTAATAGCTTTAATGATGAAAAATGATTAAATAAAACTTTTGAATGCAAATGCACAATGTAATAGTGTTGAATCATATAGAATGTGAATAATAATAATGTAGTAAATTACAAATAGTTTTCATTGTGATCAATTTGAAACTATTTTCTTCTACTATTCTTATTGTCACCCTTGTTAGTTTTGTCATCTTAGTTTTGTCATGGATATCAAAAGGACAGTTGAAATCATAAACCCTTTAAATCTTTAGCTCAAGTTGTTGAAGTAAACATCATATGTTGTCTCTCTTGCTCTCCAATATTAATAAGTTGAATTACTATAACACTATAGCACAAAAATCAATGTGTAGTACCTATAATTTTTTGTGCTTATACTGAAATCAATGCACATTGTAAATCCAATCACTTTAAAATTAATGTACCATCATACATCCAATTACATAAAATCCTAAATCAACATATACACTCAAATCAATGCATCTAATTCATTCAAATAAGATTAGAAAACAACTTTGAATCTAAAATCAATGCATCTAATGCAAGAAAGAAAATAGTATTAGAAATAAACATCTACACTCAAGTCAATGCATCTAGTACGAGTAAGAAAATAGGATTATAAATCAACATCTACAATGAAATTAATGCATTTAGTGCAACAATCAAATAGGATTAGAAATCATTTACATTGAAATCAATACATCTAGTGCAAATAATAAAAAATAATTAGAAATCAACATATACATTGAAATCAATGCATCTAGTGCAAGCAATCAAATAGGATTAGAAATCACCATCTACACTCAAATATATGCATTTAGTGCAAGAAATTAAATAGGATTAGAAATCATATACAATTAAATCAATGTATCAAGTGCAAGCAATCAAATATGATTATAAATTGCCATATCTAGTGCAAAAAAAATTCACTCTCTCCCACCTCCATCTCTATATATATCTCCCTCCATCTCTCCTTATTTGTATCTCTATCTCACCCCCCCCCAAACACACACAATCTCTCACTCCATATTTATCAATCTCTTTGTCCCTCCTTCCCTCTCTCTATCTCTCTCTTCTTCTCTCTCTTCACATTCCATCAATATCTCTATCTCCCTTTGTCTCTCTATATCACACAGAAGACATACACTCTCTTTCTCCAATATATCTATCTATCCCTCCATCCTCCTCTGCCCCCCCATCTCTCTATTCCCCTTCTCTCCCTTTGCCCTGCTTCTCTCCCTTTTGTGGTGTTGTATTCTCTCCTTCTCTCTCCATCTTCCTTATCATGTTCTCTCTCTCTCTCTCTCTCTCTCTCTCTCCACCTTTCTGTCTATATGTATTTCTTCTTATCTCCCTCTCTCCCCCCTCCAACTTCATCTCTCTTTCCCTCCCTCTGTCCACTCTCTCAGATTCCCTCTGTTCCTTCCTCTCTCTCCCTTTCTCTCCCACCTCTCTCTCTCTCTATCTCTTCACCCTCCAACTCTGTTACTATATTCCTCCCACTCTCCTTCTCTCCCCTCCTCTTTCCATCTCTCCTTCTTTGTCTCTTTATATCACCTCTCCACAAACACACTCTCTCTCCATCTCTCCCTTGTCACTCCCTCTCTCTCTCTACTTCTTAGTCTCTATGTCTTTCTTCTTCTTCTCCTTCTCTCTCCCCCTCCAAATCCATATATCTATCCCTCCCTCTCGCCTCCTCTCTCTCAAGTCCTCTCTCTCGTCCTTCCTCTCTCTCCCTTTCTCTCCCCCTTCCTCTCTCTTCCCCTAACTCTCTCTCTCTCTCTCTCTCTCTCTCTCTCTCTCTCTCTCTCTCCCTCGAATCCTTTCACTATCTCACTCTCTCTCTCATTCTCTCTCTCCCCCCTCAACTTTTGTGTCTCCCTCTCTCTCCCTTACCCTTCTCTACCTCTCTTACTCCTCCCCATCTACCTCTCTCTCTTCATTCCTCCTCATTCATCCTCTCTCCTCTCTTTCAATTTATCTCCATCTCTCCCTTATCACTCCCCCATACCTCTACTTTATTTAATTTTTTATTTATTTACCATACTTATTTTTTGAGTGCTCATAAACCTATTTATATTTTAAATTTATATTTTGTTTATACATAATGCATTTAATTTCTTATTTAGTGCTCGTAAACCTCTTTATATTTTAAATTTGTATTGTGTTTATATATAATGATAATTAGATTGATTTTTAAATAGAGTGATTAAAAATGTTAAATGTTAAATGTTTTCATAATAGAGTGTAAAGCCCCTCTTGGCACACACACACACACACATGTGTGTGTGTAATAGACCAATAGTTGATATAAATATTTTTTTATAAAAATTCGATCTATTTTATTAGTAAATTACTTTAAAAAATATTATATTTAAGTTGAGAGCAAACTCAACTACACAAAATAAATTAATTTGTTCACACAAGAATGATTTAAGGCTTTTATACCACTAATTTGGATATTGTGTAAGGAGATGAATTGTAAAAAATCCTAGTTATTGAATAGATGGTTTGAAGCACCTCCACCACTAAACTAATTTGAATATGATGTTAAAAGATGAAAATGAAAATCTTGACTAAGCTTTGAATATGATGTTAAAAGATGAAAATGAAAATCTTTACTAAACTTTAAAGGAATTATTTGAACTACTTACACAATTAAATATATTATGATAAAAAAAATAACATTAATAAAATTAAATTATCTTTTATAATATATATTTTTTATTTATAAATATTTTAGATAATAATATAAAAATCTACACTTTTTAAATGTTTTCTGTTATATTCTATAAGAAACTTCCTTATATAAAATTTGGTTTTTATATAATCAAATAAGTGCTCTTACTATGTATAAATTTATTTTGAATTAATAAAATTATAAAAAATGATAGTAAAATTAAAATACCTATATATTTTTATTTTTATTTTTTTTATGCCACACAACCACTAACCACTAGATTCAACATTCCTTAACTAAATAAAAATAAATCAAATTTTCAAAACCTAAGTGATAAAAAAACTCCCATCAAAATTTGTTTTAAATTAGTGGAGTTTCAAATAGCATGTACCCATTTCATAAAGTCACAAACATCACAGTTTTCAACTTTGAAGTATGGTAATTTCGTCTTGATAATTGTATGGTGTGTCGTGTGGACCATAAGAAAGATCTTCAAGATATTCACGTGTGCCAAAGTAAACATTTGACATTTCTATACAATGTCTTTTGTATTTTTAAAGAATGAATAAGGACTAGGTAACGTTTACATATATCGCTTTTATATCCATGACCTTAGCAAAAGCCCTGAGTTGCATGTTTGTGCAAAACAATTTAAAAAGCACACGACTCTGGTATCATAAAAGTTTGTGTGGTAGTTGAGAGTCTCATTCATAGACCATAATTCTTATAAAATTAAAAATTTTGTTCCTAGAAATTTAGTTTTAATGCTTAGAGTGTAGTTATGGCCCTTTAACCTTCTCTTCATACATAGAACTTTATCGTGGAATCTACATCTTGCACATAAGTCAAAGATTTCATTTATAGGATGTGAGATATAATTCGGGGCTTGTGCGTGATCCTTTAGCCATAGAGGAGAATATTCTATGACATATATGTCATTAGGTTTTATACTAGCACACTTGCCAGCCAAACACTGTTTACAAGGTCCATGTGTTGGTGTGGGAGCCTTTCATTTGGTCCATGATCCCTTAAGACATATTCCAAATCCCAAGAGAATAATGTTCCTAGGTAGAGCATGTGTACACTTGTTATAGTTTGCAAAATCTCGTAATGGTTCCCATATGAGTGATGTTCCTAAGTAGAGCATGTGTACCGTATTACACTTGTTATAGTTTGCAAAATCTCGTAATGGTTCTCATGTTACATTTGTGGACCCATTATTCTCTTTATTAGGAACTAAAAGTGTCCTTTTAGTTCCTAATAGGTTGGTGGTCCCCTCTGGATCATCTCCATAACCATAAGATCCATGCATGGTGTGACAAACTCTGTAATGATGCGGAAAAATACTATCCTTACACGTCCTAATATGTTCCTTGCAATCTAAGCTAATCGTGCTACACAGTTTTAAGATAACACATTTGAGTATATAATCCTTACTCCATATAAGAAGATAAGCTAGTCATAGGAGAAGCTTGAAGATAGTTCAAGGAACTCATAGAATAGTAAGAGGAAAGATCAAGGAGAACGCCTTAAGAGGTTGCAAGATAGGTGGGCGTGGGAAGTCAAATCCAAGAATGTGAGACGGGTGAATAATTCATTTAAGTAAGATTTTTGGGATAGCTAATATAGAGGGTAGCTAGAATGCTGAAAAGGTGGAAACAGAAATAATAAAGGTTTTGAAGAGGACTAGGAATATTAATTATAAAGATAAAATAAATGGGAAAGTGATAGAGTATATTGGGATCTCAAATTGGTGAATGAAAGAATGTATTAAAGATTTATGGATGTACAAGAAATGATAGAATTTGTGTATGAATAATTATTATGTGCTATAAATAGAGGAGAAGCTTTGAGGTCCATTTAGGAGCTTTGTAATATGCATGTATATTAATTCATTATTAATAAAATGATAAAAGGTAATATCATCATATTTTTTGTGCCAATAAATGTATGTTTATATAGAGAGATATTTTCCTATGCATATTTTTAGGGATTTATATATGAAATGTGTAAATAGATATTGTAGTTGTTTTTAGTTTGATAAAAAAATTGTGAGTTAATCTACATTTGAGTTAGGCTTAGATATAACTACTTTGTAAAGGAATGAGGTTTTTGTACATATAATAATTAAATGCATCCTTTTAATAAGGAGAGCAATAAATAATTCCAAATTGGTATGGATTATGGATGGATTAATGAGTAGATGTTATGTGGCTAGAAAGATAATTGAGATTTGTTTTAACTATATTTAGTCATCCTTAAAAAATGATACTTTTATTGGATAGTTACATATGGTTTTCCAATGACTTTTCACTGCTCTTATATTTTTTTCTATCCCAGTATTTTATGCTCACAAGTTCCCTTCAAACAATTCATCAATATATCTCACATTTTCTTCATGCAATCTACAAACACCTACAAAATGGCCTAAAACACTAAAAATTAAGGAAAATATTCAATATTGAATGGATATCATAAATTCCATACACTTTTACACCCCTAATATTGAACACCAATAATCTCAATTGACCATACTATAAATATTAGTTTTATGCCGATAGAAATGGCTCTCACTAGTTGACATAGATACGTACTAGAGAATTGTTAAGAGGATCACTTACCTAGGTTTTTATAGTTTATTCACCTTAATATCCCCTTTCTATTTTTGAGTTAGGTCCAAAATACTCACTAGCTTTCTCTTATAGAGTAAAAGGACTTGTTAAGATAGTTAAGGGCGATAAGTTTTAAGGCTAGAGGAATCTAGACTTGGTGAGAAAGTTATTATTATTTTTTGTAAGTGACTACAAAATATTTTTATTAATAAAGATAAGTTTTACATTGATAAAAGCTAGGGAAGATAGGGACTATGCATACTCACATGTTTCGCATCTAGAGAAAATAAAAGAAACTAAAAACCAAAAACATTAAAATCACCCACCTTGGGCCTCATCACCTAAGCCTCTTTTTTTTCCTTTCTTTTTTGCTACCTTGGCCCAACCTTTTGAAGGTGGTGCTATCAAGGCTATCATGAATATTGTTTTGACAAGCTAAAGATACTTCGTTATCAAAGTATGAGGATGTTGATTCATGGGCAAGCTTCATGGCAAGATGACACATTCACATTATTAACACCATATTCTCTTTTAGTTGGGGAAATTTGGATCACCTTACCTTATTCACAATGCTTTTGAAGATCTAAAGATTGGGCTTCCTCATACTAGAGCATGTAGTCATGAGACTCAACATCTCCTTGATCCAAGGAAGAGAAATCCTTCTCTTCTCAAAGAGGCGGGTTGCATGGATTCAATGCCTTAGACCAAGAGTTCAGTTTGACTTGTTTTTGGGAATAGGAATTCTCAAGATGACCTTTTTGATGGAAAATACTAAGGTGGAAAGAAGTGTTTTAGTAGTGGAGCTCATTGTGGTGAAAATCACTTATTTTTAGTTTAATTTTGTTTGGAAAGAATTTTCTCATGTGGTGCCCTTTAGGCAAATCCTTCCATAGATGTAGACTCCACACTAGCTTGGCAAGGCATATGTGGCCATAAAAAGACCCATGGGGTTTCACATAGTGAAACACTTAAGAATGCCATAGATGAGCTAAAAAATTTAGAAGTCTAATGTAGCTTTGTGATGATAGTTGTGAAGGGGTTAAAATCTAACAACTAAGGGCTCAAGAAGAGCTTAGCTTCTCCCCATAACCAAAGGCCTTTGGAAAGAAAATTGTCATAATCGTGGCCATTGATAATCATGACTATGAAGAAACACTTGGAACATAAGAAGACCTCACATTCCATTGTCCAAGTTGAATGAAACCTTTGGTAAATGTTTGTTGTGGATGGACATAGCCCATTGAAATGACATAGGAGGCCATTTAGTGCCAAGTAATCATAAAGTGCATCGAAAACTCTATGAGCAATTTCCACTAAATGGACTTCCTCAACTTTGTCTATTAAAAAATAACTTCAAGCAACTTGGGGCATGAGGCTTGAGGACTAGGGGAGTTCTTGAGGGGACATTGCACATTGGGAAACCTAGTTTTGAACCCATCTTTAAAGATAAGGCTTGGGAAGAGGAAGGTTTTCCCAAAACTCCCCCACACACTCGAAGTGCCAAGAAAAATTACATCCTTGCAAATATTATAAAGAGAGAGAAAAGACATAACTTCTAGTTGATTACCTTTGAAAAGAAAGCATTGTAAACTAAAGGCGATCCCTATTTTGAGTTCTAGTGAGAGCTGGAACTCTTTCACCAAATCCATAAATCTCACCCAAAAAAAACCAGCTAATTCCCATAAATTTATGTGATAGAGATATAGAAGAAACATAAGAAAGGGGATGTGGTAACCACCTTGACGTTCTCACCGATGGCTTCCCCTGTCTTATGAGAAGGTGCACACATAGGGGTTGGATCCTCCGTAGCCATGACATGTTTAGTGGACTGCACTTTTAACTTCCCCTATTCAATACCTTTCTCCTCCTATACTCGAACCTCAAGAATCTTAGTCCCTTCTACAAAGGTGGTCAATTTGAATATTTTGAGCAAGTTCATGTTCAGACTTCAGCACCAAAGTCATTTTGGTACTGTGGCAATTTTGTTTGGCTCTTTATGGCGATGTTTTTTGAAACTACTATTCCCGCAAGCTTCTTCACAGCTCTTGAAGGCATGGCTACTCTATAATGGCAGAAACCCTCGGTATGGCACGTGCTTGAAACCGTCCTCAAACACTTCGTCATCAGCATTGCTCCTTCAATCTTCAAGAACAATATATGATGTAAATTTACGCAATGACTTGGTGAGAAAGTTAAAACAATAAGAATCATGTACTTTGATGTTTTTATATAAATATCTCTCTTCCTCCCCCACGCCCCAATTTATTATAAAGTTTTATCTTCATTTTATTTTAATTTAATGAATTGTATATGGAATTGACTTTACTTGATATGAATTAATTTATTTTCATATTTTTATATTTTTCACTTTTATTGATTATGTATGAGAAAGGTTGTGTCTTACCTTATGTGAGTATTTAGAGTAGTAAATTTTGCTATAAAATCTCTATTTGAAATGCTTATAAGATAAAGGGAATTGTAAGCTATTTTTATGTATTATTTCTTTTGAATTTGATAATTTAACTATAAGATCTTAGAAAAGAAGTTAGTTATTTTTATTGTTTTATCAATAAGTCCAACTCTACTCACTAGAAACACTTATGTGATATCTCTTAATTTTATGTGATATCTTTGTTTTGTCATTAAATATGCATATGTTTATTTTTGGTTGAGTGAGATAAAATGAAAAACAATTAGAAAACTTTAATTATCAGCAAATTTAATTCTAATAATAACTAATGAAAAATTTGTAATTAAGATGTTTTTATTTTTGTGAAGAAAAAAAAATATAAAAAATAAATTGTGCAATATATTGTGAAGTGTTATTGCCCATCAAATGAGTCATAGCAACCTAATGTGAATGATTAGATCATCAAATAAGTCATAGAAATCTAATGTGAATGATTAGATTTAATTAAAAAGTTGTGATAATTTTCAATCAATTGTTTCCTAGAAAACATTGAGCTGTCTTCAAAAATGGGAAAGAAGATCTCACTAATGAGTAGATAGCTAACTACTTCCTACTTATTGGTATAAAGTAAAGACATTTATTAACCTCCAAAAAATTGGTAGCTGGATTTGAATTTGACTTTTTCTCATTGCTTTTGTCTCGTCTCATTCTCAGAACGAAAGAATTATAACCCTGATTTGCTAAGGGCTACACCAGTTGGTTGTTGTGCCAGGGGAATACAGTGACCACAGAGGTTGGAGAATATCCCGATCTGCTGAAAACACAACCTGTCTATTAGTAGGAGAACGTAGGAATTCCAATGCCAAGAATAGTAAAGGAAAAGTCGTTGAGTCGAGAACCCAAAAATTATTACCTGGTACAAATATGAGAAATAGTGGTAGTGGATAGCAATCTGTAGGCTATATAAACTCGAAGTGTAAGTATTGAGTTATAAGATTGAACATGAGGTAGGATTATTACCCTAATATGGTGCCCTGGATTCCTTGGTAATCACCTACAAAAAGGGCAAGAAGAAGTTATGCATACGATATGTAAACAAATAAAAAAGAATTTGTAATTGTAGTAAACAAAATAACATATTGCAAGATTACAGCGAAGACCCATAATTAATGTCACAATAGCACCTTAGTATAGGCTAATCGTCGAAGATAATTCCCAGTTTTGGTGTAAGGAATTATCTAACAGAGAAATTAAAACTCTAACTTGACTGTGTATAAGTAATGAGAGTTGAAGCGAAAATAGTTGAAGCCACTATCCATTTATACCAGAACTAGAAATGGGTACTATAGAGAGTAATAAAAAAGAATAAGAGGGTATTAAACCGTGATATAGTGGCTGATGTAACGACTCTGAGTTTATTTTGATGCTCTATAATGAAAAATAGGGTTAATCCCACGGAGTTAATTTTCCTATAAAAGAAATCTAACATTCCATTGGTGGTCGTAGAGACCAGAAAGAGTTGCAAGGAATATTCTAGTAAAGAAAATTTCTGTTGGTAACCATAAAACCCAAAAACATTAGAAATAATGGAAATTTCCTTGTAACTGTAACGAGTTCGAACCAATTTTAAAGAGGGTAATCAAAAAGATATCAAATAGAGGTTTGAACCTGACTGATCTATAAAGAAAAATTAACAAGGAATTAAAAGTTTACCTGATGATTTACAGAGGTTAACAAAAAGTGGAAGCTCTGCGTTTAACTTTCATTCAAAGTTATGAAAAAAATAATATTAAGGATAAGACCTTCAGTAAAGAAATCTACGCGGAAAGGCTTCAGAATTACCAATATGGTGAAAACCTCTGTAAACTTACAAACATTAAGAATGGAATAATTAAAATGTGGTTTAAACAACATTATACAAGTCGTAAATAATATAAATAATAAAAAAAAAAACACTCTACAAGAGAGCGTTATAATAGGATTTACCTTCACCAAAAATGATCGATTCATTCCACTCGAAGAACAAGAGGTCAGCCATTTAAATGGCAACTCGTGAGAAAATGCTGACAGGAAACTAAGCATGGAACAACGGGTGTAAATCATGGATGGGAAAATAATCATAGAACCCTAGCCCCATGGTGACATGAATAATAGTGAACACTATAGAAATGAATGCAATGTGGTAAACACAAACAAGGTCATTAACACCACAAGAAAACCCTCAGATAATACTTACCGTGGATTAGACATCGAACAATCCCAACCATTGGTTTGGTAGGTCAAACATACCATATGTGGAACCATGGACAGCCCATAGAACTCCCATTTACGTTAGCGAAATAATACCACATTTAAAAGTAATAAGAGGGATTGGGTCATTCATATTACAATGTTTTATCAACGAGTCACAAGAAGTCATTGCAAGTCATAACATTATCTGGTTAGCCTCAAACCTCGATATGTTGCCATCACTTACACTTTTCATCAATTCCCATGACATTGTTAATTTTTCTTAGGATTATATTGTTGTTTGCTTTAGATAGTTGCAACTCATTATTTATACATTGAATTAAGACCACGACATCAGAACATTATTCAACAACATATGCAATTATATAGAACAAATAATATCATAATCAATGTAGCCTAACATAAAGAACTAATAGAAGAAAATCATTCACACATAGAAACACTAGGATTGGTTGGAAACCACCTAGAAAAACCCCACAAGGAGGAAAACCCTTTCAAATTCTTCTTCTTATTAGATTGTCATTGATTGTTTCATTAAAGGGAGTGTGCAATAATCCAATTCTATATCATTAATACCATCGAGGAAAATGAACCAAACAATATCCCAAAGATGAAGCCAACATTAATACTAATCAAAGATAACTTTTCCTAGGCTTTGGTCAAATCTCATCAACTATTGGAGTCTCTCATGAACTTCAGTCAACTCCAAAAAAAAAACCCTCGGTTACAACTGCATAGAGGGAGAGAGATGTGTGTGTGGCTGAAACACTCCATGTTCACTCACATGTTTACATGTCCTAAAATCCCTTATTGTAACCATACCACTCAGAACCAAAAACCCTAATCACACATGTGAGCCTTAGAACTTGTATTTCACACCTTTGTGAAACATGTTTCATGAACCAACCTCACACTTGACAAAAAAAAACAAAGGAAGAATAATGATTGATGATGTTCAAATGAGGGCCACTTGACTTGTATTTATAGCCATCCGAGGGTGCCCAATTGCCCTTTGGGATGACCTCTCCTTTTTGTGCATATGGTGGTTTCCATATTAAAATATATTTTTTCTTAACCAAATTAATTTATTCCAAGGGCTAATAGTGGTCTTCCTTGATGAGGAAGATTGTCCAAAGGAGGGAATTTGTCCCCGAGCTGCCGAAATTAACGCTCCCTCTCAACTAGGGAGAAACTACTGAGTGCAACATCTATCTCATTACAAGCATCTCATCATCATCAAATGTCATCTTTGTTCATATCTGCTCATCTCTCCTCATATTTTCTCATCCCTACTCATATTTTCTCATCCCTACTCATATCTCCTCATCCTTGCTTGTGTTTTCTTATCTCTATATCTCTACTCAAATGTTTAACACTTTTGAATCTAAAAGGAAGAATTTAACATCGAAGGGGAGGCCAAGCTACCAACCTCTATTCATCTCGGAGCCAATGCTATGATCCGAAATCACTTCTAATGGGAATCCCAATGGTACTACCCATGAAGTATTAGAGAGCTTATCATCACAGAGCCATGCTCAACCTCGAACCACATCACGGAGCACATCTCAACCCAAAATCCAATTACAATGAGGTAGATCCTATGGGACACTCTCACCTCATGTCGATGACAGTGGGGAACTTCCTATGGGACACTCTCACCCCTAGTCATCGCATAGGGAGCATACATCTTCTACCCTTTGTCAAGCAGTACGTGAGATATAATATCTCATCCATCCTATTACCTACTCATGTTCCCAACAATGACCCTCCATAGTCATATGGTAGAACATTTGCATCATAATCCATCTCGGGTGAGATACCTAACTTACCAAATTTAAGGATCACACACCCCTAAGCTCTCTCAACCTATTGGCCAGATGGTGAGAAACAATCCCAACAAGCCCGACTTGTGTATGATGCCAACTCGAGTATACTCTACTAGAAGAAGATAAGGGAGCAACATCTTCCACCCTATTGGTGATAGATAGGGTGATACCTTATTGTCGAGAGATCCCTCAATGCGAGGAGCTCTACATCTAAATTCGTCACCCTCAGAGCTCAGAAAATGGGGAAGAGCCACCTAAGTGTTTGTGATTATTACTTATCTTTGTAGATTGTAAACATATCAACATGATCATATGTGATAATTTCTTAAACAGCTCACTGAGAAGTTCGATCGTAATGCCTCATACATTACAAGAGAAACAATCTTGTTCATTTTCTATTTAGGTAGGAAATTACATCAAATATTTTTTTAGAATAAATACATGTCACAAAAGGATACCTTATTTATCATCCCTTTCATGGAGGCAATAATCATAAGTGTAAGCTTATCTCATACAACACAAGGAGATATCTTAGTCCCAACAATATATAGAATTTTAGTCTAATCGAATCCCACCTTTTATTGTCACAATGTATCATTGTCATATCGAGAACGTGATCAAACAACTCTCCAAATAGCTTCCTCAACCAAATTTCCCCACAATTATCCATGCTAGCAACAATGTACTCAACCTCGGTCATGCTTAAAGCTAAGGACTTCTATTTCTTGCTCATTAAAATGTCATGGTAGATCCCAAGCTAAAGCAACACCCAAATGTTGTTTTTCTATCAACAATATCTTTTGGACGAGACTATATTAGAGTATCTAAGGAGTCATACATCTCTCGAAGCATATCTAAGATCAATATTGATTATCCCATGCAAATATCTCTAAATGTTCTTTTCGACAAGCCGATGTGTATGAAACGACTTAATCATCAATTGACTTAGGTTGTTCTCTGCCAAAACATATGTCCATATGGGTGTTACAAGAAACATCAATGCTTCAAGAAACTGTTGGTTTCTAAGTGAGGTTCATCCATATCTCTACCTCAATTATTAAAATTGAATTCCATCATGGTGTCCAAAGATTTGTATTCCATCATTCCAAATAACTTTACGACATATTTTCTTTTTCCAAACTTCTAATCCGAGAAAGTAATTCATTATGCTAAGATTCTTCATCTCAAACTTAAGAGGCCAACTCCATCTTACTTTAGTCATCGGAGGCTCATTACTTTTCAAAAATAGATCTTCAACATATAAAACCAAAATCAAAGGCATACCTTGGACAAATTTTGAAGGAGAGGTTTGAATTGATACATCTTCTAGGCTTCATTAGGTAACTATCAATGTAGACATGCCAAGCTTGGAAAGCTTGTTTCAAACCAATCATAATACAGATCAAACGAATATTATCAATCTCAAAAAAATTAATATTGTGCAATCAAATCAACCAAGTCTTCTTATCAAGCCTTAAATTTGAAATCAAAGTCATAAAAGTTCTTGTTAATATCATTCTCAATTTCTTCACATCGGGTGCTAGGTGCAACTCACATGAAAATCCTAGGTTACAACATTATCTATTTTCCTCTAAACAACTACTATCATTCACCAAGCAATATTAAGCCAAACTTTATCAAACTACTAATATTAATTATGCCCACACTCCCATTTTATATTAAGGAAAATAACCACTGCAAAACTACTCAAAACCCTAACTTGTTATCATTGTGAATTCTATCCATCTATAAGCCAAAATATATCTAAGAACTTATCAAAATTCCAATAGTTATAATCTTTATTAAGTCAAATCAATAATCGAAATCTTGTTAAGCCCTTACATCTATTACCAAATACTGTCATATACTAGTTCCAATGATAACATATTGATATGCATGTTCCATTCCCCTGCAAACACAAGATTAGAAAACACATTAATATTCTTTATAATAAGTCAAACATTATGTATATGTTAAAAAATTCCTTTCTTATAGAACTCTCCAACATTTTCTCGGTGTTTTCAAGTTTGTCATACTCCTGGTATGCTCCGGGCATTGTGCGTAATATTTTAGTTTATGTTTCCTATAGGCATAACTATTCTTATAGTCCTTATTCCATTTGGTTGGGAGGTTTATAACCACACCCTTAAGCCTTTCTCCCAGCAGTTGGGGCTTGGAATAAGAGAAACCTTTTATGCTCATTTCATAATTTTGCAAAACGTTTTCAACAACATAAGATGGTCATTCATGTCCAAAATCCTTCCTTCAACATTCAAGTGTCTTCTATTCATTTTTTTTACAAATAATAATAGGTGTCGAGATCTCATCGAGAATTTCTCCCTTTGAATCGAAATCGAGATCAATCATCATCATTTAAGACATCGACGTGTCTATCATAATATTGTGACGCATAAAAATGTCACACCATGAAATCAAACTATATAAGGTTCTTAGACATATATGATACCAAAATCATCATCAACTACTTCACTTTCACATCATGACATCAAACATTCATCAAAGGTTAGTGCCATATAATTAGGGAAACTAACAAGTGTATCTTCATACTATAAGAATTATAATCACAACATCACTTCTTTATCATATTATTCAACCATCAAATTAGGGCATCCAATTTTTGTCACATTGTCAAAATTACTAAGGTTATCGAAGCCTAAGCAAGGTCAACGAAAAGATCCTAAATATCGATCTGTTGACAATTTTGGACTTGCCAACATTCAAGGGGTCTCCCTGATATGTGCTTCCAATTAGACCTCAGACCTTTTGGCATAGGAGCCCCATCTGGAATATGTCTCAGTTGTCGATTTCTTAAATATTTTCCTTGGCTCTAATTTTCAACAAGAGAGGAGCACAAGTGTGCCTTTGAAAAAAAGTAAGTGTGCATCATGAGTGTTTGGTTGTATGTGTGTAAACATTCTTCTACTGTGGACAGAGGGAGAAAGTGAGACTCTAAGGGAGAGGTAATAGTACTATTGTACCAGAGACAAACATGAACAAAAAGGGTCCATCTAACATATAGCGGAAGAGTGCACAAAGATGCGATGTTCATTGCAACCAATACAACACATTCTCAATATGATAAGAATTAAAATAACTAAAATAGTTCAACTACTTAAATAAAGGTGAAAGAAAACATAAATCATAAACATTCACATAATAGTCTTACAAATATTCATAATTCATGCATGAAGAACATGATGGCCATTAGACTTCATATATTAAGTAAAAGTCTCGAGACACATGTATACAGTGGACACCACTAGCTCCAATAGTGGACCGTTGGAGCCACTACATGCCCCTCAAAATAACTAGCTTATCTCTCTACTTCCTTCTGGGAGGAGCCAAGGTGAAAAGTCATTTTCTCATACAATGAGGGTGTATATATAACCAATGGGGTGATGCTTCACCTGCCTTGTGACTCTTGGACTACCATGAGGACTGTTTGACTTCCAATGAATTTTAAAATTCACGTGACTCTTCATCTTATGTACATGTCCTTTGGACTTCCACTTTACAATACATTTTGGAATAAGAATTTACATAATCCACAAGAATGATGTGGCATATGATTACTCATGACATGACATGACATGAAACTGCTGACATGGACTTCCTATTGATATGGAAATTTCATTCCATTCTTGCTTCTCCTTTCTATGTGTATTATTGGTAATTCTCTTCTCTCCGCATCCATATGGCTTAGAGGTAAGGGGTCTTTAGTGATATTAGGTATTGAGTTGTGGTCACAAACTGGTCTCCTTTTTCTTTTTGTTGATTGATCAACTTGCGTAATCAACTACAAATATGTCTTCCAAAATGTTTCCCTTATCCATCTCCTTATTAATCATCATGTCATGTTATGATAGAGTACCTGCATCTGCAATTCACTCCTGAAAAGATCACATCAGTCTCATAAAATCCTAGTCTAAGATTTTTCATGTTTGTCCACTAACTTAGCCGAAACTAGGTGGAAAGCTAAGGGAGAAGCTGAGTGATTGGCCAATTTCATAACTTAGGTAGTCAAGGGTGAAGCTTGAGCATTGATATTACATAATTTGCAGTTCAGGATGGACTCAGAAAGCACATTACAGAGTTTTGGAGCTCAGTGAGTGAGGCTAGAGGGTTTAGCACTCATTCTTCCTATTGCATAGTTTTGGAAGGGATAGCACGCAAGATGATTGCGTAATTGCATAGCTCAGGAGCTTAAGGACTTGGCTTGAGGTTAGAGACTACGCAATGAGAAGTTGAGGCTAGACTAGAAGGTTGAATTACGTAGTTTTGGAGCCCAAGCTTTGCCTTGATACCTTAAACTATGCAATAGAAAATCTTCGAAGGTAGGAATTACGCATTTTGCAATGTCAAGAGGCAGGGTTGCAGCTAGAGGGCTGAAACTGCACAATGCATAGTTTAGGAGGGCAGATGAGGCTAAGTTTCTTGGTGACAGAGCTTTTGGAATTTGACTAAGTGTGGGATCGATGAAGCTGATATGAAAAATGATAACAATCGATTATGATCACACACTTAGAACACTTAACAACACAAAAACATAGATCATTTAGGACACATGAACAACATACTTCCCTTAGTGCAATAACTTTGCGATGACTCACAACAAGTGTGACACAAGAGATACACTTTGCCAAAACCGTGACGACACCTGTGTGACAATGCTTACAAATTTGGAAATGAGTGTGACATGCCTTTACATGGTAATATCAAATCATTTACACAAAGGTAACCCCTTGAAACAACCAAAACCAGATCATATAAATTGTGCAACACTTAACATGGAAAAAGATGTTTGTTTTTCTTGAAAAGGGGACCAAAACACTTAGAGAAAACCCATACAATGGATTTTGGTGTTTGTGATGACAATATGCAAGATGAAGGTAGCCTCCGAAATTTGGTGCATGGCAAAATTTTGGAGGGTGTTATTGTAGCGACAACACTTGGTGACACACTAGTAGAATTCGAGCTTCCCTCTCTAGGTTGACTATTTTGTGCAGGGTCTCAGTTCTTTAGGGAGTATTTATTCGTCATGAAGATCTCTTTGGCTTCCCCACTTACCCCACAGATAAACATGGTTTTGTTTGTGCCTCAGTTAAACAAAGACATAAGATTCAACAATATCGTAATGTTTAGAATCAGAAAGGTTAGTGTGGTTTGCAAGCTTTATATTTTCAGAGTATAGTTTTTCATATTTGGTGTTGCTCCACTGCTAGTAAGCCTAGACAGTGTCCGTTAGGAATCATTATAGGAACACAAACATTGCTCCGCTTCCAGTAAGCCTAGATAGTATGTTGGCGGAGCTGCTTGCTTCACCTCTCTATGTCGGAAGCCTTTATCTTCTTTCACCTTTATTTATATATTTAAATAGGACTGTGCATAAGCACTTATTCATTTTATGGGAGAAAGATTGATCCCGACTTATTGAGAGAAAAGGAGGTTGTTCCGTGAGAGAATCATATAGAAACCTCTTATTTAGGTTTTCTCATTTGATTTTTTCCCCTTTTCCTCCTCTACTAATTGGATAAGCATGAAAACACCAAAACATAAGAAATTGAGTATGGGCATAAGGTTTACAGAATAGACACACGTAGCATGGTTCGACACAAAAGTCTCCTTACAAACATATCATATTTTTTGTTAAAAAATCATTGACCAAAATATATAACCAACACAAAGAAGGACGAGTGAAGATAAGCAATTTTTTTTGGTGTCACAAGACTTTTCTCAATTCAGGCACACACAAAGAAGTTGGAAAACAAGTTCACACATGATGATTATTTATAGGAAAAGAAACAAACACAAGACCAAACAAACAAACAAACCATACAATAAACTATGTACATAAGGTAGGGAACAACCCAAGATCATCATTGAAAATACTATTTTAAGTCTTGGTCATTGATAGGAAGAGAGTCAATCTTCCCCTCTAGTGATTGAAGACAATATCTATGTTGGGAAAGCTTCTTGTGTATAGTGAATGGCCCAAGCCTTAAGGACTAAAACTTAGTAGTATTTCATTTTTCCTTGTGGGATTTGTCCCACTTCAAGACAAGGTCACCCACACCAAATTCATTCTTCCTTGCAGAGTTCTTGTCGGACCACCTCTTGATACGACTCTAGTGAAGAGAAGAAATTTATTTTTCCTTTTATCTTTGTCCTTGCATCTTATGAACGATGTCTATCCTATGTTGAACCAATAGGCATAGCTTGCCCTGAGATTCTTGTGAAAGTTGAAGGGTAGGAAAATAGATGTTTGGGGATAGGATGGCTTCTTTTCCATACACCAAGAAGTAAGGAGACGTGTTGAAAGAAGGTTTTGGCATGACTTGATCAACCCATAGGGAATTCAAGAAAGCGGAGTGCCAGTTCCTTTGTTTAGAGAAATGATACGTATAAGAGTCTTATTTGTAGACTCAACAAGACTATTTTTGAATACAATTGCATTTTCCAATGAAAAATCATATTATATTAGTGCTGACAAGTATGTTTCATTGTAAAAAACATGTGAAGTTGGAACATCTAACCTGGAAATGATATTTTACTTAAGGAATTTGATGACTTCTTGATCATTCACTCACTTTAGTGGAATTACTTCTCTCCACCGCATGAAGTACTATGTAGGAGTGAGATTGTAGTGGATTTTATGAGTATGGAAAGATATAACTAATAACATCTAGACCCGATTTTTGAAATGGTTCTTCTACTGAAATAGGTTGCACCATGGTGGCTGACTTCTTCTTTGAGCTAATGCACTTCTCACACACTAGCCACTTGCTGCCCACAAGGATAGGTGTTGTTGATGGTGCTGGACCCACTAACATTCATGTGATATA
Source organism: Pinus tabuliformis (assembly GCA_031772625.1). Classification (NCBI taxonomy): domain Eukaryota; kingdom Viridiplantae; phylum Streptophyta; class Pinopsida; order Pinales; family Pinaceae; genus Pinus; species Pinus tabuliformis. The sequence continues at coordinate 85,375,223 of CM062815.1, read as the reverse complement.
CCCTATATGAAGTCCCAACTAGACCTCACGCCATTTTATGTAGGAGTCCCATCCAGTACGATGGCCCGCTTGCTATTATCTTAGAGATTTTCTCTAACTCTTGTTGTTCAACACATGAGAGTGTTATGCATGTATCTTCAAAAAGTGAGGTGAGTATGCATGGTGAGTGCAAAATGTAACTTGTGTTTGAGTTCTCTTAGTATAAAGAGAAAGAGTAAAGTGGACCTCTATATGAGAGGTAATAGTACCACCCAGGGAGAGACATGCAAAGTAGAAAGGGTATGTCCATCATTCAGCGGAGTAGTCCACAGCGGATGTGGTAGTCATTAAAACCTAAGTACAATGGAAAACATGTACACCATACAACAGAGTAGTCCACACAGATGTGCTGGTGGTTATAACCAGTAAAGAAGAGAGATATATCTAATGTCCTGCGAAGTAATCCACAAGGAAGAGACAACGGTGATAAGCAATACAACACATCTTGAACAATGTAAGTACTAGAACAACCAAAGTAGTTCAACTATCTTAGTACAAGTTAAGAAAACATGCATTAAAAATGTTTAAAGGGTAGTCTTACAAACATCTCCAAAACATGCGTGAAAACATGTTGGCCTTAACAAGATTGTGAATTAAGAAAAGCTCCAAAGACACATATGTACACCGTACATCAATAGCCCTAGTAGTGGGACATGGAAGCCACTCCTTGCTCCTCAAAGACCATACTACAAACACTCAAGGCTATGTGGGAGGAGCCAAGGTGAAAAGTCCTTACTCATACAATGGGACAGGTATATATAGCCAAGCGTGATGCTTGACCCTTGTGACTCTTGGACTACCCTCATGACCATTCAACTTCCCATGACTTTTCAACTGACATGACTCTTCAACTTCTTGTGTGCATCCATTGGAATTTCACTTTACATTAAATTCAGTTACAACAGATATGGACCATAGTGGTAATGTGGGCAAGACCAATCATGAAAAAACTCGACATGACACTGCTGACATGTACTGGCTAACTGTTGTGTCCATGTAAAGCTACTGTGTTGCTGAGTGATGGATGTACTCTTGGTGTGCTTTGTCTTCTCCTCCACATCGCTTAGTGTTGCAGGGTATTCTCTGGTCTTGGTCTTGCATGATGGTTCAATTCATGTGTTGTTTACACTTGTTTCTTGATATGCTTTCATATGTCCATCCAAATGTAAGCCAGTTTTATAGCATGTGCACTCCTTCTTCATCCCATTCGTTGTCTCACCATTATCTCTCTGTGTACCTATTCCTACAATTCACTCATGACATGATTACATCAAATCCAAAACCTTGTAGAATATCATGATGCATTGTTCTCATGTTCTAGGCCAGGTACAAATCACAGACTGGGAAGATGACCCAAAAATTGTGCAATGTGCAGCTCCAGGTGACAGGGAGGGAGGACCAGTCACTGAGACAATACAGAGTGTAGCTCATGCTAGGATGAGGAACTTCAGGGGCACAACTTTCATTGTCAGGAAAAATTGCATAGTGACTATTGGGAGGCACAATTGCACAGCGAAGGACACCAGTGGCAGTTGCAAGGTGGGACTTTGAGGGTGAACTTATATGTAGTTACTGGAGGGAAGACAAGGTAGGGATATAAGGGACCTGTTGGGTAACTCTACACAATTTCTGAGAGGAGTACAGGACACACAGTAGAGGGCCAGCTGGGCATGTCTGTGCATTTTTTGAAAGTAGTGAAAGACAAGGAAGTAGAGGGCCAGCTGGGCATGTTTGTGCAGTTTTGGAGAATAGTGAAGACCCAGGTCTCAGTGCAATGCAAGCTTCTAGTAGACAAGAAGGGGGCTTGATAATTGTGCTTGAGAAATGTGCAATTTAGTTTCGACATGGAGGCAATTTTCTGCGCAGTTCTCGAAGAGACGGGCTGCTCACCTTTGGATTGCATAGTGCAACTGACTTGGAGGACAACCACAAGCACTGCACAATTTCAGCATTCGAGCAGGGTCACTGAGTGTTGAGAGTACACAGTACAACTCAGTCACGCTACAATGGAAGAGGGTTGTCTGGTCAGATAGATTTTTAGGAAAATGGCTGTGTGGGAGGCAAGTGAACTTGTGAAGAACTGGCATTATGATGACACACTTAGCCTAATCTAACACATGATGACACTAATGACTGGGACAACATAGAAAAACATCACCCTCAGTGAGACTGTCTTAGAACTGAGAGTGATAAGCGTGACACTTGAGATAGACCTTTGGATGACTGTGATGACACTTACGCGACAACGCTTACAACTTTTCGTGTGAGTACGATGAATGTTCACATAGCGAAGACAACCCAAATGCACAAAGAAAAACCTTCAAAAACACCAAAACATGGTCACAAGCATGACAAAGCATTCAATATGCCAAAAGATGACCGATAGTCAAACAAGAAAAAGGGTGAAAAGACTTCATAAGAGCCCATGGCGTGAGCTCGAGTGTTTACAACCATCAAAGGAAGAACCAAGGAAGCCTCTAAAATTTGGATGCAACCCAAAATTTTGGAGGGTGTTGTAGTTGCTACAACATTGGTGACACACTGGTTGAATACCAGCTTCTCTATTTTGGTTCATTTTTAGCACAGGGCCTTGGCATTTTGGGCAGAATTGATTCGTTATGCAGATCACTTTGACTTCCCCACTTGCCCCATGGATAGACATGGTTCACCTTGTACCAAATCTATTGAACACAACACAAGATTCAAACAGATCACATTGTTTCAAATCTGTAAGGGTAATTTGGTTTGCGAGCTTAATATTTTCAGAGTATAGTTTTTCATCTCTGGTGTTGCTTTGCTACTAGCAGGCCTAGACAATACCCTGATGGAGTCATGTAGGAAAACAAACAATACTCCACTGCCAATGATCTTGGATAATACCTCAATGGAGTTACTACTTCACCTCTTTGTGCACGAAGCCTTTCTCTTCTTTCACCTTCTTTATTTTTGAAAGAGGATTGTGCACAGGCACTTATGTATTTTTGGGGCAGAAGAGGGATCTCAACTTACTGAAATTCGAAGAGGTTGTTCCTTTAGAGAAGCATGTAAAGAACTCTTATTCAAGTTTTCTTGTTCATATTTCCCCTTCTCCATTCTACTAGTTGGATAAGCTTGAACACACAAAGCAGGAAATTAAGTATAGGAATAAGGTTTCCAATACTAAACACAGGTTCATGGTTCGACCAAAACTTTCCTTACAGATGGATCATATTTTCCATCAAGAATTCATCAGCCAAAAGTTACAACTGAGCACATAGGAGATGGACATAGGATTTCCTAACTGCTGTAGTGTCAAAAGACTCTTTGAAAATCAACCACATACACATTTGGAAGCCAGAACGCAGTGCAAGACAACACTTATTTACAAAATAAATCAACTGAACAACAAAACAATGAAAAACAAAAAATAAAAGAACATAACAATCAATGAAATCCCTATGTACATAGTGTGGGTTGTAGCCCCAACTAATTGAAAATAATATTTTAACTCTTGGCCATTGACAGGGAGAGTGTCTATATTCTCATCAAATGATTGTAGATGATAGGTGTGTTGGCCAAGCTTCTCGTGAACAATGAATGGGCCAATCCACATGGACTAAGACTTCATTTGTTTGCCTTTGTCTTCATGGGGTTTATCCCACTTCAACACTAAGTCACCCATAGTGAAGCTGGTACTCCCTCTAGACTTTCTGTCGAACCATCTCTTGATACCGTTTTGGTGGAGTGTAAACTTTTATTTTTCTTTCATCCTTCCTGTAGCTGATCTAATAGACACGACTTTTCTTAGGATGCTTGGGACAACTGGAGAGCAAGCAAGTAGATGTTCACCAGGATGATGGATTATTTTCTGTATTCGAGGAAGTAGGGGGAGGTATTCAGAGAGGGCTTAGGTGTGACCTAGTACTCCAATAGAGAATTGACCAGAGTGGAGTGCCAGTTTCATCATTCAGAGTAAATGGTACTTTTTGTGACGTGGATGAGGTTCTTGTTCATGGACTCAAAAAAACCATTTCCATGCAGGTAGTAGTTAGCATAGTGCTTTAAAACAATACCATTTTGCAATGCAAAGTCATACAACTTTAACGACGAAAAGTATGTTGTATTATCAAAAAGAAGTGATGCAAGAATTCCAAACCTAGAGATGATGTTCTATTGTAGGAAGCTGATGAATTCCGGGTCATTCAATTGTTTCAGGAGAAGTACTTCCATCCACCGCATAAGTAATATATAGCAGTTAAGATGTAGCGGTGCTACTTTGAAGAATTTGGGAAAATCTCCCCAATGATGTCCAAGCCTTGCTATTTGAATGGCTCGTCCACTACAATAGGTTGTAGTGGGGCTACTCACCTTCTTTCTACTGACACATCTCTGAAAAATTGGACACTTGCAAGCATAGGCATGTGCATCTTTGAATAATGTAAGCCAGTAGAAACCATCCCACATGACCTTTTGCATTGTTGTGTTACCCGGGAAGTGACCCCCGACACGTCTGTCATGGAGATCACATAGCATCCTTCGTGAATCTTCTGCCTCCAGGCACCTGATAAAAATTTCATTGCCATGCTTTATGTAAGCACTCCATGCACTAACTGGTAAGATAGGGAATTGAGTTGGAGTGACCTCAATGTACTGGCACATATCTTTGTATCAATATTTTCTGTGTGAAGTGGGGGGGGGGGGGGGGGGGGTGCTTCCTCAAAATTATACATTTCAATTTCTTGCTCCCACCCAATGAGCTCTTCTTCTTCCTCTTGTGCATGCACTACTTCTGCTGGTAGTCTGTAAAGAAAATGACCCTTAATGGTGTTAACTAGACTGATGTCAAGATCATATTCTTTCGTTCTTGTCATCCAGTTCGCCCTTCTTTCACCTAGCTCGTGCTGAACAAGAATTGATCTGACTGTTGGGTGTGGCACAAATACAATGAAATGCTTTTTCAAGAGATAGGGCCTGAAGTTTTTAACCACCTTGCATACTATGTATACTTGTTTTTCTATGGTGGGATAGTTTAGTTTAGGTCCTTGTAATCTCATGCTCATGAAAGATATAGGTCATTCATTGTCCATATCATCCTTCTGAGTGAGAAAAATAGTGAGTGAAGTGTTGGAAGCAAAAGTTTAGGGCAAGAAATCCTTGTTGAATTTTAGGTTATATATTGCAAGCACCTCTGCTATAGCTTGATTAATCCAGGTGAATGCTTCCTTTTCCTCTTTCCCCCAATTGTACACTACGTCCTTGTTGGTCATCTCTTGAATGGGTTTGAAAATCTATGTATAATCAGAGATGAACTTTCTAAGGAAGTTGATCTTCCTGAGGAAGGACTGCATACATTTTTTGTTCACAGGGTAAGGAATTTATATGATGGTCCAAACTCTAACCAGATATACCTTGATCCCACTTTTGGTAATGAATGCCCAAGGAGGTTACCCTCAGACACTGCGAAGATGCTATTCTTGGGATTCAAGGATATCCTGTACTTCTGAAATTGCTCAAATATTTTCTTAAGATAGCATAGGCGGTATGACCACTATATAGAGAAGAATATCATGTCATTGAGGTAGACCACTACGCTATGTCTGATCAGCCCACTGAAAGCGATGTCCATTGCACACTAAAATGTAATGCCTGCATTTACCAACCAAACGACATTCTACGACAAGTGAACGTACCCCATTTGGTACAGAATGTTGCCTTAATCTTTATAGGCTCTGCTACCAAAACTTGGTTATATCCAACCATCAAGCAAAGAAAACAACTCTTCTCCAGGTATTGTTTTCAGTATATGCTCCACAGATGGCACTGCATAGTTATTCATGTTTGAGGAACGATAAAGATTTCAGAAATCAACATACAGGCGGATCTCCCCAAACTTTTTTCTAACAGGGACTAGATTTGAAACCCACATGGAATGATGAATCTTGTAGATGATTCAATAATCCAACAACTTAGTCAATTCTTTATATATGAGGAGCTGAAGTGATGGATGCACTTTTCTTAGCTTCTACTGAAAAGGCTTGGCCCCTTCCTTGATTGGAATGACGTGCTAGATTATTTACGTGTCATATGTTTTCAAGTCATCCTACATCCATGCGAACACATGATGGTATTGTCTGAAAAAGAGGAAAAAATCTTGCTGCTCTTGTGGTGTGCAACATGTACTGAGATTCACAAACTTCAGATATTTGTCTATTCCCAGATTAATCTATTCGTGAAACATTGTGGAATTGTGGGTTTTGGCATTCATGGGTCCCCAAAATCAGTTTTGCAATTCATATAGATTCTCAAGTGATACCACACCCTTGGGGATGAGGTTTCCTTGGCTATCAACAATTGCATGCTATAGAGACTACTTGTGGTCGTCTTTGTTTGTCGCTTTGTCCTTGAATATGTCAATGTTATCCATGAAATGCAGTATTTTTTGGTCATCATAAAAAACACGTAAATCAGTGATGTTATTTGGGATGAATGGTTTATACAAAATTTCAACAGAAAAATCTATCCCTTAATGGTGACATCTTAACAGCTCCATTCGCTAGAGCATCTGCAGTTGCATTACACATTCTTGGTACATAAATAATAATGAAAGTGTGGAAGTTAGAGATGAGTCACCATACCTCTTGTTCGTAACTCTTAAGATGGGGTCACACGCAGTGTATAGTGTTACGTACTTGATGCACAATGATCTCTAAATCACCTACCACTTTTAGCACAACAACGTTGAGGTTGATGGTGTTTTCTAACCCCAAGATGAGTGCTTCATACTTGGTGGTGTTGTTCATGCACTCGAACTCAAATTAGTTAGAGACCAAGTGTTTCCTCTCCAACGGGTCTGTTAATATACAATCGGCTCCAAAGCCCTCCTTTGTCTTGGATTCGTCAAAGTATAACATCCACATATTATCTATACAAGTATTCCTTACTGCCCTAGTACTACTATCACTACTACTATTATTATTACAATCTATCGTACAATTTTCGTTTTCGCCAGTTGGGCAAGGAAGGAGACCCAACTATGTGTCTGGTGGGGTCGGGGATGGTTGTGCAAGATAACACCCCAATTGTATTTCCAGAAAGGAATTGTTGAACATGACTTCTGTGAAAGCCAATGGTTCATTTTTGCCATTCAATGGAGTCACGTTGTGCTTCATGTATCTTTTCGACAACACCCAAATCTGGTTGTTTATGTCCTTTTACAAAAGCCATAACTATGACCAATCAGTAGCAAAGTATCCATGTAGCTTTCTAGACCAGTCTCTGTTAAGCAGTAAGCTATATGCTTCCAAGATGTCCACAATCACAATGTTGATGCAATGATGAACTCATCCATCAAATGATAATTAGATGGTCACATCCCTGAGTTTGAAATTCACTGATGCATCATAATCAACCAAACAATTGTGAACATTGAAGTTGAATATTTCGAATGAAAACAAGAATGGTGGGTAGAATGAGTTTGCTTCCTTCATACAAAGCACCTTGAGGATGGATGCGAGTGAGTGAGGAGACTTACTTGATCCCTTTCTAGAAGACGTAACACTAATTTTGGAGGTTTTCCCCAGTGTGTGCAAAAGAATATCCCACTGACTCAATGTTGAGAAATGGCAACAAGAAATTCCAATTTAATTTGTCCTTGAATTAAACTAAGAATTAAAATGGAATTCTATTCTCATAGAAACTTGTAAATAGTTAATAAAGTTTAATTAACTTAATTAGCTTAATAATTTCAAGTTGGAAGTCTTTATGAAGCCATGTATATGTTCTCCCTATATTATAGGGTTCCAAGATGAGTTAATTGTGAGTTGTAATTAGAGAACTTAGTTTATTGAGTTAAGTTAAGTTAAATTAGTTCCAAATAGTTTGAGGAACTAATAGTGAGTTAATAGTCAATTTGTGCACTAATTAATTAACTAGTGCTACCCTAGTTAACTAAAGATTCCCTCATTAGAAACTCATGCACGTCGATTCGGACAAAGACCCAGTTGAGACTAGAGTGCAGGGACAATGTCCTATCAGTTGTATGATTTACTAAGTTGTATAGATCATGCATGCAATCAGGAACTGAACTGAGAAGGGCTTCCACGGTTTTGGATGCGCTGGTTTCCCATTAATATGGGCTAATAAACCATAGGAATTGTGCAAGGAAATAGGGGCCTGGAGAGATATAGAATTGCCTAATTGTTGGCTAAGAGCTCGCTTGTGAGATGAGGATTGATTATACTGACTACTGGGATTGTTCTTGTGAGAACAAGCATCATATTATCATCTTGGATTTATGATATATGCAATACAAATAGTGGGGTTTGAGCTGTGGCTTGGCTGGTTGAAAGTAGAAGTAGATTGTTGTCTTGTGCTTTAGTAAATTGCATGAGCTTGTGAATCTACAGGATTTTCTACATGGTATCAAAGATGAGAACAATATACTAGAGGATATTTCAAAGTTTTGAGTTTTGGGTTACAAGTGAAATTGGAATTTGCAATGCATACTTCACGATTAGCAGATGACGTTCTATGGTTTGACGATTAATTATGCCTTGGAAGGCCGCTAAAATTTTATAGCGAGGAGGGATAGAATGGAGGTTGTGCTAGAGGATAATGGATTGAAGGAATTCATTGATTAAGAAATTCCTAAGTTAGAAACATCTGATGCACAAAAATTGTCCGAATGGAAGAAGTGTCTAGCGAAGGCAAGGCAGATAATCCTTGAGGGAGTTCAAGACCACATTATCTCAAGTCTCCATGGCAAGGAAACTCCATATGCTATGTGGAAAACATTGGTGGACTTGGATTAGAACAAAAGTGACCAGAGGAAATTAATACTTAAGGAAAAACTTTGAAAAATTGAAATGGCGAAAGTCGAGACTATTTCGAAATACTTGACCAAGTTCACTCAATTTTGTGATGAACTTGGAAGTGTTGGAATCATGGTTGCAGAAGAAGATATGGTGAGTCCTGATCTTCTAGGACCCCCAAACAGTTGGCATAGTTATTAGGACTCTGTTAATGGTCGAGAGAAGTTGCCATATTGGGAACAACTGTGGTCAAATTTGATGCAGGAGGAGATCAGGAGGAACACCGAGGATGGCTCTTCATCAAAGACTGATGATGAAGATAATTGTGCCTTAGCGATTAAGGTGAAGAAGGGGAAAGGGAAAGCTTCCCATTCCAAATAAGAATCTTATCATGGAGGTAAGAAGAAATACATGACGAAAGTTAAGTTCTTTCATTGTCATGAGTTGGGCCATTTTGCTACAAATTGTCCACTCAAGAAGTCCAAAAAGAAGTCTTTAGGAGGAGCGATGGGTGATGCTTTGGCCTCTCAATTCTAATTGAAATTTTCCCTCATTGCGTGCATGGTGTCATTGATGATGGAAAGTTTATGGTACTTAGGTAGTGGAACTTCATTCCACATGACTCGGGACAAAGAGTTATTGAGTGACCTCGAGGAGAAAGATCTCTAGATGCATATCGATATGGGTGATGAACAAAAGTATAGTGTTACTAGATTGGGAACAATTAATTTTTAGAGGGAGCATGGGGCTCCAGTCACCTTGAGGAATGTTATGTATGTGCCTAGTCTGAATAATAACTTGGTATCTATTGCCATGCTTAAGGATAGAGGTTATGATGTGATCTTCTTGAAAGGAAAAACGTTCCTTCGACACATAACCACAGGTCAAGTAAAGAAGATAGGGATTGAGGTGAAGAATCTATATAACTTAGAGGTAGAGGAGTGTGCTACTTTTAGCACAAAGTAGAGAGGGTGTAGAGCCGAGACGTTGGTGAGTTCTAAAATAGGTGATTGGGCCACTTTCATCATGGAGATTTGAAGATATTGCAGCAAATTTCTACTGGTCTTCCCAAAGGTACGCTTGAGAACTTTGATACATGCAAGGGGTGTAATTTGGGAAAATACACCAAGACTTCCTTTCATGAAAGAGATAGTCAAGCAAAGGACATTATAGAGAGAGTCCACTCAGATGTGTGTGGACCATTCTCGACATCATCCATGTTCAAACAAAGGTATTATGCTATATTTGTTGATGATTATTCTCGTAAATGCTACATATTTTTCATGAAGAAAAATTATCAAAATTTCACTAAGTTTTGTGAGTTTAAAGAATTGGTGGAGAAAGATTCAGGCAAGAAGGTTAAAGCTCTATGAAGTGATAATAGTGTCAGTGTGTCTCAAATAAGTTTAATAACTTCTCTACAGTAGAAGGAATTAAACATGAGTTGACGAAACTCTGTAACCCTCAATATAATGGGATGGCCAAGAGGAAGAATAGAAGCATAGTAGGGGCAGCGAGGGCAATGTTGCATGATCATGTCCTACCACTACACTTGTGGGCTGAGGCATGTAACATAGTGGTTTATGTTCAGAACCGTAACCCACATAGGATGCTTGAGATGAAGACACCATAGGTGGCGTATTGTGGTATATGGCCAGATGTTGGTTAGTTCATGATTTTTGGGTCATCAGTATATTTCCATGTGACCAAAGATGCGTGCAAGAAGCTTGACCCGAAAATAGAGTTGGGGATATTTGTGGGGTACTCTGACACACCTCACAACTATCAGGTGTACTTGTCGACCAGTAGGATGACCGTGGCTCACAGGGATGTTAAGTTCGATGAGGAGAAGGCCATGTGACCTTCCCTTCAGAGGGAGCTTGAGGTACATGCAGATGAGGATCTTTTAGCTCCTAAGGTTGAGGAGCCTCATATTGATGTGGAACAACCACATGCAGAGGATCTGGGATTGGATACATCCACTCAGGTTGAGTCATCCAGAGAGGGAAGAAAGTGCACCAGAGAGGCTGACATATTGCTAGATGATGCACAGGAGAATGTCGGAGCACCCACTTCTCAGCACAGAAAGAGGAGGTCACCTGAGAGGTACATTGTATATGTGGCTCTTATGGGAAAATGTTTTGTGATAGATCCATATTTCTTTAAGGAAGTAGTGAAATAGCTAGTTTGGGTTGATGCCATGGTGGAGGGGTATGGCTCCATAGTTTGTAATAGTGTTTGGGATGTGGTCCTTAGACCAAAGGACAAGTCAGTGGTGAACTCCCATTGGCTTTACAAGGTAAAGCAAGTTGAAAATGGTAGTGTGAAGAAGCATAAGGCTAGATGTGTGGCCCGTGTTTTCTCATAGGTAGAGGGGATTGACTATGATGAGACCGTTTCTCCTATTGCAAGGTACTCGTCAATCAGATCTATATTGCCACTATCAACACAAATGGGTTGGAAAATACATCAAATGGATGAGAAGAAAACCTTCCTTGATGGCATGATTGAGGAAGAGGTGTACATAGAGTAGCCTGAAGGTTTTGAAACCTTTGACTATGAGTCGCATGTGTGTTGACTCAAGAGAGCGTTGTATGGGCTGAAGAAAGCACTCCATGCTTGCTACACCAAGATAGATAGCTACTTCATTGGGTTAGGCTTCATGCAGAGTGAAGCAGATGCAAACCTATACCACATAGTGGTGGAAGGTAAACTTTTGATCATTGTACTTTATGTTGATGATGTCATACTGACAGGTGATGTTCAACTTATCAAACCTTCTGAGGAGGAACTTGGAAGAGGTTTTGAGATGAAGTACATGGGGCTCACGCATTACTTTCTTGGCATGGAGGTATGGGAAGGAGATGTGGATTTGTTTGTGTCTTAGGGAAAGTATGCCAACGAGATAGTCAGGATATTCTGCATGGAGAGAAAAAAACCCATGGAGACTCCTATAGCAGGTAATTAGAGGAAGGAGGATGCTACTTTAGGGGAAGTAGTGGAAGCTACTGTTTACAAGTAACTTGTGGGTTCACTCACGTACTTGGTGAACACACGATGGGATATGTGATATGCAGTTAACCAGCTTAGTCAAGCGATGGTTAGGCCTACCAAGTTGTATTGGAAGGCATCAAAGCATGTGTTGAAATACCCCATGGTCACTTATCAAATGGATTATGGTACAAACGGACAAACGGAGTGAAGCTTCAAGGCTTTACCAATGCAGATTGGGAAGGTAGTCCATCTAACAGGAAGACCACATCAGGAGGGATCTAGAATATTGGGTCAGTGGAAGTTTCCTAGTACAACAAGAAACAAATATCGGTTGCACTGAGTTTGGCAGAGGTAGAATACATGGCTGCAAGTCAGGCAGCATGTGAGGCCATCTCGATGAGGAAGATCCTAGTTGGTTTGTTTGGTTAGAAAATGGATCCAATTGTGATTTACTGTCATAATCAGGGTTGTATCAAACTCTTTGAAAATTTAGTTTTTCATGATCAGTCCAAGCATATTGATATCTGATATCATCATCTGAGAGATTTTGTTTTGAGTTGGCTTATGTTGTTAGAGTACATTCCCATGGAGGAGAAAGATGTTGATATTTTGACAAAGGCATTGTCAAGATGTAAATTCAAGTTTCACAGAGACAAGATCAGGGTAATTGATAATCCCTTTCTTGTTGAGAGGGAGTTGGTGAGCACCAGTATTGCAGCAATAATGTTACAACTCCTGGGCTACCAACTTTACTCTTATCAACCCAGTAGTTCGTAACAAACTTGGAAGCGTCTATGCTATATGCACCAGTACTAGTTCTCACTGCAGGTTGTCACTTGGTCAGTCGGCACAAGATCAATAGGAGCTCGAGTCAACTTCTATGGATTCCAGAAGAATCTCTATACGTGATGAAAGGAAAGAAAGATATATGTTATTCTAACTGCAGAAAGGAGAAAGACTGAAATGTAAAGAAAAACTAGTGAACCCTAATTAACCAACTAATTCTACTTTTGCAGAAAGAGCTATGAAAACCATGAAAGGAATGCCATTACCTATTCAAGGAAGTAAACAACATCTAACTATGCTATTTCTAGAAGTAAATAAGCAAAAAATCTATTTTTTGATTTTTATGTATTTTTATGTGAATTTGACATGCATGTAATTTATTGTGTGTGAATGTGGCAGTGAATAGGTGCGGTTGAAGGGCGGTTTTGGGACTCGAGAGGATGTAGTATGGTGTGGATGGGTCCTAGGAGGTCTCAGGTGGAATTCTGGAGGCTTTTTCCACACTCGGCCTTCAAAAGGAATCCTACAGGAAAATCTACAAGAGGACACAGGAAATATACAAGAGGAAAAACAATGTTCTACAGGAGGCCTACAAGAAGAGGCCGAGAGCAGTTTTCACTATTTTGAGGGTGTGAGAGTGGGTGAAAGAGCCGAATGAATGTTGGAATGAGGTTTTAGGGTGCCTATGGTCTACCATGAATCACCAGGAGAGAGAAATATGATTGGATTTTCTCAAGGAGAGAGGAAGAAGTTCTATGGAAAATGCAGGAAACTAAGGCAGAATTGAGGTGAGACATGGGTGACTTGTAGGGTATGGATCAGATGGAGGATGGGATGGCTGATAGGCTGGCTTTCTGCTAGAAGAGATATGCTACAAAGGAACTGATAGTCAACCAATAAGATCAAACAAGCAATGAAATGAGTGTATCTAGAAAAATAGAGTTTTGCAGCAAACTATTCTAAGCTATGATCTATGAAAGGAAATGCTGAGGAATGTTGCAATAATGGAAAGCATGAAAGAATACTATTGCAAATAAAGAAGTGAGCATGATGAAGAAGTTCTGAAGCAAAGCAAAGATGGACTATTAACCTACTAAAAATCTGCAAACACTAGAAGTCCTATGAATGAGGAAAATCTATGCTTTTGGGGCAGCAAGAGGGTCTTTACCTCAAATCATGGTCCCAAAGGGAGAAAGAGAGGCCAAGGCACCGTTGCTATACTTTTGAATCTTCTTTTTATCTCTGCTTAACCTGCTATGGAGAGCACAAATGGAAGCACACTACTGAATCATCAAAAGCAACCTATTCTTAACCATAAAAGAAATACATCGAACAACAACCTAATATACAAAATGAAATAAAACATAAAAATACAATTAAAGAGGAGCTTGGTTTCTTGGATTGGGCCCTAACCCATAATCTTCAGCCCTCTAAGGTAACTTAGTGCTGACTCAAAAAGGATTCCATCTCTATTTCCAAAACAATAGCAAGATTACATGAAACTGTCACAAAATAATAAGCTCGAAGTTGAGCAGAGTTTACATAAGAAAAAATCCAACAAAAATTTGACCCTACTGAGGCCCTAGGCCTCTCTACTTATACAAATGAAGCTACCAATAGCTTCCTTAAAATCAGGGAGGCTTGACTCCCAAAACTCGAGATAATCATCAGTCATCCTCCACTTGCTCGGCTGCCTTCTAGTGCATGACTTGGCTGCTTGTACTCCGAGCTGAATGAAGGGGAATTTGAAGTGAGGAGTAATAAATGAGGGGGATTCCCTCCTATAATTCCTCTCCTTTTTCCACTTCGAGTTATCGCTGCCATTTGTCCACTGGATCCTTGACTTTAACCTCAAATTTCATCAATAATTTGCATTAAACACATGTTATACCACATGGCATCATAACTAACTCAAATCACTCTATAAGCATAAATATAATCAGAAAATCATACAATAAGCTAAGAGAATGGTTGATTTGACTAGGTTAGGAGGTAAAATGAGCCCATATAATTACCCATTTATGAGGCTCATCATCACCCCCTATTGAAGGTGTTGCTCATCCTCTGAGCAACTTAGTCCATCTCCTCATCTTTTATGGCCCTGGTGGCCTCCTCTTCCTTGTCATAGAATCCTACCTTCCTTTCTATCTCTTCCCACTACTCATCCTCTTCTTCTTCTCTTCTGATTTCTAGCATGCCTAACAGTAGTGGGGGAATCAACATGAGGCCAATCCAGTTGACCTTCAGCCTCTACATGGAGCGCTTGTACATTAGTACTCCTCTTAATGCCTCCTTCATCCTCATGCGGGAATGATATTCCCTAGTCTGTAGACTATGTGGTAAGGTGTTCCACCTCCTCATGCATGCATGCACACAGTCATCCCCAAGTAGGCTTCGCATATCCTCAAAGTGTGCAATGGCTTGTGCCTAGTCATTTAGATATCTAGGGGCAATCTGAGGATTATTGGCAAGCAGGCTGCGTGTGCTAATGAGTGCCATGGGATCTGATGGCTCAGCTCTTATCATTAATGGCTCATTCTGCTCTTTTATCCATCTCCTCATATTTTGTGGCCCTTGTGGCCTCCTCTTCCTTGTCATAGAATCCTACCTTCCTTTCTATCTCTTCCCACTACTCCTCCTCTTCTTCTAATCTTCTGCTTTCCAGCATGAGGCCAATCCAGTTGACCTTCATCCTCTGCATGGAGTGCTTGTACATTGGTACTCCCCTTAATGCCTCCTTCATCCTCATGCGGGTATGATATTCCTTAGTCTGTAGACTATGTGGTAAGGTTTTCCATCTCCTCATGCATGCATACACATAGTCATCCCCAAGTAGGCTTCGCATATCCTCAAAGTGTGCAATGGCTTGTGCCTAATCATTTAGATATCTAGGGGCAATCTGAGGATTATTGGCAAGCAGGTTGTGTGTGCTAATGAGTGCCATGGGATATGATGGCTCAGCTCTTATCATTAATGGCTCATTCTGCTCTTTTATCCGTCTCCTCATATTTTATGGCCCTGGTGGCCTCCTCTTCCTTGTCATAGAATCCTACCTTCCTTTCTATCTCTCCCCACTACTCCTCCTCTTCTTCTTCTCTTCTTCTTTCCAGCATGCCTAACAACAGTGGGGGAATCAGCATGAGGCCAATCCAGTTGACCTTCAGCCTCTGCATGGAGTGCTTGTACATTGGTACTCCTCTTAATGCCTCCTTCATCCTCATGTGGGAATGATATTCCCTAGTCTGTAGACTATGTGGTAAGGTGTTCCATCTCCTCATGCATGCATGCACACAGTCATCCCCAACTAGGCTTCGCATATCCTCAAAGTGTGCAATGGCTTGTGCCTAATCATTTAGATATCTAGGGGCATTCTGAGGATTATTGGCAAGCAGGTTGTGTGTGCTAATGAGTGCCATGGGATCAGATGGCTCAACTCTTATCATTAATGGCTAATTCTACTCTTTTATCATCAATATTTTTATTTTTGCTGCCCTCAACTCTTCATGGTTCATCCATGAGGCCATGGCCATTAGTTGCATGTCCCCTAGCCTGGCATTAGGGTCCCACACATTCATGTCTGTGAGGGCGATGTTATGTAGGTAGAATTCTGCCATATTTGACTTATCTTCTGATGTTCTTTGGTCACACAAATCCATAAACTTCCTGTAATCTTGGAAGGGCATTGTCCCTCTTTGTGCTAGAGTCTTTATATGGAATTGTAACCATTTGTCCTTGAGATATGGGCCATAGGATTTTGCTGGTGTTCTACATTGCAATGCCTCCATGGATAAGCTGGCCATGAATGCCAGTTGGGTCTCTTTCTCTTGTAGTCGCCTCCTTAGTAATTCATTTTCAATTTCAAGGTGGCTTCTTGTAATGGCTTCCCTATCTCTGAAAGCACTCAACTCTATGCCCACTTCCCTGAGTTTGTTTTCCATATGGCCAACATCCTCACTCCTTTGGATTTGGCTATCTGTATCCACCTATGTGTTCTCACTCTTTCTTTCTCCAATTCAAAAAATAGTGGAATTGAAAATTTTTGTGGGATTATCATGCCTCCCTCAAATAGATTGTAATAGGAAGCAAGACTAGGTTGGGGTTAGGTCCTTGTAGCTCTTATGCTTCCTCTTTCACCTGTGGCTGCCCTTCTATCTTTTTCTCAAGCTTTTGGGTCCCCTGTAGTTTGGAAAGTGTCTCCTATAGGACTGTTTGAGCTTCCTGTAGGTCTGGTTTTGGGTTCTGTAGTACTACCTTTCCCTTCCATGTAGAAGATATTGGAGTCCCCCCTTTCATAGGTTATAGGTGTCTTGGAAGGAGATTATTTCACCTTGGCATATAGGGAATCTTCAATGGTAATGGGAAACTTGAGGATGTGCATGGAGTCTAGTGGAGTTAGTGGGCTCCTTTCTCATAAACCGTCCTATCATATTTTCTATACTCTTTTGGAAAACCAAATATGGATATGGAGATAAAGAATTTTGAGAAAAATAGAGAAACAGAGGAGACTGTGTTTTTTTTTTTAAATAAGCAAGAACTTTTTTAATGTATTTTCTCCTCTCCTAAAGACTTTATTTCCTCCTCAAATTCAACCCATTTCTTTCATATATTGATATTCAATAGGGGCATGCATGGAACCTAACTCCTCAGACCGAAAATCATGCTAAAAATCATGTTTCCTCCGTTCAAAACAACTCACTGCCCCTCTTGTAGAAGCCTGTTGTCCCTCCTATAGAATTCCTGTAGGTGCTCCTGTAGAAAACGTCGAGAGCAGGAATATGGGAGAGATCGATGGTTAATAGGCTTTTAAGACTGTTTTCGGTGATCAGTGCTGAGCTGGCAAGGTGTATGTTTCCCAGTTTAGGACCGGTGGTCCCCCCTACTTGGTCATCATGGCCCCTCCTCGTAATCATCCCTAATTATTGCATCGGAGTTAACTCTTCCTCCCACTACCTGTCCTCACCATCTTTTGCTGGAGTTCACAATGAGCACATGTGGGTGACATCTCGGTTAAGTGGAGTCAACTAATTGAAGGTGGCCAAGTTAACTGGCCACCTTTCGCTCATTCAACCTCATCCATCTCGTTGCTTTTGCATGACTTCTAATTACACAAATGCAAATAGAGGAGTGACTTAGTTACTTATCTGTGATCCGAGTGTGTTTGTTGTGAGGTGTTGTGGCTTTCTCTGTTGCATGCCTCCATTTCCCTTTATGCATGTTGTGTTGTTGTGTGTTTTTGTAGGTTCTTCTTTTGCTGGAGCTGAGCTGCATGTGCCTTTTCATCCTTCGGATGTGTTGTCCCTTGCTGCTGGTGAAGGACTTCTATGGGATCAGTTGTTGTGGGTTTGTAGGATAGTGACTTGTTTCATCCATATCTCCCAAACAGTAGACTGGATTGACATAAAGCTTTGTGAGCATGTCTTTATCATCATTATGCACCTCACCATCAAAAAATTTGGTCAATGGATGCATGGATCTCGAGAAGAAATAAAAATGGCTTAAGGTGATGGAGGCCGATTTCTTGGAAACCATGCACTAGAATTTGCTGAAATCACTTGGGCATGTTACCATCATCTATATGAAACTCCCCATGAAACAATTTTTTAAATGGATGCATGGTTTTAAATTTAGGGAAAAAACAAATTTTTGCTCTATGTATTTTTGTATCCTATAGGAAAACAGAGCATCCTGTAGTTTTCCTTTTTAGGACAATCAGTAAAATGAGTGGTAGAAGCTGGATAATGATGGGTGGATGGTGAAAATAGATGATGGTGATAAATTGTCATGGCCTTGGCCTTGTTGGAGCATTTGAGCAAAGTAGGAGAAAGTAAAAATTTGACTTCTTTTGACTAGGCTTGACCAATTTTCCTTTTGGTACCACCTTTTTCTTGTTGCTTGCAGATGTTGGAAAGTACAAGCATGCATGGCGCAAGGATTTTTGTTTTTTTCTCTTTTTTCTAGGCCTACTAGCCACCTCAATGAGGTTTTCAACTAGTAGGTCTGCCTAGGTGTCTCAAAGGAGGTTTTCACCTAGAATATTTTTTCTCTCTTTTTTCTTCTTTCCAACCCATTGATTGCCTCATGGAGGTTTTCAATCAATGAGCCAATCTGAGGTGCCTCCAAGGAGGTTTTCACCTTAGATTTTTATTTTTTATTTTTTATTTTTTATTTTTCATTTTTTTTCCTACCCTACCCTACTTGTAAAACAAAATCACTTTCAAGTATAAGAATACTTCCAATGGAGCCATGTGCACATCAAGCTTATAAAGAAAATGATGTAGAGGCTTCAAATGTATGCTTTGACATGTACTTGGATTTCAGAGTCTAAATGATTTAACTTTGAAAGGATCAAGCATAGTTGAGGAAGAGAGTGATTCTACAACTTAGTGACTGTCTAGAACCATATTCCAATATAGCTATGATGTCCTTGGTCCTTTTGCTGATCTAGACCATTCTTCATGTCTTCTTCTACCATGACCTTCACATCTTCCCTTTTTTGTTGATTTTTCACTTGAATCCATGGAGGATTTGATGGTAACCATGAGGGAGCTCTCTTGATCTCTGATTTTGATATCTTCTCTTCATCAAGTGAAGCCCATGGTTCTTTGATCTTCTCCTTTGAATATTCTTCTTCTGGATGTGGTCCTTCAATGATATCAATATAATCTCTTTTTTGTAATACTCTTCCTAAGCTATGGTGAATACCATTGAGCTCAAGAGGAGTTGTTTGGAAGTGTTGTACCTTAGCATTATAAATGGCTTGAGCTACTTCAATGTGTGGGTTTGGAAATGATGGTACAAGTAGTTTAGTGGGAGTGTATATTTGAGATGGATGTGGATGGGGTCGTGGTTGGGCAGGTGGTGGAGGCATAAGAATAGGAAGAGAGCTATATTGGGGCCTCCACCCCTGATGAGATGCATTCCACTGAGGTTGCGGCTGAGCATAGGGTTGAAATGAATAGGTGGCTGCTTGGGCATGATATGGAGATGTGAAAGACCAAGGAAGAGGTGTGGACTAGGAAGGAAGAGCAAGCGATCCCCAAGAAGGTATGAATGTGACTTGGTTGGGGTTTTAGTATGTCTCAGATGTCCCTTGCATCCTCTGCTGATATGGTCTAGGTCCATGCATCCTCCTTTGGTTTATGAAATAGATCTGTTTAGTGGCTCCTTCGGCCCCTTGGTATACAACTTTATGTCCGTGCAAGGACGGACCCTTGTCTGTAGAATGATTTTCTTCATAGATTGAAAAAACCTCTGTAGAGTTCAATTGGCATTCATTCCTGGGATGCCTCCTGGTGCATCTAGGGAAAAAATGGCCAAAGCCCTCTCTGCTTCCTCTTGTTTTCTTTTGAGATGTAAGGTATCCATTTGCATGGAAAGAATCTACAGCATCTCACTCTTGAAGTCTTCCAACATGTTTCCAATTTCTCCTTTAATGGATGAGTTGGAAGAAAAGGTACTGCCCCTAGCATTTCTGTTTTCAGCCATTGGCTCGAGAGGAATGTTTTCTTATTTTTCTTCCCCTATAGGTTCTTCAAATATGTCTGGATGTTCACCTAAGGGTTCTTCTTGATTGTAGCCACTGAAGAAGAGAGAAGGTTGGTTGTGTGAAGTAGTGGGGGTGTTGGGAAATTTTTTCCTAAGTTATCTCTATTCCTACAAGGCATGAAAGGAAATATTTTTGGTTGGTTTTTGTTTCTTTTTCCCCACACTGATAGTACCTGCAAAACTGAAATTGATTGAACAAAAAAAATTGCAACTAACTGAAATGAACATGCTGAAATGAAATTTGCATAATTGAAGAGGAAAGCAAGGAAATGCAGAACTGAAGGAAAAGGAATGACTAGTCTACTCTTGCTAAAACGAAATTGGCAGAATTGAAAAGGGCAAGGAAATGTAGAATTGAAGGAAAAGGAATGACTAGTCTACTCTTGCTAAAATAAACTATTAGAAAAATGTTGCAATAAGAAATAGAAGAAAGTAGTAATCACAAAATACTCTGACGGTTCCCCGACAATGGCGCAAAAAAGGTCGTGAGCACCAGTATTGCAGCAATAATATTGCAACTCCTGGGCTACCTACTTTACTCTTATCAACCCAGTAGTTCGTAACAAACTTGGAAGCATTAGCGTTGTATGCATAAGTACTAGTTCTCAGTACAGGTTGTCACTTAGTCAGTCGGCGCAAGATCATTAGGAGCTCGAGCCAACTTCTATGGATTCCAAAAGAAGATCTATATTTCATGAAAGGAAAGAAAGATAGATGCTATTCTAACTGTAGAAAGGAGAAAGACTGAAATGTAAAGAAAAACTACTGAACCCTAATTAACCAACTAATTCTTATTTTGCAGAAAGTGTTATGAAAACCATGAATGGAATGCCATTACCTATTCAAGGAAGTAAACAAAATCTAACTATGCTATTTCTGGAAGTAAATAAGAAAAAAACCTATTTTTGGATTTTTATGTATTTTTATGTGAATTTGACAGGCATGTAATTTATTTTGTGTGAATGTGGCAACGAATAGGTGGTGTTGAAGGGTGGTTTTGGGACTTGAGAGGATATAGGATGGTGTGGATGGGTCCTAGGAGTTTTTAGGTGGCCGTTTGGAGGCTTTTTGCACACTCGGCCTTCAAAAGGCATCCTACAGGAAAATCTACAGGAGGACAGAGTAAATCTACAAGAGGAAAAACAACGTTCTACAGGAGGCCTACAGGAGGAGGCCGAGAGAAGTTTTCAATCTTTTGAGGGGGTCAGAGAGGGTGAAAGAGGTGGATGAAGGTTGGAATGAGGTGTTAGGGCACCTATGTTCTATCATGAATCACCAGGAGAGAGAAATATGATTGGATTTTCTCAAGGAGAGAGGAAGAGGTTCTATGGAAAATGCAGGAAACTAAGGCAGAATTGAGGCGAGACTTAGGTGACCTGTAGGGCATGGATAAAATGGAGGATGGGATGGCTGATAGGCTGGCCTATTGCTAGAAGAGATATACTACAAAGGAACTGACAGTCAACCAATAAGATCAAACAAGCAATGAAATGAGTGTATCTAGAAAAAAGAGTTTTGCATCAAACTAGTCTAAACTATGATCTATGAAAGGAAATGCTGAGGAATTTTGCAAGAAAGGAAAGCATGAAAGAAGAATATTGAAAATAAAGAAGTGAGCATGATGAAGAAGTTCTGAAGCAAAGAAAATCTAGACTATTAACCTACTAAAAAGCTGCAAACACTAGAAGTCCTATGAATGAGGAAAATTTGTGCTTTTGGGACAACAAGAAGGTCTTTAACTCAAATCATGGTCCCAAAGGGAGGAAGAGAGGCCAAGGAACTGTTGCTAGTTTGAATCTTCTTTTTATCACTACTTAACCTGCTATGGAGAGCACAAATCGAAACAAACTACTGAATCATCAAAAGCAACCTATTCTTAACCATAAAAGAAATACATCGAACAACAACCTAATATACAAATTGAAATAAAACATACAAATAAAAGTAAATTGGATCTTGGTTGCTTGGATTGGGCCCTAACCCAAGAGCTTCAGCCCTCTAAGGTAACTCAATGCTAACTCAAAAAGGATTTCGTCTTTATTTCCAAAACAATAGCAAGATTACATGAAACTATCACAAAATAATAAGCTCGAAGTTGAGCAGAGTTTACATAAGTGAAAATCCAACAAAAATCCAACCCTAGTGAGGCCCTAGGCCTCTCTACTTCTACAAATGAAGCTACCAACAACTTCCTTAAAATCATGGAGGCTTGGATCCCAAAACTCGAGATAATCATCAGTCATCCTCCAATTGCTCGGTTGCCTTCTAGTGCATGATTTGGCTGCTTGTACTCCGAGCTGAATGAATGGGAATTCGAAGTGAGGACTAATAAATGAGGG
Organism: Pinus tabuliformis; assembly: GCA_031772625.1. Classification (NCBI taxonomy): domain Eukaryota; kingdom Viridiplantae; phylum Streptophyta; class Pinopsida; order Pinales; family Pinaceae; genus Pinus; species Pinus tabuliformis. The sequence continues at coordinate 85,352,731 of CM062815.1, read as the reverse complement.
GGATTCACTCCTATAAGCCCTCTCCTTTTTCCACTTCAAGATATTGTTGCCATTTTTCCACTGGATCCTTGAATTTGTCCTCAAAATTCATCAACAATCTACATTAAACACATGTTAGACCACATGGCATCATAACTAACTCAACTCACTCCATAAGCATAAATATAATAAGAAAATCATACAACAAGCTAAGAGAATAGTTGATTTGACTAGGTTAGGAGGTAAAATGAGCGAATATAATCACCCATTTGTGAGTCTCATAAGGAGTGTTGAGAAATGGCAACAAGAAATTCCAGTTTAATTTGTCCTTTAATTAAAATGATAATTAAAATTGAAACTTGTAAATAGTTAATTAAGTTTAATTAACTTAATTAGCTTAGGAATTTCAAGTTGGAAGTATTTCTGAATTCATGTATATGTTATCCCTGTATTACAGGTGTCCAGGATGAGTTAATTATCAGTTGTAATTAGATAACTTAGTTTACTAAGTTAGGTTCAAATAAATTAGTTCCGAATTGTTTAAGGAACTAATAGGAGTTAACAGTGAGTTGGTGCATTAATGCATTAACTAGAGCTACTCTAGTTAACTGAAGATTCCCTCATCAAAAAATCATGGATGTTGATTTTTAGAAAGGCCCAGTTGAGACTAGAGTGTAGGGACAATGTACTATCAATTATATGGTTTACTGAGTTGTATAGATCATGCATGCAATCAGGAACTGAACCTAGAAGGGATTGTGCAGTTTTGGATGCATTGGTTTCCCATTAATATGGGCTAATCATCCATATGAATTTCTCAAGGAAATAGGGGATTGGAGAGCTATAGAATTGGATAAGTGTTGGCCAAGAGATTTCTTGTGAGCTGAGGATTGATTATACTTGTTAGCACCTAAATAAAGAAAGTTATAGATGGAAGCTTGTTCTCCACTTTATTCGACACTTTAAAAAACAAGAAAGTATGGGTTATTGAAAGTGGTGCCTCGAGACATATGATAGGAGAATGCAATCAAATTCATACCTTGTCAAAGGAAACTCCTCTCACTCCATGGAACATGGAAACAAACAAAGCTATCTAGTGGAAGGCATTGGATATACCTTGTTGGAGCTTAAGTTTGGTGGAAACATTCACCTCAACAATATTGTATATGTTTCACCTTTGAAGAAAAACATACTTTCTATTTCTTGTTTAGAGGATAAGGGTGATAGAGTTTCTTTTGTTGATGGAAAAGTTTTGGGTTGGAGCAAGGGCTCTAATATTGATTGATCTCAGAAAATATGCTCAAAAGTGAAAGTTGTAAGATTCAAGGAAAACGTGAACAATCACATAAATCTTGTATCCCTCATTCCTGTGCAACTAGTTTCGCTTAAAACGAACATCATATGCTTCGAGAAACATGTTCTGTTAATTTTCCTAAACAAGCAATTTTTTCAAAAAAGTGCACCACTCCATAGTCACGAGTCTGTACTACTGATGTGGCACGCTTACTCGGTTGCCTATGTGGCATGGTGACTGTGGAGGCTGATTAGACCTCCCTCGAATTACATGGTGACACCTCGCAGGTGTCATTTATGATTTGACATGTTTTTATTGGTAGAAGGGTGGCCAATCGCATGCTCCCACGTAGCCCAACGAGGGGGTGTGAGGTGGTATCTCGAGGGCCACCAAAAATTGTGTTAATGTACATAAAACAGTGGCGGGGGTCAAACCCACGACCTCCAAATACCAAGTCGATGCCTCCACCAAGGGGATACACAAATGGTTCTTAAAACTATAGTCCTTAATGCCTATTTCAATTTCATTAGCACAAGGATTAATCGCCAACATAAACCACCACATGTGAACAGCATTAAAAATCAAACTAGTTAACCTTCGCGGAGGAGGGGGCTAGCCCGAGGGGACAAGCCCGGGTCGTATGCGGGACCATATGATCAAGGTGCGTGAAGAATTGGAGACCCGAATCCCATGGGTGGGAGGTTAGCCCTCGTCCTTAGGCATGTGGACCCCCATGTGGCCACAATTTTCAGCATTAATGACTTAGGGACTAAATTGGCGGTGTGACAATTTCGATCGGATTCCCGCAAATTTGACTCTCACTTAGTGGAATTGGAGGAGAAATTGTGGGTTAAGTGCCACGTTTTTGGGAATTTGTCGTGTGGTTAGTACCAAAACTTGGGAAAAGCATAACTTATGCAGTTTTTGTCCAATTTGGGAGAACGGAGAGGCTAGCAATGCAATTTTGGGTCTTCTCAAGCCATTGGAGCATTGTGAATGTATGTAATCACTATTTTGAGCATAATGATATAGGCCCAAGCCATTGGAAGCTGGACCAAGGAGATATAGCCTAGGAGAGGTGAAATCCTTCATCAATTGTTGAGTGTATTACTATTATGGTGATGTTTTGTCTATTGTTATGTTGTTGTTCAATGGTTTTAATTCATGTTTTAAGCTCATGAAATACATATAAAGACATAAAAACTCATGATAAACTTGGAATTTACCTCATAATCCTCAAGCACTTTGTTTATAATTTGAATTGGAATTTAGCACAACAAACATTAACTTTCCCATTCATATCATATTTGGTATCAGAGCTCTTGGTTTTCTTTGTGCAAGGAGGATTTAACTGTTTGCAAGTGAATGTGATTCTTACAAGGTTGAAGCTCAAGAGAAGAGAAGGAAAGCTTGTGGTTTTAGATCCTCACAAGTATAAGGAGAGAAATATTTCCACAATCTCCACCACCAGTTCTACCTCAAATTGTAGTTGAATCTTCAACAAGCATGTCATGTTAAGGAGAGCCTGCAAATGTGTCAGAGGATTCAAGGAGGATTTTAGGAAGGCTTTCTTCGACATGACAAAGATGGTGAAAATCCTCTATGAAGAGAGAAATAAAAGAGTGTAGGGTGAAATCTATAAGCCTCCAAAAGGAGAAGGTTTTTCAAGAGAAGGAGGTAATGGAAATGGTGATAAACCACCACTTCTCCACCATCATCCTCACCGCCATATTCACCTTCTTCTTCATCGTGTTCCACTGTTACAACCCTTACTCATTCTCATCCACATACCTCAAAAGGAATTGGTAAAACACCCTTGCTAAAACTTGATATTAAATTTGAACTCCCTATGTATAATGATGAAGTGAAGGAAAAAAAGCTTGACAATTGGGTTCATCAACATGAGGTCTACTGCAGGATTCAAAACTTTCAAGATGATAACACAAAGATATAGCTAGCTTCCTTAAGACTCGAGGGTGCAACACTAATATGGTGGGAATCCAAGACACAAGAAGAGATAAAAAACATGGTAAGATCCCAATCTATTGTTCTGATTTCACTCATGCAATTAAAATACAATTTTACCCTCTAGCATATATGTAGAAAGCCACCATGAATCGGCATAAATTTAGACAACTTAAAGGTCAAAATGTGTAAGATTACACCCAAGAATTTAGAAGAAGGTATCTAATTTTAGGTTTAGAATTTGAATCACAAGACACGTTGTTCAAGTATATAGGGGGTTTACGAAGTTACCTAGGGCATACTATCCTTATGTTTAATCCCAACAGTCTAGATGAGGTTTGTGTGCAAGCCACTCATCTTGAGGAAAGGGGGGAAAATATTCAAGAAGAGGGTAAAAAGAAGCCATTTAAGGGTGGAGAGAAAGAAAAAGGGTTTCAAAGGGAAGTGAAAGAAAAATGAAAGAATTAAGAAAGAAGGAGAGAAAATAACATGCAAGCATTGTTCCAAAGAGAGTCATGATGAAGACCATCGTTGGAAGCTTCATCTAGAGATGAGGCCTAAGAAAAAAAACAAAGGGAAACAAAATATAGATGCAACCACTCAATAGGATTTGGGATGTGATTCAGGTGATGAAAATAATATTACACCCATGGGTATGAAAGGAATAGAATCCATTGCTAGCAATAGTACTTCAAATTGTCACACTAGCACTCCAAATGAAGAAATAAGGATTGAATTATTTCATGTAAGATTTATTGCAAAACATACAAAAATAGACACAATATTTGATAGTGGGTCTCAAGAAAGCTTGATATTTGAAGACTTAGTCAAGAAAAATAATCTTAAAACTGTTCCTCATCCCAAGCCATAACCATTGCGTTGGATATGCATGAACACAAACTTACAGGCTACAAGAAAGTGTATTCTACGGTTTGAAATCACAAAAAACTTCATTGACAAAGTTGAATTACATGTTGTACTACTTGATATTTCAAGAATTGTTTTGGGTAGTCCTTACCTCAAAGATATAAAAGCTATCTTCTATCGCCATGAAAGCAAGTACCACTTTTTCAAGGATGGTATTGAGTATATTGTGTGAGCTCATCGCAAGAAACTAAATATTTCATTATTTAATGCACAGAAAATGAAAAGACTTGTGAATTCAAGCAAGAACTTTGTGCTTCTTATGATCAAACATGTCATGTGATTAACATGTCATGCATGTGGTAAAAGTACTTGATGTCTTGAATAAAGAACAATTGTTTTTAAAGATGTCAAAGTGTGAGTTTGGTAAAACTTCTTTCGTGTACTTGGAGCATATTGTTGAAGGAGGTGAGTTGAAGATAAACCCCTCTTGAGGTCATTGTGAATTGGTCAACACCCAAGAGAGTTACTAAGGTAAGAAGTTTTTTGGGACTAGCCCAATATTGGAGAAAGTTTATTGCTAATGTTTCTTCTATTGTGGCTCCTTTACATGCATTGACTAGTGTGAAAAAAGTCTTTGACTTGGGAGGCAACGAGAAAAAATCATTTGATGCTTTGAAAGAAAAGATAAATTCATCCCGAGTACTTTCACTTTCGAACTTAATATAGATTCAAAATGACACATGAGATTATGCCATGGGCATGGTCATTATACAACATGATAAGTCCATTTCATTTCATTCAAAAAGTTTCAATGGTGCAGTGATTAATTGTCCTACTTATGACAAGGAGTTATATGCATTGCTTCGAAGTGAGAAAAAGTGGAAACATTATTTGATCGAGAAAGAAACCATCATTCACACCGATCATCAACCATTGCAATGCTCGCAATCGCAAGTAAAGTTGCAGCAATCAAGGCACTTTCGATGGATTTGTTTCTTATAAGAAAGGTATATATGACAAGGTTGCTGATATGATTTATAGGCCTATTGTTAGTGTAACTACTTTACTCAAGCATAATTTTGTTTTGCATGAAAGTTATGTTGAGCAATATGCATTTGATAATAAATTTCAAGATTTTTATGCAAGTATTGGTCAAGGGAACCAAGTAGAGGAACTAGATTACCATGTGCATAATAAGTTATTGTATCATTTGGGTAATATTTGTATACCATGGGGAGAAAGAGTGAATATCATAAGGGAAGCACACATGGCTCTTATTGCTAGATATTTCGGTGTAGGAAAAACGGTGTCACATCTTCACATGAATTTTTATTGGCCTCGTATGCTTGAAGGTGTGTCATGTTTTATTAAATGATGTTCATTGTGTGTAGTCAGTAAGCCTAGCAATAGGAAATTAGGATTATACACACCCATTTTGGTTCCTTCACAGCCATGGGAGAGTGTTTCTATGGATTTAGTAGGAGGTCTCCCATTATCAAAAAGTGGTCATGATTATTTATATGTAGTTGTGGATAGGTTCAGCAAGATGTGTATATTAGCGCCATGTAAAAAGAAAATCACAGCTAAACAAATCACTCAGTTATTCTTTCACCATGTTTGGGTACATTTTGGATTGCCTACATCCATTGTTAGTGATCAAGATTCTTGATTTGTTGAGAATTTTTGGTCAAGCTTGTGGGGCTTGATGGATACAAAGTTGAAAAAGAGTACAAATTTTCATCCACAAATAGATGGTCAAACCGAAATGGTCAATTGAACAGTGATACATCTTCTTTGTGGGTATTGCAACAAGCATCCTAAATTGTAGGATGAACAGTTCATTACATTCATCATGCTTATAACTCGGCTAAGGACTCTTCGACACAAGCATCGCCACTGGAAGCATGTTTTGGATACTTGCCTACATCGCCATTGGATTTCATTTTTGGGAAGGACATTGCTATTTATGGCCATAGAGACATAGAAAACGCCAAGAAGTTCATTGAGAAAATCCAATTGGTACATAAAATAGTTCAAGATCAGACTGAAAATAGCCAAGGCAAGTACAAAGGCAGGCATGAGAAGCATTGTGTAGATCACAAATTCCAATTTGGTGATGAATTTTGAATTCACATTAGCAAAGAGAGTCTTCAAGAGGAAGGTAAAAAACTAAAACCAATCTGTTATAGTCCTTTCAGAATTTTAGAAAAGATTAGTGATAATGCCTTCAAATTAGATTTTCCTTGACACATGCAAATTTACTGTGTTGTTAATGTTGAGAATTTAAGAATGTATGAGCCTCCTTTGATTGAAGGTCAAGGAGAGTGTCAAGATTCCTTCCATTGATGATTTCTCTCCTAAGTACCTTGAAGAACTATATAAAGAGACCATTGTTGAGAGAAGAACAAGGACTTTAAAGTGAAGGAGTGTGGACTACCTTCGTGTGGGGCTCAAATGAACCAATCTAAGCAAGCCCAAATGGATCGAGATTGGAAAGGTGAGGGAATTGTACCCTCATCTGCTAAACAAATGAAACTAATTTTTTGGGGTCAAAAAGCTTCCAGTGGGGAGGAGTGATATGGTGCTCAAAAAATATGCTCAAAAATGAAAGTTGTGAGATTGAAGAAAAACTAGAAAGGTTGCGTGGATCTCATCTTCCTCATTCTAGCGCAACTGGTTTTGCAAAAAACGAACATCGTATGCTCTTGTAAACATGTTCTGTTCATTTCCCTAAACAGGCGAATTTGGCAAAAAAGTGTAGCACTACACAGTTAGCAATTCATCCTACTGACGTAGTAGGCTGACTTGGCTACCTACGTGGTAGGGCATTTGTGCAGGCTGATTGGACCTCTTCTGAATTACAGGGTGACATGTGGCATGTTTAATTTAAGACATGTCATGTTTTTATTTGTGGAAGGTTGGCCAATCACACGCTGCCACTTGGACGAGCTAGGGGTTGCCACGTGTGTTGTAGGGAAAAATGCCTATGCAGGACGATCCTATCCACCTAAGGTGTGACAGTGCCTTAGCAACAAACGAGTACAGCTATGCTGGTTTCTTCCTTTATGAAATGTGAAAGAAGAGAGATCAATAGACTTATCGGTGTCTTCCGTTTGTCCCTCGATCCGGTCTCTCTTCTCTTTGGGAGTTCACAGCTACTTGCCTTCCTGCTTATCCAGCTTCAACTTCCTGCAAGATCACAAGAGAACAGCTACTTGCGACGAGAGAAGAACTCTACTCAAAGACAGATGTTCACATTCATAACTAGTTTAGGATTAGAAATAAACTAAACATGCTAATACATTCATACATCAAAAATACATCAGCATATAGGAGAAACCAAGATAGCTTTATTGATGAATAACAAGGTTCAGGAAGAGATACAACCCAGAGGGCTCCAATCTAGCATCTCCTTCCCAGCAAATGGAATTCCTATCTTCAGCCCCTTCAAAGCATTAAGCACCCAATGATTCCAGTCTCAAACCAACAGCAATTCTGAGCAATAACAAAATTCCAGCCTCTAGATCTCATGGAGGAGAGATCCATATATAGATGTTTGGAGAGAGGATGAGTCAGCTTGAGATCTGACTAGTGTCCTCTCCCTCTGTCAGTTCTTGAGTCCACTTGGAGGTTCTTGCTTCCACTTGGAGATTTGGAACCTCTTACTCATCACCAGCCGAATTCCCTGAGGCAAGTGTCATTTTGGAAGCTTCCTGGGTTTTGACACCTTGAGAAATGAGCCTGCCACTTGTCCACTCTCGTTCAGCGCAGGTAGCCTTTGTTCCAGTTGACATTCAACGCAGGTAGCTAGTGTTGGCTTTGACATTCAGCGCAAACAGCTAGTGTAGCCACTGAAATGATCCTGAATTGACTTGTTTTGAGCAGTTTTTGGTGGAGAACTTCTGTGAATTGCTGTGGTTTGTTAGCCTTGTTCCTCTAGGGGTAGGAACAACATGTTTAGGGACTTCGGATCCCTTAGATTATGGACATTTCATGCTCAATGCTGTAAGGCACAAAAATGTCTATAATAGTTGTCCCCTAAAGTATGAGGCTGTTTATCGGGTGAAATGCTTTATCAGGGGGATCCGAAGTTCATCCAATGCTGGGAGGAGACCTGTAATACAATACAATACAATACATTATTTTTTATACTGCTTTCATGATCTAGCTGAGGCGAGCATTCCCATGCTCAGCTTTATAAATTCATTTTTCTGTACATAGAACAGACAATCGTCTGATGGTAGACTGATAATTTTGATGAAATTATCATTCTTTGAGTAGGATGATTATCTGCTGCAATGATGTACATGTCAATGTCTTTATCTTTCCTAAATATATATCGCAGCCCGGATGGATGAAACTAGATTCGGGGTCTTCAAACTCGTTCGATCTTCACTCTAAGTACAATTCGATCCATGTGAGAAATGTTCTGAAGTCGAACATGGAAAGACATCGCTTGATTACCGGTCAATGATGTAAACCATTAACAAGCACGAAAGGAATCACCGATAATGATAATGACCCTCAAGGTACTGCAGTACAATTCATGTGGTGTGAATAAAGGACTTGGCGTCGAACACCACGCAAAATCTTTCGGTCGAAGGTCATTGATGTATACCTGTCGCCGGAAGTGAGAAACTTGCCATTGTGGCATGCAAGCTTCAAAGTACTGAAGGGGTTGTTCCTAGATCAACTTCTTGGATAATGAGCTGATGTCGACAAGAAGCGATCCGTCAAAGGAGGGCCTTAATGAATCCCACATCAGTGACATGGAACAGAGCTAATGATTTTAATGGAGGTGAAAACGATCTGTGACATATGATTCAGGGTGGCGGTCATGAAAGGATGAAGGATAATGTATGGCAGTGGATGGGACATGGTTGACTTTTCTGAACGACTTCTCTTGAACATATGGCGACACTGATACGATGGATTGGTAGCATTACCCCAAATATGGATGGTATGGCGAGACCATGGATGTGACCGGTGAATGAAACAACCCAACCCGATTGTGGTACGGAGGAAAAGTGTCATGTTCAAGAGAGACTTGCTACCATCAAAGTTTTCTTTAGTTTCTCCCAATTTTTCCCCAATCATTGCTGACCAGTACCTCTTTATTTTTGTCAAGCTTGAGGAGGATAACATATGCTTGTTCTATAACCTGCCCTTCGGGCAAGCCCATCGCTATGTTTTAATGAGCCTAGCGATAGTGAAACTCGTTCTCGTCTAAAGACAAGTTTGTCGCTATTTAATGATTTTAATGAGTCTAACGACAAGGATAACTCGGTCCTTTTCATTTTTAGAGAGTCTGAAAAGGTACATAAAGTTAACTCCAAAAGTACTTTTTCGTCATCTAATCCCTTAAGTCCGAAAAAGTATAAACAATACAGAAGGGATGAGTTTTCGATAGTTTTAACGAGCCAAAAAAAACAAGCGCTCGATCTTTTTGTGCAATAATCCCTCAGGTCCAAAAAGATTAAAATCTAGAGGAGGGATAGCTCTTCCTGTCCCTTTAACGAGCTGGAAGGCCAAGGACTCGGCAATCTTTTCATATTTTACGAGTCAATTGAAAAGAGCTTAAAGAAGACTTGTCTTTTGAGGAACAAGTGATAAACAGGGATAGCAGCTGATTCCAGGTACATGTTGGAATTTTCCAATCACGGCAGTGTCACAAGGATGGCTAGGTGAAATCACTCTTCGCAACTGTTCCTCAAAATGGGTAAACAATCATATGGAGGTGAACGATCGGCCAAATTAAAAGTGGAGGTGACGGTGCAAACACGACCAAGGCTTTAACGGCTGATGATATTACATTCACAGTGGTTATTTACCGGGTAGTTCATTTTTTAACGAGCTTAAACGCTGGTGGAAACATTTGCTCGATCTTATGTTTATTTTTTAACAAGCATGAACTATGTACTAAAACTGCTCGGATCTTGCGTTTATTTTTTAACGAGCATGAACTTTATGCTAAAACTGCTCGATTACCCAGTCATATGATAAGAGTGTCTCATCAAGATTCTATTTTTTATGGAGCTTCATCTCACTAAGCTTTGCTCCGCATCCTTTCTTTATGCAAGTTAGGAAACGGCTAACCCAAAAAATAGATAAATAACCGCTCTTTGCTTGCACTCCAAAAGGTTTGCATGCCCCCAGGTATAAAGTACGATTTCAAGGTTACCTCTACTTCTCTTCCTTCAAAACAATTGTTTTAAAGAGAGAGACTTCACCTCTTTCAGGTTACCCAAAGATTGTCTCGTTAATCTTTCAAACAAAATGCTTCCTCAGCAATGTCTACCGAAACAGACAAAGGTGAGCGACGATGCCCGCCCTCTCACATAACTTTGACAGGAGAATCTTATTCTAGAATAACCCCTCTTCCTCTACGGACGGGGTACAGACTAGTCATATTCTCCCGCGGAAACCTACTCTATACCCAAAGTTTCCCTGCCGAAACAGACCAGGACGCATGCCCCCTGGGTTCCAGTCATATCCTCCCGGATTACTCGCGCTCATCAGGAGGACGGACCGTGGGTTGAGACACTTCTTGCGTGAATAGACCATTTAGGGATGGTATGTGACTATTTGCGATGCGTGATCCGGGAAATGAAAGTTGGTCCACGAGCTTGACCACCCTTCCTTCATGCGAAAAACACATTACTCTAAAGAGTGAGGAGAGTATAGCTCCCATGCAATATATATAGTCTCGTCCAAGGAGTAGGTTATAATCCAAGGGTCCTTGAATGACCATCACGTTCATTTGAACGGTCTTCCCTTTCAACGTTATAGGCACATTGGGGAGGATCCCTAAAGGTCGACTGGTTCCTTTATCAAAGCCTGATAGATTTCTCATTTCAGGCAAAAGCGCTGGCGAACCAAGCACTTTCCAAGCAATAGAGGAAAGGATACTCATAGATGCCCCCTCATCAATGATAGTGCCAGCCATTACCATTCTGTATATTTGAACGATAATTCTGAATGGTATGCTTGCTGGCAACCGGGGTCTGCCTAGTTGGTTCCAGTCAAAGGACACAACCAAGTTGCTTGGTGGTGGGACCGAATAAATGCCTGGATATCGCTCTGACGAACTTCCTTCCTACGATAAAGGAATGGGGGCATTGCCCCCTTGTTCATCAGAGTCAGTGTTGATGAAGAGAATTTGGACGGTGTCGTCTTTATTCTCCTTTGTGATGGTATCATTCAAAGATAGAGCCTCTGAAGGCAAAACCGGGTCAACTGTCGTATCAACCTTTTGACTTTCGTCAGGCATGGATCCAGACGGATCATCTTCAATGATAGGTGTTTCGGCTGACCATCTGGGTGGGCCAGCCGGGTTCTCAACTAGTGAAGGACTTGGTAGGAGTTTTTGATATCCAGGAGGAAGTTGCGCCCGTAAAATCGGGTGATCTTCCAAAACTCTTTTAGCCTCGTCTAAGAAGCGACAACGATGGATGGCGTGATCGCCTTCACACAGTTTGCAGGGAAATCTAGCTTTCCCTCTCTGTCCTGGGACTTCACTTTCACTAGTCGACGGTGAGCAGTCAACATGGCTATCAGAGGTTGATGCTACCGAATTGTGCGAATGGGGAGACCAGTCCCTTAGTATTCGAGGGATACAGGGACAATCTCTGTGGAAATGGTTTCCCTTGCATATAACACATGGCGATTTAGGCCTGGTCAGTGCTGTGTGTGGATTTTTGTCAGACGACACTTGTTTGCCCCCAGTCGCCTTTGGCTCCTTCTTCTTCTTCTCTTTCTTCTTCTTTTCCTTCTTCTCCTTAGGAACCTGGTTTTTTGTTTTACCAGCTCCGTCAAGCGAAGAGGAAGGAGGAGAGGAAGAGTTAGATGAAGTAGAAGGCTGGTTGGAAACTCTTGTTTGGTCTAACTATTGACTCGACTGTTCAGGAATGGTGGTGTTCTGAACGACATTGGTTGAAAAGAGCCAAACTGGCAGGCCAATTTTCAGTCCTGGAAGCGACAATGTGGCCATGTTGGGTGCACCAACATCTCCCCAAGAGGAGAAGGGACTAGGATTTCTACCAAGGGGAATTCCTTGGTTGGTGTGCTCCATCTTTCAACCTAAAGATCAACGCAGGAATTAAAGGGTGATTGTTCCGTTTAAAATAAATTTTAATGACGCTTTAGACACAACTTTCTTTTTCAGTTTTAAAGAGTCGAGAAAAAGGTAAAGATGACTCTAGTCTCCTTCGATGTTTTAATGAGCCCGAAGTGACAAATGCTCGGATGGACTTTTTCTGTTATAGAGTCTGAAAAAGGCCAAAAGGAATTGCTCTGGAGTTCTAGGCAGAGGGTGTGCCAAACTTTTCGTAAAACCGCAGAATACTTTTTAGGGTACGGGCGGTCGATCTTCCTGAATGTTGTGTTCAGTGCATTGCGATCAGTAGGGTGGCCGACACGGCTTCCTAAGGATAAAGGTTTTATGCCTATAGGGGTCTCCCAATATATACGCGACGGTGCGTGGGAGCACAATCCGTACTGGCGCTATCGTCCCTCAGGAGGAATCACCCACCTTCCACGAGATCGACAGTCACCAGGCTTAACGATGCCAGAACACGTCTCTAGCCTAGACCTCTATGTTGTGCATTATGTTGCAAAGCGTTGTTAAGTTCATTCAATTTATTTTAGGTTGATCTTTTAAAAGTTTGCCTTTCAAGGTTCACCACGAGATGTATGATACAAATTCCTAAATGCAGTCTAAAGATGATAAGCAAGCTTTATATCTTTTCAACTTTCAAAATCCTAGCTACTAAGGGAAAAGAAAGACACCATCTTTTCTCAAAGAGCAATCAGCACACTCTAATGCACTTTTCCTAAATCCAACATGCAAACTATCAAATGCAAATGCACAATGCAGGTGTTTGTTTTCTGCTTTCTTAGTATTGATGCCTACAAAGAAAGCTTTTTGTACAACTTTGAATTTGCTTTTAAATGATCAATACAAACAAGTTTACTTTTTCGAAATCAGAGAGGGTAGAAGAGATTACAACACTTAACAATTTTCGAAATAAAGACTTGTTTCGACACTTAAAAAAGACAAATTCAAACCAATAAGCAAAAGTAAATGTATAATCAATCTGTAAACAGCCAATGAACTCTCTTCTAAGATCACAATCAACAGATCTGAATCAAGGGCTACAGGATGACTATTCCACTCATGCAAAGGAAAACTGTAAATGACACCACAAACACATAAAAACACTCACAGTCTTTTTGTACAAAAGGAGGCGGAATCTAAGCAGAGAAAAGGAGTTTTCAGACTGGTACCTATGCTGGTTACAGGCTGCAAAAATCAGAGATCAAAACAAGGCAAAACAGAGCAGAGAACCCCAGCTGCACAAGAGCAAACTGGTTCAGCGCAACCTCAACACAGGGGTTTTGACATTCAGCGCAGGTAGCCTTCACGGGACCTGCGTTGAAATGCAGAATCCCTTCACTGGGTCTGCGCTAAAGGAGAAACTCTCGTTTCCCTCAGGTTCTGGGTCACAGATTGCTATTTAATTCACTGTTTTAGGCCAAATAAAAGCAACAAGCAAGGTGTAATCAAAGGGATGCTTTGAAGGTCTACTAAGATCTATCACAAGGATCATCAAATCATTTCTGAATCCATTGTTCAGATCATAGACAAGTCCAGCAATTGGATCAAAGCAGCAACTGTCTACTTTGCATCCGGGAAAGATGCAGTTCGATTGTTGCTGTCAAGCCTATGAAACAAACAATGATAGAAACACAAATAAAATTACTAAACAAATCTCCCCAGTGGAGTCGCCAATTTGTTGTAGGGAAAAATGCCTATGCAGGACGATCCTATCCACCTAAGGTGTGACAGTGCCTTAGCAACAAACGAGTACAGCTATGTTTGTTTCTTCCTTTATGAAATGTGAAAGAAGAGAGATCAATAGACTTACCGGTGTCTTTCGTTTGTCCCTCTATCCGGTCTCTCTTCTCTTTGGGAGTTCACAGCTACTTGCCTTCCTGCTTATCCAGCTTCAACTTCCTGCAAGATCACAAGAGAACAGCTACTTGCGACAAGAGAAGAACTCTACTCAAAGACAGATGTTCACATTCATAACTAGTTTAGGATTAGAAATAAACTAAACATGCTAATACATTCATACATCAAAAATACATCAGCATATAGGAGAAACCAAGATAGCTTTATTGAGGAATAACAAGGTTCAGGAAGAGATACAACCCAGAGGGCTCCAATCCAGCATCTCCTTCCCAGCAAATGGAATTCCTATCTTCAGCCCCTTCAAAGCATTAAGCACCCAATGATTCCAGTCTCAAACCAACAACAATTCTTTGCAATAACAAAATTCCAACCTCTAGATCTCATGGAGGAGAGATCCATATATAGATGTTTGGAGAGAGGATGAGTCAGCTTGAGATCTGACTAGTGTCCTCTCCCTCTGTCAGTTCTTGAGTCCACTTGGAGGTTCTTGCTTCCACTTGGAGATTTGGAACCTCTTACTCATCACCAGTCGAATTCCCTGAGGCAAGTGTCATTTTGGAAGCTTCCTGGGTTTTGACACCTTGAGAAATGAGCCTGCCACTTGTCCACTCTCGTTCAGTACAGGTAGCCTTTGTTCCAGTTGACATTCAACGCAGGTAGCCAGTGTTGGCTTTGACATTCAGCGCAAACAACTAGTGTAGCCACTGAAATGATCCTGAATTGACTTGTTTTGAGCAGTTTTTGGTGGAGAACTTCTGTGAATTGCTGTGGTTTGTTAGCCTTGTTCCTCTAGGGGTAGGAACAACATGTTTAGGGACTTTGGATCCCTTAGATTATGGACATTTCATGCTCAATTCTGTAAGGCACAAAAATGTCTATAACAACGTGGTAGCCTGAGGGCCACTAAAAATCAGGTTAAGTTCCATGCAACAACGTTTGGGGTCAAATCCTTGACCTCCAAACAACAAGTCGAGGCCTCCACCAATGGGCTATGCAAATGGTTATTAACACTATAGTCCTTAACACTTATTTGAATTCCATTAGCTGAAGCATTAGCCGCAAGAATAAACGCCCCATGTGAATAATGTTAAACATCAAACAATTAACTGCTGCGAAGGAGGGGGCTAGCCCTAGGTCCTATGCAGGACCATATGATCAAGGTGCACGGAGAATTGGGGGTCAGACTGGTGGGGATAGGTTGTTAACCCTGGCCCCGAGGCATGTCGTCCCCCATTTGGCCACAATTTTTGGCCTTAAGGCCTTAGTGGCTAAATTGGTGGTCCAAAAGTTTCGGTCAGATTCCACAAATTTGCCGTTAAGTTAGTGAAATTATAGGCGAAATTATGGGTTAGGTGTTGTGTTTTGGGGAATTTATGTTGTGGTTAGTACCAAAACTTGGGAAAAGCATAACTTATGTAGTGTTTGTCGACTCTTTTGGCATTATGATGCATGTGTTGTACTTGATGGCAACCCACTTGTAGCAGAACAACTCACTTGTATATGGTAACTAGATCAATCTACAGAAGAGATATCATATGTGACAGAATGCATGAAAGTTGTGTTTATAGATGTGACAAAATGCGGGGCAGTTCAAAGGAAACAATTCAGAAGTAATGTACAATGGCAACTCTCTCAGATGACAGTTCACAATATAATAGTTTAACAGCAAAGGTTTATAGATCAGACTCCAAAGAATGAAGAAAGAGAGGTATAGGCAGGTTCACCTTGTCCAAGCTGCGTATACACATAGGTTTACTTAACAAAAGTAGCGTATACGTACACAGGCACTTTCACAGAAGGAAAAGCGCATACATGTTGGAAAACTAAGGTATTGGTCCAAGGTATTTGGTCTGAGGTATTGGCCCTAGGTATTTCATCCAAGGTATTAGTCCTAAGTGGTTTTGGTCCATGGTATTAAGAAAGGACTAAAACTATATAAGGACCTGGAGAAGATCATTAGGCCACTGTGTGTAAGTACCGAATATCTGATGAAGTGTGAGATCTAGTTTGCAGGTTATTGGCTTATGGTGCGTTGCTTAATCTGAACCAAGGATGAACCTTAGTGGTTGATGAGGGATAAGATCTAATGATGGATCAGGATCTTAAGGCTTGAAATGAATTATCATTATGTGCTTTGATCATGTATAATCTAGATCTGAATACTGAAGCAAGTATTATTCTATAAATGTAATGATCTGGGTATAATTGAATTGGCTGGCTTTGATAAAAGTGCATATACATGCTGGTTCGACACATGGAAGTAGCGTATACCTTATGAAGTATGTTTTAGTTGTTTATGTTTGCTGTTGTAGAGTTCTGGGTTCCTCTTTGGGTTCTGGTGTCTATATTCTGGTGACAGTATTCTGAATGATCAGATAGATTGATTGTGATATGCTACAATGATGATGGGTTGTTAAAGTGATTGATTGATTCAGTTGTGATGTATGAGTTTCAGTGATTGGTTAATATGTATTTGGTAATTGTATGGAAGTGGTGATTGATTTTGAGCTTCAATGTTTTTGATAGGTCTAGTATGAAAATTGGATGAAACGTGGCCTTTAGATTATGGTGTTGTGCTCTAGGACTATCAAGTCTGAAAATTTATGAAATGTGGTCCTTGGAGGAAGAAAAAAGGTTGTAGCCTTCTGTAGGTCGTTGCCTACGTACTAGTAAACATATCAGCTAGTACAAGAGCTAGGGGGTTGTAACTCCCTTCCAGTAGAAGCTGGAGAATGAGAGAAGGTTGTAACCTTCTGCAGGTAGAAGCCTACGTACTAGTATGAGTCTGCATGCATACAATGTTGTAAACAAATTTTCTTATTATTAAAAGAAGACAAAGATGATAGTAGCAGGTGGTTTTCACCCACATTGGGTTTCCACCTTAAATCTTGGTGTTCATGTGTGTTTCTTTTATGTGATGGTTCATTCTGTTATTAACTGCTCATGGTTACTATTTAATGTTTAATAAAGTATTGATGCACAAATTAAAGATCAACATATGATGAATTTATTGAATCATAAGTTCACTAGATATATGCTAGTTTCCTTAAGAACAGTTGTGTGCACACTCGAGTTCCCTTCATTGAAGTAGCGTATATAAATTTGATTATGGAAATGAAAAAGTTATTGATTTACAAATACTTATTCATCCCCCTCTCAATATTATTTCCAACAATTGGTATGAGAGTGGGTCCTTTGGCAGAAGCTTGATCGCTTGAGGGAGATCCGTATAAACAAAGTGAAAGAAGCTAAAGAAGAAAGCACCTCAAAAGAAGAAGGCATCTCAAAGGAACTATGATAGTGGCAGAGTCGATTAGGGATTATGTGGAAGCAACTCTTTAGATTTAGAGTCACCTTAGAATGATGATGAACAAGAAAAATAACCAACAAGTATGAATTTACTATCCTTTGGTGATACATTTCTCTGTCCACTTGAAGATGATGAAAGTGGCAGCGAAACAATTGAATTTGCTTTTATGGGTGAAAGAGAAAGACATCAAATAAAGGAAAATTTAAAGAGTCTTAGAGACAAAATTAGAGATCAACAAGATCTATTGGAAAAAAGGGAGTGTGCCTTCAAAGAAGAAGCTACCAAACTAAAATAGGAAGGAAACAAAGTAAGGAAGAAGTAAAAGGAAAAGGAAGATCAATGTCAAAAGTTGCAGGATTAAGTGACATCATTAAGAAATGAAGTAAAAAAAAGGAGCACAACAATCAAGAAACTTAAAGATAGATCTAGTTAATATAAAGATCTTGAGCTAAGATCCTCCCTCTGAAAGAAGATCTTGAAAAATCAAATAAGCAAAATGAAGAACTACTCCAAGCTCTTGAAGAACAAGAAAACAAAGTTCTCGAATTAAGGCAACAAGTGGAAGAAGGAAGAAAAGTTGAAGAAATCATGAAGAAGCAGTATCTTGAAATGGAAGAGCAATATCAGGTTGAGTTAAATATACTAAAAGGTAAATTAGAAGAAAAGGATAAGATTTTACGGTTTCAAGATAATACTAAGATTTTGGATGATATTCTTAGTAGTCAAGGTCTCGTGCCATCAAATCTGGTCTTGGTTTCCATGAATCTTTTGAAGGTGAATCTAGCTCACAAGCTAAGGCAAGGAACTCCGAAATGCTCAACAAGGAGATTAGAGGTCAACCCCATCAACAACCAAGGAAAGAAATTCTTCAAAGAAAATCTTTTACTCCTAAACGTGGAAGTGATAGTCGATTATTCCCTCAAATGAATAATGTTGAATGTTTTATATGTCATAATCTTGGACGTGTTGCAGTAAGATGTGGAAGTAGAATGGTTCAAGACCATCACAAAGAAAGATCATCAGCTTCCAGGTAGTTTAAGGGATATTGTTTTTCTTGCAATATGTTTGGTCACAAAGCCATTGACTACCATAGAAGAAATATGAAACATGTAAGATGTTATGCATGTAACAAGTTTGGACATATAGCAAAGGAATGCAAGAGAAAATTTTGGGCACCATACCAAAAGGAGAAAACATCATCACACTCGGAGATATGGAAGAAGAAAGAAGTACAGTCAGAAAAATGTGGCATGGCACATCGTATGGACATAACAGACTCAAGGGGAGCTGAAAGTGTGAAACTTCAAAATTCTAAATCTCATACGTAAGTTTCAAGAATACAAGTCGCGTATAAACACAAGTTTGAAGCTGCACAGTGGCATATATGTAGTTTGAGAAAAATGCAGTGGGACAGACTCAAAAAAACTGATTTGATATGATTCAAACAATTATCAGTTATCTTTTCTGTCGTAGGTTACTACAACCTGTGGATGTTATTTATAAGTTTTATCATCCTCACAAGTTGTTCATAACTTGATATATATCTGACTGATGATGATGCCTTGATACTTCTTACTAATGCAATGATCAGATCTCATAGTGAACAGGAGGAACAGGTTCAGGGGGAGAACATGCTATGCTTATAATAAAGCATCATTGGCATTATGTTTAGAAGTCTTTGGTACCTAATCAATGATGATGATGCATATGTGTCTAAATGATACATCTTGCTATGTTACAGTAATGAGTTTCCCATGATAAAATCTCATATGATACTTGGGGTCACATAGTTGGTATTCAGCTAAGATTTATGTATGATTGTGGATGACTCTTTGATGATGCATATAGTACATATTTGTTGCTTACATGGTGATGTTCATAAGGACAAGTAGAAGTACAAAGCTGGAGTACACAACTTCATTATTTGATGATGAGCCACTCATTTCTTTTATGCTACTGTCATGATGCCTTCAAAGATGCATAAAGTTCATATGGTGCAGTTATGATGTAGGATTCCTATAGTTCTTGGCTCTCACATGGTTGAGGATTGTTGTTGTTGATGATATCAAGAAATCTTGACAAATGACCATGAGCTCATGGTTTTATAGATACATATTGCTATCTCTTTGATGGATATACAGTATGTTGGATACATGGATGATTACTTAAGTTGCATATTGATAAATATTTTTAGTTGGCCAAGAGAATGGTGTTATTGCAGGTCGCATGAGAAATAGCTATTTGAAGACATGGATATTCGAAGACATGGCTTACTTAGAAACATAATAATTACATGATTTCTTACCTTATGATGGTAGGTTGATACTCACATATGTTGATTATCATGGTTGAGGCTTATAAGATGTGGGATTTTCCCTAGTGATGATACATGGTTGATATATTAAGGGTTCTTATGAAAGATCATGCAGTTCTTAATGATGATGTGATGACTATGGTGTTTTCACATATCATATGATGTGAATGATTTTGTGTCACTACTTGGAGATATCATGTATACTTAGTTGATTCATGGAAGGTCATGACAAGGCTCTTTCTACTAAGGAAACGAAGCAAGTTGATCTTGATGAGATCAAGAGGATGAGTTGATATCT
The DNA here is from genome assembly GCA_031772625.1 of Pinus tabuliformis. Taxonomy (NCBI): domain Eukaryota; kingdom Viridiplantae; phylum Streptophyta; class Pinopsida; order Pinales; family Pinaceae; genus Pinus; species Pinus tabuliformis. The sequence goes on along the minus strand of CM062815.1, from coordinate 85,332,731 downwards.
ATATACGGCATACTTAGTCATAGGTTGATGATATTTAATTTGTCATATCTTTGGAACCGATGATGGACATATACAGGTCTGGATGCTATTGACAGATGCTGATGGTGTAGATCATACATCGTTATCATGCTTTTGTTTAGATATTTGGTCTCTGTTACAAAATTTCATGTATATCATTCAATGTAAAAGTCATATAAAGACCCATGATGTAATAATTTGTCTCTCTCTATCGTAGTCATTTGATGAGTCCTTTTTGGTCATATGATGTAATTTGTACCCCCATTATGCATGGGAGGGATGATGTAATAATTGTTATATTACAGTCATGTTGGTATATCCCCACTTGATTGGGAGGATGAGTCAAAATCGGTATATCCCCACTTGGTTGGGAGATTGATGTATGTATGAGTAATTAGTGATAAGAAGGTCAAAGTCACTTATTTGAGTTATAGAGTCATGCTATTCTTTTGGAAAATATTTGTAGACTTTGCATGTGCTCAAGGGGATCATGGATGATATAGTGCATCTCAGCATGTACAAAGGGGGAGTTTTCAGCATGTGTTTAGGGGGAGCATGATCAATGTTTATATTCAGCTGTTCAGATATGACAGTCTTTTTTTTGGTCAGCCCTTTTCCATTGATGTCAAAAGGGGAGAGTATTTTCATGTTGCTTGTTATCTCTAACATTTTCTACAGCTTGTGGTAATCAACACCAACATGGTTGCCATCAAGTCCAAAGGGGGAGATTTTCGGCATTATGATGCATGTGTTGTACTTGATGGCAACCCACTTGTAGCAGAACAACTCACTTGTATATGGTAACTAGATGAATCTACAGAAGAGATATTAGACGTGACAAAATGCATGACAGTTGTGCTTACAGATGTGACAAAATGCAGGGCAGTTCAAAGGAATCAGTTCAGAAGCAATGTACAATGGCAACTCTCTCAGATGATAGTTCATAGTAATGTAGGTTAATAGCAAAGGATTACAGATCAGACTCCAAAGAATGAAGAAATAGAGGTATGCATAGGTTCACCTTTTCCAAGCTGTGTATACACACAGGTTTACTGAACAAAACTAGAATATACATACACATGCACTTTCACAGAAGGAAAAGCATGTACATGTTGGAAAACTAAGGTATTGGCCCAAGGTATTTGGTCCGAGGTATTGGCCCTAGGTATTTGGTCTGAGGTATTGGCCCTAAGTGGTTTTGGTCCATGGTATTAAGAAAGGACTAAAACTATATAAGGAGGAGAAAATCATTAGGCAACTGTGTGCAAGTATCGAATATCTGATGAAGTGTGAGATCTAGTATGCAAGTTAGTGGCTTATGGTGCTTTGCCTGATCTGAACCAAGGATGAACCTTAGTGGTTAATGAGGGATAATATCTAATGATGAATTGGGATCTTAAGGCTTGAAATGAATTATCATTATGTGGTTTGATCATGTAGAGTCTAGATCTGAATACTAACGCATGTATTATTCTGTAAATGTTATGATCTGGGTATAACTGAAGTCTGGAATAGCTACAAAATTATGAATTAATATTTACATATGTGTACGTTGGTTGGCTTTGATAAAAGCGTGTATACATGCTGGTTCGACACATGGAAGTAGCGTATACCTTATGAAGTATGTTTCAGTTGTTTCTATTTGTTGTTGTAGAGTTATGGGTTCTACTTTGCATTCTGGTGACTGTATTCTGGTGATATTATTCTGAATGATTAGATTGACTGATTGTGATTCGCTACAGTGACGATGGGTTGTCAAAGTGATTGATTGATTCAGTTGTGATTTTTGAGTTTCAGTGATTGGTTAATATGTATTTGATGGTTGTATGGTAATGGTGATTGATTTTGAGCTTCAATGTTGTTGATGGGTCTAGTATGAAAATTGGATGAAACATGGCCTTTAGATTATGGTGTTGTGTTTGAGGAGTATCCAGTCTGAAAATTTATGAAAGGTGGTCCATCAAGGAATAAAGAAGGTTGTAGCCTCCTATAGGTCGATGCCTACATACCAGTAAACATATTGGCTAGTACAAGAGCAAGGGGGTTGTAGCTCCCTTCCTGTAGAAGCTGGAGAATTAGAAAAGGTTTTAACCTTCTGTAGGTAGAATCATACATACTGGTATGAGTTTGCACTAGTACAATGTTGCAAATAGATTTTATTATTATTAAAAGAAGACGGAGATGACAACAATAGGTGGTTTTCACCCACATTAGGTTTCCACCTTAAATCTTGGTGTTCATGTGTGTTTCTTTTGCGTGATGGCTCATTCTGTTATTAACTGCTCATGGTTATTGTTTAATGTTTAATAAAGTACTGATGCACAAATTGAAGATCAACATATGATGAATTAACTGAATCATAAGTTCACTAGAGATACGTTGGTTGCCTTAAGAACAGTTGCGTGCACACACGAGTCCCCTTCACTGAAGTAGCATATATAAATCTGATTATGGAAATACAAAAGTTATTGATTTACAAATACTGATTCACTCCCCCTCTGAGTAGTATTTCCAATAGACTTTGGGTGAAGGAAAAGTCTATAGAAGCATTTTTGGTTCTTCTGAAGCCATTGGAAGAGGTTTCAGAGCCATTGGAGCACTATAAATGTATCGAGTCACTACCTTGAGCATAATGATATAGGGCCAAGCCATTGGAAGCTCGACTGAGGAGACGTAGCCTAGGAGGGGTGAACTCCTTCATCAATTGCTGAGTGTATTACTGTTATGGTGATATTTTGTCTATTGTTATGTTGTTGTTCAATGTTTTTGATTCATGTTTTAAGCTCATGAAATACATATAAAAATATTAAAACTCATGATAAAATTGCAATTTACCTCATAATCCTCAAGCACTTTATTTGTAATTTGAATTGGAATTTAGCACAAAAAACACTAATTTTCTCATTGAGATCATTGATAAATCTAGGTTGAATTGGATTCATGAGGGGACATTATATAGACTCTTCACACCTCTATCTCAAGCCCTAGTCGAATTAGCTGTGGATCCTTCCCAACTATGGCATAAAAGGTATGGACATCTTTGTTTTAAGATTTTTCCATAGTTAATTCAAACGGTCACTGATATCCCCGAATTAAAGGAAGAACAAGAAGGAACTATTAACATTATGAATAATGTGTTTTCCTTGATGGCAAGCTACTTGATGAGTTTTCCTTTGATGGAAACCTACTTGATGCAGATGTCAACAAAATATGTCTACATGTGACAGAAAATTATTATTAGTTCATGGATAGAATAATGATAAAGATGAAGTTTTGAAGAAGTATGCATAGGTTTGGTGAAGCAAAGTCAAGTCTACGTAGGTTCTATGAAGAAAAGTCATGTACACACTCATGCTTGGTGAAGCAGAGTATAGGTGGGTTCTCTAAAGCAAAGTCGCGTACACACGCAAGTATGAAAGAAGGAAAGGCACATACATTTTCCGTACCATGGTATTCTAAATACCAAGGGTACTTACCATGGTATTTCCTTGTGGTATTGAGTCCAACAATGGATATTTGATCTCGTATAAGACACCATCGACATTAGTACGGTTTTGACCTGTAGTATTTGATAAGGGCTAAGCTATATAAGGAGATGAAGATGAAAGTGGTAAAGGTGTACAAGTGATGGATATTTCACAAATAGTTAGATCTAAAGAAAATATGCATGTAATGGGATGTTAATGTTTTTCTTGATCTAAAAGTAAGTATCCACCTCGGAATTTGATGATGGATCAAATCCAATAGATCTAAGATGACAATACTAATTATGAGGTGATTTGATATGTGTTGATAGTTTCTTGCTGTGTGACTTTTTTGTGTATGCTAAGATCTGGATATGTCTAGAGTTATGTTTTACAATGAAGGTTTGTGCCAGTAACTAAAGATATGTATGCGAGATTTACAATGCGAAAGTTGTGTATAGACACAGGTTTGTTTTGAGGAAAGAACGTGCAAAAACTAGGGTTTTGATGAAAAGGATGTATAATTAGTTTAACAATTCTTACTATGTTTATGTTGTGTGTCAATGAAGTCTTACTTGATGATCTCGGCTTAATAATGATGTTTTGATTGAGGATTCATTGACTGAAGAATGATGAAGCTACTAGATGTTTGTGATTAAAGATTAGTAATGGTTATGTGATTATTTTAGAATGATGCAGTGGATCTGTGTATGATTCGTTGCTTGTTTCAGAGTGACATTGGTTCATCTTTTAGGATTCAGTGGTTCACTTTCAGGTTTTAGTGGTTTAATATCTGTATGAAGGTATGATTTATGAAAACTGTGTACACACAGATTTTCTACTATAAAGTAGTGTATATATTTTTATATATGGTTGGTAAGGGTTTGCAGTAACATAATCTAGTTTTTGTGATGTGTAGTATGTTGATTGGTATTCTGGTTACAGTGTTATGATTGTTCTAGTTGTTTAAGTTTGGGTTTTGGTTCATTGGTTGAGTTTTGGTTGATTCCGTTTATCTAGTAATTGGGTTTCAGTTCATGGTTGATTTAGTTGGGTTACATATTTCTTATTTCAGTTGATCATTGAGTGATTTGTTGTAGTAAACGATTCTAGCTTTTATATTTGGTTTTGGGCTTAAATGTCGATAGTGGGTCCAGTCTAAAAATTTGATGAAACATGGCCTACAGTTGTGATGTGTTGTATCGGGTGGATCCAGTATGAAAATCTATGAAACGTGATACATGGAGGTGTGAGGGTTGGAGCCTTCAATGAGGAATTCGGAGCTTCCTTCGAGTGGTAGCTGGAAAATTAGATTAGGGGGTTAGAGCTCTATTCTAGTGGGTGCTGGAGAATGAGAGAAGGTTGTAGCCTTTTGCAAGTGGGTTCCTACATGATGGTAGGAGTTTTCACCAATAAAATATTGTAAGAAGTTTTATTTATAAATCTGGATATAAAATTGAAAAGTTTAATGATTTGAAAATACTTACTCACCCCCCCTCTCAATATTTTTCGCAACAAGTGGCATGAGAGAATGTCCTTCATAAGAAGCTTGATCACTTGAAGAAGATCCATCAAGATGATGGGAAAGAAGAAGATTGCTCAAAGAAGGGATTAATAAAACTGTGATAGTGATATATCAAATGTAGTCATAGCTATAAATGTTATTAAATATTCAAGTTTGGGAGCACTCTACTTTCTATTGACCAATAATGAAGAATAAGCATTATCAGGGATGGGTTTTTGTTCTAACTGCAATCCATTTTCTTGTTTATGAAATAATGGTAGTGATGGTCTTTCAAATGTTGAATAAGGTGAGTCTCACAAAGAATGTCACTTATGGAATTTTAGGATAAGGATAAGTTTGATGATAAATTCATAGCTACCCTAGAAGAAAAGGATATTTTTATTGAAGAAATATCTCAGCTTAAGATTTGTTTAGCAGAAGCTAAATTAGTATAAGAAACTTTGAAGAAACAAATTTCTTAAAAGGAAGAGCATAATGAGAAGCTAAAATGTGAAATAGTTAGTCTAAGGAAATAAATTGAGAAAGAAAAAAGTCTTAATTTTAGATTTTCTAAAGGATCTAAAACCTTAGATGAAATAATCAAATTTTAATGCTCTCCTCTTATCAAGTCTTGGGTACTGTGAAGAAACATAAAAGAGTGTAACGTCTTCTACATAAGCAAGAAGTTATCTCAATGTAGTAAAGAGAAGCAATCAACATCACTCCATCCTACAACAAAATAATAAAGGACCAAATACTTCTGAGGTAAACTATGTTGGGTTCAATCTAGAGGAAAACAACACTAGAAGGTACTATACTCATAGACACTTCTACTTTAATGTACAATGTTCCACTTGTCACAATTTTGGTCAAAAGGCTTATCAATGTGTTGCTTACAAAACTATCATCACTAGAGAAGCAAGGAAACAAAATAATGAGGGTTGGGTAAAGAAATTCTCTTACAATTTCTTCTCTCCTCTTCAATATGAAACTAAATTCTCTTTTTGCAATAACTTTTGGTATAAATAATCTAAATGCAGGAGAAAAGGACGATCAATACCTCAAGATAAACTAATGGAAACAACATCTAAGGTATGGAAGAAGAATAGCATTGAATATGAGAACCATGGTCTAGATCTATATGTTGTGGATCAAGAAAACATGTGGTACATTGATAGTGGATGCTCAAAACACATGACGTGTGATAAAGATAAGTTTATCTCTTTTGATGATATAAAGAAAGAAAATAGCGTGACCTTTGGAAATAATGCACTTACTTCTATCAAAGGAAAAGGAACTCTTTTGCTAAATGAAAAGGTTAAAATTGGAAATGTTTTATTTGTTTACCAGATGTGTGACCAAGGGAATAAATTTGTTTTCAGATCAATGAATTGTGTGGTCTGAAATCTTGATACAAGCAAAACCGTAATAAAAGTAGAAGAACTGCAGTTACGTCCTATGTCTTGGAAGGCGATCTAGAAGAATGTTACTTAATAAAAACAGAACAAGCTTGTTTGTGGCACAAAAGATTGAGACATCTAAGCTTCACTCATTTCCATAAGTCAAGCAAGCTAGGAGCAGTTCATGATATTCCCAACATCTCTCTACCAAAAAATACTATATGAAAATTATGTCAATTTAGTAAGAAAACCATGGTAAAATTCAATGCCAAAGAAGGTTCTGGAGGTAGGCCCCTTGAAATTATTCATACCGATTTGTATGGGCCAGTGAAGAAAAGGTCACCTTGAGGTGAACAATATTTCACATTTTGTATTCATGACTTTACTATTATGTGTTGGATTGGTTTATTAAAGTATAAATATGAAGCATTTGATAAATTTAAATTCTTGAAAGCTTTAGTAGAGAATGATTTAGACTTGAAAATCAAATGTCTGAAATATGACAAGGGAGGAGAATTCATATAAAAAAATATTTAAACTTTTGTGAAAAACATGGCATCAAGAGGTAGTTATTTATAGCTAAGACTCCTCAAAAAAATGGGGTAGCAGAGAGAATGAATAGAAAAATTCAACAAATGGCATGTGCCATGCTTAATGAGTCTCGGAAACCTTGTACCTTTTGGGCGAAAGCAGCACATAAAATAGTAAATATTCTTAACAAATCTGATATACGTGTGAATAGTGATAAAATGCCTTCTGAACTTTCGTATGGTAAACCCCCAATTGTTAATTATTTTAGATTTTTTTGAAGTAAGTGTTACATAAAGAATAATGATGACAAAATTGGAAACTTTGAAGCTAGAGCTGATGAAGGAGTTCTCCTTGGATACTTCTCTAGAAGAAAATGATAGAAATGTTACAATAAAAGACTTCAAAATATTGTTGAATGCATTGATGTTGTGATTAATGAATTATCCATAGGAATGAGAAAGGAAGCACCAATAGATGATAAAGACAATCCTACAAAAATCCAAAATAATGAGGAAGAAAGAATCAATGGAGCATCAGATGAAGGAAGTGATAATACAGAAGCACCATAAAAGAATCCATCAAGGTATGTTCAGAAAAATCATCCACAATCTCAAATTCTAGGTCATAAAAAAATTGGAATACAAACTAGAAGAACTCTTGTTGGAATTTCTAGTCATCTAGCCTTGCTATCAACAATTGAACCACAAAATTTAAATCAAGATAGCAAATATGAATGTTGGGTTAAGGCTATGCATGAAGAACTTGACCAAATAGAAAATAATCACACTTGGGAATTAGTTCCTAAACCTCATGTTACACAGTAATTTGTCACCATTTGTCACCGTCCCTGTTACCCCTCTCCTGCACTTTGGAGGACTCATTCTGGGACCTCTGAGAAGTGACATAACTTGAAAACACTTGCATTATGTTCCCCTAAGTATGGACTTCATATGCTCTGAAGACATCTCCTCCAGAATATCCTTAAAAAGTCCCCTTTTTCCATTAGCGCGGATCCACAGTGTATTACCCGCGCCAATGGGGGAAATCCTCCAAATAGGGCATGGCATTTGGCACTCTGTCTCAGAACTATACCCGCACCAACCGAGTTTGCAAAAGATTTTTAACAAACGCAAGCCCGAAGGTTTTTTCCTTTCGACTCATGAAGCTTTTTAAGGATAATGCCAATCTCATGGATGTCGAGATTCATCGTATCTCCCTTTCCTCTATCCATAATAGCTTTTGAGGATAAACCCAATCCGATGGATGTCCTAATTCATCGTATCTCCTTCTCCTCCATCTATAAAAGCTTGTTCTGTTGCATTTGACAAGCTAGTTCGAGCATAGGGAGAATTATACTTTCAGAAGTCTAAGAGATTGTTGTAAGAGTCTTCTTTGCATTCATAATCGAAGAGAGAGAGGCTTGTTCCCAATCCCGACAAGATTTGCAAGACATATGTAGCTGATCACCCAACCAATGGAGGATTTGACGTCAGAACTATGGTTGTATTCTTCTTTGTTGTTTATCAATAATAGATGACTATCATTATGGTTCCACTCTTGTTATTCATTGTAATAATGTTTGAGTTATATATTTTCTGACCGATATATAATTGCATCTATTGGATTTTATGCTTGTATTTGTGTTGTTCTTTGCATGTGCAGGTGTACATTCACGGAGATCGTGGGGATCATGACCGGCCAGAGCAAAAGAACGAAAGCAGCGACTCTTCTACGAATATTAGCGTTGGAATCCAAGTAGGCTCTCATCATCCACCTTTAATTTGCAATTAGGAACCTGCGTGATAGCATTGTTTGATTGTTGCTAGACCCGATCTGGGCTAGTAGGGATCGCCTCTGTCTGCAGAGGGGATTTACCTCTCCAACAATTTGGCGACTCCACTGGGGAGTTAGCTTGTTGTTTGATTTGTAAACTTTAGACGGAGCCTGAAGTATGGCCAAATATCCTTTGAAACGCTATTGCTTTGCATTAGCGAAGTAGATCAACGCCACTTCAGTCAATCTCCGGTTTGGTTTATGAACTAAACAACTTGGAGTTTGTCTTGTCTCTTTTGTTTTCTCTTGTTTTGATTGCTTAGATAGCTTTCTGGGTTGGATTCTTTGCTGTCTCTTGCTGCTTGGTCTATCTGGATACTGCTGGCCTAGTCTTGGATTGCTTGTTTTTTATTTTAGCATAGAAAACTTGATTGGTGCTCTTTTTTGCATGACAGTCGCGCCAATTGGCGCAACTTGCCAATGTACAGCCCGCGCCAATCCTCAATTGGCGCTACTTTTAGCCTAAAAGTTGCGCCAGCTCAGGGAAACTCTTAGAGTTTGCTTGTTTTGAGCCTTCCAAGCTTGGTTTTTGTGTTTGGATACTATTTTTCAATCACTTGAATGTGTTAGAGTCTTTTTTGATTGGTTTTTGGCCTTTACCCTTTGGATGTTTGATTTTTTCCACCGATTTCACATTTTCAGCCCTAGGGCATCTAGTGGCTTTGTGCATCGAGCCTTCCTTAGGAGTTTGGTCTTTTGTCGGTCCAGTCGACTTTTTGGTTACTCTCTTGCACTTGTTCAGTGATTGTTAAGCTTTTTATTGTGTTATTCGAGCGATTTACCTCTTTTTCGCTTGGCTTCGTTTGGGCTTAGATCACATAGCTCATTGAGGTCTTTGTGATTTTTCTTGGTTTGAAAGATTGCCTTGTTGTTTCAGGGACTTGATTATGTTTTCATTGAGTGAAATTTGTCTCTTTTACTCTTTGTTATTACCTCTCAAAATTTGTTTAGTGCACTTTGCCATTGAAAAGAAAACGAACAATCTCTTTTGCTTTGAATTAGTTAATGGAAATTAGAACTTTTCGTTGTTGTTAGTGATTAGTGACTTTAAAGAAAAGTTTCCTTTATTGCCATTAGCTGCATTAGAGTTATTTTTGATTGTTTTATGATCATTTTGTTTGATTGAAAGATCTCAACTCTCTCGTAGCTAGCGTTCATCGAATGAAATGATATATTTTGGCATATAGCTTGCATTTACAAAATTGTGAGGGATTACATACGGTAGGACCTGGAAACTGAAACCTAATCAAAGATCAACCGTAAAATGAACTGAATGAATCTAAAAATGCATTGGAACTTAACACATACATCTAGAGGTCTAGGCTAGAGACGTGTTCTGGCGTTATTAAACCTAGTCACTGTTGTTTCACATTAAGGTTGGGTGATTCCTCCTTTTGTGAGTCAATAGTGTTCTAGCACGGATTTGTGCTCCCACGTACCATCGAGTATACGGGGAGACCCCACTAGGTTATCATCCTTTATCCACAGGAAGCCGTGTCTGCCGCCTTACAAGCCATAACACACTTAACACAGCATTCGGGAATATTGACTGTCGTACGGAAAGTCCTTGGTTTTCATATGATTGCCAAGGTGTATATGCAGTTTTACAGATTATCTGGTAAACCCTTTGCCTAGTTCTCCAGAGTAGTCAATTTTGATCCTTTTCAGACTCCCTAAAAGAAAAGGCTCAGCTGAGCATTTTGTCACTTCGGGCTCATTAAACATTCGAAGGAGACTAGAGTCATCTTTTTGTCCTTTTCTCGGCTCTTAAAAAGTGAAAAGGTCAAGTTCGGTTCCTTTGTCTTAAAATTCATTCGGCCATGATTCACATTTACCCGGTTAGATCTTGTTTGCGTTAGCTTGAGTAGGCTTCTTTTTTGATGGCAACTTTTCCGGGGTTCACCAACCCAGGGATCCCCTCTGACGGAAACCCTGGTCATTTCACTCCGTTTGGGAATGTTGGTGCTCCTTACATGGCAACATTGTCCCTCCCAGGGTTAACTGTTGGGTTGCTTGTTTGGTTGTTCCCAACCTCTTTGGTCCCTACTGTCTCAACTTCTGGTCAATCAGTCCCTCCACCTTAACAACATCATGTTGATTCTAAGGTGGACCTCTCCCCTTCTTTGCATGTTTCTACATCCTCATCTTCTACTTCGCCTAGTGAAAGTCTAGATTCGAGTAACCAGGTGACTAAGAAGAAGAAGTCTCCTAAGGGAGAGGCTAAAACTGCAGCTAGTCCCTCAATTACACCTCCCATCGGGCCACCTTCTTCTCCTCCGCAGAAAGTCAAATTTCCTTGTAGATTATGCAAGGATGACCATCTTCTGCGTGATTGTCCTGGCATTCCCAGGGTCTTAGAAGTATGGTCTCACGATCCGGCCCGCCCCTCATCGTCCTCTGAAGCTCACAGTGATGCTACTCTATTAACTAGAAATGGTAAGGGAAAAGGGAAGATTCGAATCCCCTGTAGACTCTGTGAAGGCAATCATCCCCTTCACCTTTGTCCGCTCATGGATAAAGCCTCTGTTGTCTTGGAAAGTCTTACAGCTCCTTCACCCCAACTACCCGTTGGCTATCAACGTCTTTCTGCAGCCGCAGATCGTCCCCCTACTGACCAAGAGATTGATTCACATTCTTCTCTTGTCCAGGCCCCTCTTCCCGAACCTAGCTGTGCCCAGCCTGTTCCAGACCAACCATTGGTCGAAAAGAGTGTCGACTTGAGTTCACCACCCGTCGAACACTCTGTTTCGAAAGAGCATCATTCCCATGTTCTTCTCGTCTCCTCAGATTCCCCTACGTCCGAAAATGATTCTCCTATCCCAGCTACTCCCAAGAGTCCTGCTTCGGTCCCTTTAGAGTAGGGGGGCAATCATACGATTCCCCCACCAAGTAGTTCAGTCGTTTCCTTCGACTGGAGTCGTTTGACTACCTCCCGCCTTCCATCCCATGTGCCCTTTTGGGTCACGGTACACACCTATAATAAGGCGATACCTGGCACTGTTTTGGATGAGGGTGCATCTATTAGTCTTATGCCTACCACTACTTGGCAATCTTTGGGTTCCCCACAGCTTGTGCCAGTCGCACCGAATCTGATGGCTTTTGACGGACGAACTAGTCAACCATTAGGGATCCTTCCAAAGTTCCCTATTACTTTGGGAGGCAAAACTGTCTATATAGACGTATCGGTTACCCAAGGTGCTTTAGATTTCAGTCTTCTCCTTGGCCATGACTATGTTTATGCCATGGGGGCCCTGGTCTCTTCACTTTTCTGTGTGCTTTCCACACGATGGAAGGATAGTGACTATAGATCAATTATTTTTCGTTCGTCCCCGGGTGCCTCCTGCGCAGTCATCATCCCCTCCTGGTTTTCATCCACCAGTTGCATCTGCCCCTCCGCAGATCAACTACGTGGCCACTTATCTCGTGCCTGTATCCAGTGATGCCGCCGTCGTGCATAGTGTCCTGGGGGCATTGGGTCCTGACTTCCGAGATGTTACCCTTCCACCCGGAGTGGCACTCTTGGAAGCCCCGACTTCCTGTTCATTCTAATGAGGCTTGGGCGGAGCATAGTTCATTTTCCTATGTCAAGCTCCTTAAAAAATGAAACTAGGTCTAGGCGGAGCATAGTTTGTTTTCCTATGTCAAGCCCCTTAAAAAATGAAACTAGGTCTGGCGGAGCATAGTTCGTTTTCCTATGTCAAGCTCCTTAAAAAATGAAACTAGGTCTGGTTGGAGCATAGTTTGTTTTCCTATGTCAAGCTCCTTAAAAAATGAAACTCGGGCCGAGCATAGTTCCTGATCTTGTGTCAAGCTCATTAAAGAATGAAATAAGGGTTATGAGGATAGTTCTTTTCCTAGGTCAACCTCATTAAAAAATGAAACATCTCCTCCTTTCCAAATCGAGTCTTTGATTAAGATCTCGTAAAATACAAGTCGAGTCTTTCATAGATCTCGAGAGTGAACCTTCATTCCATCCACTTTGTTGAATGCAATGAAGCTTGGGGGGCATGTACCTCATTTTACGTTATTATGCTCGGGGCATGTGAACTTATAACAAGCATAGTTTTTCATTTCAAGCTTGTGTAAACATGAAACCGAATCCAAGCAGAGTTCTCCATGGTTCAAGCTTGTGTAAAAATGAAGCCATACCTAATTTACATCTTGTGATTGCTGCCTATCCGCTACATTTTGCTAGATGAACTTTGGTTGTTTCATTCCATCGACACCATCTCTTTAGCTAATCATATGCTTTCACTTGGTTGTTTATCCTTTCCTGAGGAACTGCAGCAATGAGTGGTTTTATTAGCCAGCCTCTTGACCATTATATGTTTTGAGCAGTTCCACCATTACCGAAACCAGTTTCTACCCTTTATACCACTCGTTCCTCCAGGACGAGTCTGCTTTTAAGCTCTTTTCTGACTCGTAAAAGATGAAAAGATAGCCGAGTATTTTTCCTTTTTTGACTCGTTAAAGAGAATAAAAATGGAGGTCTACTTTCAGCTCTTTTCCGACCGTTTAAATGTGAAAAGATCGCCGAGTTACCCCTCTTGACTCGTTAAACATGAATAAGAGGTGGTCGTCTTTAAACTCTTTTCCGACCGTGTAAAAAACGAAAAGATTGTCGGGCCCTTGTCGTTTCAGGCTCGTTAACGGTTACGAAACAACGTGATTTCGATCGCTTTTTTACTTTTTCAGGTCGAAGTCACTAACTATGAAAAGTACTCCTCGATCGTAATGGTCGGGCGGTTCTTTCGAGCATTGTTTTATACTTTTTCGGGCTCGCGAGACACAACTTTATGAAAAAGGACACCCTTGGAGTTTTCTTTTCTGCTGTCTTTTCAAACTCTCTAAACATGAAAAGACGATGAGTTCTTCCTCTGTCAGACTTGTCAAAACTTGATGACATTGGAGTCCGTCGAGATGACGCTTTATAAGCATATGCTATCCCCGTCAAGCTTGTTAATAAAAATAACTGGGGTACTCGCCAGAAATGGTGGGGGAAAATGGAACCATAATTATTGTCGCGTCGGTAGTATGTCGCTCTTGAACATGGCACTTGTCTGCTTTTGTGTCTGGGTGGGGACATCTCATCTCTTTTTTCACTTGCCTCCGTGGATTTGGGTGATCCTGTTTGACCTCTCATTTTCTCATTGCCTCGTCACCATGACCTTTGATCCATTGATGTCAAATACTGCCAAGTCCACTGCCGTGCCGCCAATATGTTGAAGAGAAGTTGACCTCTACAGAATAACAACCTCCCTCTGATAGTTCGCATAATTCTGATTCACCACAACATTCTTCCTCTGTCTCGTGTCGATGATGTGAGAAACACTATGGCCCACCTTCGATCAAGGTCACTTCCTGTCGACTTCAGCTCATTATCCAGGAAGCTGATCTAGAGACTCCCTTCCGGTGCCTTGGAGCCTGCATGCCTCAATGGCAGGTTCTTCATGTTCGACGTGAGGTTTTCATCATTGGCCTCTGATCGAATGATTCTACGGGTGTTCGACGCCAGCTCATTGATTCGCACGCCATAGATTGTACCTATAGTACCTTGAGGGCCATTGTCATTATTGGTGGTACCTCTCACGTCTGTTAACAGTTTTCATTATTGACTAGTAATCAGATGATGTTCATCCATGTTCGACTTCAACTCATGTATTCGCATGCTTGAACTTGTACTTTTGTTCGGGTCGAGATGGAGCGCAAGACCCTGGATTTTGTCTGTTGGAATCCAGGCTACGATTTTTTGGATTATTTTTACATGACTCATTCACTGGATGGCTGCGACCATGCCTGAGTCTATTCATCGATCCTCACCGGATGGCTACGCCCATACCTTGGATCTAAATTATTATGTACTCTGTTATGGATGGCTGCGCCCATACCACATATATCATGTACTTGAGCTATCAGTTGTACCTCTCTATGCAGATTCTCCGACGACAGCTGCATGTGTTCTTGTAAAGCATTTCACCCCTCTCTCTCTCTCAGGCCTCATGCTTTAGGGGGCATCTGTTACACAGTAATTTGTCACCATTTTTCACCGTCCTTGTTACCCCTCTCCCGCACTTTTGAGGACTCATTCCAGGACCTGTGAGAAGTGACATAACTTGAAAACACTTGCATTATGTTCCCCTATGTATGGACTTCATATGCTCTGAAGACATCTCCTACAGAATATCCTTAAAAAGTCCCCTTTTTCCATTAGCGTGGATCCACAGTGTATTACCCGCGCCAATGGGGGAAATCCTCCAAAGAGGGTGCGCCAGTTGGTGCTCTGTCTCAGAACTATACCCGCACCAACCGAGTTTGGAAAAGCTTTTTAACAAATGCACGCCCGAAGGTTTTTTCCTTTCGACTCATGAAGCTTTTTAAGGATAATGCCAATCTCATGGATGTCGAGATTCATCGTATCTCCCTTTCATCTATCCATAATAGCTTTTGAGGATAAACCCAATCCGATGGATGTCCTGATTCATCGTATCTCCTTCTCCTCCATCTATAAAAGCTTGTTCTGTTGCATTTGACAAGCTAGTTCGAGCATAGGGAGAATTATACTTTCAGAAGTCTAAGAGATTGCTGTAAGAGTCTTCTTTGCATTCATAATTGAAGAGAGAGAGGCTTGTTCCCAATCCCGACAAGCTTTGCAAGACATATGTAGCTGATCACCTAGCCAAAGGAGGATTTGACATCAGAACTATGGTTGTATTCTTCTTTGTTGTTTATCAATAATAGATGACTATCATTATGGTTCCACTCTTGTTATTCATTGTAATAATGTTTGAGTTATATCTTTTCTGACCGATATATAATTGCATCTATTAGATTTATGCTTGTATTTGTGTTGTTCTTTGCATGTGCAGGTGTCCATTCACGGAGATTGTGGGGATCATGACCGGACGGAGCAAAGGAACGAGAGCGGAGACTCTTCTATGAATATTAGCATTGGAATCCAAGTAGGCTCTCATCATCCACCTTTAATTTTCAATTAGGAACCTACATGATAGCATTGTTTGATTGTTGCTAGACCTGATCTGGGCTAGTAGGGATCGCCTCTGTCCGCAGAGGGGATTTACCTCTCCAACACCTCATGATAAGAAATATATTGGGACAAAATAGGTATTCAAAATAAATTGAACGAGAATGGATAAGTGATTAGAAATAAAGAAAGACTTGTTTGCAAAGGTTATTCTCAACAAGAAGGAATAGAATTTGAAGAAACATTTTCACCCATAGCCAAACTTGAAACCATAATAATGTTTCTTTCCTTTTCAATCTTTCATCATTACAAAGTTTATCAAATAGATGTTAAATCTACATTTTTAAATGGGAACCTAGAAGAATAAGTCTATATTGAACAACGTGAAGGGTTTATTCGAGGAAATGATGAAAACCTTATTTGCAAACTCAAGAAGACATTATACGGGCTAAATCAATCCCCTCGGGCATGGTATTATCACATTGACAGGGATATTCAACAAGAAGGATTCATTAAGAGGTCTACAGATAGCAACCTATATATAAAGGTGGATGATGGTAAAATTTTAATTTTTTGTTGTTTATGTGGATGGAATCAACTTTGGTAGTAATGAAGAATCTGTGAGTCAAGGGTTTTCTTTTGTCATGCAGCAAGAATTTTAAATGTCTTTACTTGGTGAACTAACATACTTTCTTGGTTTACAAGTACAACAAGAAAAGAATGACATCTTTCTCTCACAAACAAAGTACCTCAAGAAAATTCTAAAGAAATATGGAATGGAAGATTGGAAACCTATGTGCACACCCATGGTGATAGGATGTAGTCTCAGTTCGCATGATGATTCTCCTGCAGTCAACCAGCAGAATATCGATCCATGATCAGAAGTATTCTTTATCTTACAGGAACAAGACTAGATATCATGGATGTAGTTGGGATTGTTGGACAATTTCAATCTAATCCAAAGGAAACTCATCTTCAGGTAGTCAAAATAATCTTCAAATATCTACAAGGAACTCAAGGCTTTGGTTATGATATCCCAATGAAGCCTATCTTACTCTTCATGCTTATACATACATAGATTGGGTAGGTTGATGATAGAAAAAGAACTAATGGAGGAGCATTCTATATGGGGCCTTGCCTGGTATGATGGTTCAGAAAACAAACAAAGCTCAATTGCTTTGTCTACTATAGAAGTAGAATATGTTGCTTCTACATCTTGTCGCACACAAGTTCTATGGATAATGCCAACATTGCAGGATATTCAAATTAATTGTTCGTCACCCATTTCCATTCTATGTGATAATACAAGTTTCATTATTATTTCAAAAAATCATGTTATGCACTCCAAGATGAAGTATATTCCAATGATATATAATTTTATAGAATAACAGGTGCTTGAAGAAAAGGTCAAACTCAAATTTGTTCCCTCAAAAGAACAAGTTGATGATATTTTTATAAAACCTCTTCCACGTGATGGATTTGAATATCTCAAACAGAAATTAGGAATGGCCCCTGTTTCATCACTCTGTTGATTCTTCAAGTTCATGGGGAGTAATATATATGTGTCTTGATGATGACTCCCATGGTTGTTCTTAATGTCCATGCTTTCTTACATTACTGACAGTGCATGAGATGTCGTAATAGTGAACTGGCAGAGACAGTACAAGCTTAAGAGGAGGTGAAGGTAAGAGGTTTCAATATTTCACTTTCCATATGTGGATCCTATAAAGGCAAGTCATTTATATACATGAGTTCTAAATTGAACAATCACGTATATATTGTTATGATGAAGAAACAAGCTTCAATTTTTCTTTCTCATTCTAGATTTGGTTGAGTACAGTCTACAGATATGGCATAGGTTTAGGGGGAACATCTACTATGCTTCTAATAATGCATTGTTGGAATTATGTTTTATTTATAATTCCTTCATACATAATGATTCTTATTAATGGGGATGTTTCTTATGTTGTTGAAGTTCTTAATTAATGATGAAGAAGTGCATGTTGTTGTTCATATTGTTGCTAACAGATGCTTATGGTGCAAATCTTATATGGTGTATGATAATTTTTTATGACTATCATGGTCTTCTAGAAGCATTTGGTCTTTTTTATACATGCGATACATGACATTTGATGTAAATTTCATGATGTAATCAATGTCGAATTCAGTCATGTAAATACTATTGTGGACAAGTATTTTTGGGCATATGTTGTAATTTGTAAGCCCATTGTGATTGGATGGTTGATGTCATAATATGTACATCAACTATGATTGGGTGATTGATGTAAGTTTGAGTCCCTGGCAATAGGAAAAGTCATATGCAGCTCACCCTAAAGTCATGTATTTTATTGTACATCCTTCAGAAATTTCAGCATGTGCTCACAGGGAGCCTATTCAGTATTCAATGTTCACAATCATTCAAATTATATTTAATGGTGCTTCCACAAATCAGATCAGTGTTTATATTTAATAGTTCAACAAAGTAGCCTTCATTCAACATTAATCATCCCTTTTCCCTTGATGTCAAAGGGGGAGAGTAACTTGGTGTTTGAACATCTTATTGGTTAGCTTCATGTGTTTTACAGGTATCTACATGCGATGGTGACCAAACACCAAAATGGTTTCCATCTAGTCCAAAGGGGGATATTGTTGGCATTCTGGCTAATGTGTTGTCCTTGATGGAAACCTACTTTATGAGTTTTCCTTTTGATGGAAACCTACTCGATGATTTATCCTTTGATGGAAACCTACTTGATGTAGATGTCAACAGGATATGTCTACATGTGACAAAAAAGGATTATTAGTTTAGAGACAGAAGAATGATAAACATGAATTTTTGAAGTAGTATATGTAGGTTTGGTGAAGAACAGTCAAGTATATGCAGGTTGTATGAAGCAAAGTCATGTACACACTCAAGTTTGGTGAAGAAAAGTAGAGTATACATGGGTTCTATCAAGAAAATATGCGTACACCCGTGGGTATGAATAAGAAAAGGCGCTTACAATTTTCTCACCATGGTATTCTAAATACCGAGGGTAGTTACCATGGTATTTCCCTATGGTATTGAGCCCAACCACAGATATTTGATCTCTTCTAAGAATACCATCAACATTAGTATGGTTTTGACCTATGGTATTAGATAAGGGCTAAGATATATAAGGAGATGAATATCATAGTGGTAAAGGTGTGCAAGTGATGAATATTTTATGAATAGCTATATCTGAAGAAAATATGCATGTAATGGGTTCTTAATTGTTTGCTTGATCTAAAAATAAGTATGCACTCAGGAATTTGTTGATGGATCAGATCCAATAGATCTAAGATGACAATGTTTATTATGAGGTGATTTGATCTGTGTTGATAGTGTCTTGATGCGTGATTTTTCTGTGTATGTTGAGATCTAGCTATGTTTGACGTTTTGTGTTACAACGAAGGTTTGTGCCAGTAATTGCATATCTGTAGATGATATTTACAACTTTGAAGGAACATATAAATGCAGGTTTGATACTAGTAAGTCACGTATATATTTTGATATATACGTAGTCTTGTTTTCTAAAAATCACATATACACGCGGGTTTATGTTGAGGAAAGCACATACAAAAACTGGGGTTTTGATCAAAAGGATATTTGATCAATTTAATCAGTATTATTGTGTTTCTATTGTTTTTCAATGAAGTATTACTTTATGATCTCAACTTAATAATGATGTTTTGATTGATGATTGATTGGTTGAAGAATGATGAATCTACCAGTTGTTTGTGATTAAATATCAATAAAGGTTTTGTGATTATTTCATAATGATGTTGTGCATCTTTGTATGATTTAGTGTTTGTTTGAGACTGACAGTGGTTCAATTTCTAGGATTCATTGGTTCACTTTCAAGTTTCAGTGGTTTAATATCTGCACACGGGTATTTTTTTTATGAAAAGTGCATACACATGTGGGTATTCTACTGTAAAGTAGTGTATATATTTTGATATAAGGTTGATCGAGATTTGTAGTAACAGAATATGGTTTCTTTGATGTGCAATATGTCGATTGATATTTTGGTTATAGTGATCTAACTATTTAGGTTGTTTAAGTTTGTGTTTCTTTTGATTGGTTAAGTTTTGTTTGATTCGGTTGATTTAGTGATTGAGTTTTAGTTGATGGTTGATTCAATTGGGTCAAAGATTGGTTGTTTCAAATGATTATTGAGTGATTTCTTGGAGTAATCAGTTTCAGCTTTGATATTTGGTTTTGGGCTTAAATGTTGATAGTGGGTCGAGTATGAAAATTTGATGAAACGTGGCCTACAAATATGATGTGTTGTATCAAGTGGATCTAGTATGCAAATTTATGAAATGTGGTCGACGAAGGTGTTGAGTGTTAGGCCCTTTAATTAGGAAGCCGAATTTTCTTTCCAGTGGTATATGGTAAATCATATAAGGGGGTTGAAAATTGTAAGAATTTTTCTTTATAATAAAGGGAAGACAAAGATGATAGCAATGGTGGTTTCTTCCCACATTGGGTTTCCACCTAAAAATCGTGGTGTTCATTTGTGTTGATGTTTTGCTTATGTGTGATGGTTTATTTTTTTCTTACTACACATGGTTACTTTTTATTTAATGTCTAATGAACTATTGATGCACCAACTCAAGATAAACAGATCATGAATTAACTGAAAAGTAAGTTTACTTGATATACACTAGTTGTCTTAATAACAGTCATGTACATATGCAAGTTCCCTTCACTAAAGTCACGTACAGAAATACGGATATAAAATTGAAAAGTTTAATTATTTGAAAATACTAAGTCACCCCCCCCCCCCTCTCAGTATTTTTCCCAACAATTGGTATGAGATAAGGTCCTTCAGAATAATCTTAATTTCTTGAAGAAGATCCATCAAAATGACGCGAAAGAAGAAGATTGCTCGAAGAAGGGATTAATAAAATTGTGATAGTGATATATCAAATGAAGTGATAGCTATAGATGTTAGTAAATATTCAAGTTTGGGAGCACCTTGCTTTCTATTGACCAGGAATGAAGAAGAAGCATTATCAAGTATGGGTTGTTTTTCTAACTACGATCCATTTCCTTGTTTATGAAATAATGGTAGTGACGGCCTTTCAAATGTTGAACAAGGTGAGTGTGATGAAGAATGTCACTTACTTATGGAATTTGAGGATCATAACAATTTTGATGATAAATTCATGGCTACCCTAGAAGAAAAGAATATTTTTATTGAAGAAATATCTCAGCTTAAGATTTTTTTAGAAGAAGCTAAATTAGTAGAAGAAACTTTGAAGAAACAAATCATAGAAAAGGAATAGCATAATGAGAATCTAGAATGTGAAATAGTCAGTCAAAGGAAAGAACTTGAGAAAGAAAAAAGTCTTAATCTTAGATTTTCTATAAGATATATAACCTTAAATGAAATCATCAAATTTCAACACTCTCCTCTTATAAAGACAAGTCTCAGGTACTATTAATAAACATAAAAGACTGTAAAGTTTTGTATAGAAACAGGAAGTTATCTTAATGAAGTAAAGAGAAGAATTCCACATCACTCCATCCTACAACAAAAGAATAAAGGACCAAATACTTCGCAGGTAAACTATGTTGGGTTCAATCTAAAGGAAAACAACACTAGAAGGTACTATACTCCCAGACAGTTCTACTTTAATGGACAATGTTTCGCTTGTCACAATTTTGGTCATAAGGCTTATCAATGTGTTGATTACAAAACTATCATGACTAATGAAGCAAGGAAACAAAATAATGAGGTTTGGGTAAAGAAATTCTCTTACAATTCCTTCTCTCCTCTTCAATATGGAAATGAATGCTCTTTTTGCAACAAATTTGGGTATAAAGAATCTGAATGCAGGAGAAAAGGATGATCAATAACTCAAGATAAGATAATGGAAACATCATCTAAGTTATGGAAAAAGAAGATCATCGAATCAGAGAACTGTGTTCTAGATTTATATGCAGGGGATCAAGAAAGCATGTGTTACATTTATAGTGGATGCTCAAAATACATGACATGTGATAAAGATAAGTTTATGTCTTTTGATGAAATACAGAAAGAAAATAATGTAACCTTCGGAAATAATGGACAAGATTCTATCAAAGGAAAATGAAATCTTTTTATAAAAGAAAAGGTTAAATATGGAAATGTTTTATTTGTTGATGGTTTGAAACATAACTTATTAAGGGTTAGCAAGATGTGTGACCAAGAGAATGTAGTTGTTTTCAAATCAAAGAATTGTGTGGTTTGAAATCTCTATGTAGGCAAAGCCATAATAAAAGGAGAATAACTCAAGTTAATGTCTATGTGTTGGAAGGCAGAAAAGATTGGGACATCTAGGCTTCACTCAAATACATAAGTCAAGCAAGCTAGGAATAATTCGTGATTTTCCCAACATCTCTCAACCAGAAAATACTATATGGAAGTCATGTCAATTCTGTAAGGAAACTAGTGTACAATTCAATGCCAAATAAGGTTATGCAAGTATGCCCCTTGAACTTATTCATGCTCATTTGTATGGGCCATTGAAGAAAAGGTCACCTAGAGGTGAACAATATTTCATCTTTTTTATTGATGACTTTACTAGAATGTGCTGGATTGGTTTATTAAAATATAAATATGAAGCATTTGATAAATTTAAAGTCTACAAATATTTAGTAGAGAATGATTTAGACTTGAAAATCAAATGTCTCAAATATGACAAGGGAGGAGAATTCATCTCAAACAAATTTTTTGACTTTTCTGAGCAACATGGCATCAAGAGGAACTTCTTTACAGCTAAGACTCCTCAACAAAATTGGGTATTAGAGAGAACTTATAGAACAATTCAACAAATGGCATATGCCATGCTTGATGAGTCTGGGACACCTCGTACCTTTTGGGGCAAAGAAACACATACAATGGTAAATATTCTTAACAAATCTCATATCTGTGTGAACAATGATAAAATTACTTATGAACTTTGGTATGGTAAACCCACAATTGTTATCATTTTAGAGTTTTTGGAATTAATTGTTACATAAATAATAATATTGACAAATTTGGAAAGTTTGAAGCTAGAGATGATGAAGGAATTCACCTTGGATACTTCTCTAGAAATAAAGAATATGAATGTTACAATAAAATACTTCAAAATATTGTTGAATGCATTGATGTTGTTATTAATGAAGGATAGACATCTATCAAAAAGGAAGCATCAATAGATGACAAAGACACTCCTAAAAAAATCCAAAATAATGAGGAAGAAAGAATCAATGGAGCATCAAATGAACGGAGTGATAGTACAGAAGCACAAGAAAAGACTCCATCAAGGTATGTTTATAAAAATCATCGAGAATATCAAATTATAGGTGGTAAAGAAATTGGAATAAAAACTAGAAGAAATCTTGTTGGAATTGCTAGTCATCTAACCTTGTTAACCACAATTGAACCACAAAAATTAAATCATGATAGCAAAGATGACTGTTTGGTTAAGGCTATGCATGAAGAACTTGACCAAATAGACAATAATCACACTTGAGAATTAGTTCCTAGACCTTATGATAAGAATGTTATTGGGACAAAATGGGTATTCAAAAATAAATTGAACAACAATGGAGAAGTAATTAGAAATAAAGAAAGACTCATTTGCAAAGGTTATGCTCAATAAGAAGGAATAGACTTTGAAGAAACATTTGCACCCGTAGCCTGAATTGAAGCCATAAGAATGTTTCTTTCCTTTTCAATATTTTATCATTTCAAATTTTATCAAATAGATGTTAAATCTACATTATTAAATGGGAACCTAGAAGAATAAGTCTATATTGAACAACCTGAAGGGTTTAGTGTAGGAAATGACGGAAAAATTGTTTTCAAACTCAAGAAGGCATTATACGGGCTAAAAAAATCCCTTCGTTCATGGTATTATCACCTTGACAGGTGTATTCAACAACAAGGATTCACTAGGAGTTTTTCAATAGAAACCTATATATAAAGGTGGATGATGGTAAAATTTTAATTGGTGTTGTTTATGTGGATGGCATCATCTTTGATGGTAATGAAGAATCCACCAGTCAAGGGCTTTCTTCTATCATACAGCAAGAATTTGAAATGTCTTTACTTGGTGAACTAACATACTTTCTTGGTTTACAATTACAACAAGCACAAAACGACATCTTCCTCTCACAAACAAAGTACCTGAAGCAAATTCTGAAGAAATATGGAATGAAATAATGGAAAATTTTACGCAAACCCATGGTGATGGGATGTACTCTTAGTTCACATGATGATTCTCCCATAGTCAACCAACCAAAATAAAGATCCATGATCAGAAGTCTGCTTTATCTTACAGGAACAAGACCAGATATCATGGATGCACTTTGTATTGTTGAACGATTTCAAGCTAATCCAAAGGGAACTCATCTTCAAGAAGTCAAAATAATATTCAAATATCTACAAGGGACTCAAGACTTTGGTTATGGTATCTCACAGAAGCATATCTTACTCTTCATGCTTATACATATGCAGATTGGGCAAGAAATGTTGATGGTAGAAAAATAACTAATGGAGGACCATTATATATGGGGCCTTTCTTGGTATCAAGGTTCATAAAAAAACAAAGATCAATTTCCTTATCTATTGTAGAAGAAGAATATGTTGTTGCTACATCTTGTTGCACACAACTTCTCTGGATGATGCGAACATTGCAGGATATTCAAATCAATTGTTCACCATCCATTTCCATTCTATGTGATAACAAAATTGCGATTAGTATTTCAAAAAATCATGTTATGCACTCTAAGACCAAGTATATCCCAATTAAATATCATTTTATACAAGAACAGATGCTTGAACAAAAGTTGAAACTCGAATATGTTCCCTCAAAAGAACAAGTTCCTAATATTTTTATAAAAGCTCTTCTACGTGATCCATTTGAATATCTCAAACAGAAATTAGGAATGGCCCTTTTTTCATCACTCTATTGATTCTTCATGTTTAGGTCGAGTAATACATATGTGTCTTGATGATGACTCCCATGGTTGGTCTAGATGTCCATGCTATCTTACATTACTGACAGTGCATCAGATGTCATCAAAGTCAACTATCATAGACACTACAAGATTAGGAGGAGCTGAAGGTAAGAGGTTTTAGTATTTCACTCTCTGTACATGGATCCTATAAAGACAAGTCATGTATATACGTGATTTGTAAACTGAATAGTCATGTATATCTTGGTACGATGAAGAAAAAAGCTCCAATGTTTCCTGTTGGTTCTAGGATTGGTTGAGTACAGTCTCTAGATATGGCATAGGTCCAGGGGGATCATTTGCTATTCTTCTAATACTGCATTGTTTGCATTATGTTTTCTTTATATTTCCTTGATACATAATGATGCTTATTAATGGTGATGTTGCTTATGTTGTTGAAGTTCTTGATTAATGATGAAGAAGTGCATGTTGTTCTACATATTTCTACTAACAGATGTTTATGCTACAAATTGTATATGGTGTATGATAATTTTTTATGACTATCATGGTCTTCTATAGGTATTTGGTCTTTGTTATACATGTCATACATGTCATTTGATGTAAAGTTGACGATGTAAGCATTGTGAAATTCTGTCATGTAAGGACTATTGTGGACAAGTATTTTTGGGCATATGATGTAATTTGTAACCTCATTGTGATTGGGTGGTTGATTTAATAATATGTAAACCCACTGTGATTGGGTGATTGATGTAAGTTTTATTCCTTGGTGATGGGAAAATTCATATGCAGCTGAGTCATAGAGTCATGTATTTTATTGTGCATCCTTTAGAAATTTCACCATGTGTCATGGGGAACATATTTAGTATTCAATGTTCACACTAATTTAGATCAGATTTAATGGCACTTCCACAAATAAGATCAATATTGATATTCAGTAGTTCAACAATGTATCCTTCATTCAACATTAATCAGCCCTTTTTCCTTGATGTCAAAGTGGGAGAGTAACTTGGTGTTTGAACATCTTAGTGCTTAGCTTCTTGTGTTTTATAGGTATCTAAAAGCAGTGGAGACCAAACACCAAAATGGTTGACATCAAGTCCAAAGGGGGAGATTGTTGGCATTATGACTAATGTGTTGTCCTTGATGGAAACCTACTTGATGAGTTGTCCTTTGATCGAAACCTACTTGATGAATTATCCTTTGATGGAAACCTTCTTGATATAGATGTCAACAGGATATGTCTACATGTGACAGAAAAGGATTATCAGTTCAGAGGTAGAATAATGATAAACATGAAGTTTTGAAGAAGCATACGTAGGTTTTGTGAAGAAAAGTCAAGTATACACAGTTTCTATGAAGGAAGGTTGTGTACACACTTAGGTTTGGTGAAGAAAATTAGAGTATACATGGGCTCTATAAAGAAAATTTTGCATACACCCGCGAGTATGAATAATAAAATTCACTTACATTTTTCACACCATGGTATTCAAAATACCATGGGAACTTACCATGGTATTTCCATGTGGTATTGAGCCCAACAATGGATATTTGATCCCTTCTAAGAATACCATTGACATTAGTATGGTTTTGACCTATTGTATTAGATAAGGGCTATGTTGCGCATGAAATCCCCCCATAGTAGGTTTTGGGGTTCAAAGCCCAAGTTTTGGTCAAAGGTTCTATAAGACTACACGAATTGCAGGCACGAAGCATAAGTATAGAATGAGTCATAGGGTTGTCCGCCCTAAAATATTGTAATGAAATATGAAGTCATGTCAGCCTACCCATGGTCCACGGACCATGGGAATGTATAAATAAGAGTGAAGCTCTAAGTGTAAATATAGTGATTCTTGGGTGAGAAGAGAATAGGAATGATTCAAGCTTAGAGGAAGATTCTAACTGTACTGGGTCATAATGTTAGGAAGAGGCTCTACAGCTAAGTGCGCAGAGGCCTAGTAGAGTCCGCAGCTGAATGGCGGACCCCTGTAGCTGAGTGTGCAGGGCGGTGTCGAGTCTGTAATCTGGATCGAAGATTAATAAAGAGAAGTTGATTCCTATTTTGGTGTATCTATTGTGCATTGTCTTCTTTATATTTATATTGGTTTATTTTATCGCGTGCTCTGATATGGTCGCTGAATATGCTATAATAATCATTAATCTTATACACACAAGACAAGTAATCGGGTAATAACAGATTAACAGTAAGGAACTTAGGTATTATACGGGTTGTACCCCAAGTAGGGCTATGCGAAAGCAGCATCATAGGTGGCTAAGGCATAGCAAGTGTGCGTAGTGACTTGCACGCAGGGTTAAACCGTGGATCTCCAAAAGCTCATCAGACATCCACAAGGTGCAGAAACTTGGTTCTAGCACCTTCCCATACTACTTCGAGTGAGACCTCAGTCTGCGCTCCGCGGGCTATTGCCGAAAGGGCCAGTAGTATCGGGATTTGTTTGGCTAAATCACCTCTGACCTGGGTCAAGCCCATACAAGCCAACAAATGGTTCCATTGCTAGGACCGAGATATGCATAA
The DNA here is from genome assembly GCA_031772625.1 of Pinus tabuliformis. Classification (NCBI taxonomy): domain Eukaryota; kingdom Viridiplantae; phylum Streptophyta; class Pinopsida; order Pinales; family Pinaceae; genus Pinus; species Pinus tabuliformis. Next base: position 85,305,489 of record CM062815.1, on the reverse strand, counting down.
GGGATGTCTGATGTCCTACCACTGGAACCCAATAAAGAAAGGAATTGAAGAGTGGTTCGACAAGAAGATTCACAAGTTCGCAACACTAGAAAATAGAACTCTGCGAGTATCTAAGGAACAGTGGTTGGAGCGCTACTTGTATATGGAACTCCACGAAATTTTCTTTGCATCCTTTCCTTCTGAGCTGTATGAGTGGATTGCGAAGTTAGCAGACAGTCATGGAAGGTGTAGGCTTGAAAAACCAATAGTGTGGACTCTGTAATTAGTGCGCAGACTAGAAGCGTCAGAGGATAAGATCATGCGAGCTGTGGACCATTAGCTCAACTGGATAATAGGAGGTTTATCACTGAGTTTGCGATAGACACAACCATTAGCTACATTGAGGCAGAACAACATTTTTTCAAGGGACCGCGAGATAAGTATATGAAATCTTTGAACACTTGGATTAAGTTGTTATTGTGTGAAATGCAGGTTATGCGAATAAATTAATGTTTGGGACTATGCAGAGTGGGAAGATCTACAAAAGAGGAAGTAGTGAAGAATTAGAAAACAGTCCCTTAATTTCACCCTTATGGGAGAGCAAGGAAGAGCTTGCGAAGGTTTCTCTGAGAAGCGCGGTCAGTTTGATAAGGTAGAGAATTCTGCGTTTACCACCTCCACCCACATTGCCACCCGTTTCACACCCCTCACCTCCATCTCCACCCACTCCACCTCCACCACCTCTAAAGTTTAGTATGGCGAGTGTGATCAAACTACCATTATTCAAAGTAGGGAATGAGGATTCGAACCAATTCTAGTTCATTTGTAATAGCGGTATGGGAATCACAAGGTGTCACAGATGATAATTTTAAGAAAGCCATGCTGGTAAGTGCACTGCAAGATAGCGCATTAACATGGTATATCAAGCATTCTAATGATCACCCAAATGTAGGAATTCCAGAAATCCAGGCTGTGTTGAATAGGGAATTTAGCAGGCCAAGGTCAGAAACACAATCAATCGTCAGGTTTAAAGAGATCATGATGCTCCTGGGCAAGACCCTCTGGGATCTGGATCAACAACTCAAGAGTACAATTCACGAAGCTAATATGATGTTGACGGATGGACAACATCGCACATGGTTTGTCGCATCTCTGACACCGCACTTGAGGATGACGCTATCACAACAGAAACTTTCCACCTAGGCCGAAGCATTGGAAATGGCAATGAGATTACATGAGACCCCTATACAAGACCCTGTGTTGGGAGTCCAACAAATCCACTTGCAACTACAGAATCTATGTCTAGAAATGCAGAGTTTAAAACAAGATAGAGCACCTCAGCCAGAGGCGCGCGAGGAAGTATGGTGCATAAAATGCAAAGGCCAGGGCCACGACAAGGATCATTGTCCAGTGTTCACGAAATACTTAGCAAGAGGAGGGCCGATGCCATTGAGACCAGAGGCATAGGCAGGGCCGAGCGTGACACCTGTTTTATGGTGTGCGATCTGTCAGATAGGAGGGAAACACACTATGGATGATTTTCATTTGTTGCAGAAGTATACGCAGACATCCCAACAATTGTTTTGTAATTTCTACAGGTCGGTAGGCCATGATGAATGCACTTGCCACAATTACGAAGTAATGATGGATTAGACCCCTGCCTATAGGGTGCAGATCGAAACACGAGCCCTTGAACCAAATGCGGGGATGGCGCGCTGTGGATTTAAAGGGCGCGGTCGAGGATGAGGTGGAATGGGACTAGGAAGGGGTCACAGACAACTAATTTGTTACAATTGCAAAGGGCCAGGGCACTATGCCTATGATTGTACCAACCCGACAAGGATATCATGTTTGTATTGTGCTCAGTTTGATCATGAGACATAAGATTTTCATTCATTGATCACAAGGATGCATGAAAAAGGGGTATTCCAGCCCCCTCCGACTCAGACTATACAAATGATGAGGTTTGAGCCATGTGAAGAAGACCTGAATGTAAACACAATGCTTAGAAGTGGTATGACCACAGGAGATGATAAGGTGAAGCAACTAGAAGAAATTACATGGGTTTGCAAGGCTCCTACAAAGGAACCTGAGTTTGACTTAGAATGCGCAAAGGAGACATTCATGGAAGCTAATAAGAGCTTCACAAAGGCCTCCACTTTAGGTAGTAAGGATCAACTAGAACCAAGATTGGATCCTTCAATGCTCACTACCTTTCTGGAGACATGCATGAAACTATTGCGTGACAGCAAAGCAGTTAAGGGACTATAGGAACTAATCACCAGGTGCATGGGGTCAGGAGAACTGTGTGTGGTCCAGAAACTAGGGAAGCATGCATTGTGCACTAGAAGGGAAATTAGGTTGACTGCATAGATTGGTGAGTATGAAATGGATCAGGTAATCCTAGATCTGGGTTTGGACGTGAATGTATTACCAAAGAAAACATGGAAATGCATCGGAAAACCCATGTTACAATGGTCCCCTATTTAATTATGAATGGCGAACCAATAGAATATTTTTCCCATGGGGAGATTGCAAGGGGTAACAGTAGATATTGAAGGTGCGAGCACGCAGGGAGATTTTTAAGTAATAGAGATTGTCGATGACAGTAACCCCTAACCCGCGCTGCTAGGAATAGACTTGGTCACCGATATGAACAGAGTCATAAACCTGAAGAAGTGCAAAATGATCTTTGAGAAAAATTCACTACGTGTAGTAGTACCATTAGATATAGCTAAAGGAGTGTGCTACACCGAACCAGTGTGCGATGATGATAGTGATGCGTAAGACTAGGATTGGTTGAATTCAAATGCATATCAGAGAACCTCGTGGGAGCATGAAAGCTCCTGCAGTTCAGATTCAGATGAAGAAGTAGAGCAGTGGTAGAATCGGTTGCACGAAGTAACAACGCTTAATTACAACATGATGATTAGGTCATTGCATTGCATGACCACAAAGGAAAGCGAACTACCAACATATGATGGATTGTCAGTGGTGGATGAATTTCTGAGAAAATTTGAAAGCGCAGTACCAGAACAACAGTGGTTCAATGCGCTAAAGTGGGCACTTCACGCAACACCCACGCGATGGTGGGGTATGCATCAAGGAAATTTTGAGGAATGACACGGATGTAGAAGGATGATGCGCATACGATTTGGGAAACCACAAATATGGCTAGAAGACACATATGAAGAATGAGAGGACCCATGCATGCATGTCACGAAATGGACCAAGGTCTATGGGGAAGAGCCACAGCCTGAATGGGTACATTTATTCTACCATACCCTGGATGTCATACCCATGAACTAGTATACTAAGATAAAGCTCCAACATGGTATGGGTGAATGGGATGTCTTGCGTGAGGGATATTTGTTAACGTTCACATTTGAATACCATTGGTCGGATACTTTTGATGATGCGCTGCAAGCAGTAAATGCTGCCATCTTCAAAATACTGCAGGAGGCAATGGAAATTCTCCAGCCAGTATGGAAGACATAGTTAAGCAGTGCCCTAGAATGTTATAATATGCAGGTGGAAAAGGATGATGAGGACCCAAAAAATATTAATATTCTAGAAATAGAAGGTGGTATCGATTTTTGAGGACCAATTGACGATCCTGACATCACCACGCCGCTAAAAAAAAGCAGGTAAACATTGGCACAGAAGTGGAGCCAAAGTACGTGACACTTAGGGACTAATGGGATGATGCCACGATAGAAAAGGTCACTGAGTTACTCTGTGAATACCAATACTTGTTCTCTAGAAAAATCATGAACTTAAAAGGGATCATTGTGTAGAAATTCCTACTTGTAGATCACCAAATAATGTAATAGACTAAAGAAAAATACTTGATCTACTTCTACAACCAATTTAGCAGAAGCTTAATCAAACATGAGCAACATCAATAAGAATGCATATAACTGATATCGATAAATCAATCACACATAACACAGAAGATATAACCTTGGGAAAGCCTCAACCTAAAACCCCAACTCTGTATTATCATACAAGTGGAAATATAGCTAGTATTACAAAAAGAATCAGCTCAAAAGCTATCCTTCTCTCTCTGCAATAACTCTAATACTCATAGACAGTCAAAGGCCTCTATCTCACCTTTGGTCTACCCTCCAAGCCTCCTATTTCTTTTCACAATTTTGATTGGGGTCCAGTGCAGCCACTTATGTGAATTGGCCTCTTCACACACTCACTAACCTCTGATCCAACTACGTAGTCCTGAAGGAGATAAATCCTCATCCATGGATGAGCTTCCTTTATAGGAAAAATATGCATCCAACTAATAGTACATTGTCCCTTCTCTGATATCAACTGGGTCTCTATCTGAACTGACATGCATGAGTTATTCATGAGAGAATATTCAGTTATCTGAAGTGTAGCAGTTATATGCAAGCATGCATTAACTAACTGAACTTACATTAATTTAAACAAACCGTTTAAATCAATCTAATTGGACTTGACTTTGTTAACTAAGTCAACTAATTACTATTCAAAATAGAACTCATCCTTATCTCTTTAACTCATGGATAAATTCCTCAATTAATAGAGAAATGGTTGCATGTCCTCACATAGACTTTATGTTTGATTTTTCACACCTAATTAACTCATGGAGAATCAATTAGTTTATTTTCAAATAGCTGTTAAGTTCAAATTCAAATTTTACTTCCTATTTTTAGTCCGAGGATTGACTAAAATTGGAATCCATCCGGAATTGCTAAAAATATCAATTCTATTTTTAGCACTTCCATTTTTCATTCCCTGTTGCCCAATCCAGCACTGGTACCCAAACTGCTATTTTTAGCAGTGCTATTTTTAGCATTTCTTGTTGCCATTTTCAACACTCCCTCTCAACAAGAAAGGCTTCCTCTCGAATCTGATCCTCTACCTTCGGAATGTTCTGATGCAACACTTCTACCATGTGTGGTTGCTCCAACAACTCTAGAAACAAAAAAAAACTCCCAATTGACCTCTATGTTGGGCTAGAAACATACTCTTATGCTAAAGCTCTACCTGTTTCTGACAAGTGCTCCCTCTCTGACCTCTAAGTTGTTGCAACACTCCATGCATCTCGCACCATTTCACACCTCTCTGTGCCATCCTGCACTGGTGTAACACTCCTTTTCCTCTCACATCGTTGTAGCCTACTAGATCTACACAGTCCAAGGACTCTTGCATTGTAGCCCTCTCTGCCGCTCCATCCACATTTGTCTCTACCCAATCAGCCAGTCCTACTACTCCTCATCTAGGCTCCTGTAGCAAATTCAAATCAAAGAGGTTGGGTACCTCAAGGATCCTACCCCTCCTCCTTGGGACGATCACTCCACATCGCCCCACCTCCTTCTTGGAGGTATGGCTGCATGTGATCCCTCAGGCCACCTGGCTCGATGTTTCCCCCTGCTGGAGGTCTCTACATGAGTATATGTATCTACTTGATCTCCTCTCAGCTTCTCTAGTTGTGGCTGCTCCACAACCTCCTGAAGCTGCTTCACCAATTGTGGCTCCTCCACAATTGTCTGAGACTTCTTCCGGCGGTGCATGTTGAGAGGTAATTTACTCTCCCTCTAAACCACCAAGTATCTAACCTTTTCCTTGCTCCTCAAGGCTTTGCATGCATCTTGTACCTTAAGTGAATACAAGTTCTTGGTTAGCACACCAATATATTTCCACTTTCCCACTATCACGATTTTTTTTTTGGAAAAAGAGCTGATTTTAAATCAGCGATATCTCCCTCATCCGAAATCTGATTCAGCCGATTGTTTTATTTATTTATTTTGGGTATTTTTCCATAAGGAATCTAGATATGCTATTTGTTCCAAAAAATTTGGCACAAAAAATTTCATATCTGCTCTAAAAACTCGCGGCCCAAAACTCAAAACATCAAAATCTCCTCTAGTATATTGTTCTCCTCTTTGATCACCTTTGTTCTGATACCATGTAGAAATTCCTACCTATAGATCACCTGATAATGCAATAGACTAAAGAAAAATACTTGATCTACTTCTACAACCAATTTAGCTGAAGCTTAATCCAACATGAGCAACATCAATAAGAACACATATAAGTGATATGGAGAAATCAATCACACATAACACATAAGATATACCCTGGGGAAAGCCTCAGCCTAAAACCCCAATTCTGTATTATCATACAAGTGGAAATATAGCCAATATTACAAAAAGAATCAACTCAAAAGCTATCCTGCTCTCTCTGCAATACCTCTGCTGCTCCTAGACATTCAAAGGCCTCTATCTAACCTCCGGTCTGCCCTATAAGCCTCCTATTTCTTTGCGCAATTTTGATTGGGGTCCAGTGCAGCCACTTGTGTGAATTGGCCTCTTCACACACTCACTAACCTCTGATCTAGCTACGCAGTCTTGAAGGAGATGAATCCTCATCCATGGATGAGCTTCCTTTATAGGAAAAATATTCAACCAATTGATAGTACATTGTCCCTTCTCTGATCTCAACTGGGTCTCTATCTAAACTGACATGCATGAGTTATTCATGAGAGAATCTTCAGTTATCTTAAGTGCAGCAGTTATATGCAAGCATGCATTAACTAACTGAACTTACATTAATTTAAACAAAGTGTTTAAATCAATCTAACTAGACTTGACTCTATTAACTGAGTCAAATAATTACTACTCAAATTAGAACTCATCCTTATCTCTTTAACTAATGGATAAATTCCTCAGTTAATAGAGAAATTGTTGCATGTCCTCACATAGACTTCATGTTTGATTTTTCACAACTAATTAGCTCATGGAGAATTAATTAATTTATTTTCAAACAAATGTTAAGTTCAAACTCGAATTTTGCTTCCTATTTTTAGTCTAGGGATTGACTAAAATTGGAATCCATCCCGAACTGCTAAAAATAGAAATTCTATTTTTATCACTTCCATTTTTCATTCCCTTTTGTACAATCTAGCACTGGTACCCAAACTGCTATTTTTAGCACTTCTATTTTTAGCATTTCTTGTTTCCATTTTCAACACATTGGTGACTTAGGGATGATGAAGATCACTCTGAAACCGGACACAAAGATAGTTAAGCAACGGCCTTATCATTTGAATCCAAAGTATAAAGACAAGGTCCGCGACGAATTAGACAAAATGCTCATAGCTAGAATATTTGAACCAGTAGAAGAATCCAACTGGGTGAGTCCTATGGTAGTGCAGGAGAAAAAACAAAAAGCTGAAATAAGAATATGCGTGGACCTCAGGAAGCTTAACGAAATTTGTGTACATGATCCATTCCTAACACCATTCACAGGCGAAGTCTTGGAGAATGTTGGAAGTGAGGAAGCATACTCTTTCATAGATGGCTTCTCAAGGTACCATCAGATCAAGATTGCACTAGAAGACAGGAGAAAAATGACCTTCGCAACAGAATGGGGTTGCTTTCAATACATCGTTATGCCCTTTGGACTGAAGAATGTGCCAGCTATATTTTTGCGCATCGTTGTGGCCATGTTTAGAGAATACATCCACAAGTTCTTGGAGGTCTATCTGGATGATTGGACTATCTTTGGATTAGTTAAACACCATGCAGCGAGCTTATGCTTGATGTTGGATACTTGTCGTCGACACCAGATTGCGCTAAACTTTAAGAAGTGCATATTCCTCATTCCCTTTGGAAACTTGCTGGAACATGTGGTCTGAAAACAAGGCTTGATGGTGGACCCTGCGAAGATTTCCGTTATTCTAAATTTGGAAGTAGCACGAAGTGTTAAACAATTGCGTGCTACATTGGGGCACACTGGATACTATAGGAAGTTCATCAAAAGTTATGCCAAAATAGCAGCACTGATGGAAAGCTATTGAAAAAGGATGCTACATATTGTTGGAATGATGATTGCATGAAAATTTTGGATGTCCTAAAAGAGAAACTGGCCTCCACTCCCATCCTTGTCTTCCCAAAATGGGATATGGAATTTCATGTACATGTTGATGCGTCGTGTATTGCACTAGGAGCTATACTCACACAGGCAGGCGCGGAGGGCAAGGATCACCCGATCGCATTCGGAAGTCAAAGATTATCCAAAGCCAAAAATAACTACTCCACTACTGAGCGTGAAGGGTTGGCAATGGTGTACGCGCTCCAAAAATACCGACACTATTTACTTGGTAGACATTTCAAGATGTATACCAATCATTCCGCGTTAAAATATCTGGTGAATAAGCCTGTGTTGGGGGCGCACATCAGCAGATGGCTGTTACTATTTCAAGAATATGATTTTGAGGTCATCGTTAAGCTGAGATGCCTAAATGTAGGACCAGATAACTTGTCATGAATTGAGACGGGCGAAGAACCAACAAATTTGGAGGAGGGACTACCTCATGCAGAAATCTTCGCAGTACCCGTCGCGGATGACCACTTCGAGGATATAATCCATTTCTTAACAATAGGGATTGCACCGAGGGAATACTCAGTCCAATAGAAGAAGGAATTAGTGGTGCACGCAGCGGACTTTTCTGTCATCGCGGGGCACCTCTACAAAATGAGAAATGATGAGATATTGTGAAGATACTTACCTAAATTTAAACGAGGTCAGATCCTCATGGAAGCACATGGGGGTGTTGTAGGAGGACACTATGTAGGAGGCATGACTACATAGAATATTCTTCACGCTAGGTTATGGTGGCCAACCCTACACCAAGATTCAAAAGCACATTGTTGGGCCTGCGACATATGTCAAAGGACTGGGAAACCATCATGAAGGGATGAGATGTCAATAAATTCAAAAACGACGTTGTAGACATTTGAAAAATGGGTACTCGAATTTATGGTACTGATCAAACCTCGGGGAAAGATGGGTGCGCTCTACATCATCACCATGATGGAGTACCTGACAATATGGGCGGAAGAATAGCCGGTCAAGAACTGCATGGCCGCTACGGCTGTGAAATTTTTATTCAAGAATGTGTTGACACGATTTGGTTGTCTAAAAATCTTAATGAGTGACCATGGAACACATTTCCTGAATGAAACCATTAGCGTGCTCACAGTAGAGTTCCAGGTGTATCATCAGCAAAGTACACTGTACCACCTACAAGCTAATGGGACAGTAGAGGCAGTCAACAAAATACTAGAGACTACACTGACCAAAGTATGTAACGCGCAGCAAAATCACTGGGACCTGTGCATACCTTCCATATTATGGGCATACAGAACAATGTGAAAAAAATTGACGAGCCAGACACCTTTTCGGCTAGTTTATGGCACAAAAGCTGTCATGCCGATGGAATACATCATACCTAGTCTACGAATAGGAGCACTCACAGGCATGTTGGACCGTGAAGCCTTGGAAGAAAGGCTCGTGCAATTACAAGAACTCGAGGAAGAGTGATTTCTAGCTGGATTTCATTAGCAGGTACAAAAGCAGTATGAAAAGGCTTGGCACGATCATCATATCAAGTTGTGTACCTTCAAAGTAAACGACTTAGTACTGTTGTACGACAGTAAATTTGAAAAATTCCCAAGAAATTTCAGAATGTACTCGCTGGGACCATAAGTGGTTAAGGAAGTTAAAAATAGAGGCACCAATTGGTGAACCCTTTCCAGGCAAGGTAAATGGCAGTCACTTGAAGCCCTACATGGGTGGGCCAGCTATCTGACTAACCGACCGTGGCATAGTCTTCTTGACCCTAGGAGCCGGACCAAGACCCAGGGCTATAAACACAAGCAACAGATGTCGATACCAAGGACACAATTCAGCAACATAAGAGTGCATGCAACAGGTCCAGCAAATAGCAAAATAGTGCATTGTGGACCTCCAAGCAGTACAAGACCAGTTGGAGGGGCTCTGTGCCAAGATCACCGCACTAGTAGAGTGACTCAGGATGAGTCGTGATGATTGTGTTGGGGGCTTGTTGGGCATGGAATCTCCCCACAGCAGGTTTTGGGGCTCAAAGCCCAAGTTTTTGTCAAAGGTTCTGTAATACTCCGTGAATTGCGAGCGCAGAGCGCAAAGTATAGGATGAGTCATAGGGTTGTCCACCCTAAAATATTGTAATGAAATATGAAGTCATGTTGGCCTACCCATGGTCCACGGACCATGGGAATGTATAAATAAGAGCGAAGCTCTAAGTGTAAAGATATTGATTCTTGGGCGAGAAGAGAATAGGAATGGTTCAAGCTTAGAGGAAGAGTCTAAGTGTACTCGGTCATAGTGGTAGGAAGAGGCTCTCCAGCTAAGTGCGCATAGGCTTAGTAGAGTCCACATTTGAGTGCGCGGACCCCTGCAGCTGAGTGCGTAGGGCAGTGTTGAGTCTATAATCTAGATCGAAGATAAATAAAGAGAATTTAATTCCTATTTTGGTGTATCTGTTGTGCAATGTCTTCTTTATATTTAATATTGGTTTATTTTATCATGCGCTCTGATATGATTTCTGAATATGTTGTAATAATCATTAACATTATACACACAAGTTAAGTAATCGGGTAATAGCAGAATAATAGCAAGGAACTTGGGTATTATAAGAGTTATGCCCCAGGTAGGGTTGTGCGAAAGCAACATCACAAGCAGCTAAGACATAGCAAGTACGTGTAGTGATGTGTGCGTAGGGTTAAACCACAGATCTCCAAAAGCTCATCATACATCCACAGGGTGCGGAAACCTGGTTCTAGCACCCTCCCATACTACTTCGGGTGAGACCTCAGTTCACACTCTACGGAATGTTGACGAAAGGGCCAGTAGTACCGGGATTTGTTTGGATAAATCACCTCTAAACCTTTGTCAGGCCCATACAAGCCAACAGGCTAAGATATATAAGGAGATAAAGATGAAAGTGGTAAATGTGTGCAAGTGATGAATATTTTATGAATAGCTAGAGCTGTAGAAAATATGCATGTAATGGGTTGTTAATGTTTTTCTTGATCTAAAACTAAGTATTCATTCAAGAATTTGATGATGGATTAGAGCCAATAGATCTAAGATGAAAATATTGATTATGAGGTGATTTTATCTATGCTGATAGTGTCTTGACGCATGATTTTTCTGTGTATCAATATCTAGGTATGTTTGAAGTTTTATGTTAGAACAAAGGTTTGTGTAGGTAATTGCAGATATGTACGCAGGATTTACAACTTGAAAGGAATGTGTACATGTAGGTTTGATACTGGTAAGTAACGTATATATTCTGATGTATACGTAGGTTTGCTTTCTCAAAAGCACGTATACACACGGTTTATTTTTAGGAAAGCACATACAAAAACTAGGGTTTTGATGAAAAGGATGTTTGATCAGTTTAATAAATCTTACTTTGTTTCTGTTGTTTTTCACTGAAATCTTACTTTATGATCTGGTCTTAATAATGATGTTGTGATTGAGGATTGATTGATTGAATAATGATGAAGTTACTAGTTATTTGTGATTAAATATCAGTAAAGGTTTTGTGATTATTTCATAATGATGTTGTGGATATGTGTATGATTTATTTTTTGGTTCAGAGTAAAAGTGGTTTAGTTTTCATGATTCAGTGGTTCACTTTTAAGTTTCAGTGGTTTAAGATCTATACACAGGTATTCTTTATGAAAAGTGTGTACACACATGGGTTTGCTACTATAAAGAGCATATATATTTTGTTATCTGGTTGATCAGGATTTGTAGTAACAGAATATGGTTTCTTTGATGTGCAGTATGTTGATTGGTATTCTCGTTATAGTGATCTCACTCTTCTAGCTGTTTAAGTTTAGGTTTTAGTTGATTGGTTTAATTTTTTATGATTTAGTTGATTCACTGATTGGGTTTCAGTTGATGGTTGATTAAATTGGGTCAGAGATTGATTGTTTCAGATTGTGATCGAGTAATTTGTTGGAGTAATCAATTTCATCTTTGATATTTGATTTTGGGCTTAAATGTTGATAGTGGGTTGAGTATGAAAAATTTATGAAACGTGACCTACAACTATGATGTGTTGTATCAGGTGGATCCAGTATGAAAATTAATGAAACGTTGTCCAAGAAGGCGTTGAGTGTTGGAGAATTCAATGAGGAAGCCAAATTTTCTTTCCATTGGTAGTTGGTAAATCATATCAGGGTGTTGAAGATTGTCAGAATGTAAGAACCCACATGTGTACACGATTGTTTGTTTAATGTCTAATGAAGTACTGCTTCACTGGCTCAAGATAAATAGATGATGAATTAACTGAAAAGTAAGTTTACTAGATATACGTTATTTTTCTAAATAATAGTCGTGTACATATTCTGGTTCCCTTCAGTAAAGTCGCATACAAAAATCCAGATATAAGATTGAAAATTTTAATGATTTGAAAATACTAATTCACCCCCCTTCTTAGTATTTTTCCCAATGGAAACATGTAAGGGATGTTCTCTAAGAAATAACTTGAAGAATCAATTTGCAGGAAGTGATACCAGATCTAAGAAAATTTTAGATAACATACTTTCGGATGTATGCAGATGTATGGTTGTGAAATATCTTGGTGGGAATCAATATTATGTGACCTTAATTGATGATTTCTCAAGAAATACTTGGTTATATCTTCTCAAGAACAAGGATAAGGTATTTGAAAATTTTCAAGAATTCAAGAATGAAGTAGAGGACCTAACTTAGAGAAATATCAAAACTTTAAGGTATGACAATGGTGGGGAATACACCTAAAAATAACCAATGGAATTTTACAAGGAAGAAGAGATTAACAGGGATCTCATTGTATCTTATTATCCTGAAAAAATTTGTGTTCCCGAAAGGAAGAATGTGTCAGGGTCATGCTACATGATTAAGATATCCCTCAATTCCTATATGGAGATGCATGTGTGATAGTTGTTTACTTGCAAAAACAATGTCCTCAAAATATCCTCAATGGCATGACTTTGGAAGTAGCATTTACAATAAAGAAGGAATGTGTGGATCACTTTTTAATATTTGGGTGTCCTATGTATACTTATATAACTAAGGAAAAGAGAAAGAAGTTGGATCCTTCCTGTCTAAAGGGAATCTTTGTTTGGTATAGTGCTTCATTTAACGTGTACAAAATATATATCAAGGAGGATTATCGAATTGAAACATGAACATATGCCATATTTGATGAAATTATAGCTTAGAAGAAATTAATGGATGGTTCAGTTGAATTTGATGAAGAAGAGATGCCTATCTTTGATTATATCACAAGGGATAATGAATATCAAAATTAGACATCAAATCAAGAAGATGGTGAAGGTTCTAGTGAGTGTGTGCAATAAGTAATTGTTCCAAAATAGCGAAAGAGGTATGCTTAGTTGAGGTCTAATTTACAAGAAGCAGAAGGACATATAACAAAGGGGACCTTCAAAAAATGTAAACAACTGAAAAGGTATTATGGGTGTGTTGCATATATGAAAAATCTTATTGAAGCAAAACCTTCCTCCTATGAAGATGCAAATGAACATCAAGAGTGGAGGAATTCAATGTAGGAAGAATACCAATCCATAATGAAGAATGATGTCTCGGATACCGTCCCTAGGAAAAGTGACAAATCTATAGTCACTTCAAAATGGATTTACAAGATAAATCATATTGCAAATCATAAGATTAATAAATACAAAGCAATATTTGTAGAAATAAGCTTCTCACATAAAGAAGAGATTTATTACGAGGAAACCTTTGCTCCTATAGGTAGATATAAAACAATAAGACCACTTATTTCATTGGTTGTTATTATGGGATGGAACATCAATAAAATTGATGTCAATAAAACTTTCCTAAATGGGACTATTGATGAAGAGGTTTACATTCAGTAACCTCAAGGATTTGAAATAAATTAGAAGGAGACTCAAGTCTGTAGGGTGAAGAAATTTGTATATGGCTTAAAGGAGGAACCTAGAGCTTGCATGCGAGAATGGATGCATACCTATTGAGACTTGCTTTTACAAATATTTCTACAAATCGTAACCTATATATTACGATGTTGTAGGTTGAACTAATCATAATACTCTTGTATGTGGATTATGTGCTTGTTACAAGTGTAAAGAATTGAATTGATGAATGCAAAAAGCAGTTAGCAGTTAAGTTTGAGATGAAGGATCTTGGGATTATACATTACTATATGGGACTAGAGGTTTTGTAGAAGCCAAGGGAGATTTATCTTGGTCATGATAAATATGTGATCAATATTCTTCAAAAAATTGGCATGATGGACAATGAGCCTATTATGAATTCTATGATTAGCAATATAAAGAAGTTGAGGAGTTCAAAATGTAGTCCAGTGGATCTAAATTGTTACAGAAAATTGATTGGATCCTTGATTTATCTAGTAAATACAAGGTTTGACATTTATTTTGAAGTAAATGTCCTTAGTCAGTTTCAGATCGAGCCAAAAAATGGTCATTGGATTACGGCTAGGCACATCCTAAGATACATACATGGAAACATACATAATTTCCTCTAGTATATTGGTAATGAAATCCAATTCATGATATTATTGATTGAGATTGGGGTGGTAGTGAAATAGATGGAAGAATAAAATCAGGTGGATTCTTTAGCCTAGGATCTTCCATGGTCTCATGGATGAGTAGAAAGTAGGGTACAGGTTCTTTAAGTAGTGATGAATTTGATTATATTATTGCAAGTGATGTATGTCAAGAAGTTGTTTGGCTAAGGAAGTTATTATTAGATTTATTTGAAGGTCCACTTAGCCCTACATGAATACATTATGCCAATGAAAGTTCTATAAGATTAAAAAATGACCTAATGTTTCATGGTAGGAAAAAGCATATAAATAACAAGTACCACCACATGAGAGGCCTGATACTAGATGGGGTTGTGGAATTCCATTATATACCTATTGATGAATAGGTAGAAGATATTCTAACAGAGAGTTGCCAAACAAGAAGCCTGAGTATTTGAGAGACAAGCTTGGTTTGGTAGACATCTATTACCTAATTGATAGGGAGTGGTGTTGGATAACTCTTGTCTTTATGGGCCATCCACGATAAGAGTATTCAAAGGGGATCGATATTATTTGAGGATTCAAGATTTGAGATCCAAGATAATAATATTCCTAAAAGGACATACTCGGTGAAAATATAGATGGGGTATGTTCCTTAGAGGCGGTTTGGAAGCACATGTAAATCCTCATAGCATAATACTCTAGAATGAAGATGGTCTTGTCCAATTAAGGCCTTCAAGGATAGTGTTGGTTAGTATATAGATGATAGATAAAGATGGCATCTCAATCAAACTCTTCCTATGAAAATTCTTCAAGATTGAGATTCCTTGTAGCAAGCAATGGTATTAGGAATACCTCCCTGGTTAAGATGGAGAGTTGGAAATTGTAACTAGGTTTAGTCTTCATAATGACCTATTTTGTAATCATGAAATTGTATATTCTTCATAAAGAAAGAAAAATAAATTATAATTTTATTTTGGATTATGGGTTTCATACTCAAGTTTTAGTCAAAAGCATGTTCTTCATGCTATTGGGTCTTCTAGGTCTTTCTAGGATAAAGAATAATATTTTTCATTTGTCATAGTCCCATTTAGACTCATTGTCATAAAGAAAAATATTTATTTTTTCTAGAAAAGGTCATGTATTTCTTCAAGGCCAAGTTGGCCCCAAGGAAAGGACAAATTTTCCTAAAGGAGGGACTATTTGACCCCTCAAAGAGGCTATAAATACAAGGAACACGACCCCATTTGATAGACTCATCCAAGAAAATTTCACTCCACAGTAGAAAAGGAGAAAGAAGAGCTACAAGGTCAAAGGAAGGAAGAATTGATTTTCTTGGCATAAATCTCTCTCTCTCTCTCTCTCTCTCTCTCTCTCTCTCTCCCCGATTAGGATTTTTGTTTAACTGTAGTTGTAGGAGGAAAAAATTGCAGGGTTGAAATTTTGAGGAGAAGTTCCAGGGTTGAAATTATGAGATGAAGTTGTAGTAGCTCGAAGTTTGGAAGTTGCGTTGAAGAAGATCTTATTGGGGGCTGAATTGGTGCTTGATAGGCTTGTTGGCTTTGGTATTTGGGTCTTGGAATTTTCTTGTAAGAATATTCTATACAATAATAGAAGCATTTCTCTACGTTTTTCCCTTGGAAGGGTTTGTCCCTGGCTTAGAGCATATACCTTGTGTACTTTGTCTTGTTTATATATTCATTATTTTGGTAATTTCTTGATGAGAAAATATATAATAAAGTAATAAAATGCAAACGCACATCACAAGTAATTATCAAGGTAAGGAAAGTCTATATAAACCCTAAATCTCTTGATTTCCAAACAATTTTCAATATAATATTATTTTGATTTTCTTTTAGTTCAATGGATTATAGATGTAATTGATTTACCTGATATCAATTAGAATTCATTTTTCATATGTTGATATTTATTATTTATATGCCTGAGAAAATTTGAGGAAGGTTAATGATTAACATGTAGAAATATTTGGACCAAGACATTGTGTTGGAAAATTGCTATCTAGATTGTTAATGTTGTGAAAGGAATTGATAATATAATTCCAAGTGTTTTCCTCTACTATCTCTTTCACATTTAATAATATAACTTGAATATTTTGAAATAAAAAGTTAGTTATCTTTGGCTACAATTGTTAGTGAGTTTAACCCTCCTCATCCATGACATTTCCATAAACAAGCTTGTATTAAATATGCATTTGTTGGTTTGGAGAAAATTAAGTGTGCTTGTGTTAAGTTCCTATTATCCATCAAATAAACATTCTTTATAAGGTCCTAGCAACATAGAAGATAGGCACACATATTTAGGCCCAAGACCTTGTAAGAGGCCAAATGAGGAGTTCTTAAATAATACCCATCAACTTTTGACAAGTGCCTTATGTGGAGTCAAATGAAGCAAGGTGTTCACTTCAAACTTATATAGTTGTAAAAAAATTCATTGTAACAAAATAATTATAACAACAAACATTAGTAGCCAAAATTCAATAAGCATATGTCATATGTCCTATCGACTTCGTTTACTCTGAAAATCCTAACTAGATTTGAAAATATATTTTCATTTAAGCGAATCACTGAATAAATATGGTTGAAATAAATTTCTCTATTTTATGATAGACTACAAATCCTATATAAAATGCAGATACAACAACCTAATTTAATCCATACATCTAACCAGCTAATGATAAAACACTCCTAAAGGGTTACTCTAAGGTGTGGAATGGTAAGAGGATCTATGTACATGATTTTTTAGGACCTTCCCTCCACCAATCACAAATGAAAACTCAATTTCTAACTTTAAATTAATTGAGTTACTTAATAATATATTTATGAAAACAAAAAAATTTAGTTTTAAGTTATACAAAAGCTTATGGTTGAAAATTTTATTAAAATGACTAATTGATAAAAATGTTACCTTTTAATTAATTTAGAATACAATGCAAGGTTCCACTCTAGATAACCTAATTAGATATTTGTGTTATTTTTGTAAGTTGTATATCCCATATAGAATGACCTAATGTAACATCCACAAAATAAAAATACGTAATTGATTAGATTAATCAAACGTTTTATAATCAACATGTTAACATTAAATTTCAAAAGTATGATGAAGAAAGAGTACTTACCTGTAGAACCTAGATTAATGCTGGTTGAATTTTGCTAACTGCAACAAAGTTTTGGGGATGACTCTCCACCCAACCGTAGGCTCAATTGCACAAGGTCTTGCTACAACTGGCCACCCTTGAGCCCTCAATCAACTTACTACTACCAGTGAATCCTCTGTCTTAGAACACTATTCTCCCAAGAGAATGAATGATAGAATCTTGGAAAGATGGAATGCCTCCCATCCTCCTCACCATCTAATAAATAGAGAAAACATTGGAACGGGAACCACATGCACACACTCCATGTGCCTACATGCAACTTTATTGCTTTCTTGTTTTATTTCTTTTCGATAGCTTTACTGTTTTTTTTACTGTTTTCTTGTTTTATTTCTATTTATTTTTATTTAGAGCTTTATTATGGTTATTTATTATTTATTACTATTTTTATTTTTTTATTATTATTTTGTTTTATTCATTGTTTATCTTCTTGTATTTTTTAAAATTATTTTTTATTATTATTATTATTATTATATTATTGACTATTAAGGGAGGGACATTACACCTAACATCCATGTAAACCTATAGGAATGAAAAATGTATGGCTAGATACAAGTGTAAGATATAGAGTAATATGAAGTTTGATCCAATCTTGTCTAGATCGAACAATTTTGGTACTCTTCCTCAAGATTTAAACTTCCTAAATAGATACAGAAATAAAGTATTGGCAGGTATTTTTTCCTAAACTCACTACAAAAAAGGGAGTTAAAATATTTTATGACTTACCTATGCCATTGGAGTCTCACCTCCTCCCTGTGTGTGATGATGCTTTCATCTTAAGTCACTATAAATGTATTTAGTCAAAGGAATGAATTTGATCCTTCTGGAAATCATCTGCACTTTTGTTGAATCTTGTTGAAGATTTTTTAATCCCCTTACAATTGGCCTCTTTACTTTCTGGGGTCCCTAACATTTTTTATTCTTTGTAAACTAAGAAATAAGTAGAAAAATGAATCCTTGACATCAGGTAGTGCAAGATCCTTTATTCTAAGTGCCAAAAGAAAAAAATAGGGTTTTCCCCATAACTTCTCTCTTCCATGTAACTATGTATTTATTCAATTGAAAATGATGTTAGTTTTAGGATAATTTTACTCATAAAAAATTAATAATTATAATTACATTTATAATTCTCAATATTGATAGAAAAATAAAGAAATAGAACAAAAACCACTCCACCAATGCATAAAAAATTGTAGAATGGAATTCAATGAAAACGAGCTATTTATTTATGATAAAACTTGAGTCAAAAGACCACCAAAAATTACAATGGAAGAGAGCCTACACTTTTATAAAAAAATATTCTAACTTCTACTAAAATTCTTGTCACTAAAATATTGATCATCTTCCCTAAGTTGGGACTTAGAAATTTTTTAATTTTTTCAAATTATTATATAATAATTTACTAATTTCCACAAGGGGGTTGTACTACATTAATTTTCATAGAAAGGCACATGAAAGCCCTTTGAGAATCCTTTATGGTAGTTAGAAGTCAAGATAGTAACCTTCTCTCCCCAAACTCTCACTTTCTTATTCTGTCTACAAAACTATTTGTCCACAAAAGGGTTGTGTGAATTGCTAAAGAGGCTTGATTTGGTCCTTTGAATAATAAATTGGTTCTAATGTCTAGTCCTTGGTCAATGTCGCAACTTCTTAGTCTATGGTTGGTAGACTAGTGAGGTGAAATAATTATAACAATTATCTTTGTACCAAAAGCCTAGTTTGACTTGATTCAACATTGACTTATCCTTTGATAATTAAAATTGGGCCCTCAACACTGAATTTCCAACTTATCCCTCTGGAAAAATTGGAACATGTTTTTCTTTGTGTTGGTGCTAATTTTTATTTCATTGATCTCTATTTTTCCATGTCATCTATCATATTGCCACATCATCACCCTATTTTCCATGTTATATTTCCCTTGTACATATTCTTGAATGCCCTGGAGGATCACTAAATTATGACACCTAGGTATTCCTTGTCTCTTTGCAATAAACAATTTTCATATAATTCATGGAGAATTATGTCCAGTGATTTATGTGAAAATGGAAAATTATCCTATACCATTGACCAATTTTGTTGAAACCATAACTTTTCAGTAGATACTCTGATTAAAAAAGTCCCCATGACATGGAATCCTCTAGTCATGTTATGCGACTTAAGGATGGGAGGAAGTTTTGACTGTGTGGACTATTTTTTGTTAGGAATCCATTGATGGTGCTAAACCCAACAACATTCAGGAGATCTCCCTAATATGAATTCCCAACTAGACCTGTCATTGTTTGGAGTAGGAGTCCCAGCAGTGGGTCGTAATATTATGCCTTGACTACGGAAATGCGCAAAGTGAAGTATGATAACTTTGGCTGAGAGAAAGTTTGTGACCCTACGAAGATTCAAGTGTGATGTATGAAGGTTCTACCACATGAAGCGAAAAGGAAGTGCACCCCTTCGAAGCCTGTAATTGTACACAACTGCAAAGGAACACACCAGTAGAATTACATCACAATCTAAGATGTAGAATAGGCCATAAGCTAAAGTGATGAATTAACACAACAACACACATTTAATAAGATTCATACAAATGCAAAAGAAATAGTTCATAAGCATAAGCATAAGTTAAATAGCATACATTGAAAACACAACAAGAATAGTCCTACTATATTCATAACATGTGAATATAAGAGTGTTGATTCTAATTTTATTATTATAAGTGAAAGTTCCATTCATACATACACCATTGATGACCACTAGCCCCAATAGTAGAACATTAGAGTTAAGAACACCTACTCCTCCAAAGAAGTATACTGGATCTATGCTATAGAGAAGCCAAGGCTCTTCACAATACTCCCAAGCACTTCCTAAGCATAATCCTAGCCAAACGCTCGGCTTCCAAAACCCTATTTCATAAGTTATGAGGTTCTATTTATAGTAATACGGGGTGACTCTTCAACTCCCCTCTGTGACCTTTCAACTACCCTCATGAATCTTCAAATTATTCACAAAATAACACATTACATTACATGATTAATTTTCACATTCCAATATTGACACTTGGAGTTTCACTTACAACATAATTACAAATAATATTGTATTTTACACGTGTACCCATATAAGAAAAAATATGGTAGAGACATCTTGACAACCTAATAAGACACAAAACTATGATGTTGGAGTTTGTGAGAAGTCTAGCTTAGCAACTGCCACTTGCTGCTTCTCAGTCACATATTGGTGCCAAGCTTGGTACTATGTGATGGTGTTGCCAAACTTCTTAACAATGTCTTGATGGAAGTGGACTCTAGCCTCCATTCTGTCTGGGTGCACTGTCTTGAAAGCTATATCTAACTCATTATGGAGCATGAGCAACATTATTCTAACTTTGACAGGACCATTGATGAACTTCTACATGTTTTGTGCATTCAACTCCATGTCTTCCCTCATGGCATTCTATCTTAGCTACCCCAAGTATGTTTCAAGCTCCTTTTGGAATTGCTTCTTGGGTTTAGCTTTGGTGAGGGAATTGATTAATGTGATATGGTGTGTTATCACCAAGACATATAAAATACTATACAACTACACATATGAGGCTGGTATGTTTCCAGTGAATGAGGTGAGTTGCTTGTTGTTCTGAATCAAAATTATAGCCTTTGCTTTCTAAAGCTCTTCCCGTGGCTTCATTTCCTTCACTAAGTCAAGTAGGGACACTTTGAACCACATTCTTCATTCTTGCACATAGGTGATGGTAGCTTGTATGTTTTTGAGAATTTTAAAAAACTCTTTCCTATGATGTTGTAATCCATGTAAATGGACAATTGATTTATGTACGATGAAAAACACATCATAGAGCTACCGCATGGCTTTCCTAAGTGTTGATACTTCAACAAGTATTGTTGTTCTCATTTCTCCTAGTGTGGAAACTACATTTTGTGCTACTACTTAGAGTTTTTTCTGCCTCTTGCATGGCATCTTGCAAGTTTGATGCTAGTTTCTCATTCTCAACAGCTAAATACTAAAAATTTGATCTTGTTGCTCCTGCATACGCCAATTTGGCTTCAAAAATGAAATTTTGATGCTTCCTAGTGTCTAACACTATCACCCTTTCTATAATGAATGCAGGTGATTAGTGATCATCCAAAAAGTTTTTTCTCTATCCTTGTACAATCCTCTTTTACAACTTAACGAGTGATTGTACACATCCATCACTCGATCATCATCAAGGAGAAAAATATATCCTATGTTGGCATTATGTTTCTGGTATGGCTATATGTTACAGATGTTGTACTTGATGGCAACTCCCGTGGCAAGGCTCTCATTTTATTGAAAATTAAGAAGGACGCAGGAAATCAGTTCATAAGGTGCGTACCCGCAGGTACACCATGCAGGGACCGCGTCCAGAGACGTAGGCCATCCGTTCAGGAGGTGCGTCCCCCCAGTGCACACATTTCAAGGCAGAGAAAAGCCACGTGGGGGTTTCTTGTGTTTTACTCTTGGTATCTAGCCGACGGTATTGGGTTATTATGGTGTCGGCTCATGGTATTGTTCCATGATTTTAGGAGGAGCTTGCCTATATAAAGCAAAGGAGATCATTTGGCTTGAGCATGGTTTTGGTTGAATATCTTATGAGGGCTAGATCTGGTCTAGATCTAAACAAGGCGAATCTACTGATGGACCGAGATCTCTTCGGCGCATGTTCAGATCTGTAGATCTGACTGTCTGGGTTACTTCTGAAGTCTTGAAATCATCTATGCCTGGAGGGACGCAGGTGCAGTAAGGGTTCAGGTGCGCCGGGACGCAGGCGCAGAAGGGTTCAGGTGCGCCGGGACGCAGGCACAGAAGGGTTCAGGTGCGCCGGGACGCAGGCGCAGAAGGGTTCAGGTGCGCCGGGACGCAGGCGCAGAAGGGTTCAGGTGCGCCGGGACGCAGGCAGTTCAATAGATTCAGAGCGAGGGACGCAGGCTAGCAGTTGAGCAGAGTGCGTCCAGGACGCAGGCTAGCAGTTGAGCAGGGTGAGTCTGGGACGCAGGCTAGCAGTTGAGCAGGGTGAGTCCGGGACGCAGGCTAGCAGTTGAGCAGGGTGAGTCCGGGACGCAGGTTAGCAGTTGAGCAGGGTGAGTCCGGGAAGCAGGCAAGCAGTGGAGCAGGGTGCTTCCTTCTCTTAAAATCTTTGTTTATCACTGTTGTGTTCAGGGTTTGGTCCTATTACTGTTGATCTGGTTACTACAGTTGATTGGGTGATTCTCTCATACTTGATGATCAATTGATACTTATGGATCCAGTTTGAAAATTTATGAAAAGTGGTCCTTTCCAGGAGAGACTGGAAAACGAGAGAGAGTTGTAGCTCTCTGCAGGTTGTAGCCTGCGTACTGGTAAAGGACTGCACCAGTACAAAACCATTGTAAAAGAAGTTTCTAATTTGAAAGAAGATAGAGACATATTGCAGCAGGTGGTTTTCACCCACATTGGGTTTCCACCTTACATCTTGTGTTCTTTGGTGTGACTATCTGTTTTCTTTGTTCATGCACATTATTTTATGGTACTGACATGCAAAAATAATTCAAAGATCAAATAAGGAAGGTTCATTAAAAGAATTAGATAATACTGATTCACCCCCCCCCCTCTCAGTATTATTTCCAACATCCTAGTTGCTGGAGGTGGTGGAGACTGAGGGATGACTTATGGTGCCCTCAACATCAGGTCAACATCTTAGTGTTGTGGCTATTATTCCAAGTCGATGTGTGTCAGTTCAATCAATTACTCAATTTTCTAAGCAAGTTCTCGATCTTTCATCTATTCACCTTCCTCCTCGGTTGTTGGTTGTTCATGTTCCTATTATTCAACTTGTATCAGTGGTTTTTCCTCTATCATCACACCATGACTTTTTTCTTCTTATTTTTTGTGCTTTTGTTCTCATTCTCTCCTCCTCAACTCATGTTCTTCCTTCAACTTCTTCTCTGTCTCCTACTGCTTTAGTTCTTCTTCCTAAAAAATTTTCTTTTCTCTCTTCCTCTACTCTACTCTCAACATCCTCTACTTCCTCATTTCTTCTACTTCCAAAATTTCTCTCTTGATAAGAGGATCCTCTTTCATTTTACAGCTTTGTTCTCCCTCTAGACTATTAGCAATCTTCATATTTCCCTTGTCCTGCACAAGATTGATGCTTTCTACTACTTTTACTTCTAAAGTTGTCACTGTTTGTGGAGCATTCTATCAAGTCCTTGCTAAAATTATTGGCTCACGAAGTGTGGAGGAATTGTAGTAGTACCTCCAAGGATTCTCCTCTAGCCAAAGAAATTCCCTACCAATCCACAGAACGTAAACTCTCATACAATGGTCCTTGCAAATACTTTGGGGATCATATGGGTCCTTACTGCGGAATTCAAATTTCTCTATATCCTTAGCCTCAAAATCTACAAATTTCAATTTCTTTATCTCCTATAATCCAATCTTCCAAGGAATAGTTTACCATGATGCTTTCTTCTTCCAATGAAGCATTGTTGACAACCCTATAGCGAGATGGTATGATACTTCTTGCATAATCAGTTTTTCAGTGGCATACCTTGGTAAGACATGCATAGGATTTTCTCCGCCAAACACTCTAATGAAGGTGCCACCTGGTGAGGCATACCAATATGTGATGTCTACTATTACCTCTATTTCTTCTCACGACATTCAATGAATATCTACTTTAAAGACAAGCTTGTACAACGAGAAGATAAAGTAGTTAGTTTGTTGTTCCATTACTCATCGATAAGTGCCTTCTGAAAGAAACTTGCAATAGATGTTCATGATGGTCTATCATGGTGTCCATGTCCAGTTCATGTCAAGGAACTACTTCTGTGCACAAATTTCATCTGGTAAGTATATAGACATATAGAACCTTTCTCGCTCACGCTTGGGTAGATTCTAAGCCTGTGCTACAAGGGCCTTAAATTTTTCAGCCAATATATCTTATTAGTTGAATTTACTGAAGGCTCCAACCTTCACTCGTTTTCCAGCTACTCCTGGAAGGGAGCTACAACCCCCTGGCTCTTGTACTGGCTGATATGTTTACCAATACGTAGGTGCCAGCCTACTAAACTCTACGATTTCCTTTCTTCCTCGAGGGACCACGTTTCATAAATTTTCATACTGGATACTCTTGAAGCACAACACCATAATCTGAAAGTCACGTTCCATCCAATCTTCATACTGGACCCATCAACAACATTGAAGCACAAAATTAATCATCATAGCAATACACACATCAACTACACCCACATCATCAATCTCTGAATCACCCAATACTGAAACACTGAAACCCTGTCAACAACACAGTCACTAGAACATAGAACAAACAATAGAACTCTGCAACAATAACCAGATCCAACTTCAACTTCAAATATCATATATCATAATGTGTACGCTACTATGAAGAACCAAACCAGCGTACATACGTGCTTTCACCAAAGCCAACCTGCGTACAAATCTGCAAATATTTACTCATAACTTTGTAGCTATTCCAGACATCAGCCATACCCAGATCATAACATTCATACAATAAAACATGCGTCAATAATTCATATCTAGTCTATCCATAATCAAACCATATAATGATAAACATTCCAAGCCTTAAGATCCCGATCCATCGTTCATCATCATCCACATTAGTGCATCCTTAGATCAAGTAAAGCATCACAAACCCATAACCAGCATCCTAGATCTCACACTTCATCAGATATTCATCACTTCCACACCTGCCCCTTGGCCTAATGATCTTATCCTTATATAGGTTTAGGCTTCTCTCAATACCATGGTCCAAAACCATGTAGAACCAATACCTTGGACCCAATACCTGGGGTCAACACTTCATACCAAATACCACAGACCAATACCAAAATACCATGGACCAAATACCACAAACCAAAACTTAGTTTTCCAACATGTACACACCTTTCCTTCTGTGAACCTGCATGTGTACGCATATGTGCCTTTTGTTCTTCTCACCTACGTGTATACGCACTTTCATCAAGGTTAACCCGCGTATATCTCTCTCTTGACCTGCTGTACTAAGATCTGTCCTCTGATTCAGTTGCCATCACCTGTATCATACCTCTGAGTGAGTTGCCATCAAGGACAACACTTGTATCATAATGCCAACAATCTCCCCCTTTGGACTTGATGGCAACCACCACACCAAGTCACTCTCCCCCTTTGACATCAAGGGCAAAGGGCAGACCAAGATATTCTCTTCTTTGATATACATTCTATTGTCCATGCTCCCCCTGAGCACATGCAAGGTCTGGAAAAGCATAACATGACTCTATACATACATCAATCTCCCAACCAAGTGGGGATACACCATTTTGACTCATCCACCCAACCAAGTGGGGATATACCAAATGTTTATACATGACTCAAAAATAAGAAACATTACATCATCCATCCTATGCATAGTGGGGTTACAAATCAAAGACCAGCAATCTAATCAAGACCATGATAGTCATCAACAACTATCATACACCATATATGATCTACACCATAAGCATTAGCATCCAGCTCAGTAACCTACAATACCATTCTTTTGACCAACCAACAAGATGTATCATTTAGCCACATAGGCATCATCACCAAAGACTTCTAACCATAATGCCAACAATGCATTATTAGAAGTATATGCTCCCCCTGAACCTGTGTCATACGATCATCAAACAGTGATTGAACCATATCAGACTTCTATACTGCTGCTTTTCTTCAAAACATCATATACGCGATTGTGCAGTGTCTAACTCGTGTATGTATGTGACTTGTCTTTATGAAACCTGTGTATGAGTTTTAGAACAATAATGTTCCACACTTTCAGCTTCCTCTGGGTCTCTCATGTCTATGTACTCTGATGCCACACCTTTCTGGCTGTACTTCCTTTTTCTTCCATATCTTCAACTATGATGATGTTTTCTACTTTTGGTATGGTGCCCACAATCTTCTCCTACATTCCTTTGCTATGTGTCCAAGCTTGTTATATGCATAACATCTTACAAGTTTCATATTCCTTCTAAAACAGTCAATGGCTTTGTGACCAAACATATTGCAAGCAAAACAATATCCCTTAAAGTACCTAGAATGTGATGATCTTTCTATGTGATGGTCTTGAACCATTCTACTTCTACATTTGGCTGTGACATGTCCAAGATTATGACATACATAACATTCAACATTATTCATCAGAGGAAATAATCATCTATCACTTCCATAGTTAGGAGCAAAAGATTTTCTTTGAGGAATTTCTTTCCTTGGTTGTTGATGGGGTTTTCCTCTCATCTCCTTGTTGATCATTTTAGATTTCTCATTAGAGTTCCTTGCATCACCTTGTGAGCTAGATTCACCTTCAACAAATTCATAAAAACCAAGACAAGTTTTGATAGCAGGCGACCTTTGACTACTAAGAATATCATCCAAAATCTTAGCACTGTCTTGAAATCATAAAAGTTTATCCTTTACTTCTAATTTACCTTTCAAGATATTTACCTCAACCAGATGTTGTTCTTTATTTTTCAGACATTGCTTCTTCAAGGTTTCCTCAAACTTTCTTCCTTCTTCCATTTGTTGCCTTAGTTTGAGAATCTCCTTTTCTTGTTCTTCATTCAGCTCCTGCAGTATTTGATGAAATCTGAAGGCACATTCCAGCTGAGCTTTTAAGCTGATAATTTCTTCTTTGAGAGCACTCTCCCTTTTTCTAGGTAGATCTTGTTGTTCTATGAATTTATCTGATGCTTCATTTTCTTGTCCATCTTCAATCTGAGGTGATTCAGGATTTGAATACTTGCTTCCACTCAACGGCAGGCTATCATTGCTCCTTTGAGTTGTCTTCTTCTTTTGACGCGCTTTCTTTCCCATTGTTCTATGGATCTCCTTCAAGCGATCAAGCTTCTACCAAAGGGCCTGCTCTGACATCAATTGTTGGGAATAATATTGAGAGGGGGGGGGTGAATCAGTATTACCAGAGAAATATAACTTTTTCATTTTCATACCTAGATTCATATACGCTACTTAAGTTAAGACGAGTCGCGTGTATACACAACTATGTGTAATGCAACAAGCGTATATCAAGTAAACTTATGATTCAATTAGTTGATCCTTAGTGAGTGCATCAGAACATTATTAACCATATGAACAGTAAACAGGAGTAGTATAGCAGAACAGATCATCACACATAAGCAACACACATGAACACCATGATATAAGGTGGAAACCCAATGTGGGTGAAAACCACCTACTGCAACTCATCTCTTTCTTCCTTTAATAAGAAACTTCTGTTTACAATATTTATGTACTGGTGCAGTCTTATACCAGTACGTAGGCTTCTACCTGCAGGGAGCTACAACCCCCTTAGCTCTTGTACTAGCTGATCCATTTACTAGCATGTAGGTGTCGGCCTACTGAAGGCTCCAACCTTCACTCGTTTTCCAGCTGCCCCTGGAAGGGAGCTACAACCCCCTAGCTCTTGTACTGGCTGATATGTTTACCAGTACGTAGGCGCCGGCCTACTAAACTCTACGATCTTCTTTCTTCCTCCAGTGACCACGTTTCATAAATTTTCATACTGGAACCATCAAAAGCATTGAAGCAAAAAATTAATCATCACAACAATACACACATCAACTACACCCACATCATCAATCTCTGAATCACCCAATACTGAAACACTGAAACCCTGTCAACAACACATTCACCAGAACACAGAACAGACAATAGAACTCTACAACAATAACCAGATCCAACTGCAACTTCAAATATCATATCTCATAATGTATACGCTACTATGAAGAACCAAACCATTGTACATACATGCTTTCACCAAAGCCAACCCGCATACAAATCTACAAATATTTACTCATAACTTTGCAGCTATTCCAGACATCAGTCATACCCAGATCATAACATTCATACAATAAAACATGCGTCAATAATTCAGATCTAGTCTATCCATAATCAAACCATATAATGATAAACATTCCAAGCCTTAAGATCCCGATCCATCGTTCATCATCATCCACATGAGTGCATCCTTAGATCAAGTAAAGCATCACAAACCCATAACCATCATCCTAGATCTCACACTTCATCAGATATTCATCACTTCCACACCTGCCCCTTGGCCTAATAATCTTATCCTTATATAGGTTTAGGCTTCTCTCAATACGATGGTCGAAAACCATGTAGAACCAATACCTTGGACCCAATTCCTAGGGTCAACACTTCGGACCAAATACCACGGACCAATACCAAAATACCATGGACCAAATATCACGGACCAAAACTTAGTTTTCCAACATGTACGCGCCTTTCCTTCTATGAACCTTCATGTGTACGCATATGCGCCTTTTGTTCTTCTCACCCGCGTGTATACACACTTTCGTCAAGGTTAACCTGTGTATATCTCTCTCTTGACCTGTTGTACTAAGATCTGTCCTCTAATTGAGTTGCCATCACCTGTATCATACCTCTGAGTGAGTTGCTGTCAAGGACAACACGTGTATCATAATGCCAACATGAATGGCCTCCCTTCGTTGACCAATTGATCCAATAAGACTTCTCACCTTTCACGAAAGGTTTCATTGTTTTCTTGGCCATGGATTCTACAAGAAAATATGACCAAGAGATGTTAGGCCTTCGTGAGGGACTTTGTCTTGTACACATCGGTAAGTGTCTGTCAAAACTTCGATGGATCTTTAACCGAGTGTTTAAGAATGTCTCTTATGTTCACATAGAAATGGGTTGTATAGAAGAGTGAGTCCATATGCTCTACTGGCTTAGGCAAGTGATAAATTTTCTGAAAATATTCTCCCTAGAAGGAGGCAAGCTTCCTCCCATCGGCATTGCTCAATGTCATAGTCTTCTCATCCATGTGTGAGACAATTCAGCTGATGATATATGCACATGATAAGGATGGATACTTGCATGCAACCTTGTAAATCTCCTACTTCCAAATACTGAGATAAACTTTTCAGTCCTCTAACTCATCCTCAAATTATTTTTCAAAAGAATATTTAATCTGCTTCCATGTCAGTGATTATCCCTTCTCTATAAATAGCTGAGTATCAACATGCACTGGCAAATCAACTCATATTTTCTGAACTGCTTCTTTAGTATTGCTTTGAGTGGTTTCCTCTAATGTAGCTCTCATACATGCCATGGTAGTAGTGACTGGTGGAGAGGTGCTCAACAACTATTGTACTTGTGGGACGAAAAGGAAACTCATGGAAACCATATGTCAGTTTTAAGAAAAAAAAACTTACAAGGAAAGTTCAAGCAACAAATTGAGCCCTAGATGGGAAATATTATGTAACTTTTCCTGACAAGGGGGACTGACTTCCATTGTGAACTACATAATGTGCAGTCCCAATAGCCAATGTCAAAGTGTGATGGTTGAAATTACATAACGCGTAGTTCAGTCTAAGCAGAGGCCTGGGGGAGACTGTGCATTGTGCAGTCTCAGTGCCCAAACTAATAAGCTAGCTCTTGAAACTGTTAATTGCAAAGTTAGAGCTAGCTTGAACTTCACACTATGCAATTTGAGAGGTCAAACTTGTGGCTTGAGGTTTAGGATTGAGTAGTGCTAGGTAGGCAAACTAAAAATGGCCAAGGGACCAATATCTAGACAAAGGAAGTGTGGAAAACAAGAATATTTGAGATATGGTGCTAATCTAAGTGTAGATCAGACTAAGTGAAATATAAATGCATGTGAATAAAGTGCATAAATTGATCAAATAGAAGGAAAACGAAGTAAGTGAGGAGAGTCGCCACAACAATGACTATTGGTGCAAAAATAAGAAAACTAATGCAACACTTTAGAAAGGCAATATAAAACTTAAAACAACACATATACAAGTTAAAAAAAAGTCAAAAGTATAGCAACCATGAAGAGAAACAAGTGAAACAACACTCACACAAGCCAAACAATAAAAAGCAGTAGTAAAAACAACCAAAGATTACAAAAGAAAAACTCACCCAGAAAAACAACGACGATTGCACCGAATGTTCCTTGATCTCTTGAAGATGTTAGATCTCCAAGATACAATGTGAAAATGAGCTCTAGAAGCATTGATTAAATATATTTGGACAAATTATAGTTTATGACATGCATGATAAAATCAAGGAAAAAACGACACTTGGCAGAAGTTTCTAAAAATAACGCAAGTTCCTTCTTAGGGATATTAAAAATAGATCCCTACTTTTTACAGATGATTTTGTTATTTTTGATTTTTTACTTTTTGTGGGGAAGCTTACCATGCACACTATCAGGAAAGAGTGTGCAGTTCTATGGAACTGGCCAATGTTTTAGCTCAGTGCACTACTTATTTTCTGGGCTTAGTAAGGGTTGCACAATTTCTGGGCTCGGTTTTGGGCTGCCTCCCATGACTACACATTTTTTGAGCTCAAGGCTTGTTGGCTGTAAACACTGTGTAATTCCCATCATCAAGGTTGCTCACCATCAAGGATTCTATAGTTTCTTGAGGCAATCCTAGAAATTGTATGAGATTATTGATGATGATGGACCTGCCAACATCTCAAGTGATCTCCCCAGTAACAAGTCCCAAAAGGACCTTAGACTATTTGGAGTAGGATTCCTAGCAATGGGTAGTAAAGTAGTTCCTTGACCGTGATAGCACATAGAGGTAAGTACGATAACTTTGTTGGAAGTAAGTGTGTGACCTTGCAGCGAGTCAAGTGAGATGCATGGGGTTCTAACACACATAGTGGAAAAGGAAGTGTGTCCATTAGAAGCTTGTAATAGTACACACCTAGAAAGGAACACACAAGGTGAATGACATCATATGCTAGAAGCTAAATAGTCCACAATCCAAAGTGACAAATTAATACAACAACACGTCTTCAACAAGATTCATACAATTGCATACAAAATAGTTCATACACAAATGCATAAGTTAAATAACACATATTTCTAAAGTAACCATAATAGTTGAACTACGATAACAACATATGCATGAAAATGTGTTGGCTCAGTTATATTATTAAGTCAAAGTTCCATCCATACATACACAACTAACATCCACTAGCCCCAATAGTGGAACATTACAGTCAACACCACCTACGCCTCCAAAGCGATGTACTCGCTCTACATTGTGGAGAATCTAAGGCTCATCACAATACCCTCCAAGACTTCTCTAAGTAATGCCTAGCCAAAATCTTGTCTCCCAAAATCCTGTTCTATGAGTTATAAGGTTCTATTTATAACAAAGGGTGGGGTGACCCTTCACATTCCCCTTTGTAACTGTTCGACTACCCTCATAACTCTTCAACCTCTTTATAGATAACTCTTTACATTACATAGTGACTATTCACATTCCACTAATGACACTTGGAATTTCACTTACAATATATTTACAAATAATATACATTTTCCACATGTACAGATGTGAGAAAAAATAGGCTAGAGACAACCTAACAAGACACAACACTATGACTCCAAAGTTTGGGGCAAGCCCAACTCGAAAACCTCCACTTGATGATTCAGGGTGACATACTGATGGTAATCTTGGTACTATGCTATGATTTCCCCAAAATACTTCATGTTGTCTTTTGAATAGCGGACTCTTGCCTCCATAGCTTATGGGTATATGGTCTTGGAACCTATGTCAATCTCATCCTGAAGCATGTGTAGCATGGTGTAGACCATGATAGGACCACCAATGTGCTTCTACATGTTTTGTGCTCTCAAATCCAAGTCATCCCTAATGGCCTCTTGCCATAGTTGCTCCATCTACCTATCATCCTCTAACCAGACTTGGTTCTTGTGCTTTTGTTTAGTGAGCAAACCTACATCTATTCACTGTCTTCCTCAGTTGCTCGCTTTTGCGGCTCATCAACCTGTATTGGTGTTGTTTACTATGTTATTGTGCCTTGACTTTGTTCTTCTTCCTGTTTCTTATTCTTTTCCTGTTCTTTCCTTCTCGGCTCCCATTCTTCCTTTGGTTCTTGTTTTGCTTGGTGCGATCACAATTCTACTACCTACAAGCTCTACTTTTCTCTCTTCCTCTGCACTACTGTCTTTGTCTTCTTCATCCTTTTTCTTTTGTTTTCAAAGCAGCTTGCATGAAGATTTAATGCTCTTTTGCTCCACAACTATGTTTTCCCTTTATTATGTCAACAATTTCCTCTTTCCTAGATCTTGTACTTGATTTCTGCCTTCTTCCACTATTGTTTCTCTTGTTGCCATGTTAGTGTTGATTCCTTTTCTGTAAACAATTGGGCATTTGCATATATCGGTAAGTAAATTGGCACTTGCTCAACTGCTTCCATAGTACTTCTTTCAGTGGTCTCTCTTGAAGCAACTCTCTTTAATGCCATGGTACAATGACTTCTGGAGAGAAGTGCTTCATGAGTGTGATACCCGTGGGACAAAAAGGA
This sequence comes from Pinus tabuliformis, assembly GCA_031772625.1. Classification (NCBI taxonomy): domain Eukaryota; kingdom Viridiplantae; phylum Streptophyta; class Pinopsida; order Pinales; family Pinaceae; genus Pinus; species Pinus tabuliformis. Next base: position 85,272,532 of record CM062815.1, on the reverse strand, counting down.
CACTCATGGAAAGCAAACATTAGCTTTTACAAATCCAACTTCATAGCATGATCAATTAAGAACTAGGGCATCTGATGAGAGGAATTGGAAAATATTGACTGACAGGGGTGATAGAATGACTGTGAGAACTACACACTACACAGTCTCAATAGTCAGCCTCGGAGCTTGATGTTTGGAACTACCCAATGCACAGTTCAATCTAGGTCAAGGCCTTTGAGAGACTACGCATTGCGCAATCTAATTTACCAATTTGGGAGACTGGCTACTTGAACTGTGCAGTGCGTAGTTGGAGCCATCTGATGAAAGGCTCTACACAATTCCAGAAGCCAAGTGAGAGGCCTTGAGCTCCCAGATTTTACAGTGCATGTAGTGAAGTGTGAGATCCGAGCAGGTGGAGCCCATATCTATCCATGGGGAGTGTGCAAAAAAGAAAATCTGAAGGATGATGTAAGGATGAGTGCCTATCAAACTAAGTGTAGATGTATGCATGTCAAAAAAGTGCAACAGTGGATCAAACTGAAGGAACAAGAGGCATGTGAAGGGAGTCGCCACACAACGACCATTTGTTGGAAAATGGGAAAACTCATGCGACACTTGGGAAGTCAATGTATAACTTTAAACGACACTTCTATAAGCTAAAACAAGTTAAAAAACCAATGGTCATTCAGCAAAACAAGTGGAACAACACTCTCACCAGCTAAACAAACAAAAGCAACAGAAAAAAGAAGAAAAAAGTGAGAAAAGAAAAACTCACCCCGAAAAGAGAGGAAAATGCTTCCAAGGCTCCTTGATCTCCTAGGGAAGCTAGAGTTTGATGATCAAATGTATAAGTGAGCTCTAGAAGTGTCTATTATGTATATCGAGTAAAATGGAGTTCATGACGTGTATGCCTGAGATCAAGGACAACAGTGAGACTTGGCAGAAACTTTAAAGATGGAAATGTGTCACCTTTGGGAAACTAATAATAGATCCCTATGTCCTAGGGATTCTTTTCCTCTTAAATTCTTTGTTTTCAAAAAAATAGTCATGTATTTCTTGGAAAGGTTGACAGTTCTGGGAAGGACCAGGAAACTCTTTGGTTCATGCACTGAGAAGTTTCTGAGAATAGTAGGTTCTGTGTACTTTCTGGGTTGAGTGGCTGTAGCTACCTCTCATGCTCTGTGAAGTTTCGTAGTTGAAGGTAGGCTCATATCTGGCTCTACTCAATATCTGACTATATATGGCTACCTCTCATGCTTTGCATAGTTTCCCAGCTGTAGACAAACTTCCATCTTGGTCTGTGCAATTCTGGAGTTGAATCTCATTGTTGGCTTGAACTATGCATTTCCTAAAAGGAAGGTTATTTTCCCTCTAGGATTTCACAGATCATCATGGCAATGCTAGAACCAGATCACAACCAAGTGAAGAGGTTAGCTTGTGGTTAGAGAGAAAATAAGGTAAGTGAACACAATCTATAAGGAAAAAGATAAAACTCAATGAAATCACAAGTGTGTGGTTTAGTGTAAGGCGAGTTCTTATTATTTTGGGAGGGAGGCTCCAAAACAAAGCATAGGAAAAATCTTGGAGTATGGTTGTAGCCACCACAACATTGGAGACACACTAGTAGAACTCCAACTCTGTGTATAGACCTTGTCTCATGTAAAGCGATTCTAACCCCTCTTGTAGTATTTTTCAATTCTTTGATCATCATGGCTTCTTCACTAGCTTGAGTTAAAGATGTAGTGCCTATCATACTCTTTTATCGGTAGTAGACATACCAAGCCAATTTAACTACATTGTTTCGATTGGGGATTAGGGGTATACTGATGCATAATTAATATATACTTTCAGAGTTTTAGTTTCATCTCTGGTGTTGCTCTGCTACCACTAGGCCTAGATAGTACCCCAGTGGAGTCACTTCAGGAACACAAGAATTGCTCCATTGCTAGCGAGCCTGGACAGTACCCTGACAAAGTTAATTGATTCACCTCTTTGCAGAGGAATCCTTTTGCTTCTTTCAGATTTATTTATTTATTTATTCTTTTCATTTTCCTTTTTCAAAGAACTATACATAGGCACTCATTAAATATTTCATGAGGTGGAAGAGGGGTCCCGACTTATTGAGAGCAGAAGAGGTTGTCCCTTTAGAGAAGATTGTTATATATACCTATGACATACTTATTAAGGTTTTTCCCTTCACCTTACTCTAATCGACTGAATTGGCAAGGGTTAACTGAAATTAGAAAAAATATGAGTAGGGGGTACTAGTTAAAGGTGCAAGTGTTCTGACTTCACCTCATCTCACTCTGAAAGGAATATATTTTCCATTTGGGTATCATCGACTAAAATAATGCAATATATTCATAAGGAGAGGGAATAAATAGACAAAGAAATGTTGATATGTGTACGAGACCTCTTGTATTTCACCCTTCTTGTCTCAAGAAGCCAAACATGGTTTCATGCGAAACTAATCCTATGGGTGCATAACAAGCTTGTTGTTGGGAAAAGTATCCAATACGGAATGACCCTATCCCACTCTAAGGGTGATAGTACCTCAGCAACAATCGAAGCAAAGCTATCTAAGATTTCTTCTTTATGAAAGTAAAATAGGGGAGAAAGAGATCCACTAACAGATGTCTTCCGCTAATGATTGATCCAATCTTCTCTCCTTGCTGCTTTCTCCCAGCTCCTTGCTCTTTCACTGGCCCAGCTACACCAAGATCCTGCAAAATGGCAAGAGAGGGAAACTACAAGAAGCATACATTCATAATTGATTCAAGGATTAGAATAAATCAAATACACAAGTATAACAATACATCATTGATACACATGCATATAGAAGAACCTCAAATGCTTTATTAATGGAAGAAGTAAAGTTCAGGAAGTGATACAACCATAGGAGGCCCAATCCAGCATCACCTTCCTAGCAGAAAGAAATCTCCTCTTCACCTCCTTCAAAGCAAATCACCCAATAGTTCTAAACTCAAACCAACAACAATTCTTTAAATTCACCAGATTCCAGCCTCCCTAGACCTCATGAGAGAAATCTATATATAGGAGTTTTGGAGAAAGGATGAGTCAGCTTGAGGCTGGCATGAAGCTGACTAGTGTCCTTTCTCACTTCAGTTATTCTTCAGTTCTTGAGTCCACTTGGAGGTTCTTGCTTCCACTTGGAGATCTAGACCCTCTTACTCATCACCAGTCGAATTCCCTGATCCAAGTGTCATTTTGGAAGCTTCCTGGGCATTGACACCTTGAGGAATGACTGTGCCACATGTCCCAACTCGCCCAGCGCAGGTAGCCTTCTTTGCAATTGACATTCAGCGCAGGTAGACAGTGGAGCACTTGACATTCAGCGCAGATGCTCAGTGGAGCAGTTGACATGATCCAGAATTGCCTTGTTTTTGAGTGTTTTCAGGTGGAGAACTGTTATTCAGTGCTATGGTTTGCTGACCTTGTTCCTCTAGGGGTAGGAACAACATGTTTAGGGACTTTGGATCCCTTAGATTATGGACATTTCATGCTTCATGCTGTAAGGCACAAAAATGTCTATAACAGTTGCCCCCTAAAGTATGAGGTCGTTTATCGGGTGAAATGCTTTATCAGGAGGATCCGAAGTTCATTCAATCGCTGAGAGGTGACCTGTAATAAAATACAATACAATACATTATTTTTCATTCTGCTTTCATGATCTAGCTGAGGCAGGCATTCCCATGCTCAACTTTATAAATTCATTTTGGTACATAGAACAGACGATCGTCTGATGGTAGACTGATAATTTTCTGCTGAAATTATCATCCTTTGAGTAGGATGATCATCTGCTGCAATGATGTACATGTCAAATGTCTTTATATTTCCTGAATATATATCGCAGCCCGGATGGATGAAACTAGATCTGGGGTCTTCAAACTCGTTCGATCTTCACTCTAAGTACAAGTCGATCCATGTGAGAATTGCGCTGAAGTCGAACATGGAAAGACATCACTTGATTACCGGTCAATGATGTAAACCGTTAACAAGCGCGAGAGGAATCACCGATAATGATAATGATCCTCAAGGTACGACAGTACAATCCACGTGGTGTGAATAAAGGACTTGGCGTCGAACACCACGCAAAATCTTCTGGTCGAAGGTCATTGATATATACCTGTCGCCGGAAGTGAGAAACTTGCCATTGAGGCATGCAAGCTTCAAAGTACTGAGGGGGTTGTTCCTAGACCAACTTCTTGGATAATGAGCTGAAGTCGACAAGAAGCGATCCGTCAAAGGAGGGCCTTAATGGATCCCACATCAGTGACACGGAACGGAGCTAATGATTTTAATGGAGGTGAAAACAATCTGTGACATATGATTCAGGGTGGCGGTCATGAATGGATGAAGGATAATGTATGGCAGTGGATGGGACACGGTTGACTCTTTCTGAACAACATCTCTTGAACATATAACGACACTGATGTGATGGATTGGTAGCATTACCCCAAATGTGGATGGTTTGGCGAGACCATGGTGATGAGACCGGTGAATGAAACAACCCAACCCGATGTGGTATGGAGGAAAAGTGTCATGTTCAAGAGCGACTTGCTACCATTAAAGCTTTGAGGTTCTCCCAATTTTTCCCCAGTCATTTATGACCAGTACCTCTTTATTTTTGTCAAGCTTGAGGAGGATAACATATGCTTGTTCTATAACCTGCCCTTCGGGCAAGCCCATCGCTATGTTTTAACGAGCCTAGCGATAGGGAAACTCGTTCTCGTCTAAAGACAAGTTTGTCGCTATTTAATCATTTTAACGAGTCTAACGACAAGGAAAACTCGGTCCTTTTCATTTTTAGAGAGTCTGAAAAGGTACAGAAAGTTAACTCCAAAATTCCTTTTTCGTCATCTAATCCCTTAAGTCCGAAAAAGTATAAAACAATACAGAAGGGATGAGTTTTCGATAACTTTAACGAGCCGAATAAAACAAGCGCTCGACCTTTTTGTGCAATAATCCCTCAGGTCCAAAAAGATTAAAATCTAGAGGAGGGATAGCTCTTCCGGTCCTTTTAACGAGCTGGAAGGCCAAAACTCGGCAAACTTTTCATATTTTACGAGTCAGTTGAAAAGAGCTTAAAGAAGACTCGTCTTTTGAGGAACAAGTGATAAACAGGGATAGCAACTGATTCCAGGTACAGGTTGGAATTTTCCAATCACGGCAGTGTCACAAGGATGGCTACGTGAAATCACTCTTCGCAGCTGTTCCTCAAAATGGGAAAACAATCATATGGAGGTGAACGATTGGCCAAATGAAAAATGGAGGTGGCAGGTGCAAACACGACCAAGGCTTTTTATGGCTGATAAATTTACGATCACAGTGGTTATTTACCAGGATAGGTTCATTTTTTATTTAAAAATGAGCTTAAACTCTGGAGGAAACATTGCTCACTGCTTATATTTATTTTTTAACGAGCATGAAGACCGCGTTAAAACTGCTCGGATTTTGCGTTTATTTTTTAACGAGCATGAACTTTATGCTAAAACTGCTCGATGATAAGTTTGCATGCCCCCAGCATAATAACACAAATCGAGGTGCATGCCCCCCAAGCTTCATTGCATTCAACTCGGTGGTTGGAATGAAGGTTTACCTTTGAGATTTGAAAAGGGGATTTGTTTCATTTTTTAATGAGGTTGACATAGTAAAAGAACTATCCTCATGACTCCTTGTTTCATTTTTTAACGAGGTTGACACGAGATAAGAACCGTCCTCGGCGTCCAAATCCATTAGATGTAGAAGGTTTCATATTCCACTGTGGCCACTTTTGCCAGATTACTCGGAGGCGGTAGGGAAAAAGTACCCATTAAGGCAGGGTCTTTTAGGAGACCTACTCCGATATCTTGGAGCGAATGATTCCTTCCATGGATCATTGGAATGCTTCCCGTAACCTGCGAACTGTTGGGGAGAAAAGTTCGTTGGTCAACGATTGTAATTCCTCCTTGGAAGGGAAATGCAATCTTCCTAAAATAGGTCGACACAACAGCTGCCATGGCATATATCCATGGTCTTCCTAGTAGGATGTTGTAATCAAGATTCCCATCGATGACTTCAACATCTATTTCTACCGTTTTTCCCTCTAGTTCAACTTTCAAGTTATTTAGTAGACCATATGGGGTATATGTCCTTCCGTCGAATGCTTTTAACGTCGTCGCAGACCTCGACAAGGTTGGAGATCCTAAAGTTTTCCAGCAACTCATCGACATAATGGATGTAGATGCTCCCTCATCAATAATTGTTCGATGAACAGTTTTGTTGAGGGCTTTCACTTGAATAAGGAAAGCTAGTTGAGCTGGTAACTGAGGGTCATATCCTTTATGATCAAAGGCCACAAGATTGGAATCCATTGGGTCAATTCCACCTATTGCTGATAATAAAGCTTGCTCTTGGGAGAAGCAATTTTGCGGTACCTCAAGTGTCGACATAACGGACGGTGATTGGGCCAGGTCCTCTATCTGTGCTATTTTCACACAAGGATTAAATGTCGATTTGTGTACGGCTCCCTTTTACGAATTTATCATTGGCTCAGGGACGATGGGTGGCACAACTTTGGTCAAAGTTGTTGTCGAACTACTAGGTTGTTCATTAGCCTTGTTGTTCGACAGCTTTGGATTCCTGTAATCCTTATTTCTCGTCAAAGCATCATTTTGCTGCTTTGATACAGACAACATAAGCACTTGGGATCGGGAAGCATTTTGATTAGCAACCAGTTCGGTTCTCGGGCTTGGAAACGGATCAGTCAACACAGCTGAGGTTTTCGAACTCTTAAAGAATCTTTTAAGCTCAGCTTTGTATGGACAATCTGTTGTCCAATGATCCTCATCGCATATATGACACCCCGTAGGGGGTTTCCTTTTTCTCCCTTTCTTTTTCTTCTTGCCCCCTGGTTGCTTCAGTCGTTTGCCCTTGTCGTCCGACACGGCATTTACTTCCGAGGCAAGAAGTTCCTCATTTGCATTTTGACCGGAAATCATACGGGCCTTTTTAGATATAGCCTTTGTCGATTTCATGTCTGTTGCGTCAATCACGCCATCGCCAGCATGAGAGTCACTATTTGATTTAGGAGGAGGAGGAATTGAAAATTCCGGTCTAGGGGCGTCAGGTATTTTATCATAGAGCGTGCCGGACTGAGTATATACTAAGTCTAGATCTTGTGCACGAGCAATAACTTGCTCCTCCGTTACGACTCCCCCCTTGGCCACATCTTCTGTTATGGCAGGAAGTAACGACTTTATAAACCATTCAGCTAACAGCTGATCTGGAACGTAAGTCTTTACCATCCTGCGACGACGACGCCACTCATGTATATGATCAGATATATGTGTGGCCGTCGTCTGCTTGAAGTTGGTTAAGATTTCCGTTCCAGTTTCATACCTTATCGGTAATTGAAAATGGGTTAAGAAAGTCGTGGCTAGGGAACTGAAATTGTCGAAAGAGGCTCTAGGTAATTCAATATACCATTTAGCCGCTGGACCCGTCAATGTCCTCTGAAAAAGGCGAAGCCTTATCGAATCATCGTTCAGGGTGTTCGACGAACACCACAGATGAAAAGTCATGACGTGATTCGATGGGTTCTCACTTGGATTTCCATTGAATTTAGGAATGTCCGATGGAAGTTTATGTGGAATCCCTGGCCACCAAGGGGCATAAGCAATTGGATCATTTGTCAGCCGGTTTAGATCTGGTAATTCTAGAGTTGCTACAAAGGGCAACTGTTGATTCAGGTTAGGCGGAGCATACCCAGGATAAGATGGAATCGCCTGAGCAGTGGGTCTTTGCATACCAGCATAATGTATTTGATGCTGGCAACTTTGACAAGTTTGATGGGCATAACCGTTATTATACAGTTGCCCATTACTTACAAAGACTTGTTTCTCGGGTCCTTGATATGATTGCTGGAATTGCGGTTGTTGAGTTTGAACCAGCTCTGGTTGTTGGACCATTTGCTGTTGTCCAATACTGGATGATTGACCAAGATGAGGAGTTATAGTACTTGTTTGAGCCTGAGTCGCTCCAGATAAGGAGGCACTAACCGGAGGTTGTGATTGAGTTGTCGATACAAGAGGCTGTTGTATGGCAACCTGAGAAACTTGGGGTTGACATACAACAGGTAGCGCTTGTACTTGCGACGCAATCATCATACCAGGTATAGTGGCAACATTCGACACAGGGTGGACTGGTTGCATTGAATATGCAACCCTTGGTTGCTGAGGCAGTATTGGTACCCATCCGCTGGATGTAATTCCAGTTTGACCTGAACTTTGTTGTAAACTCCCATATGGTTGTTCTCCGTGGGGGAACAATGAAAAGGCATACTGCCCTCCATATGGTGGTAATCCAGTGCTTAAAGGGTAGATGGGCCTTTGAAGACACATTGGATCAAGTTGTTGAGTTTCAACATAAGAAAAACCAGATGATAATCTGGATGAAGAAATAGGAACTAACCATGTCGTCGAAACAGTCTCTGATTGGACTCCAGCTTGTTGTTGACAACTTGCTGGGACAGATGGTATGCCAGCGAACATCGTTGGAGTAGCCGCATGAGGCTCTGTCACTGCTGTGTCGGATGACACAGTCCTGGATGTCGACGGTTGTTCAGACATATTTAGTCTATCCAAAAGATTTCTTAGCGATTCTACAAGAACTTTGTGATGAAGGTAGACTAACTTCGAAGATCAACGCAGGAATAAAGGGTGATTGTTCCGTTTAAAATAAATTGTTAACGATGCTTTAGACACAACTTGCTTTTTCAGTTTTAAAGAGTCGAGAAAAAGCTAAAGATGACTCTAGTCTCCTTCGATGTTTTAACGAGCCCGAAGTGACAAATGCTCGGATGGACTTTTTCAGTTATAGAGTTTGAAAAAGGCCAAAAGAAGCTACTCTGGAGATCTAGGCAGAGGGTGTGCCAAACTTTTCGCAAAACCACATAATACGTTTTACGGTACGGGTGGTCGATCTTCGTGAATGCTGTGTTCACTGCATTGCGATCAGTAGGGCGGTCGACACGGCTTCCTATGGATAAAGGCTTTGTTCCTATAGGGGTCTCCCAATATATACGCGACAGTACGTGGGATCACAAGTCCGTATTGATACTTATCGCTTCGTCGTGGAGGAATCACCCAACCACTCAACGCTAAGATATCACGTTTAACGACGCCGGAACACGTCTCTAGCTTAGACCTCTATGTGTTTGCATTATGTTTCAAAGCGTTGTTATGTAAATTCAATTCATTTTAGGTTGATCTTGTTTAGTAGTTTGCCTTTATGGATCACCACGAGATGTATGGTACAACTCCTAAATGCAGTCTAAAGATGAGAAGCAAGTTTTTTCAATCTTTTCAACTTATGAAAATCTTAACTACTGAGGGAAAAGAAAGACATCATCTTTTCACACAGATCATAGAGCACACACTAATGCACTTTTTCCTAAATCAACATGCAAACTGTCAAAATGCACATGCACAATGCAGGTATTTCTTTTCTCTTTCTTAATGTTGGTGTACTACAAAAAGAAAGTTGTTGTATAACTTTGAATTCAATTTCAAGTGAAAGCAAACAAGCTTTTGTCCAAAATCAAAAGACACCTTAAGATTTACTTGTTTCAACACTAGAAATACATAAATTCAAACCATATGACGAAAGCAAAAGCTCAATCAGCTATGGACAGCAAACAAACTAACTCTTAAGATCAGAACGACACTTATCACAGGTCTAGATCTAAGAGGTCACAACAAGACTAGTTCACTTTCGTTATGGGAAACTGCAAATGATGTAAGAAATACACAAAGAACAAATATAGTTTCTTTATACAACCGAGGCGGAATAGTGGCAAAGATAGGTGGTTTCAAATAGGTACATTGACTGATAACAGGCTGCAAAAACAGGGATGAAAACAGGGCAACAGAAAGCAGAGGGCCCCAGTTGCACAAGGCCACACTGGTTCAACGCAGGTAGAACACTGTCAGTTTGACATTCAGCGCAGGTAGCCCCTTCGAGACCTACGATGAAATGCAGACTGCCTTCACAGTGCCTGCAATGAAGAGAGAAACTCTCGTTTCTCTTGGTTTCCGGGTTACAGATTGCTCAAAAATCAACAGTTTTTGGCCAAATCAAAAGCTATCAATCAAGTACACACTAAAGGATGAAAAGGAGGATGAAAAGCTATCACTAAGAGCTGTTCAGAGTCTTTGTGGACCAGCTCTTCAAATCATAAACATGCCCAGAAACTGAGCTAGAGTAGCTGCCCTCTACTTTGCATTTGAAGGATCCAAATGCAGTTCGATTCGGTACTCCCTGTGTTTAGGAAATGAATAGCAAAAACACAAACAACCAAAAAGATATGATCCCCAGCGGAGTCGCCAATTTGTTGTTGGGAAAAGTATCCAATACGGAATGACCCTATCCCACTCTAAGGGTGATAGTACCTCAGCAACAATCGAAGCAAAGCTATCTAAGATTTCTTCTTTATGAAAGTAAAATAGGGGAGAAAGAGATCCACTAACCGATGTCTTCCGCTAATGATTGATCCAATCTTCTCTCCTTGCTGCTTGCTCCCAGCTCCTTGCTCTTTCACTGGCCCAGCTACACCAAGATCCTGCAAAATGGCAAGAGAGGGAAACTACAAGAAGCATACATTCATAATTGATTCAAGGATTAGAATAAATCAAATACACAAGTATAACAATACATCATTGAGACACATGCATATAGAAGAACCTCAAATGCTTTATTAATGGAAGAAGTAAAGTTCAGGAAGTGATACAACCATAGGAGGCCCAATCCAGCATCACCTTCCCAGCAGAAAGAAATCTCCTCTTCACCTCCTTCAAAGCAAATCACCCAATAGTTCTAAACTCAAACCAACAGCAATTCTTTACATTCACCAGATTCCAGCCTCCCTAAACCTCATGAGAGAGATCTATATATAGGAGTTTTGGAGAAAGGATGAGTCAGCTTGAGGCTGGCAAGAAGCTGACTAGTGTCCTTTCTCACTTCAGTTATTCTTCAGTTCTTGAGTCCACTTGGAGGTTCTTGCTTCCACTTGGAGATCTAGACCCTCTTACTCATCACCAGTCGAATTCCCTGATCCAAGTGTCATTTTGGAAGCTTCCTGGGCATTGACACCTTGAGGAATGACTGTGCCACATGTCCCAACTCGCCCAGCGCAGGTAGCCTTCTTTGCAGTTGACATTCAGCGCAGGTAGACAGTGGAGCACTTGACATTCAGCGCAGATGCTCAGTGGAGCAGTTGACATGATCCAGAATTGCCTTGTTTTTGAGTGTTTTCAGGTGGAGAACTGTTATTCAGTGTTGTGGTTTGTTGACCTTGTTCCTCTAGGGGTAGGAACAACATGTTTAGGGACTTTGGATCCCTTAGATTATGGACATTTCATGCTTCATGCTATAAGGCACAAAAATGTCTATAAAAAAGCTAACAAGCAAAGGAAAGCAGTAACAAGAAGAAAAGCAAGCGAAATCCAAACAAGAAAGAGAAAAAAACACTACACCTACTCCTAATCTAAACAGTGCATGTGCCAATTCACATGAAGTGATATTTCCAATGCTGCCACCGATGCATTGGTTGGCCCATGCAAGTGACATCATGGTTGATAAGAAGGATATTCAAGAAAACTAGCAAGAAAGAAAGATAAATCAATCAAAACCAACACGCTCGAAGTTTGAATGTGTCCACAGAAAAAGAAAAGAGTAAAAGCACATGACATACACTCTATAGACATATCATGGTGTTGTATCAAACTATGCGCAGACGACAAGCATGTACACCTTTTTGATTTTGACAAACAAGCAAACATGCAGAAAGAAGAAAAATTTCGTTTCACAATATGACTTGCTATGTATGACTCCTCCAATGCATGAGCTTTAGAATTGTGTGATTCTGTTGGTGGATGTGAAATCTGTAGATCAAGTTGATTTTCAACGCAAACAAGAGAGTGATGAGGAGCCTGGGGTGTTTCAACAAATTTCTCACCGGAAGTGGAACTTACCTCAGGGCTACGAGAACCTGATATAACCATCAACTCGGGCTGAAGTGCCTGGACGACTTGACAGCTCTCCACTTCATCAGAAGATGTATCATCAAAGACTAGTGGCCTAGAAAAATCAATCATTAGAGGAAATTTCAACTCAAAAATAACCACCTAAGAAAAAATTAAGAAATTAATAAAATAATTCCATGTAGACAATTTTTCAATATATAATTTTTATTATTTTACTTTTATCAAAATTACCCAAATAAATGTGACGTTTATCAAAATAAAAATATATATAATTTATCTTTAAATTAATTTATTAGCACAAGATTTAATCAAATTTAAATTAAAGAAAAATAAAAATTAATTTAAATTTAATTTAAAGTACCGAAATTTAAATTTAAAAAATAAATTTAAAATTTAAATTAGTTACACGTCACTAAAATTAAATAACCATATATAATAATTTAAATTAATTTATTAATACAAGATTTAAGCAAATTTAAATTAAAAAAGTGACTTTAAAATTTAAATTTAAGATAAATTTAAATTAACCAAATAACTGTACTTTTTTAACATATATATATATATATATATATATATATATATATATATATATATATATATATATATATATATATATATATATAATATTTAAATTTTTGCTTACACAAGATTTAAGGAAATTTAAATTAAAAAGGTAAATTTAAAATTGAAATTAGTTACACGTCATTAATTTTTTTTATTGATACTATAACTTTTATAGAATAGGATAATAATTTTAGTTTTAATATTTACTATAGTTTTAGGTCACTTGGGAACACTCACACTTAAGATAGGTAAATTATATTAATAAAAAAATTGTCAGTGCCTAATCACACATGTATCCCTTTTGAAATTTAAAGGATATTGATTGGATTACACATTATGACATGAAAATTCAATGTTAACCTTTTAAAATCAAATTTCCTCTAATGAGAAAGTTAATTAGAATCGTGATCAATTGACTGAGTGAAGAGATCGAGACAACCACAATTAGAAAATTCAAGATTTGCATCGACATCCTCATGATCTAACGAATTGTACAGAGGAGTTGATGAGAAATAGAAATTTTCACCCTCTGAATTTCCAAAAATGAAAGATGAAAATCATAAATGGTAGGATCAAAAAAGATGCCAGGATAAAGCAGATAAGGTGAAGACAGAAGGAGGTCATCCTGCAAAGCAGATTCTTTTTCATATTCCCACACATACTCATAAAAAATGAGAATGAAGGTTGGTTTCTAAACACCACCTCTATTGAAAACTTGATCCTCCTGAACAATAGATGTGGAGTCTGAAACAAATGAACACAACATAGTAAAATCTTGAGGATCATAAGAACCAGAGGATGCACATTGAGAGAATGAGATCATGTGAAAACCATCAGGGTTGCAGTCAAAATCTACACAGATATATATAGCAGGTGGGATGGGAGGAGGTGACAGTTCAACAGACTAGTTTGTAAATTCTCCCACCTCATCTTCTAGAGCTAGGATTGTTTGATGAGAAGAGGATGGAGGGTCACTTGTCACAACAAGCTTGTCTATCTTAGATTTGGAAGCTCTAACACCGAGGTATGTTGGGAGGGTTTCGAATGATTCTAACTCATGTGGATTTTCAGATACGTGAAGAAGATACTGAAGTATTTCTTTGATAAATTTCCAATCTATTTCATCTTCTGGGATTTGAAAAGAAACATTACGGAAGCGATCCCAATTTTTTTCAATAGATTCATCAGGTTCTTTTTTTAATTCCATACATTTTTTATTAAGTGATTTACGGTCATAATGGAAGAAATCATACCTAACTCTCTGATCATGTGATTAATAGAGTGAATAGAGGTTACAAGAAAGGTGAGACACCATTGCGGAACAGGTCCTCCAAATGTGTGAGTGAAGCCCAAAGGCAACATCATCTAAGGGGACTTCATTCCTTCCACATAAACATAAGAAGGAAACTTCGTGTCTTAGAAGTACTATTTTTCCTTCACCATTGTATGGAAGTCATGACAAGTCATCAACGACATCCTTTGACACCTCAAAATCAAGTGCGTGAGAAAAACATGTCGGAGTTGAGATTGTGATGTAAGTCATGAATGATGTGTAGAGATTCAAAATAGACTTTGAGGGATCAAATTGTAATCCATCCCTTGTTCTAGTGCCAGAAATGTTGATAGTGTTGGACCCACCAACATGTCAAGGGATCTCCCAGTAAGAAGTCCCAACTAGACCATAGACCATTTGGAGTAGAAGTCCCAACAGTGGGTAGTAAAGTAGTGCCTCGACCGCAGTAGCACGCAAAGGTAAGTAAGATAAATTTTTCAGTAGCAAGTGTGTCACCTTACAGTTAGTCAAGTGAAATTCATGGGGTTCTAACACATAGAGAGGAGAAGGAAGTGTCTCCTTTAGAAGCCTATAATAGTATGGAGCCTGAAAGAAACACACAAGCTAAATGACATCACAAGCTAGAAGGAGAATAGTCCACAAACCAAAGTGATCGATTAACACAATGACATGTATTCAACAAGTTTCATACAATTCCATACAAAATAGTTCATACACAAATGTGTAAGTTAAATAAAATACATTTCTAAAGTAACCAGAATACTCAAACTATAATAAAAACATATGCATGAAAATGTGTTGGATCAATTATATTATTAAGTGAAAGTTTTGTCCATACATACACCATTGATAAAAACTAGCCCCAATAGTGGAACATTATAGTCAACATCGCTTGCTCTTCTAAAGAGATGTACTCGCTCTATGTTGTGGAGAAGCCAAGGCTCATCACAATACCCTCCAAGCCTTCTCTAAACAATGTTTCGGCTTAATGGGTCCTGACCGAGGTTCAGAGTTAGTTGTGCCAAACAAAACCCTACACTACCGGCCCTTTGGGCATTAATCCATGTAGTGTGGACTATAGTCTCACCTGAAGTAGTATGTGGGGATGCTGGAACCAAGTTTCCACATCCAAAGATTAGTGTGATGTCTGGATTTAAGAGATCTGTGGTTTGTATATTTTGATTCAGTTACCGGAGAATCCACAGTATGAACATTTTTATGCCAACGTTTCAAATCCCAACTGGGATCCATCATCAGGGCTTATGAATGATGATAAAAGAAGAGCCGCTAAGAAGGAAATAAATAATAATGAGGAAATTAATTTTAGAATTAGCAGAATGTCAGTTGAATATTAAATATTAATTTATTTATTAATTAATTAATAATTCATTCAATTATTTTATTTATTTTTATTTTTATTTTTATTTTTGAGTGTGATGTCTTTTTATGCCCTAGATCTGCCTCTGCAAAAATCTATAAGCCATTAGGGCTTGGTACTGCAATTCCATTCAAATGGCCCTTAGAGCTTCACGAAGGTCTATGACTAGCTTTTGCGGGCTCTAAATGGACGAATTAGCTACTTAAGTGCACCTTAGATTGCTCTTAGATGAGTATGTACTCAAACCTACCGAAGTGTTCAATAAACCTAACATAAAGTGTTATGATCTTTGCTTAATGACTTAACATGCATCGCGTTCAATTAAAGGGATTCATCGAATAGATTCGCGGATCAATACATCATTAATTCATAAAGACATTTATTCACCATAGGATATATTGTAAACATACTAGCAAAAAGAAACAGATAAAACATATGAATTTCTCCAACAGTCTTCTTTATTGATCTTTAGTATAAGGTTATAGACTCAAAACATCCTTGCGCACTCAGCTGCAAATATCGCACACTGAGCTACGGACTCTACCCTAGGGCTCTGCACACTTAGCTACAGAACATTTCTTCCCTCTAAGATTTACTTCTTTGTGCTAATTCTCTAAGACTCCATTCGTCATACCCATATACAAAGACATAGATATACCTTAGAATCTCTAAGACACACATATTTATACAATCCCGTCATCCATGGACTATGGGTAGATCTCAAGAACCAACTCGACTCTACATAAACGAAGGTAAAAGCCCTTTTTGACTTCTAACTAACTATGCGCTCCGCATCCATAATTCATGGAGACTATACATCTTTTTATCATACTTTACATCAAAACTTTGGATTTTCCCCTAAAACTGACCTAGGGAACACAATCCCAATAGGCCCCGAACACAAAGGTCGTGACTTTCCCTCAAGTCACTCAGCTGGCACAGTGATCTTGCTACGAAGATCCCCCATCACCACTTGCACAACTGCTACTTCATCCGCACTCTGCATGGCTGCTTGCTACACTTGTTCGACCCGCTGCTCTGTAGCTGGTCCTTCACCGGCTAGCTTGATCTTCTAGTGTGTGAGCTGTAGGTTCATCAACTTTTCCTGAATGGTGGTTGAGACTTGTTAAGCTTCTTCCAACCCAGGATCAAACCTGGCCTTAAAGCATTGCCTCCTTTTTCTGCGTTGCTTCCACTTAAGCAAGGAGCTGCTTCCCCTCCTATAACTTGGCGAGGCATTGCGTTGTGGAGCACGTCATCACCCTAAACTCCTCGTATTTCTTTTGGAGCTCGTGGATATTTGTACTCAATCTTTGTAGGTTGGAATCTTCCTACAAGTTTGATACCAATTCCATGGCCTGTTCAAACAAAGTTGTGTAGTCAATGACTACGGAATCCACAGTAGTGATCCCTTCCTGGATGGCAACTCCATGTTGTTCCCTGACTTTGGGAGGAGTCGAGGGCTATGACTTGAGCTGCAGCTCCATGATTTTCATATTGAGTTCAAATTGAACTCTTGCCACCTCTTCCTTTGAATTGCAAATGCCCACAGCTAGTTTCTGGATCTTGGCCTCTAGCTGTGTGTCCTCAGGTATGTGCAAGTTCGTCAATGTTTTGAACTCCTCTACAACTGCAGTCGCCCATTGGGTGCTTTGTTCCTAGATTGTATCTCCTTCTTTTAGGGCCTGTGTCTTCTTGTGAACATTTTCTCATTGTTAACCTGATACTCACTTATTAAACTAAGAGCGTGTTGCTCCCATGCTCTCAATTATGTTGTCACTCATGTCTATAGCATGTGAAGAAATTCATTGGGGAGCACTACAATATTGAGGCCAATGTTCTTCAGGGCATTGATGATGATCTTGTCATCATCTGATTTCGCACTCAGGGAGCCTTCTTATAATGCAACTGTCATGAGGTCCACTGTCCTGAACAACTCTGTAGCTAGACTTTTCCCCAGTGCCAGGCTCATTTGTGCGGTGCTCACCTGACCTACGCCCACCTGTATTCTGGTGGTCTGTATCTACAGTTCGCGCAGATCCTTCTGAACATTACCCAATGACTGCATGTATTGTTGCTCGAATTGTTGCAATAGTTCAGCTGTAGTGTTGCACACTTTGTCCCAAATCTCGTGGAGATCACCCTTCGCCAGAGTGATGGGATCCGCCTACATTTTAGTTGACTTTGTCTTCTTCTGGGACCCCTCTTGCTGCTACTATTTTCACTTCCTTACCTAGACTCTGGTGCTTTGACCCTCATTCCCTCCACCACCATACACTGACTACTCTTCCTCCTCAATTTTGGGTGAAGGGGATTTACGGCTTTGCTCAGAGTTGCATTGTTCTTGTTCAACTTGGTCCTTTGCAGAATGCTCCTTTTCCATTTGGGACTCCTCTTCAGCCTCTTTCTTTCGTTGTGTGGCCAACGTTTGTGCCGCCTATTTCGCTGCATCCTTTGGATTATTATATGCTAAGCTCTCCATGCCTTTGTTGTTACCTATGGCCAAGTCAGGAAGAGTATGAAAATCTGCTAGGCAATGCTTGATCACCTCCTGTATGGCATCATCAGTGATGAGATACAACAGATCAAACCACATCTGCTATGGGTTCTTCCATTCCTTAATGTAAGCTCAGTGGAAGTCTACCTTGAACTTAGCATTTTCGGACAGTTGTTCATATAACGTTAGGGACAACCGTAGGCATAGGTGGATGGTCATGTGGAAGCTCGACTCCATCAAAACCTAGAAAATCTTCATTTATGTGACCCACGTGGGGTCCTTCGTGGCCTAGAGGGAGGAAAACTATGCAGCCTCTGGCAATCCTACATTCAAGGGAGGAAACTGGTTGTCCTTCGAATGCTACCAAGAAACCAACACAATGGAGAGCAGAAACCACGTGTAGTCAAAGGTCTTTCTCTCATCTTGGGCCTTGTGACAATTCACAAGGAACTCGCTACATAAATAGCACGACCAGTTAAACTGCACATGCTTCGTGCATTATGCAACTAACAAGATCACAGGCATTAGAACCTCATCCACACGACACTTCCTCATAAATTTGTAGACTAGTATGTGGGTAGCAATCTTCACTATGGGATCATTGGTGGATGTGATGGAATAGCCGCATGGTTTCTTGATAAGCTCAAAATTACTTTTCATCATTTCCACCAAGTCTCTCTCGCTTGTCTTTCCACCAAACTCCTTCGCCGAATTCAAACCCTCATGTGGCAGGTACGTGATCCTGAGGATGAGTGTATCTATGATGGGGATAGGTTTTCCAAGCCATAAGCAACCATCATGTAGCAGAGTAAGAAGTTTTCATGTACAGGTGGTATTAATATTAGAGAAGTGGTAGTGGGGCACCCACAGTAGGTTCAACAACCCAGATTGCTCTACTCCGAGGATCCATTCAACTGACTCCAACTCATTGACACCCGAGTCTTTGTAATACATTCATCTCATATAATTCTCTGTCGCGAGGTGGGGGAACCTCTCATGGTCAGCAAGGTCCCAATCTTCCTTCATTAAGAGGGGAACCTGTGCTAGGCTCGGACCTTCGAAGGTTATCTTTTCTGGCAATAGGGGCCTATGAATGATGAATTTCTCTATGTTTAGGTCTTTGGTGACCTTTTCCTTCCCTTTACATGGAGGGATATATTCTGGTAACTTGGTGATGGGCTCCCTGCCCTAAGCATCTATATCTTTAACTCCCCCTTCGGCCTCCAAATCTACAACCTTCTTACATTGCTTGTCCTTCTTGTGTGTATGGGCAATAGAATTCTTCGTAGGCAACTCACACACTGGCACCAACCTCTTCTGCTTGTCTTTCTTTGGCTTTTAGATCTCTCACACAGGTGTAGGCTTCGGCCTAGGCAACCTCAGCACCATAGACACAAGAGCCGAAGCCTCCATTCTCATAACCTCTGGAGCAGCTCCTTCGGAGGTGACAATTCCTCTAGTGCTTGCAGTCTCAATGGTTCCTGGTCGTGACGTGGTGTCACAAATGAATTTCCAGGTTAACTCGGGCAAATTATTAAATGCGAGGCTTGTGACCAAATCTTCAAAGAACTTACGATTCATGAGTGACTGACAGCACAACTCAAAAACTCTAAGGGTGAAAAGTGTTCTCTACTGGACTGGCACACATAATTTATAGTATAATTCAAATTCAAATCCGATCGTTCCCCAAAAAATCAGTCCATTAATGCTGATTTAGCAGTAGATCTCTAAATATTTCAACCTTAAAAGTCTCCTGCCCACTCCTCCTAACTGTCTCTAGGTTGTAAAATCATGAACAATGACTCTAACAGTCACTTTCTAGCTATGTTGCATGGTATCTCCTTTCATAGTGCAGCTCCCTTCGCATAGCCTCTAATATAGTGACATCTTCCTTTTGCGCACAGCCCCTCTGTCGCATAGTTCCTTAAGTCGAGCAATGTAGTCTATAGTCCCACGCTTCCTTGAAACTGCCTGGACCACTAAGACTATCTTGTCATCATGTAGTTATTGAACCAAATTTCCCCTATACAGCTTCAATCTGCTTCAATTCACCTTTCTTGGAAAAGGATCTCCATTCAGCTTCGCGATCTAAACTGCACCCCCAACTATAATTTCTTTGATGACATATGGCCCAAGCTAGTGCATATGAAACTTTCCAAGAAACTTAGAAAACTTACTATCATTTAATAAGACCAGGTCATTTACCTTAAAAGTGCATATCTTGATGTGTCGATCGTGCCATGATTTTTCACGTTCCTTCTGTACTTGCTGATGGAATCTAGACAAGAACATATGTTCTTCGAGCTCCATTAGCTACACAAGACATTCTTCGAAGGCTTTAAAGTCTGCCATTCCTATGAAAGATGCTATGCGGGGACTAGGAACAATATATTCCATAAGCATGACAAATTCTACACCATAGACCAACGGAAAGATGTCTAACCTGTTACGTTTTTGCAAGTAGTCCTGTAAGCCCATATCACTACCTGTACACGTACATCCCAATCATTCCATTACACGTTGTAAACCTTTTTCAATGCATTCCCTAGGATATTATTGAAGTCCTCAATTGTTCCATTAGCTTGAGGATGATATGGTGTACTCTTCTGATGATACACCTAAAACTCCTGTGTGAGCACATTGATTGTTTCATTGAGGAAGTGCGTAGCGCGATCACTCATCAACACTTTTTGGTAGCCAAGCTTTGTTAACACGTACTGAAACAAGAATTTAGTTGTTGTGGCTCCTGTACAATCCTTCACAGGCTATACCTCTACCCATCTAGTTAGGTATTCTGTCATGGTGGTGATATAGTGCACCCCTGTTTTCTTGCGTGGGGGCTGAATTGGTCCTATAAATTCAATTTTCCATTTTTAAAATGGTTGCAATTATACCAAAGGATTTAATGGAAGCTTGTCCCTCCATGATGGTCTACCCATTCTCTGACATGTGTTTCTTTCGCTACAATATGATTTAGAATATTTATGCGGCATAGGCCACCACAACACGGGGAACAAAATATTTTGTGTCATTGTCTTTCTTGCATAATTTCCTCCCATAGCTCCTCCGTGAACTTTAGTAAGGATGCTATTTCATTCAAAATTAGGCACATACTGTCGGAGTATCTCATTTGAACCAATCTTGTATAATTGTCTTGCAATTACTAAGAAGTTTGTCGTGTGTACTACTAACTCCTTCTGTTGGCTGGTGTATCTTCCTTGACTCATTCTGGTAGTCAAGAAGTGGATAATATCTGCCAAATGATTATCTGCTATGCGCACCATGAAGAGTTGTGTGTTGGGAATCCCTTCCTCCAAATTAGTAGGCTCCTCCCCTGTTTCAATGTGCGACAAATGATCAGGTCCTACATTCAACCTTCCTGGCTTCACAATTATCTCAAAGTCATATTCTTGAAATAGCAGAAGCCAACTACATACCTTTCCCCCCAACAGAGGCTTATTGACCAGGTACTTCAAGGCAGAGTGGTCTGTGTACATCTTGAAATGTTTTCCTAAGAGATAGTGTATGAAATTTTGTAGCACATACACCATAGCCAATCCCTCACTCTCTTTCATTGAGTAATTTTTCTCAGCCTTTTATAATTTTATACTCACAAAGTCTATAGGGTGATCCATCTCTCCTTGATCGGCCTATGTCCGCACTTCCGCCAACACAACACAGGAGGCATCAGTGTGCAAATGGAATTCCTGTGCAAATGGAATACAAGACTAAGATCAGTGTTGTGATCATCTTTTATTTTAATACATCTAGATTGCGTTGACATTCTTCATCCCAATAGAATGTAGCATCCTTCTTCACCAACTTTTCCATAGGTGTAGTAATCTGAGCATAAGCCTTGATGAATTTTTGATAATATCCAGTATGGCCCAGCATTGCATGCAACCGTTTGACACTCAGTGGGACCTCCAAATTGAATATTACCGAGATCTTGGCAGGGTCCACCATTATTCCTTGCTTTCATACCACATGACCTAGTAGAATCCCAAAGGGGACACAGCACAAGCACTTCTTCAGGTTCAGGGTGATCTAATATCTTCGGCATGTATCCAAAATTAGGTGTAGACTGGCTACATGGTGCTTTACCAACCCAAACACCGTCAAGTCATCAAAATATGCCTCCAAGAATTTGTGAATAAATTCTTTCAATGTCACGATGACTATGCAAGATAATATAGAGAATGCATTTTTGAGTCCAAACGGCATCACACTATACTGGAAACACCCCCATTCCATCACAAAGGTTGTTTTACTCCTATCTTCTGGAGTGACCTTAATCTAATGGTATCTAGAGAACCCATCAATGAATGAATAGGCCTCCTCTCCTCCAACATGTTCTAGTACCTCATCTGAAAACAGTGTCGAAATAGGATCATGGACACACGCATCATTAAGTTTCCTAATATCTATGCAAATCCATATTTCTCCCTTCTATTTCTTTTCTTGTACCACCATTGGGCTCACCCAATCAAATTCCTCCACAGGTCCGATAATGTCTGCCTCAAGTATCTTGTCGAATGCCAAGTAGACCTTTTCCTTATATTTGGGATTAAGGTGATATGGCCTCTACTTAATGGGCTTCGCATCCATTTTCAATGTTATTTTCATCACACCCAATTCGCTTATGATGCCCTTCAGGTCTGAAAATTTTGTAGGAAAGAAATCCTAATATTCGCAGAACAATTCAAAAACCTTATCCACTATTGCATCATCCCAGTAATCCCCAATCTTTGAAAATTTAGGCTCTGCATCAGTACCAATGTTTATTTGCTAGTCTTCAACAATGCAGTGATATCCAGGTTCTTTATCTTCAAAACTTCGACTTCATGGTGGCCTTCCGATTTTGGGATATTGATATTTCTTCGATCTTCATCCTCCCATTCATCAGTCATATTCTAGCATTCAAGTGCATGGCGCAGCTGGGTGCTCCAATCTGGTTGAACCAATTCCAAAGGATCCTGCGAAATTCTAAAGATCATTGCCTTAACCTCCTGCAGGGCTTCATCAATGCTTTTGAACCCATCTTCAAAATTGGAAGTCATCACAAATCCTTCCCTTAATATATCCCACTCCATGATGTCATGGCGATGTTCCATTTCTAGGTACCAATTCATAGGGATTATATCTAGAGTGTGATAGAATAAGTGCACCCACTCTGGATTTGGCTATGCTCCATAGACTTTAGTCCACTTTGCCAAATGATCGCACAGATCATTTCTCCCATCATATTTCTCAATTAATGCACTTTAGGATGAGAAAATCGCAACTTCATCATCCTCCTGTAATCATTCTATTCATAAAAGTTGTCCTTGTGTGCACCCCACCATCGTGTGGGTGTAGCACACATTGCTAAATCCAACACTTGAAAGCGATAATCCTCAGGTACTTCTCTTTCAAAATCATTCAAAAAATTATCTACATCAGTTAAACCATCATAATAAGGTAAATTTATAACCTTCGATGACACACAACATAGTGATTTAGTCATCATGTTCCAGGGCAACATAGATACTTCATGCAACATGTTCTGCCAATGTTCCAATTCTTCATTTGAGTCTAGGTATAGGAGCTTTCGTGGTTGCATGCAATACATCCATCAATTGTTGGATTAATCCAGTCTTGGTCTCATGCTATAATTTTATAGATCTGATATAAATCGTCATCATTGTCCTCATAGTCGCGGACTGACTTAGTATAGCGCGGTCCTTATGTAGGGTCCAATGGTATTACAACACGGAGTGATTTCCTTTCAACTGACATTGTTCTCTTCTTCAAATTGATTACTCCATTCATATCAATAGCCCAATCAATTCAAAGGAGTGTGGGGTATGGATTGTTGTCATCAACAATTTCTATCACTTCAAAATCATCCCACACGCTCGCACCTTCTATATCTACGGTAACTCCATGCAGACGTCCCATAGGGATAATCTTCTACTAGTTTGCCATCCTCAACTAAATCAGAGACCACTGCGGTTCAGGTCTTCCCATTCTTTCCCATATCTACTTAGGCAAAAAGTTCACATCATATCCTAAATCAAAAATCACCTAGTCCATCTCATAGTCTCCTATCTGTGTGGTGAGCCTCATCTTGCACCCTATTCTTTCCTTGTGTTTACCGATCTTTTGGACTACGCAGTGTCCCTCAAGATCATTCTCCTTACTAGCACACTCTTTTATCAATTCTTGTAGCCCTTTCATAGCATTTCTATCACACAGTAGTTTCATACAAGTCTCCAAGAAGGTGGTAATCACATAGGGGTCAACCTTTGTAGGCACACTAGTTTTTGGCAATTTGTCCTGACTTCTTGAGGTAGAGGCCTCAACAAAGCTTTTCTTCACCTCCATAAACGTTTCCTTCGTACACTCCAGATCAAACCCAATATCCTTTTCTAGGGCCTTGCAGACCCATCCATCCTCTTCAATTCATTTTCCTTTATTGTCACCGGTTGTGATCCCACTTATAAGCATGATATTCACATTTGGATACTCTTTGTGGGGCTCGAATATCATCATCTATAAGTTTTGGGTAGGTCGTTGAGGTTGTGCCTTCTTCTCCTACATCTTAGCTATCAACACATGACATTCTTATATTGTGTGGTCAAGCTGAGTGCAGTATTGAGAAGATGAGCGTGTTTGACTTGTACACTCTCATGCGTAATGCCCTGGTGTTCCCAAATTATAGAAAATGACATGTCCACAACCTCTACCAGGTCCTCCTCCTCCTCGGCCTCATCCATGCCCCTGATATCCTCCATGCACTTCTACAGCACCCTGATCTAAAGTCTGAGTTTCTGCTTGCATTCGATACGTAGGTGTCCTTTCCATCATCAATTGGTATCTAAGGTATGGCACTCATCGTGGCCCACCAATTTTTTGAAATCGCAAAACAATTTTTGTGGTTTCTACGTATACTTTTGCAGCAAATCACAATTATCTGTTACATGTTTTCCAGCCACCTCACAAATAGTGCACCATAGTGTAGGCCCCATGCTTGGTCCTGCTGGAGCTTCCTGCCTTAGGGGCATTGCCCCCTCCCCTATGATACAGTTTGCGAAGACAAGGCAATGATCTTTGTCATGCCCCTGGCTCTTACACTTGAGGCACCACACTTCTTCCCCAACTTCATCCTAGCCTCCTTTTCTTTCTTTAAGCTATGCAATTCCAAGAAGACGTTCTTCCATTGTGATTGAATTTGTTGGACTCGAAAAGACATGTCCTGAATAGGCGTTTCATGCAATCTCATCGCAATTTCCCAAGCTTCCTCCTAAGTCCCTATCTTTTGCTGCGATAAAGAAATCCTTAGGTGGGGTAGGAGCAAGGCTATAAACCACTCATGGTGCTGACTATCTATGAGATGCATATTAGCTTCGCGGATCATGCACTTCAATATTTGATATAACTCCCAAGGCATTTCACCAACCCTCATCCTGATTTTTTTGAATCCAATTACCGATTGCAAGTCAGACTTAGGCTTACCGAATTCTTTGTTCAAAGCTACCTGAGTGTCTCCTAATGATGCCAACGGATTATCAGTGCAATAATTAATGTACCATGTGAGTGTGTGATCCTATAGAGATGTAACCAACTGCACCTTCTTTATACTATCATCTGTAATCTATTGTGATGTCCACAAAACCTTCGCAACAAACCAAAACTGATCTGCATCCTCACTTCCTAAGCCCTTGAAAACTGCCAACTTCACTGTATTCAACATGTTGAATAGTAGTGTTGGTGGTGGTGGTGTGGGCGAAGGTGTGTGCTGTGGAGGTGAAGGTGGAGGTGGAGGTGGCATGGACAGATGATGTATTCGCAGAAAACCATGCCTTATTAATTGGACAACACTCTGTAGTGAGGCTTGTACCACTCCCTCTTCATCACTTGAATGAGGTCTAATCAAGGGGCTATATTCAGGACTTGCTTTTTCTTGGTTGCTAAAGCTTCGTCCACTTTGTGTAGATCCAAACATCAAGAGCATCTTAATCCAAGTATTCAAATATCTCAAATACTTAACTCGCAGTCGCTTGAAGAAGCATTGCTCTGTTTCGTTGTAACTAATTGAGGTGTCAACCACGCACTATGTAACAAATCCTCCTATGACTCGGTCAAGCAAGTGATCGATATCGAATGCGATCTTATCTTCAGAAACTTCCAACCTCTGCACTATCTCCAGATTCCACACTATTGGACCATCAAGTTTCCACCTTCCTTGGTCGTCTACCAACTTAGAAATCCACTCATATAGTTTGAGTGGAAAGATGTAGAAGAAAATTTTGTGTATTTATGTGTACAAATATTTGTCCAACCACTGCTCTTTTGTCAGGCGCAGATTTTTCTTCTCCTGCGTCGTGAATTCGTGGATCTTCTTATCCAACCACTTCTCAATTTCCTTTTTGTTAGGATTCCAGTGATGCAACATCACACATATCTTTAGGCAGATCCCCGTCCCAGAAATGAAACGATTTGTTTGCTTAATGGGTCATGACCTAGGTTCAAAGTTAGTTGTGCCAAACAAAACCCTACACTATTGGACCTTTCAACATCAATCCACGTAGCACGAATTGAAGTCTCACCCGAAGCAGTATGGGGGGATGTTGGAACCAAGTTTTCACATCTAGAGATCAGTGTGATGCCTTTTTATGCCCTAGATCTACCTCCACATAGATATATAATCCCTTAGGGCTTGGTACTACAATTCCCTTTGAATGGCCCTTAGACCTTCGCGAAGGTCTACGACTGGCTTTTGCAGACCCTGAACAAATGAATTAGGTAGTTACATGCACCTTAGATTACTTTTAGATCAGTATGTACTCAGATCTACCCACTTGTTCAATAAAACTAACAGAAAATGTTATGATATTCGTGTAATCACTTAACATCCATTGTGTTCAATTAAAGAGATTCATCTAATATATTCATGCATCATTACATCATTAATTCATAAAGACATTTCTTCACCATAGGATATATCATAAACATAACAACAGAAAAAAAACATATAAAACATATGAATTTCTCCAACAACCTTCTTTATTGATCTTCAGGATAAGGTTACAGACTCAAAACTTCCCTGCGCACTCAGCTGCATGGGTCCGCACACTCAGCTATCAAATCTACTTTAGGCCTTTGCACACTCAGATGTAGAGCCTTTCCCCCCTCTAAGACTTACTTCTCTGCATTAATTCTCTAAGACTCCATTCATCGTACCCATAGACAAGGACATATATCTACCTTAGACTCTTTAAGACACACCTATTTATACAATCCCATGGTCTGTAGACCATCGGTCGATCTCAAGAATGGACTCGACTTTACATAAATTAGGGTAAAAACCCTTTTTGACTTCTAACTAACTATGCGCTCAGCATCCACAATTCAAGGAGACTTTACATCTTTTTATCATACTTTACATCAAAACTTGGGATTTTTCCCCAAAACTGACCCAGGGGACCCCATCCCAACACAATGCCTAGCCAAAATTTTGGCTCCCAAAAGGCCATTCTTTGAGTTATGAGGTTATATTTGTAACAAAGTGTGGGGTGACCCTTGACATTTCCCTTTGTGACTCTTTGACTACCCTCATGACTCTTCAGCTTCTTTAAAAATAACCCTTTGCATTACATAGTGAATGTTCACATTCCACTAATGACACTTGGAATTTCACTTACAACATATTTACAAATAATATACATTTTCCACATGTACCCATGTGAGAAAAAATAGGCTAGTGATAGCTTAACAAGGCAAAAAACTATGACACTAAAGTTTGGGGCAAGACCAACTCGGCAACCTCCACTTGATGATTCTTAGTCACATAATGATGCGAAGCTTGGTACCATGTTATGATGTCCCCAAACTACTTGATAGTGTCCTCCTTATAGTGGACTCTTGCCTCCATAGTTTCTAGATATATGGTCTGGGAACCTGTTTCCATCTCATCTTGAAGCATGCATATCATGGTGTAGACCATGACAAGACCACCGATGTGCTTCTTCATGTTTGGTGTGCTCAACTCCAAGTCATCCTTGGTGGCCTCTCACCTTAGCTTCTTCATGTACTTATCATCCTCTAATTGGACTTGGTTCTTGTGCTTTCTTTGGTCAGTGAACCTGCATCTATTCACTCTCTTCCTCAGCTTCTGGTTTTTGTGGCTCATCAACATTTACTGGCACTATTTGCTATGTCATTGTGTCTTTCCTTTGTTCTTCTTCCTATTTCTGCTTCTTTTCTTATCCTTTTCTTCTTGTATCTCATTCTTCCTTCGGTTCTTGTTATTCTTGCTACGATCTAATTTCTGCTACCTACAAGCTCTACTCTTCTCTCTTCCTCTGCACTATTCTCTATGTCATATGCTTTCTTTTTCTTCTATTGTCAAAGCTTCTTGCATGAAGGTTGAATATGATTTCACTGTACAACTTTGTTTTCCCTTTATTATGTCAACAATTTCCTCTTTCCCTAATCTTGTACTAGATTGTTTCCTTCCGCCCATTCTGTTAGTCTTGCTACCATGTTAGTGTTGATTCATTTTCTATAAATAGTTGGACATAAACACATATTGGTATGTAAATTGGTGCTTGCTCAAGTGCTTCCCTAGTACTGCTTTCACTGGTCTCTCTTGAAGTAGCTCTCTTTAGTGCCATGGTAAAATTACTGTTGGAGATAAGTGATTCATGAGTGTGATACTTATGGGATAGAAAGGACACTCATGGAAAGCAAACATTAGCTCTTACAACTCTAACTTCAGAGCATGATCAAGCAAAAACTAGGGCATCTGATGCGAGGAATTGCGCAATTTTCACTGACAGGGGTGACTGACTAACTATGGGAACTACGCACTGCATAGTCCTAGTAGTCAGTGTGGAAACTTGATGACTCGAATTGCGCAATGCGCATTTCATTCTCAGTCAAGGCCTAGGAGATACTACGTATTGCCCAGTGTCAGTGACCAAGCTGGGAGACTAGCTCCTAGAACTATGCAATGTACAGTTGGAGCCAGCCTAGCACAGGCTCTCCCTAATTCCAGAATCCAAGGTAGAGGCTAAGCTCCTAGAGTGTGAAATACATGAAGTGAAGTGTGAGACCCAGGCAAGCAGAGCCCAGATCTATCCATTGGGAGTGTGAAGACAAGCAGATCTCAAGGATGATGTAAGGATGAGTGCATATATGACTACATGTAAATGTATTCATGTAAAACAAGTGGAGGAACGGATCAAACTGAATGAATAGGAGGCATGTAAAGGGAGTCGCCACACGTGACTGTTGATGTAAACATGGGAAAACTCATGTGAAACGTGGGAAAACAATGTATTACTTGAAACAGCACTTCTACAAGCTAAAACAACTTAAAATACTAGCGGTCATTCAATAAAATGATTGAAACAACATTATCACAAGTTAAACAAACAAAAGCCATAGAAAAAGAACCAAAAGATGATAAAATCAAAACTCACCCTGAAAAGTGATGGCAATGCTTTGAAGGATCATTGATCTCCTAGGGAAGCTAGAGGTTGATGATCCAATGTATAAGTGAGTTCTAGAGGCATCCATTACATATATTTGATAAAATGGAGTTCATGAGATGTATGATTGAGATCAAGGGCAACAAAGACAATTGGAAAAAAGTTCTAAAGATGGAAATGTGTCACCTTCAGGAAACTAATAATAAATCCCTACTTCCTAGGGATGTTATTCCTCTTAGGTTGTTTCTTTTCGGGAAAATTGCCATGCACTGCCTGAAAATATTGCGCAGTTCTAGGAAGGACTACGAAACTCTCTGGTTCATGCACTAAGCAGTTTTTGAGCATAGTAGGTGGTGAGCTCCAGTATTGTAGCAATAATGCTGCAACTCCTGGGACTCCCTTCTTTACTTTTATCAACCTGCTAGTTCGTAACAAACTTGGAAGCGACGGTGTTGTATGCACAAGTACTAGCTCTTGCCACAGCTGTCACAAGTGCGCTGGCACAAGTCCGCTAGGGGCTTAAGCCAACTTCTATGAGCTCTGAGAAGAAGCATTTTAACTGATGGAAGAAAGCTAACTAAAAGAAGGTTGATCTACTTGCAGAAAGAAACTGGAAAGCTGAAAGGAAACGTAAACCCTAGAAAACCCTAATTTCACCAGTATCCCTACCGATGCAAGAAAGAGGATGCAAGCTACTGAAAGAAATTCCATTGACTTATAGGAAGTTAAATACATGTATCTAAGCTACTTCTACAGTAACATCTGAAAAGAACATCTTTTTGTATTTTTGGATAAGTTTCCAGAATTATCATGCATGCGATTTGACTGTTTTGACTGTGCAGAGTTGGATTGGCCAGAGGAAATGCTTGGCTGAGGTTGGGAAGGTTCAGAGAGGGCCTAATGGGTCCCTAACACCCTTCCAGAGATTTTCACAGAGTTTGGCTATCAAGAAACCTCATTCGTGAGCTTCTACAGGAAGTCTGCAGGACTTAGTGGATGGAGGTGAGGACAGATGTAGATGGCTGGATTTGTTTAAGGAGGAATGAAGCAAGGATGCACAAAAACTAGGGTTATGTGAGAAAATGGAAAAGGGAAGGCTAGAAGCTGAGCTGAGGGATGGAGCAGATGGGTTTGATGAAGTATGGGTAGGTAGAGAAGTGGTACAGGTGCTTTGCAAGTCGTTTTTCCAACTGAACCAACGAAGACTTGTAAAATCAAAGACCTAGTTACGTCGACCTAATCTTATCTAGCTGTCAGTAAAGAGAATGAACAGAAGTCTGAACTGAAATTAAACCATGTATACTAACTCATGCAACTAAGCAAGAAAAATTCTGAACTTGTAACCAACTTCTACACATGAAAATCAAACACTAGTGATTGCATGGCAAAGCAAAATCGGTGTTTTTGTGGGCAGCAAGGTCACCCTGATCCCAGCTCCTAATCCCACTGAGGGAGACGTGAAACCAGAGATGTTTGATGGCCCTTTTTTGAAGCTTTTCCCTGTTAACAACCTATCAACTAAACCTGAGCATCAAAAGTCTTTCTAACCATTAACAGTGACCTAGTTAATCAACAAGATTTAATCTACTTAACAGAAATAATTTTGCAAATGAATGAAGAACAAATAACAATACATAAAGGAGGCCTTAGCACTCAGGTTGGGCCCAACCCCAAGAGGTGCAAGCTCCTATAAAGAACTCAGATCTGATGCCAAGTAAAGTTGCTTCTCATTAGTCAAAAATAATCATCACAAGAAATTTGTACAGTAGTAGCTAAGAAAAACAATCTGAAAAAGGACAGCACTATAGTGCAAATACCAACAGTTCCAAAAGTAAAATACGAAGGCTAAGGCCTTCTTATTTATACAATATGAGGGGGCTAACAGCCCTCCTAGATTCAAGGGATGCGGTTGTTCCAACTGCTAGTAGACAGTCACTCTTCCCAAAGCTGCTTGGCTGCCTTTAGAACTCGTTTTGGTGGCCTATTGAGCTCGGAGTTGAGGGTGGAGATTTCGAGGAAGGGCAATTTAATGCCACAAACAACCTCCCTACGAATCCTCACCTCAAGCTTGGCTATCACCTAGGCCATAATTGCTTGTTTTTTGCTCCAAAATTTGTCCAAAAAACCTGAAATGACCACACATTAGCCTCCTTGGTAAAGTGACCACCCTTATTCGTTCAAATAACATAAGCATACTAGAAAAACATGCATAATATATGAAAAATGGAGGATTGAACAAGGAAAATTAGGCAAAATGAGCCCAATAAGTTACCCAATTCGGGGCTCATCATCACCCCACTGCTAAATGGGTTGCTCATCCTCTGAGCAACTAGTCCAGCTCATCATCCTTTATGGATTTGATCGCCTCCCTCATGTCCCAAGCCTCTGCTGTGATATCCTCTTCCCAGTCATGGAATCCTGCCTTCCTTTCCACTTCCTCCCATTGTCTACCTTCTTCCTCTTCCTTCACTCCTTCTAGCAATCCCAAAAGTAAAGAAGGACTGAATTTCAAGCCAATCCAATTGGCCTACAAATTCCGCATCAACTATTTGTAGAGGGGTACCCTTGCCAAGGCTTCCCTCATCCTGGTGGGATAGTGGTATTCTTTTATCTTCAGGCTGTGAGGCAGTGTGTTCCACCGCCTTGTGCAGGCATGCATGCAGTTTTCTCCCAACAGTCTCTCCATGTCCTCAAAGTGGGCAATGGCTTGAGCCTATTGCTCAATGTATTCTGGTAGCTCCTGAGGACTGTTGGCCAAGTGCTGGTGGGCGCTTATCACTGCTGATGGGTCATCCGGCTCTTCTCTGATCATGAGAGGCTCACTGAGCTCTCTGCCTATGATACTGCGGACCTCTGCTGCTCTCTTCTCCTCATGGCTCATCCAAGAGGCCATGGCCATAAGCTGGACATCTCCTATCACCATATTGAGATCCCATGCCTTCATGTCCGGAAGGGAGAAGTTGTGCAAGTAGAACTCTGTTAATTTGGCCCTATCCTCAGATGAACTACTGCCACATAGAGCTGCAAACTAATGATAATTTTGGAATGGGGTGATGCCCCTTTGAGCCAAGGTATTGATCTAAAACTGTAACCACTCATCCTTGAGGTATAGGGCATAGGATTTGGCAGGTTGCCTACATTGCAGAGCTTCCATTGCCCAGCTGGCCATGCAGGCCAGTTGGGCCTCCTTTTCTTGTACCTGTTATTTCAGAGACTGTGTCTCCAATTCTTTTTCCTGTAGCTATCGATTCAGTGTCTCAATTTCAGTCTGCATCCCTTCCTTTCTCTGTTGTTCATCAGGGGTATCTTTGGCTGTTGTGGGCACCTCCTGTTGTTGTTGTTCTCCCAATATATGAGGCTTGTCTTCCTTCTTCTGTCCCTGTAATTGTAGCTGTTGTCTAAGCAGCTCATTTTCTTACTGTAGCTTAACCTGCTGGCTACTCTCCACATGTCGTACCATAGCCAATTCCCTCCTTGCCTCTTTGAGTTGTTCCTCTAGAGGACCTATATCCGCCACACCCTTGGACTTAGCGATTTTCATCCAAGTGTGGGTCTTCACTCTCTCTTCTTCTAGTGCAAGGAAAAGTGGCACTGTGAGTTTTTGAGGAATGATCTTTCCGGCCTCCAAGAAGTTAGAGTAGGAGCTCAAGCTAGGCTGGGGGCTAGGTTCCACAATGTTCTCCACCTTTTCTTCCTCCTATGGTGATTTAGCTGCCTCACCTTCCATTTCTTCGGTCTCCTTCAGCCTAGCCAGTGTTTCCTATAGAATAGTCTCAGCATCCTGTAGAGAGGCCTTTGTGTCCAACATTTTCATTCTCTCCCTCCAGGTGGATGTCTTCGGGCTTCCCCGTTCATAAGTGATGGATGCCTTGGAGGGGGAGCTTTCCTTTTGTGTGGTAGGGGTGTTTTAAATTGTGATTGGTTCTTTTGACGGAGGCTGGGGTCTGCCAGTCTTAATCCTCACACTCCTTGCCTTAAAATACAGGGGAGGCTCCCTCTTTCGCTTTTCCTTATGATTGGGAGATGTGCTTAGGGTGGCCAGCATAGATGTTGCCTCCCTAGCTAAAATTTCCGGTGATTTTTCCCTCTGTTGCTCTATCTTTAGACTTCCTGTAGAAAGTCCCCTGCTGACTGTTTTCTATCTTCCTATAGAAGCAGTTTTCAGGCTTCCTGTAGAAACAGTTTTCACTATTTTGGCCTGCTTGGCTGGGGGTGTCTTCTTCTTCAATTTTTTTGTGGTTTCCTTGGATGTGCCCTCACTTTCTTGGACCTTTTCAGTCATTTCTGCCCTGATTTGCAACTGTTTCTCCCTTGGCATTTGTGATTTTACTCCACCCACAGCTTTGGCCTCAATAGCTTGGCCTTTTTCTTCTTTCTCTTCTTGCTCTCCTTGTGGTGGTCTGTCCTAGGTTTCTTTACCCTTAGTTTTCTTCTCTACCTCAATATGCTCCCTTTCCTCACTACTGGATGAAGTGAGTTCTTCGGCCAGAATTCAGATATCATCATCCTTGGACATATTGCGAAAAATCTTCTAGGAGAGAGGGACAGTATAAGTATGGAGGGAATCTTCTATTAGAAGCTTGATAAGCCCATGATGGGCCAGCTGGTCTGGTGTCCCTTCCTTCAGTTTTGTGCCACACTCAATCAATGACTGTAGGAGGAAGTAGCGGATGCTTAGCTTTTCTTCTGTGGGTAAATCCATCTTATGTCTGAGTTCAGTTAGCAGCCGGAAGTGATAACTGTATACAACACTGAATTTCCCCTCACAGGTAATGTATTTCATAATCTAAAGGCTGACCTCACTCCAAAATTGACGTAGGCTAGCTCTCCGGACCCCATTTTTATCCTCTGAAAAGTGTTCTTCTGGTAGGAAGAATTCCTTTTTGGCCTTCTCGCCCAATTTCCTTTCCTCTTTATCCTAGGGTATCCCCAATGGCAAGTCAGTGACCCAACTAATGAGTTGTGGGGTGAGTTTTAAGGTCAATCCTCGGAAATTTATAGTGGCCAGTATCTTGGATTTAGGCTGCAGGGACCTTAGGAACTCCTCTGTTATCTCATCATCGTGACCTTGAATTCTGTCACAGAAGGTCATCCAATTTTCACAGGTAAATAGGTCTACCACCTTAGGAGTTTCTCGCAATTTCTTGGAATCCGAGGGTTCCTTTTTGATAAACCCTCCTGGCATGGTGAAAAATACTCTGTTTTGGCTTGTGTTCTGATCAGAAGGGGAATTCTGTGTATGGTTTCCTCCTTTGATTCTCAGGACAGGGTTTCTCAGATGTTTGTATCTCCCTTTTCACCAATTCCCTGGTTATAATGTTGTTGCTGCCCCAAAACTTGACTGTCAAAAGGAAATTAGGCTCTCACAGACAGAGTGCAGAGCTTAATTTTCACACCAACCATATACAAGTCACATTTTTTTATGCACGGATCAATCCTTACAGAGGTTTATCGTTTCTACAGGAGGAATTCGTTAACAGGAACCGTGGAGGAGAATGTGACGCAACATCATTTGAAAGAAATTCCATGTATCATACAAGCAAACCACCATTCTTGACCCACAGGCAGACTTGTTTTAACTTTCCCTACTCCAAATAGTTTAATTTACCACCTTTTGAAATATCATGCATGGGTATGGCGTTTTTCGAGCCTACCTCTCTTCGAAACTCCAATTCCGATGCAGAAGATCCAGGTTTCTCTACTCCAGGAGGCTATGTTGTGCTTCCTGTAGAGCTCCTTCCTATAGAGAGCTTTGTCGGCTTCTGGAAGACGTCACAGCGCTTCTGAGCAAGCCTGGGATGCGGGAGGAGTTTGAAACGGGCCGAGAAGCTCGGGCTAACGAACTGCAGAGGAGGAGGACACATACGTTGCTGACAATCGGTTGCAATAGTAAATGACAATGGTTAATGTGAGTGTTATGGCCAAAAGATTTTGAATTATGGCACAATTCATGGCGCTGGGGTGAGGTGTCCAGGCCGATCCATTGGCCAACATCACGGCCATCATTCTCTGGCGTGTCTCTGACTGCCATTTTTCTATCTCTGCCATTACCCGCTGTCATCACTACCCATCTACTGATTTTACTGCAAATCTGCTGATTTTCCTCGACTGGACACTTCCCATGTGTCAGCTCCACGTCCCTTTGGCGGATTCGAGCGTAACTGAGTTCATTCGGATCCCACGAGGCCATTCGACTGACTGTGGGTGGCCAGTTGACTAGCCACCGAATTTGTTCAATCCGCACCATTCACAGACATGCAATTTTCATAGTATAGTCCATGCAATTTGATGAAATAAGGTAAGGCACTTACCTGTGTGGCCGTGGACATGCTTTGCAGGTTTCCAGACGTTGAACGATGGCTTTGCTCACTGTTGCTTCGTGCACAGGCGCTAGAATTCCTTCGTTCATTGGTTGATGCTACATGCAAGGCTTCGAGACCCGATCCACTGGTTCTGAACATTGCATGCATGGATCTGTCTTTTATCAGCTATCAGGGAGGTGTTCACGATCAAGCGGAGCTGGTTGCATGCCTCCTGCGTTGATTTCAACTATTATTGAATCCATAGTGTGCACTCCAGGTGTATCAGCTGCTACAGGATTCCTGTAGTTGTTTCTCCTCCTGGGATGCATGCTGAAATGAGAAGGGTTGTATTCACGATTGAAGGGTTCTGATAAGATTTAACAAGTAGAGTGTGTGAGCCTTCATGTACTTGATTTTTCCCTTGAAAAAAAAATTTCAATCTGAGGAAAATAAGACTCTTTGCATGACTGTGTAGGAAACAGGTCCAGATTGTTGTAATGGTGGTGGAAAGAGATGAAACAGGTGATGGATGGAAGAAAGGGGTGGCTGCATGCCTCATCAACATATTTCAAGCTTTAAATCCCTCTCCAGAGTCGATTTTTGCCTGCCCAAATGTTCTACACGATGTTTCCTATAGAAATGTAGAACTTCCTATAGAAAGCCCTGAAACTTCCTGTAGGAGGTTGAATCTTGACCCGAATGTGTCCAAATCCTGGAAAAAGTGAGTGGCCATGGAGGGAGTGTCTGTGAGGATGTCTGGTAACTTGGTATGGACCCCTGTCCTTGTTTTGCGCGACCTCCTTTATCTGCACTGCATTCCCTGCAACCTGCAATAATTCTTCAGAGATTAGACATGTTTCTTTTCTTTTTTTTCTCTCTTTCCTCTTTTTTTTTTCTCTTTTTTTTTTTTTTGAAAGACAGCAGGGGCGCCTTTATGACGTTTTCACCCCCACTGTCTGCCCTGGGCGCCTCAGAGAGGTTTTCACCAAAGGATCTTTTTATTCAAATTCTTTATTTTCTAAGAGATAGTAGGGGCGCCTCCTTGAGGTTTTCACCCTCACTACCTGCCCTGGCCACCTCAGAGAGGTTTTCGTCCAGGGATCTTTTTATTCCTCTTTTTTTTTTGATGATCAAGGTGTGGCCGAGACAGAGGCAGAACCCTGCTCTATTACGAGCACTGATTTTTCCATAGTTTCAATGAACTCCTACCTTGAAAGGGGTTTCCTGTAGATTTTCAATCGATGCCCATTGACAAGCATGGGGATGGCTTCTTCATCAATGGTCCTGATAAGGACTAAACCATTGTCATTGCATTTCTCCACTGTATATGGTCCTAACCATCTTGTCCTCAGCTTTACTTTGAAATCCTTGTATCTTGAGTCATACAGCAGCACCCAATCTCCGGGGCTGGAATTGCTTTTCATTAAGGTTCCGCTCATGCCATATCTTCCTCTGGAGTTGAACTACTTCTGAGTGGAGGAGAGCCTGCATTCTTTGTTCATCTAATCCATTCAGCTGCAATAATCTTTCACGTTGAGCATGGCTGAGATCTAGATCCAGATGAGCTGCCACCCTTAATTTATTGTACTCGAACTCTATGGATAGCAAAGCTTTCTTCCCATAGACCAGCTCATAAGGTGTGAAACCGGTTGTGGTCTTCCAAGTGGTGTTGTAGGCCTAGGTGGCCTCAACCAGGTGATCTGCCCAATCCTTTCTACTGCTGCTCACAACCTTAGTCAAAATCCCTTCCAATGCTCTATTAGTGACTTCCACCTGCGCATTTTCTTGAGGATGATAGGGGGTGGAAGTCTTGTGCTTGATCTTGTGATGAGCGAGCAAATCTTCAATCGGGTTGGAGGTGAACTGGCTTCCTTGATCCGTGACTAACTCTCTTGGGTAGCCATACTTGTAGAAGATATTTTCCCTCAGAAACTCAGCCACCTTTTCTTCTGTTGCTGCTTTGATTGTCTTCGTTTCTGCCCACTTGGTCAGATAGTCAGTGCACACAATGATGTAAGACCGTTGCTTAGAAGGAGGGTTGATAGGACCCACAAAATCCATGCCCCACTTCTCAATGGCTTGAAGGTCACTTGAGGTTGGAAAGGCATTTCATCCCTTGGAGTCGATTTCCCCATCCTCTGACATCGGTCACACTGGCTGATGTATCTTCTCACATCTTGATGAAGGGTAGGCCAATAGTAGCCTGCCTGTAGAATTTTGATGGCAGTCCTTTTTGCTGTAAAGTCGCCTCCACAAGGTCCGTCATGACAAGTTAGGAGGATGTCAAAGACTTCCTCGTCCCTAACACAATGTCTCAAGATCTGATCTGGGCCAAGTTTAAACAGGTTGCCCCCAATCCAAGTGAACGGGGCACTTTTCCTTACAATTCTGCTCTTCTCCTTTGAGGATAGATGAGGAGGGAACTGTGCTGAGACCAAGTAATTTGCTATATCATAAAACCATGGAGAGAGCACTGAGATAGCAAATAGATGTTCAGCTAGCATCTAGTCATCCACTGTTCCTTCTTCACCCGCAGGCAAGTCCAATCTAGACAAGATTTCAGCAACAACATTTTCCTTACCTGGCTTGTCAACAATCGTCAAATCAAATTGCTGCAACAAAAGTAACCATCTAATGATATGAGCATTGACATCAGGCTTATTCATTAAATATCTAATCGCAGCATTATCAGTGTGTACAAATGTTTGATAACCAGTGATGTAGTGTCTAAACTTGTTTAGGGAATGGACTACAGCCAGGAACTCTTTCTCGGTTACAGCATAGTTCATTTCTGCCTTGGGACAGGTTTTTGTTGACGAAGTATATGGCATATGGGAGTTTCTCCTCAACTTGTCCTAAGGCCGTCCCTATGGCTTTGTTCGAGGCCTCAATGTGGATGTGGAAAGGTAGTGCCAAGTTTGGACCTCTCAAGATCGGGGCGGACACTAGCTTATCTTTCAACTCATCCAGTGCCCCTTGATAGTTGTCAGTCCATTTAAACTCAACATCTTTCCCTAAGAGTCCAAACAAAGGCGAGGCTAGCTTACTGAAGTCTTTAATGAATCTTCGATAATATCCTGCTAAGCCTAGGAAACTCTGAACATCTCTTACCTTTTGAGGAGGTGGGACCTTTTGGATGATAGCAATCTTATTAGGGTCCACCTGTAATCCTTGCCGAGAAATGGTATGACCTAGCACGGTCCCTTCAGTCATCAGGAATTCACATTTTTTAGGACTGAGGGACAGGTTCATCTCAATGCACTTGGTTAGAACCTTTCCCAGATTAGTCAATGCTTCTTGGAAGTTGGACCCATAAGGAGTAAAGTCATCCATATAGATTTATACCGAATCATGGACCAACTCAAAAAAGATGCTCAATACTGCTCACTGGAAAGTGGCAGGAGCGTTGCATAGCCCAAAGGGAAGGACTCGGTAGGCAAAGGTACCCCAAGGACAAGTGAAGGTGGTTTTATCTTGGTCTTCCAGGCTGATTTGGATCTGGTTATACCCGCTGAACCCATTTAGGAAAGAGAAGAACTTCTTCCCTGCCAGTCCATCCAACACCTGATCTATGAAAGGCAAGGGAAATGGTCTTTCTTGGTGGCTTTATTAAGTTCTCGATAATCTACATAGATTCTCCACTTCCCGTTCTTTTTTGGCACCAGCACTAGAGGTGAGACCCACTCACTATCGGAGATAGGATAGATGAATCCTGCATCCAATAATTTTTGCAATTCTTCTTTGACAATGTCCTTAAGGGCTGGATTCATTCTCCTCTGAGGCTGCCTAACTGGTTTACAATCTTCTTTAATGTAGATGTGATGGGTACAGACCAAAGGATGGACTCCTTTCATCTCCTTTTCAACTCCAAGCGAAAGCATCTAAATGATTGTTCAATAAGCTACGCAGCTCCTTCTCTTGGGAAGGAGATAGGGAGGAGCTGATCTTTAAAGTTCTTTCGGGACCAAACTCCACATTCTTAACTCTGGGAGAGGTTGGATCAGTCACATAGAGGTCCACTAAGGTGCTAGCTTGGGTATCCTCGACCAATTCCTCTAAGGACAGTGCACTAGGAGGTGGATTTTGAATCAAAGTCTCAATCAAATCATCATCGGTTTGAGGACCTCCCCTAGTGGTTTCTACTGTGCACAATGGTGCAGAGTAGACCTCATCCTCATCTCCTTCTTCCAAACAGAGTGGTAAGTCATGTTCTAGTAGAGGTTGGGCAGGAGGATATAGGACCAGCTGCTTGGACATAGGCCCATTCTTGATGGTCATGCTTCCAGCTCGGCAACTGATGTAAGCATCCGCTGTGGCCAACCAAGACCTTCCCAAAATGAGGGGGTATCCAGTGAGCTTTGCCTTTCGCTAAAGGACCAAGAAGTCCGCAGGGTACTCCCAAGAGTCAACAAATACCAAGACATCTTCCACAATCCCTTCGGGAGTCACAGTGGAGTGATCTACCAACTGCAGGACTGTCGAGGTCTTCCTTAAGGAATTCTAAAGGTTGAGTTTAAGCATGGTGTCCCTGGTCATCACATTAATGGCATCCCCTAGATCAATCAAGGTATGGGGAATTATGGTGCCATTGATGTGGACATCAACTGCAGGACTCCCAGGGTCCAAATACTTTGGACAGATTACTTGCCCCAACATTAGATCAGACAGTTGTCCGATGACATTGATAGTCGAGGCATCTCTCTTTCACCTGCCTGGGTGCCTGAAACACTTCTCCTTAATTCATTTGTTGTACATCGGTACATCTTTGATGGCCTGGAGAAGTGGTATTTTCACACACAACTGTTTCAGTTCTCCTAGAAGTTCAGTCTCCTCTGGGTTTGGTTCTGTGATTACTGTTAGTCGCTCAGGAAAGGGTGGAATGGCTTTGGGTTCACTTTCTTCTTTCTCCTCCTCGTCCTCTGGGGGAGGAGGTTGGCGATCTGGAAGGGTCTTCCCGGATCGCAGGTTGATCTCCTGGATCTCCACAACATAGGTAGGACATGTTGTCTCCCCAGTGTATACCTGCTGGGCCTGTCAGTTGTTGGGGTTCGGGTTCAGTTGAGCAGGCATCTGGGGTTGCCTTGGAGGAGTAGGAGGTAATGGTTGTGGTTGAGCCGGTGGTGGAGGTAGAATGGCGGGAGGAGAGTTGTATTGGGGCCTCTACCCCGGTTGAGGTGCATTCCGCTGAGGCTGTGGCTGGACATGTGAGTGAAACAAATGAGCAGTGGGTTGAGTATGGTATTGAGGTGGATAAGACCACGGAGGAGGTGCAGACCAGGAAGGATGAGCAGGGGGACCCCAAGAAGGCATGTGAGCAGATTGGTTGGGGCTATAATAAGCTTGGGATGGCCCTTGCATCCCCTGCTGGTAAGGTCTGGGTCCATGCGGCCTCCTTTGGTTGAGGAAGTAGAGAGGTTCAGTGGGTGCCTCAGTCCCTTGGTACATGGCTTTGAATCTAGGTAAGGTTGGGCATTAGTTTTTGGGGTGGTTCTCCTCACAAATGAAACATACCTCTACTGAGTGCAATGGACACTCGTTCTTAGGGTGCTTCCATGTACATCTGGGACAAAAAATGGCCAAAGCCCTCTCAGCTTCCTCTTTCTTTTGTTGGATTCAGAAAGTATCAAGTTGCATGGCAATGGTCTGTCTCATCTCACTTTTGAGGTCTTTCATCTGATTAGAAAACTCATGCTTGGAGAAGGTAGTACTAGCTGAAAGTGGATTCCCCTTACCTCTTTTCCGCGCTACCCTAGAGTGGTTTATAAACACAGTCTTTATGTCCTCATAAGGTAGTTGGTAAATGTCTCCTCCAGCTAGCATGTGAAGGGTATCTAGAAGGTCTTCAGGGACTCCTCGGAGCAGAACCAGCTTTAGAGATTCTGGGTCAAGTGTGCACCTGACCCGTTTATAGCTAAGTTGGAACCTTTCCTCGTAGTCCTCTAAAGACTCATCATTCCCCATGGTCATCTGAAAGATTTCTCCCTTGGTTTCCTTTGACCTACAGTAATCCCAGTATTTGTTGTTAAAGGCTTACTGCATCTGAGCCCAAGTAGTGATACTGTTTCCAGGTAACCCCATGAACCAGCGTAATGCTTCATCCTTGAGGGTAGAGGGAAAGAGTTTCAACTTTTTCTCATCTTCTGTATAGTCATAAGTTTGACAAAGGATAGAAAACTCAAGCAGGAAGGTATCAGGGTATTCAGTGGTCAACCCATGGAAATGAGGTAAGGCTGAGGGACTTATGTTCTTCATTTTCATGTCCCCGTTGCTCTCTCGGATGGGGAAGGTACCTTCTATTCTCTCGTCATCATCTCTACCATTTCTGTCGTCAGCCATGGTCTCAAAAGGAATGTTTTCTTGCTCTTCTTCTATTATAGGATCTTCATATATCTCAGGAGTTTCACCTATAGGTCTTCTGGATCACTACCACCAAAGAAGAGAGAAGGGTGACTCA
This sequence comes from Pinus tabuliformis, assembly GCA_031772625.1. Lineage (NCBI taxonomy): Eukaryota > Viridiplantae > Streptophyta > Pinopsida > Pinales > Pinaceae > Pinus > Pinus tabuliformis. The sequence continues at coordinate 85,230,543 of CM062815.1, read as the reverse complement.
GTGAAGTGGTGCGGGTGTTGGGTAGGAATTTTCCGGTATTATCTCTATTCCCACGAGGCATGAAAGGATTTTTGGTTGTTTTTGCTCTTTTTTTTTCTCTGCTTGTACTTGCAAAACTGAAACAGATGGAATTGCAACTAACTAAAATCTATCTTGCAGAAATGAAAATGCAGAATTGAAATGAAAGTAGGAAAGGACTAATCTACTTTGCTAAAATCAAATTGCTAGAATTAAATGCTAGACTACGCTTGCAGAATTGAAATTCTATTATGCGCTTGCAGAATTGAAAGGCTAATCTATGAAAGCAGGAAATGTCTAATTTACTTTTGCAGAAATGAAATTGCAGAATGGAACTGAAATAAACTACTTAGCAGAAGGTTAGAGTAGGAAAATAGAAGAAAAGTAGCAATCACAAATACTCTGACGCTTCCCTGGTAACAGCGCCAAAAAGAGTGGTGAGCTCCAGTATTGCAGCAATAATGCTGCAACTCCTGGGACTCCCTTCTTTACTTTTATCAACCCGCTAGTTCGTAACAAACTTGGAAGCGACGGTGCTATATGCACAAGTACTAGCTCTTGCCGCAGCTGTCACTTGGTCAGCTGGCACAAGTCCTCTAGGGGCTTAAGCCAACTTCTATGAGCTCTGAGAAGAAGCTTTTTAACTGATGGAAGAAAGCTAAATAAAAGAAGGTTGATCTACATGCAGAAAGAAACTGGAAAGCTGAAAGGAAACGTAAACCCTAGCAAACCTTAATTTTACCAGCTATCCCTACTGATGCAAGAAAGAGGATGCAAGCTACTGAAATAAATGCCATTGACTTCTAGGAAGGTAAATACATGTATCTAAGCTACTTCTATAGTAACATCTGAAAAAACATCTTTTTGTATTTTTGGATAAGTTGCCAAAATTATCATGCATGCGATTTGACTGTTTTGACTATGCAGAGGTGGATTGGCGAGAGGAAATGCTTGGATGAGGTCGGGAAGGTTCAGAGAGCACCTAATGGGTCCCTAACACCCTTCCAGAGAGTTTCACAGAGTTTGGCTATCAAGAAACCTCATTCGTGAGCTTCTACAGGAAGTCTGCACGGGTTCTACAAGATGTCTGTGATTTTCTACAGGATGTCTGGAATTTTTCTACAGGATGTTCAGAAATGGGATTTTGGAGGATGGATGGATGGAGAAAGATGAAGGAGTGGGTATGGAGGTAGGATAAGGGTTGGAGGTGGTCCAAGACTTGGTGGATGGAGGTGAGGACAGATGTAGATGGCTGGATTTGTTTAAGGAGGACTGAAGCAAGGATGCACAAAAAATAGGGTTATGTGAGCAAATGGGAAATGGAAGGCTAGAAGCTGAGCTGAGGGATGGAGCAGATGGGTTTGATGAAGTATGGGCAGGTAGAGAAGTGGTACAGGTGCTTTGCAAGTCATTTTTCCAATTGAACCAACGAAGACTTGTAAAATCAAAGACTTAGTTACGTTGACCTAATCTGATCTAGCTGTCAGTAAAGAGAATGAACAGAAGTCTGAACTGCAATTAAACTATGTATACTAACTCATGCAACTAAGCAAGAAAAATTCTGAACTTGTAACCAACTTCTACACATGAAAATCAAACACTAGTGATTGCATGGCAAAGCAAAATCAGTGTTTTTGTGGGCAGCAAGGTCACCCTGATCCCAGCTCCTGATCCCACTAAGGGAGACGTGAAACCAGAGATGTTTGATGGCCCTTTTTTGAAGCTTTTCCCTGTTAACAACCTATCAACTAAATCGGAGCATCAAAAGTCTTTCTAACCAGTAACAGTGACCTAGTTATTCAGCAAGATTTAATCTACTTAACAGAAATAATTTTGCAAATGCATGAAGAACAAATAACAATACATAAAGTAGGCCTTAGCACTCGGGTTGGGCCCAACCCCAAGAGCTGTAGGCTCCTATAAAGAACTCAGATCTAATGCCAAGTAAAGCTGCTTCTCATTACTCAAAAATAATCATCACAAGAAAGTTGTACAGCAGTAGCTAAGAAAAACGATCTGAAAAAGGACAACACTATAGTGAAAATACCAACAGTTCCAAAAGTAAACTACGAAGGCTGAGGCCTTCTTATTTATACAATACGAGGGGGCTAGCAGCCCTCCTAGATTCAAGGGACTCGGCTGTTCCAACTGCTAGTAGACAGTCACTCTTCCCAAAGCTGCTTGGCTGCCTTTAGAACTCGTTTTGGTGGCCTGTTGAGCTCGGAGTTGAGGGTGGAGATTTCGAGGAAGGGCCATTTAATGCCACAGACAACCTCCCTACGAATCCTCACCTCAAGCTTGGTTGTCACCTGGGCCATAATTGCTTGGTTTTTGCTCCAAAATTTGTCCAAAAAACCTGAAATGACCACGTATTAGCCTCCTTGGTAGAGTGACCACCCTTATTCGTTCAAATAACATAAACATACTAGAAAAACATGCATAATCTATGAAAAATGGAGGATTGAACAAGGACAATTAAGCAAAATGATCCCAATAAGTTACCCAATTCGGGGCTCATCAGTAGGTTCTGCAGAATTTCTGGGCTAAGTGGCTCTAATTGCCTCTCATACTTTTTGTAGTTTCCTAGCTGAAGGCACACTACTAGATGGCTCTATGCAATTATGGAGCTGAGTGGCTCTGGCTTCCTCTCATGCTCTATGCACTCTCCCAACTGGAGATAGACTACTAGCCAGGTCTACGTAATTATGTAGCAGAAGCTCATTGTTGGCTCGAACTATGCATTTCCAAAGAACAAGGTTGGTTTCCCACTAGGAATGTGTATATCATCAAGGTAGTGCTAAAACATGATTGCAACCAAGTGAAGAGGTGAGATTGTGGTTAGAGAGCAAAGCAAGTAAGTGAACATAAGCTATAAAGTAAAATATAAAACTCCATGAAAGCACAAGTACCTGTGTTAGTGTAAAATGAGCTACTGTGATTTTGGGAGGGAGGCTCCAAAACAAAGCATAGGCAAAATTTTGGAGGATGGTTGTAGCCGCTACAAATGACACCAAGTTGGGAGATCAACTTGTGACTTTGAAAAATCATATAAGTAAGAAAACATAAGAAAAAATGAAAATGTATGTCTCAGTCAAAGAATAAATGCTTGTATTAGTGTGAGATGAGCTGTTGTGGATAGTAAGGAAGGCTCGAAAATCGAAGCATAGGAAAAAATTTGGAGGGTGGTTGTAGCTGCTACAAATTTGGTGACACACTGGTAGAACTCCATCTCTTTGTATGGACATCTTTGTATGGACATTGTCTCATGAAAATCATATCTAACTCTTCCGAAAGTATTCTTCAATTATTTTATTGTCATAGATCCTTCACTTAGCTTGAGTTAAATATGTAGTCCCTACTGTTATCTTCATAGGCAGCACACATACTAAGCCAAGTCAAATTGATTTGTTTCAATTGGGAATGAGGGATATATAGGTGCATAAGTAAAATAGATTTTCAATGTTTTATTTTCATCTCTGGTGTTGCTACGCTGCTAGCAGACCTAAACAGTACCCCGGTGGAGTGACTTTAGGAACAAAAGAATTGCTCCACTGTGAGTGAACCTAGACAGTGCTTTGACAAAGTTACTTACCTCACCTCTCTGTGCAGGGAGCCTTTCTCTTCTTTTTCCCTTTTATTTCATTTTTTTTCAAATAACTATGCATAGTCACTTATAAATATCATGAGGCGAAAGAGGGATCCTGACTTATTGAGAGAAAAAGAGGGTGTCCCTTCAGAGAAGTACATTTATATATGCCTCTGACATATTTGTTAAGTTTTTCTCCTTCTACTTACTCTACCTGACATAGTTTAAAAGGGTTAACCGAAAAATAGAATGTCGATTAGAGTAGGTGATACTAGTTTAAAAGTGAAAGCATCATCATTTGACCATGACTCTCTCTGAAAGGAACATATTTTACATCAGGGTATCATCAACTAGAAGAAATGCAAGACTCACATAAGGAGAGGGAATAGACAAATAAACAAGCATTGATAGTAGTAAAATTTCCTCTTGAACTTCACCCTGCTTGTCTAACAATCCAAACACAGTTTCGTGCAAAAAATAACCTACAACTACAAAGGAAAACAAACTAAAGGCAAGAAGCACGATAAAGGCGAATGAAATAAAATCAAGGAAACAAAGAAGAAATAAAACAATTACTCCTAACCCTAACCTACACAGAGCATAGGAAAGTTACATAAAGTGATACTTCTAATGTATCCATTGGTGCATTGGTTGGCCTATGTAGGCAAGAGTATTTATGTCAAAAAGGATATACAAGCAAACTGACAAACAAGAAATGTAACATAATACAAACTAGAACATCTAAAGTTTGAATGAACTCGAAAAATAGTAAAAGTGAAAAGTGCATGAAATATATTTTTCAATTATATTATGGTGTCTCGAGTTACTGTGAGTTAAATACATACAAGCACAAACTTTCAAACTGTGAAGGCGAGTGAACATGAAGAAAGAAGAAATTTTTTGTTCTGCAATAGTGTCGGTCACATATGACTCCTCCTATGACTGAGAGATAGGATTGTGTAATACACATAGGATCTAACAATTGAAAGATAGATTTATTTTCAATATGTGTGATAGAGTAATGAGGATCCTTAGAATATTCAAAACTATTTTTATTGGAAGAAGAAATTGCCTCAAGACTACGAGAACTTGACATAATCATCAGCTCAAGCTGAAGTGCCTCGACAACCTAGGGAAATTCCAACTCCTCAGAAGCTAGATCATCACAGATCGGTGTCTAGGAAAGGTTAGCAGCAAAAAAATCATGATTTTGATTGAATGAATCAATGAATAGGTCATGACAGACATGATAAAAAATTTCAAGATCACAGATGAAGGCATCCTCATGATCTAATGAATCGCAAAGAGGGGAAGACGAAAAATTATAAATTTCACCCCATAAGTTTTCAGAAAGATGTGATGAGATATTAGGAAGATCAAGAGTAGAATATTCTTCCTCTCCACATCTGGATGAAAAAATGACATCCCAGATGTTCTGTGAATGATCAGAAGTAGTAACATCATCAAGAACTAAATTTTCACAAGATTCAACAAAAATGACAAAATTGTGGGAAATGTCAAAATGATGAAGGAGGTGCGAAAGGAAGAGAATCATCCTTTGTCTAATCCATGTGGATATTGGTGGCCACCCGCCTATTCCACCTGGACCCCAACCATTGTTCCTTTCAATTTTATTAATTGTAGCACAACTTACTATTTTTGGCAGTTTTTCTAGTCCTAAATTTCCAGAACCATTTTGACGAACTAAAATACGTTTTTAGGGAAAACAGAGAGACTGGAAAAGTCCAAAATAAGTTCATTGATTTATTTTCCATTGTCTCTTCAATATCTTAGAAATGAGGTATTATGATAGCCAAATGGAGATCGCATTCCAAAGTTATGACCCTAGGAAGTTGATGTACCAATTTACCCAAACGGGACCCACAGTTTAAGCCCTTCATCTCCTACGGTTATATTTTTGGATGTTTACAGTTTTTCATTATTTCTCAATAATAAAAAGGACATTGGGCCCAATTGTAATATTGTTCGGAGGCATTTATGCGCCAAATACCTTCTTAGAGATAAGCTTGCATCTCTCGTGCTAGTTTATTTCCATTTCTATATGTAAGCATATTTCAGTTCTTTGATATTAATGAAATTATGTTTTATTTTTGCTGCATCTTTGTGTTTATATGTACTTTGTTGTGTTCCTCCATAAGTCAGGATCAATGGTATCAGAGCAGTCTACTCTTTCCTTTTTTTTCTTTGCATGTCCCCAACGAGGTCAGGGTATAAGGAGTTGGGGCTTCAATTGGTTGAACCTTTGAAACAACCTCACATGGCGGAAGAAAAGAAAGACAAGGGGGGAATACATCCTTTCAAAATATAGCTCAAGGTCCCCCTCGAGTGATAGAGGAATGTGGTGATTGATAACTTTGTTGAGATCCTTCGGCAACTACCCACATGCAATGCATCTTTGTCCAATATCCACTCTAGATGCACCACTCATTTGAAGGTACAAGTTAACTTTGGCATCCCCATATTTGAAGGATAGATAGATGCATATGTGGTAGATAGATGGTTAAATCTGTTGGAAATATATTTTCAGTCCATGAGTTTTCCAATCGAGAAAATATTACTTTTTCACTTCTCAAAGTCACCCCACATGTCAAGGATTGATGGGAAACCTACCGTGAATAAAATGGCGAGAGGGAATCTTCATTGTTTTTCGCCGCACCCACCTAGAATTATTTCTGAGACACGATCGAGTAACAATATTACTTTATCGGGAGCTATGAAGATAAATACATAAAGTGGACCATGTTGCAGTAGGGAAGGGACCAAGATGTGACAAAGTTCACAAATGTCTTCCATACCCTTGGCACGAAACTAGCTGTCAATGATTCTGAGCGGAATTTGGTACTCAAGTACCAAGGTTTTCTACACAAGTACATCCAGGATGAGATGGAGTTCTTAGACATCTCCTCATTTGGCATTGCCTATTGATACGCTGTCAAGATCTAATAGAAATTTAAATAGAAGAAGAGAGACTTTGGATCTATGAATCTGAGGTAAGGGAAAGGTGCCCCAAAACAGCATAAAAAGGTAAAAATCCAAGGTGGGGCAACCCAAGAAAGCCTGCCGAAGCTACAAGCAAAGAAAAACACCACAAATACAAAGAAGGATTGAAGGAAATGGTGTGAGTTCTATAAGAGCTCCACTCAGAGCACAAGTGAGTGTCGAGGAAAGACATCATCGGTGGTCGAGCTGAAGGCTTTCGAATTATATGCATGTTCTAACTATGAGTCAGAAACCAACGAGGGGACTAGAAAAGGGAGGTAGATTATCGATATGGAGCCTAGTTCCACCACTTCCAGCACCAAGATATAGAAGAATGAGACTGAAGATCTAGAGGAGGGGGAGTGAATCTTCCACTCATAGATGTGGGTGAAGGGTTCTCCACTTTACTTCAATATCGACAGTGGGAGCCAAAAGAACCTCATTCCAGTAGAGGTTGTGAATTAGGTGGGCCTACTGACCACACCACACCCAAATCCATACACCATTGGGTGGCTTCACCAAGGGTGAGATCTCTGCATCAGCCAACAGTGTCACCTTCCTTACAACCTCAATCCCTTCATAGATGAGGTATTGTGTGATGTTTCTCCTCTTGAAGTTGGGGATGTTTTATCAAGCCAACCATACTTGTGGAAATGACATGTTTTGTATGAGTCTAGGCCTCGTACTATTATTATTATTTTGCGGAGTAATTTGTATAGGATACTAGAGGTAGTTCTGCCTATTGCCATTCCCTTAATATCTACAAAGAAATTCAGTAAGCACATTTCTTGGACCGGGAATTGTTTTTTCCTTATGATTTGCCCTCAAGGGAAGAAGAAGATTGTGGCCACAACCTCTAGATAGGGCTCTTTTGCATGAAAACAATAGATGGACAAGGTTGTAGAGAAGTATAGGGACATATTTACCTCATGCACAGGGGTACCTCTCCACTATAAAGTCAAGTACTCCATCAATCTAACCCTGGGTGTGAAACTATGCAATGGATAATCTATCACTGCTCTATTCTGGAGAACGATGAAATTAAGATGTAGATTTAGGAGTTGTTGAAGAAATGACACATCAAGCCAAGTTCATCACCCTATGGGAGACCCTTCATGTTGGTACAAAACAAGGAATAAACCTGGAGACTATGTATTGACTATCAGGCGCTGAACAAGATCATTGTCTGGAATAGGTATCCAACCTCACAGATTGACAACCTTCTAGACCAGCTCAAGGGGGGAAAATATTTCAGCAATATTGACTTAAAGTCTGATTATCACTAGGTATCAATTGAACCCTCTAATGTGTGGAAGAGAAATCGAAGAATTCAGAAACACATACCAAACACTACTCGAAGGGAAGCAAGTTCCAAATTTTCACCTCTAGGATGCGCTATTATGCCACCTAGGACACATATGTGTCCCTTCAAGTGAGTGTTCCAAGATGATTTTGGAGGCACACTATAGTTGGGTCGCTGGAAATTTCGAGGTAGAGAAAATAGTGGCAGTGTTGTAGATGTATTATTATTGGCCGAACCTTTGATAGGACATTGGGAAGTACATCAGATCCTGCACTGCCTATGCCATTGCAAAATTGACCATCAAGAAGAAAGTCCTATATACTCCTATGACTATTCTTAGTTGACCTTGGGAATCCATATCCACAGATTGCATGTTAGGGCTTCCTTCTACTAAGCATGGTAACGACTATGTTTTCATGGTTATTAACAGATTCTCTAAGATGGCCATTATGGCATCCTCCAAGAATAATGTCACAGCATAAGCCACTGTTAAACTCTTCTTTGAAAAAGTGTATGTACATTTTGGGATCCCACAGTCCATTACCTTAGATCATGACAATAGGTTCCTAAGTAAAAAAATTTCAAGTCTCTAGTATATGTTGGATACCAAGCTCACTAAGTCCACAACTTTCCACCTGCAAACTGATGGCCAAATAGAGGTTGTCAACAAGATGATCATACACATTCTACATATGTACAACTCGAAGAATCCATGCACATGGGATGAAAGCCTCACCTATGTCAAACATAACTACAACAAAGCTCTCCATAGCTCAATTGGCCACATCCCCTTTCAGGTGGGGTTGGGATTCCGGCCACTATGTCCCATTTACGTGGCCATACCATTTGCAGCTACTCAAGCAGATTTGGCTCATGTCCAATCAGAAGTTGATAGGGATAATATCTTCATTGAGTGTATTCAAAACATTTGTCAACATGTCCATGACATATTAGATAGGGCCAATGCTAAGTACAAGCAGCGTCATGACCAACATCAAGTGCCACACAAGCTCTAGGTGGGTGACAAACTTTGGTTACATTTGCAAAAGGAGCACCTCACTCAGACCCACTGCAAGCTTCACCCACTCTGATATGGACCTTACATCATCACTAAGTTTGTAGGGTACATTTCTTTTGATCTCATTATTCCACCATCCCTTGGCCTGCACCCAGTGTTCAAAGTGGACCACCCTCAACCATACTTTCGAACATTACTGGACACATCAAGCATTGTAGAACAACTAACACCAACAAAGTTAAACCTATATTGCATGGAACAAGCCAAAACTGATTGGATCATGGACACATAGATCAATAACACTCACCAGTAGAAGATCCAAATGTATTGGGTTGTCAAAGTTGGTGAACTCCTGCACTAAGGTAAGTGGCTCAGCAAGGACCATGTTCAACAGAATTTTCCCCATCTCATAGAGCCACACAATGCAATGGGGACCATTTCTCCCTAAGGCTAGATAACTGATCCAGGTGGATATTGGTGGCCACCTGACTATTCCACTTGGACCCATGTTACACTAAAATTTGTCACCATGATTATTTGCAGTTAGTATGGCTCCATCAACTGTCATACTATCCTCCTTGGCAAGTCTTATACCTCTGCTCCTCATGTCAAACTCCAAGAAAGAGAGAAAGTCCTTAAAAATTCAATTCACTCTGGTTACGCAGTTCTCTTAACCTTACCTGCGTGTACGCACTTCAAGTTCACAATACCTGCGTACTTGTACGCTCTGTCTGTAAAGGAGTGGGTCCGTACTCCTGTAAATGTCAAAATGCACGAGTTTTACTTCAAAAAAGTTACTTGTGGTCGATTCTAGAGCATTCTAGAAGATGGTTTGACGTGTATTGAGCGCCTCCAGATGGTTCATGTATCCCTATGAAAGAGGAACTTATCCCATAAAGAGGGGATCTATCCCATTGAAAGAGGGGCTTATCCCATTGATGGTGGACCTGATTAACTTTGTCCAAAGCATTATAAATATAGGCATTGGGCCAGAGGGAGGGGAGGTTGAAAGCTGAACATTCCTAAGGGTAGATGCTGCTGAAATTAGGACTCCCTTATAGAGATTGAGAGGAGAGATTCCCATCCTTTCTTAGCTTCATTTGGAAGTGGGTGAGCTGATCAAAGTAAAGGAGAACTCTTGCTGGACCCTGGGAGGGACCTGCACAACACCAAGGCACTGGTTGTAATGGTTTCTTTTGTTTCCACTTAATACAATTAAGTTCATTTTCCTCAACAAGTTGTTATATAAAATTTGTTTCATATACTCCTTGGTCTTTATGATGAATATGTTTTATTTTATGAGTTATTCAGGTGCTATGTAATCGTTTGCTTGTTAGTGAATGGAGGTTTCAAAGAGAAGGAGGAGCTCATCTGGATCGGAGAGGCTGGACTGCTACAAACATCGTTGGACTAAAGGTATGCTTTAAACACCTGGTTGCTTGTATTTTAAATGCATATTTAGGGAAAGATAGTGCTTAATTGTCTTATTTGTCACTAGAAAGCCTTAGCTTCTAGGGAGGTCGGTTTTGTCCGCAAAATTGACTCTTTCCGCATGAAAAAATGGCGACTCCACTGGGGAATCCATGGATTTGATTGATTTCGCTTTTGATTGATACTTTGATTTGAGAAAAGTCGATTTCTTTCTGGTTTTTGACTGATTGACTGTGAATTTGGGTGGAATATCTTAGGGTTAAATTAGTTTTTATTTTTCTTGGTTTTGCTAGCAGTACGCACCCTCTGCGTTAAGCACAGTGCGTACCTATATGCACTGCAGCTTTGTACACAGAGCGTGGCCGCACCTGTGCAAATAGGATGCCTGCGTACCCTGTCAAAAGTTGAGAAAATTCCATTTTTTCCTTTTTTGCCTCTTAGATTTTGTTTATAATTTGTTTTTTGCTGCCCAGATCCATTGCTTACTTGTCAAAAGTTTTCATCTCAGCTTGTTTCATTAGTATCAAGGGTTTTAGTGAAATTCATAGAAGTTATAGCCCTAGGTTTGATTTTTGCATTGGTCCTGTAGTGACTTTGGCTTTAGAAGTTTTAAAACCTTGGATATCCCTGGTCTTTTCAGTCTTCTTAAGAGTCGGACCTTTCGTAAAATCCACCTTTGTGAGAAACCTACCTTTGTGTTGTCTCTTTGCGGAATTTCGAGAAAGCTTGTTGGTTAAGCTATTAATTTCATTCTTAAGAAAAAGAACAAAAGATTTTGATTTTTGTTTTTGACTGGCTTATGATTCTGCATGAACTAGTCCTTGGTTGAATTGTAATTGAGTAAAACATCCTGGAATTATACTTTGTAGGCTTTTGCCTCATTAGGTTTTCTTTTAGGTGAATTTCTCTTAGATTTTCTTTCAGGTAAAATTGATTTGATTGTCATAGATTTTTTAAAATTGATTTTGTTAAGTAGTTTTACATGCTTTGTTAATGTAGGAAAAAATACAAAAATCTATTTTGAAGAAAAGTTTGTTTTAGTAGCGTTTGAAGTCTTTGAAAAGAGAAAGGAGTTTTCGTGAAATAATTAGTGGTCATGTGTTGTATGCTTTGGAAAAGATAAAGAGATTGTTTCTTTGATTTTCATTGCCAAGAAAGTTGTCTTTATATCGATTTTGCATTCTCCAACTCTCTTAGCTAGGGAATTCATTGAAAAAGGAAAGATAGTATAAATCATCTTAGGTGCATCTTTTTAGTGGATTTGAGTCGAGTCTACACACCATCAGTTTCATCTCCACTACCTTTTGTCCTAAAGAAAAGCCATAAAATTAACGCTTAAAGTAAAATTTACTTAGTAACTTTTTATTTACTAGGGCTCTGAAACACCAATATAGATCAGGCTAGTGTCTTGGAGTAGGAGAGTAATTAACTCTCCAAGACAGCAAAACCAAACAAGTAGCTCATCTTGTGGTAGGATAAATCCAATAGTTACATTTATGCTCTGGGAAAGCTCCTCTTAAAGGAGAAGCACGAGATCGTGTCCAAACCAGTGAGGGGATCAATCCTCCTTCATTGGGAACGACGCTAGATACGCACGTACTACAAACGGTAAACCTCGGATTATTGTCGAGGAGCCTGAGGTCACTTGTCAGTAAACCTTGGATTATTTTCAAGGAGCCGGCAAGGGGATTGAGCTTGATACTCTGCCCTTGCATGCTATCGGATCGTAGACTGTTCCCCCAGGTATGTTTGTTGTTGTTGGTGACCTTAGTGACCATTATCTTTAGGGTTCTACCCAAGGTGACGGTGGAGGGAAGATCCCACTGTACCTGGAGCAGACGTCGGCTAGACTCACTTGGATTTTCCGGTGGGTTCACTTCACTTGAGACGGTTAAAGTGGAGGAACTTGTGCCGGTCTATTCATTAAGCAGGTTGTTGGGGTAACTGTTCCACCTGCCACTTCTGTACTGAATTCGGCGATGTTGGATTTCATCACCAACTAGTGTTTTCGGTCCGGAAGGCTACTGTTTGTGTATGGTTTGACGCCCTAGATTCTTTAGGCGTGTGATTCGAATTTGTTTGGTTCTTTAGAGACTTTAGGCGGTTTTCTTTGAGATTTTACTTTGTTTGCGTGTGCAGTAGTTAAAATTTTTTAACTGTGGCTGAATTACCGAGACAGTCCCGTAGACTTCGGGGCCAGTCTCCTGAGATTGTAACCGTGGCCGATTTGTTGAGGAAGTCCCGTAGACTTCGGGGCCAACCTCCTGAAGACGTCCCGGGTCATTACGAAGGTTTGAAAGTCCTTGTAACTCCTAGTGGCAGTAAAGTAGGTTCACCTGAAGAAGGAGAGTCTTCATTGGTAGTTCATCCTGATTACCAAGGTCTAGAAACAGGTTATAATCCTGAAGCTATTGCAGTTTCCGAGCTTGCTGGTAGTTTTTCATCTACTAGTGATATAGGCGAAGAACCTTAAATATCTGAACCTGTTACTCCAATTTCTAGTGCTCCTGATTCACCTAGGGTAGAAAGAGTCATCACCGAAAATCTTCCTACTGGTCTGATAGCTATTGAAGAACTTGCTCCAGAAGAAGAAATAGGCGTCCCTATCCCTAAAGATCAACCTACTATTGATCTAAGGGAGCGTGAATCCATTTTTTATAGTCCACCTAGAAGTACTACTTGGTATCTTTCGTTAACTAATTATTTGGACAACTCAGGGTCAAGTTTTTCTCCACCTCGTGCTCCTTATCCACCTGGAGGTATTTATACTCCTGTAAATATGTCAGGTCAGTCGTCCATGTTTACTCAATCGCCTAAATCTTTTTTGTACGGCGGTCCTTCTGTTCCCTCTGGGTATCAGTCACTTTCTGGTACTTTTACAAGAGCATCTCCTCAACCCATTGAACATGGGTTATTAACTGGAAACAATGGTAATAAACCGTTGGGTGTAGGAGACATTTACATGATGTCAGGTTCAATTCCTAGTTCTCAACCTCAAGGTGGCCAATTAATGCTTGGGGGGCAACCTCAAGGTACACAAATTGCGTCTGGGGGGAAACCTCAAGGACAATATGTACCTGTGGTGCAATACATTCCTCAAGGTCAACCCCAGCCTCAATATGTACCCCAAGGTCAACCTCAGTATCAATTTATACCTCAAGGTCAACCCCAGTATCAGTACTTACCTCAAGGGTATTTACCTCAAGGTCAGTACTCGAGTCAAGGTTATCAACCACCCTAAGGTCATTCTTATGTTCAAGGTACGGGAAATGTACCTTTCAGTTATCAATCCTACCCTCAATCCGGTTATGGATCTCAATATCCTCAACCTTTCATGGGTCAATACCCCGGAATGAATATAGTGTGGGATGCATCGCAAGTTCAACAGGTATTGCAGCCAAGTGTACAGTTGTCATCTCAAACTGGACAACCCTTAGTTTCTGGTTCACCCCAGCAACCAGTCCAGTCTAATGTTCAAACTTCTGTACCTTCGGTAGTTTCTCAGTCTGGGCCCATTGCACCTAGTACTCCATCTCAAATGACTGTTGCAACTACCACAACATCTGTTCAATCTACCCCACTTACTTCTGGAGTATCGACAGCTCCGGTTTCTACTCTCTCTGTAACTACTCCTCAGACATCTTTACCATCGTTTGGATCCACGATTCAAACTACGGTTCAGATGCCTGTAGGACAACCTGGTTTAAGTACGGTTGTCACAAGTCAACCACAATTCACTTATCAATCGTACCAGGGACAGTACCAATACGGGCCTGCTGTCCAGCAGCCAGTTTACCAGTATCAACAGTATCCTGGGTACACTTATCAACAACCACAACAACCCCAGTACGGTCCGGTTAATCTTGGTTTTCCGGGAGGATACAATATCCCGAACGTGATTCCTATTCCAAGTTATCCTGGATATCCTCCTCCTGGGACTGGTCTCGTGACCCAGAGTTTTAGGGATCCTAATCGGAAATTACCGTTTATCGCAACTTTGGATTTACCAGACTTGTCGCGCCTAACAAACGATCCAATAAATTATCTTCCGTTTTGGCCGCCAATGCCAAATAAGTTGCCCAGTGACATACCCAAGTTTCAAGGTAAGTCTGGAGAGGACCCGTCGAATCATGTGATGACTTACCACCTCTGGTGTGCCTCTAATTCCATCTCGGATGATTCGATCCGCTTATGTCTTTTCTAGCGTACTCTCATTGGTCTCGCGGCCAAGTGGTACATTGAGTTACCATGGGCCTCTTTTTATAATTTTAGCCAGTTAGCTACCTCGTTCTTAACTCATTTTCAGTTGTCGGTCAGATATGATAATGGCACGGAGTTACTAACTTAATTAAAACAATCGACGTCCACTTATATTTCCGATCATATTCATGAATGGAGACGTCGAAGGCGGTTAGTGAAAGTTTTTATCCCGGACCAAATCTTAGCTGAATGGTTTGTTAAATCATTGTTACCGAAGATTACTGAAGACGTAGCTAAGGCTGGAGTAGTTACTGAGGAGCAAGTGATTGCTCAAGCGCAGTACCTTGACTTAGTTTACACTCAGTCAGGTACGTTACACGAAAAGATCCCAGATCTTCCTAAGTCAAATCAAATCGCTGCTGCTCCTTCGGGGTCTCATGCCGCTGATGGTATGATTGGTACGGTGAATACTAAAAGCAAGAAGAAATCCTCAAAGAATTCTTCGCCTATTATAACCTTACCAGACTCCCCGACAGGAGAATCTTCTGCTGAAGTTTCCACTAATATTCACGTTGTAGAATCATCTACGGCTAAATCAAAATCCGGTGGGAAGAAGAAAGGTAAGAAGAAGAATAAAGCAGACAAAACTCCAAAGGAGAAAACTGAAAAGTCAGAAACCAACGGCGAAAAACGCAAACCTCGATATCCTTGTCTTATTTGTGAAGAGGATCATTTTACAAGAGATTGCCCTCATCAGGCCGAGGTTGTGAAAATCGTCAAGGGTTCCCCAACTCCTGCTGTTTTGAAAGATCCATTTCCAAAGCAGGAGAGTAAGATGATAGGTTCTTCCTCGAGTGCCAGTGAAGAACCCATATTTATGATGTCTCATGTAAGGATTGCGACTCGATCGCAAGATTATGGTAGTAAAAGTCCTGTTGATGGCAAAGAAGCAGAATCTTCTCATTCTAATCCATCAGCCTCAGCTCCCGGTTCCGATCCACTACAGATCGAGAAACCTAACCCGGACTTAGTAATCAAACTGCCCGCCAAGGGTGTACTTTGAAGGTATGCTTTCAATCCACATGCGAGAGCGGCCCAGAATTACAACATTGTTGAGGACTTAGCTGTTTCACCCTCAGCAATATCGGCTTTGGAAGTGCTGCAATCATGCCCAGCACAACGCAAATTACTTTTGTCGGCTATAGGAGCTGTTGATGTTCAGGACCCGAACCTAATAATCTTTGATCTAGAAAATAGTACACCGCGTTTACCTCATCAAATGGCTTTCCAGATCCCAGTGATAGTAAAAAACAGGCCTATTCATCGGACTGTAATTGATGAGGGAGCTTCCACGTGTATTATGTCGATACAGTGTTGGAGATCGCTTGGTTATCCTTCACTAAATCAATCCCCGATAATTCTTAAGGCCTTTGATGGCCGTGGGTTTCATCCGTTTGGCATTCTACAGGATTTGCCTATAGGGGTTGAAGGAAAAACCGTTAGTCTAGATGTGGAGGTGGTTGATGCCCCTCTAGACTACAACCTTCTCTTGCGTCGCAGTTGGTCTTACGCTATGACAGTGGTCGTTTCAACGGTCTTCAGAGTAATAAAGTTTCCACATAATGGCAATATCATAACCATAGACCAGCTGGCTTACTTTTCATCCGACCCAGCCTCTTCAGAGAGTATCCAGCATGTCGGTAAAACGACTATCCCTTATAAGGATGTTGGAGTAGGATTAGTTAAAGATGCCGGTTTACTGGGAACTTTTCCTTTTCCTCCAATCAATGCCTTGTCTTCGTTTGCATCCATTCATATGATTACATCAAATACCATTGTTTATGACGATCCTTAGATCGTTCCTTCTGAATCTGAGATAGACTCATTTGGTGATGCTATGCCTTTGAGTCCATATGAAATTGCCTATGAAGCCGTGCAGTCTTTTACCGACTCGCATTCAACCAAAATCGACCAAATGAATGTGGTCCATGAGGAATCACTTTTCACATCAACCTCGGAGTTAATATTGTTTCCCGAAGTTGTGTCATCTGACGAGAAACTTCGTGAAGTCCTATGTGTAGACGATTTACCATGGGAAGATCTCCATCACAGATCTTTGTTTTTACCTGAGGACGATCATTTTGAAAATGATTTCTCATCAATCTTTACAGCTGAATATGTCAAAGAAGCTTAGAATCCAATGACACATCTTGATTCAAAGCTGAATTTGGGAAACATCTCTCGCACTATTCCCATTGACATTTCAGTCAAGCCCGGAATTGTTGAGCACATTCATATAGGTGCCTCGTGTTCAGATGAAGAAATTCAGACATACAAGGCCCTATTTCAAGAATTCCGTGACGTGTTTGCCTGGTCCTATGAGGAAGTGCCAGGAATTGATCCCGCGATTATTGTCCATGAGATCAAGACTTACCCGGACGCTAAACCCGTCCGACAACATTTGCATCAGATTCACCCACGAAAAGCGGCTGCAATTAAAGCAGAAGTTGAGAAGCTGTTGAAAGCAGGGTTCATTTATCCGATCCCGTTAACGGATTGGGTATCGAATATTGTTCCGGTTAACAAAAAACAGGGACCAATAAGAATATGCATCTACTATAGGGACATTAATCAAGCTTGTCCAAAGGACAACTACCCAACACCCTATATCGATCAAATAATTGACGATTGTGCCGGCAGTGAAATATTTTCCTTTATGGACGGTTTTTCCGGTTACAATCAAATCAATATTCTACCTGCCGATCAACCAAAAACGGCTTTCATTTGTCCATGGGGGACCTTTGCTTATTGCAAATTACCTTTTGGGCTTAAGAATGCCGGAGCCACTTTTCAAAGGGCGATGTCTTATGCGTTTCATGACATCAAACACATTGTGCAGCCGTATCTCGATGATTTGCCCGCTCATTTATTACATCGAGCTGACCACCTTATCCATTTACGAGCAATCTTCATGAGGTGTAGGCATTATCGTATTTGGTTGAACCCACACAAATGTGTCTTCTGTATCGAAGTGGGACGATTGCTGGGATTTGTAGTTTCAAAAGCCGGCATTCGCGTCGATCCCTCGAAGGTAGTAGCTATTATCAAATTTCCTCCTCCTTCGAGTCTTCGCCAACTCGAAAGTTTGCAGGGGAAAGCAAACCTTTTACGATGATTCATTCCTAACTACGCCGAGGTTACAAAGGGTTTTACCCGGTTGTTGAAACAGAACGCTCAATTCTCTTGGGATGAGATAGCTCAGAAATCGTTTGATGCACTCAAGCACGCGTTGACCCATGCACCGTTGTTGCATCCTCCCAACTACAACCAGGATTACTTTTTGTACCTCGTCGCTGCTCATTCCACCATTGGAATGGTCTTAGTACAGGAAGATGAATTCGGAACGGAACATGTGATCTATTACCTTAGTCGGATGTTAAATCCAACTGAACTCAAATATTCACATGTGGAGAAATTGGCATTGGCAACCGTTCAAGCTGTCCAACGTTTTCGTCACTACATTCTACTCCGTAAAACTACAGTCATTTCGGATTGCAACCCTATGATCCACATTTTGACTAAACAATTGCTAGGGGGCAAGTACTCTAAATGGATCGTTATCCTGCAGGAGCTCGACTTGGAATTTGAAAAATCTAAGTCTAAGGAATCTTTAGTTTTTGCAGAGTTAATGTGTGACTTCCCGCGTGCTGGCACAGAAACTGTGGCAGAGGAACCCATTGTGGACGAATCTTTGTTTCTCATCAGCACTTTAGATCCGTGGTATGGGGATATAATCGTCTATCTCTAGACCCAATCCTTTCGGCCCGAAGTTTCAAAGTCGGAACGTCGAAAAATTCGATTCCAGTCCCAACAGTACAAAATTATTGGAGATACTCTTTATCGCCGTGGGGTGGACTTGGTTTTTCAACGTTGTTTAACTCACGAGGAAGCTGAAAGGGTTCTGAATGACTGTCACTCTGGAGCGTGTGGCAGTCATATGTCTGGGTATGCCACAGCCCAAAAGATATTGCGCGCTAGCTACTTCTGGCTGTCCTTGTTTAGAGATTGTATTACTGCGGTCCGGAAATGCCACAACTGTCAAGTGTTTGATCGCAAGATGCATGCTCTACCTTCTCCTCTCCACCCTATAATTACCGTTGGTCCTTTTTCCAAATGGGGTATCGATTTTATTACATGTAACCCTCACTCGGCCGGGGGGCATGCGTATATCATCCTTGCGGTAGACTATTTTACTAAGTGGGCCGAGGCGATGCCTACGTTCGAGGTAGACGACAAGACAGCTGCAATTTTCATATTCAATCACATTATTGCTAGGTTTGGTGTCCCACAAGAGATAATCACTGACCATGGGCGCCATTTTCGAAACGTTATGATGACAGAACTTACAGGCCAGCTTGGTTTGCGTCACGATAGCTCAACTCCTTATTATCCACAAGCGAATGGTCTGGTTGAGTCCATCAACAAAGTTTTAGTTATCATGATCCGACGAATCATTGATTCATCGGTCGAATTGGCACAACATGTTATTTTCCGCGCTTTGGGCATACCGAACCTCAGTGAAAACATCAACAAGGTTCAATCCTTTCCAACTAGTTTATGGTTTCGAAGCTGTGTTGCCCATTGAATGCGAAATCCTGTCACTTCAAATGGCCATCGAATTACTTCCAGCTACTTCCGAAGAGGAGAAGCGTTTATTATACTTAGCTCAATTAGATGAGACTCGACGTGATGCTGCATTGGCGATCGAGACTCATGCAAAACGTATGAAAGCTCAGTATGATCGAAATGTGACCCCTCGAAATTTTTCGGAAGGAGACCTAGTGCTATTATATGATCAAGCTAATGATAAATTAGGTGTTGGAAAATTCGTTCCTATGTGGCATGGGCCCTACATTGTCAATCGAAAGCTAGCAAAAGGGGCCTATGAGCTGGTAGACTTTGACAGGGACTCTTTGGGTAAACCCAGAAATGGACTTTACCTAAAGAGGTATTATGCTTAAATGATGGGTATGGAGATTTTAGTTAGGTTAGGTTTTTCTTTCTAGCTGGTGTGTTTTTTAGTTTAGACAGTGTGCTTAGCTTAGAAAGTGTGTTTTTCGTCGTTATTCTGCTTATCTTGGTTTTACCCTTGATGTTTGCAGATGTCGATGCCTCTCCAAACATACATTGGATTTGCTGATGGTGCTTGTCGTAGTACACAGAATATCTCTTCCGCAGCTTGGGTTATCTATTCGCCCTCTGACGAGTTAGTTTCTATGCATGGGGTGAGCCTCGGTCAAACAACAAACACCATTGCAGAGTACAGTGCAGTGATTTAGTTATTATCTGAATCTATTTCATTTGGGATTCGAAGTTTGATAGTGAGGTTAGATTCTGAACTCATTGTATTACAACTTAATAGAGTGTATGCCATTAGAATTCCAATGTTATTAAGGTTATTTTTGAGAGTGCGTCTCTTGGAACGTGAATTTGATTCATTGAATATTAGCATATTCCAAGGTCTTTAAATACATTAGCAGATGCAATTGCTTCTCGAATGTTAAATAGACATTTGCAATAATCATACATGTAAATTTAAAAACATTTCATCACACATGTTTAACAAGATAAGCCGGTAATAATGATATATATAGATAGGAGTGTCAAAAAATACATCGTCTTCGATCATAGGTTGAAAAACACCTTATGATCGGCAAAAATGATAAGTACAAAAAACCAAAATGTCACATGTGTCTACAAAAGCGACCATCCAATCACTGGTGATGCTCTCTATACGACACCACTGCACGAGCCACCCTACACAAGAACCTCCTAAAAGGTCCTAGGACTGCAACTACATAGCGCTGAAGCCTGATAGGAATATCATCTATAGTAGTCTCTCGTATGTCTGCTGTTAGACGCTCTAGGTCTTGTTCCAACTCAGCTAGGGTCTCTGTGGCCTCGTCCCATGGGGCCGGTGCCGCTGCAACTGGTAGTCTCCTCTCGAAAGGCCGGAGATTGGCTGGACGACGTGGGCCTACATCTGCATTTTGAAAATTATTACTGTCAGTTTTGAGACGATATAAAAAACAAAAAAAAATAGATAATTTAAAAACTTGTGAAAATGAATTACCTGTGTCATCCCATTGTTCTCCCAGTGGAAGAACCATGTCCGGATCTCCACGAAAATCAACTCCGGCATAAGGAAAATCATGTATAGAAAAGATCTGGTCCTCCAACCAGTGAAAATACTCCGGAGTAAATCGGACAACCTCCGTGCCCTCATCAGGATGACGGGCCATAACCGCAACCCATCGCATCAATTTAGGCTCTCGAGGAGGCCCAATCTCAACAATGAGCTGCTGTGGGATCAGCATCGGAACCCTCTCTAAGGCAAAACTCACAACTAAAGGCCCATAACCAAAAGTCTTTAGCTGTCCGTTTTTTGTTCTAGTCAGTTGGCCCTTTAAATTGGCCAACACAGCATCACACCAGTTGAAAATGGTGCCTCAATAGCAATCAATCGCCATCCGCATCTGGGATCCAGTGGCAATGTGTAAAGCGGTAACCCCGCAAAGTCTGGTAACTATAAAAGCAATCACCAAAAGTTCAGGTCGGGATATAGTTTTGATCTCTATCCCCTTCTCCTGAGACTGAGTGTTACACCACTCTTGTCGGAGACTAGCGATGGACTGGCCACCCGGCCTAGTCCCGAACAGAGTCAAGTGTTCGCCTCTCTTGGGCAAACCAGTGAGGAAATAAATATTTGAGGGCTCTATCTCGAGCTAGTGCCCTCCAATGTAAAAGCACTGGTCCTGGACATTCCATCTCTCTACCAGCCACTCTAGAAAGTGCACCTGGGCCCTCATGCCAGGTATGGCCCAGTATTTGTAAAGGCCGCATGCCTTCAAAGCATCAATGGACGGTTGATGATTAATGGTGGCCAAATCAACATCTTCGTGCTCTCTCTCGCGCCAATCAAGCATGGTGGGCAATCTACACACCAGAAAACATCCATTAGAATCCATAAAATCAAAATTTATTGGTCCAATTTGGAGAATTTGGGGTTTGTAAACCCTTTGCGCGGAGTACGCACCCTGCCTTTAGGAATAGGGCGTGGGTACGCGGGTTCCTTTAAGGAAAGGTGCGTACGCCCGCCATTTTCCCAACTGAGAAAATGTCGGGGTACGCGGGTCACCAGTGGAGCACTTGCGTACCCCGAAAGGCGGACCTTGAAACCCCAAAGCCTCCAAAAAATGAAACTAGGGCCTAAAAACAAATTCTAAACGAATGAAAATGAAGAGGAGGATGTTGTAGAATACCTGAAAGAGACGGAATTCGATTTCGAAGGTCGGATTCTCCGCAATGTCCACGGGAAGTTTCTTGCCAAAAGCCCTTTTTCTCTCCTCAACAGTAAAATGGTAAAAATGAATTGGTAAAAGCCCTTTTTATAGGTTTTTTGGATAAATAAATGGTAAATTTGTTTATTTTTCACCATGAAAAGGTATTTTTCAAAGTATTTTTATCTATCTTTAAACAGGTATGAGTAATGTGTTGGTTTTTGTGCAGGATAAAGGATTTTCAGGGAAAATTGTCATTTTTCACAAACAAAAACATCAGAGTCATCTTTAAGCCCTTTTCTGACTCCTAAAACATGAAAAGATTGCCGAGCATTTATTTTACACTCGTTAAAACGGAATTAAAAGACGGTCCTCTTATAGCCCTTTTCTGACCGTAAAAACATGAAGAGATTGCCGGATTTTTGTCGTTTCAAATTCGATATTGGAAATAAAACGACGTGTCCTTGATCGCTTTTTACTTTTTAGGTCAAAGACACTAATCATGAAAGTACTCCTTGGTCGTAAAGATCAAGCGGTTCTCTCAAGTATTATTTTATACTTTTTCGGGCTTGGGAGAGACAAATTTACAAAAAAGTTCAACCCTGGAGTCTTCTTAAGTTTTTCAGACTCTCTAAAATTGAAAAACGCCGAGTTTCTCCTATACTGGACTCGTTAAAATTTCACAGTAAAGGACCTGTTCGATTACAAACAGGAACGGACCACTCCTTCTTAGGGTTCGAATCTAAACTAAGTTGGACTCATCCGAAGGATGAGCTTATAATCAAGCATATGTTATCCTCCTCAAGCTTGTAAAAAATAAAGAGGTACTTGCCAGAAATGGTGGGGGAAAAGAGAGAAAATTGAGCCTATTTGTTATCCTTCATTTCAGGAAAAACCTTATCACCACTCTTGAACACGACACTTTTCATTCACCTGGGTTGGGAAATCCTTTGCCTAGCAGTTGATCAAACCACATTGAAAATCTTCAGCTGGTTCAAGGTATTAACTTTGGGTCAATCGTCACCAAGCCATCTGTCGTGTCGTTATGTGTTCAAGAGGTCACTGCAAATAAACCATTCATCTGCAAAATACCCGTCATCCATTTTGACCATCCCTGAGTCAGTCCTTACAGCTACATTTCTTCAACTTGATTTATGATTTCGTGTTGTGGGCTTGCTTGTAACGGGTCACTTTCTATCGACATCAGCACATTATCTAGAAAGATGACCTAGAAATCATCAGTACCTTGAAATCTGCATGCATCAATGGCAGGTTTCTCACCTTTGACGACAGTTTACATCATTGACTTTTGATCGAAGGATTCTGTGACATGTTCGACATCAACACATTCATTCACGTCTCATGGATTGTACTGGGTACTTTGAGAACCATTGACATCACTGGTGGTCTCTCTCACACTTGTTAACAGTTTACATCATCGACTGGTAATCAAGTGGTTTCTACCATGCTTGACATCAACTCATTTATTCGCATGGATAGAATCGTACCATTTCGGGAAGTAGAAATGAAGACCCTGGATCTAGTTTCCACCATCCAGGCTGCGAGGAGTTTTGTATTCATTATACAGTAGACTAATCATAAACAGATGGTTGTGTCCATACTGTGTCTACATGAGTCTATGATTATGATGTACTGCGAAATCATTCCTATATCAGAGCAGTAGTTAGTTTGTTAGTTAAAGTTTTCAATCTGAGTATGGGAATGCCTACCTCAGTGATGATATGATCTTATACATGTATTTTGTGTTGAATATTTGCAGGTTCCAAGTGGGCTCTCCACAAGATAATCCTTGAAATGATAAAGTACTTCACTTCCTAGATGATATGAAACCCTAATCTACTACAGGCTTCGCACTTTAGGGGGCAATCTGTTACACTAAAAATTGTCACCATGACTATTTGCAGTTAGTATGGCTCCATCAACTGTCATACTATCCTCCTTGGCAAGTCTTATACCTCTGCTCCTCATGTCAAACTCCAAGAAAGAGAGAAATTCCTTAAAAAGACAATTCACTCTGGTTACGCAGTTTCTCTTAACCTTGCCTGCGTGTACGCACCTCAAGTTCACAATACCTGCGCACTTGTACGCTCTGCCTGTAAAGGAGTGGATGCGTACTCCTGTAAAGGTCAAAAGGCGCGAGTTTTACTTCAAAAAAGTTACTTTTGGTCGATTCTAGAGAATTCTAGAAGATGGTTTGACGTGTATTGAGCGCCTCCAGATGGTTCATGTATCCCTATGAAAGAGGAACTTATCCCATCAAGAGGGGAGCTATCCCATTGAAACAGGGGCTTATCCCATTGATGGTGGACCTGATTAACTTCCTCCAAAGCATTATAAATATAGGCATTGGGCCAGAGGGAGGGGAGGTTGAAAGCTGAACATTCCTAAGGGTAGATGTTGTTGAAATTAGGACTCCCTTATAGAGCTTGAGAGGAGAGATTCCCATCCTTTCTTAGCTTCATTTGGAAGTGGGTGAGCTGATCAAAGTAAAGGAGAACTCTTGCTGGACCTTGGGAGGGACCTGCACAACACCAAGGAACTGGTTGTAATGGTTTCTTTTGTTTCCACTTAATACAATTAAGTTCATTTTTCTCAACAAGTTGTTATATATAATTTGTTTCATATACTCCTTGGTATTTATGATGAATATGTTTTATTTTATGAGTTATTCAGGTGCTATGTAATCGTTTGCTTGTTAGTGAATGCAAGTTTCAAAGAGAAGGAGGAGCTCATCTGGATCGGAGAGGCTGGACTGCTACAAACAGCGTTGGACTAAAGGTATGCTTTAAACACCTGGTTGCTTGTATTTTAAATGCATATTTAGGGAAAGATAGTGCTTAATTGTCTTGTTTGTCACTAGAAAGCCTTAGCTTCTAGGGAGGTCGGTTTTGTCTGCAAAATTGACTCTTTCCGCATGACAACCCACACCATTGTTTCTTTTCAATTTTCTTAATTGCAGCACAACTTATTATTTTTGGCAGTTTTTTGCAGTCATAAACTTCCACAGTCATTTTGAGGGACTAAAAGATGTTTTTAGGGAAAACAAAGATGAGAAAAAAAGTCCCAATCCTCATTCCTTGCTTTTCTCTACCTCCTCTTTGAGATATTCAAAACGAGGTATTATGATAGCTAAATGGAGATCGTATGCCAAAGTTAAGACCCCACTAATTTGATGTACCGATTTACCCAAACAGGGCCCACAGTTTTGCCGCTTCATCTCCTATGGTTAGGTTTTTGGATGTTTAGGGTTTTCCATTGTTTGTCAATAATAAATAGGCCTTTGAGCCTCATTGTAACACAATTCAGAGCCATGTAACCACCACATCTCTTCTTAGTGATAAGCTACCATTTCAGAAGCTACTATATTTCCATTTCTATATGTAAGAATATTTCAGTTCTTTGATATTAATGAAATGAAGTTTTATTTTTGTTTAATCTCTCTATTTATGTGTATATCTATGTTTTGTTACATTCCTCCACAAGTTTGGATCATCCTCATAGATTCTTGCTCATCTATGGACTCCCCCACATAATCATCCTGAATGATATCACAAGTTGGCTGCTCAATGATGAGCCCCAATATTGCGGCAAGGATGTTGCAACTCCTAGGGAAACCAAATTTAATTTATCAACTTGGGGTCATACAAACTTGGAGGTGACAGTGCTATATGCACAACATATGCAATAGTCTACGCTTGTCACTTCTCAACTAGGGTGATAGACCAATAGGGTTTTTCAAACGAATATGCCTACAAGGAGGTTGACTACTTATAGTGAATGTAAAACTATCCTTAATGTATAAATTAAATACTTTCCTATGTTAAGGAAATGAAAGTGTTAAATAGAAAGTGCTACGAAATGTCATCAAATTACCTAGCTATGAATTAACACACATTACTTGCAGAAGAGAGATGATTTAACCTTGCATTCTATCATCTACTTATCTAGACTAAGTAAGCATGTATATGATCCTAATATTTCTAAGGTTGATGTATGCATGCACTAGCTAAATATCATAGAAAATATTCTTTTGGTTTTCAATTTAGAAATGTGAATGTTAAGATAAACAAGCTTATCTTTTGCCAGGGAGGAAGGTATGGGAAAACTGGTCAAAAATGGTATCGAGTGGAATGGAGGTCGATTTCAAAGCCTACCCTAGGCTCTAATCATCATTTTTCCAAAAATAGTTTTAAGCAGACTATTACATGTTTTCTTGTAGTTGTTATAGGATTTCCTATAGTTGGTACAGGATGTCCTGGTTTACTACAGGGAACTCACCTGAAAGTTTTAGGGAGGTAGCGAAGGTTAAAGGAAGTGTTGGGAAGGTGTATGATGGTGGAATAAGGTATGGGAAAGGTTCACACTAGCCAAGGATCAGCCCAACTCTTGAGGATGGTTGGATTTTCTCAAGGTGGTTGTCCATGGTGGCTACAAAACAAAAATCTGAATTAATGGTTGGTAGGGTTTGGCAAGAGGTGGAGAAGACTTAGATGAGGCTGGTGGAATATGTTCCTCCCTACAATTGAAAAATTCCTGGAAAAACACATATTCATTTCTTCATTTATGCACAACTTTATGTAAATGTAAAAGAGATGAGATGAATTTGAGAAACTGAGTTATTGATGGCTAGTGGATCAAATCTATGGAATGGAATTATTTCTAATCTACAACAAACTTAAGGAACAAAAATGAAAATTTCAGGTGCTTCTAAGAGCTCATTATCAATGATCTACTCAACAAGAAATCCTAATCTATGTAATAAAAAAAGATAACTTTGTTTTTCAGGTTGTGAGAGTGGGGCCCTCAAATCATGATCCCATGAGGGAGATGAGGATGAGGCCACTGTCACAATAATTTCCGAAGTATTTTCTTTCACTCCTGTAAAATTGATATACTTTTCCAACTAATGGAAGGAAAACTAACCAGTCATTCAAAGACTTATAAATTAAACCAAACATAAATAAGTTCAACAACTAATCTATGATTCTAATCTAAGGATACAAGTACAGAAAGAAGAGGAACCTCTATTGCTAGGGTTGGGCCCTAACACAAGAGCTTTAGGCCTCTTAGTCAACTCAGTGATGGATCAAAGAAACCCTTTTCATCATCACCAAACTATAAAAAATAACATGAGAATAATAGTCACAATATCTTAAGGTCGAAATTGCCTCTTGGCTACAATAAAAAGTTGAATCCCAATGAGGCCCTTGGCCTTATTCTTTGTACAATTGAAGCTCCCAACAACTCCCTTAAAATTACGGAGGCTTGGCTCCCAAAATTGAGATTGACTTGTCTTCAACTATCACTAGCTTGGCTGCGAATGAACTCGGTGGGCTTGGCTGCTTGTAACTCCGAGCTGATTAGATCTGGTGGAGGAATCTTCAAGTGATTGAGGAGTTAGGGAGGGAGACCCAATCTCCTAAAATACATCTTGCTTGTCTACTTCGAGTTCCTGCAATTAAATTAACCCAAAACTGCTCCAAACCCTACAATTAATGCACATTAGTCCAAATGACATAACATCTCACCTTTACCCCTCCCACTAAGCATAATATAGTAAAATATGTAAAGAAATGTGAGAAAATTTGATTTTAATAAGTTGGATAGTGGCACTAAGGCCCATATACTTTACCTATTAATGAGCCTCATTATCACCCCATACTAAAAGTGTTTCTCATCGTCTGAGCAACTTAGTGTATGTCCATATCTTTCATAGATCTTGTGGCCTCTCTGACATCCCAGGCCTCTGTTGATGGAGTTTCCACTTGTGGATAAAACCATGCACTTTTTTCTATTTCCTGCCACAACTTTCTTTCCTGTTCCTCCTTTCTACCTTCTAGCATACCCAATAGTAAGGGTGGACTCAGTTTCAAACCAATCCAATTGATTTTGAGTCTCTATAGTGCATTCTTATATAGTGGGGTCATCTCTAGGGCATCTCTCATCCTTTCGGGAGAATGATACTCCGTGATCATTAGTTCGTATCGCAGGGTGCCCCATCTCCTTTGGCATGCTTATTGGCTTTCATTCCATAGAAATATCAACGTGTGCTCAAAATGTGTGATTACTTGCTCTTGTGTAGCTAGGTATCTTGGTGAAAGCTGGGGATCATTGGCGATGATGTTGTGGGTGCTAATGACAACCATTGAATTTATATATTTTTCTCTAATGTAAAGGGTATATTTTATTCTCTTTCCAACACCCTATTCACCTCCTTAGGCTTGGCCTCCTCATGACTCATCCATGATGCAAGGGACATTAGTTGTAAGTCCCCCAACTTTGCATTGGGGTCGCACACATTCAAGTCTGTTAAGGCCAAGTTGTGCAAGTAGAATTTATATTTCTTGGCCTTATCCTCTAGGGTGCTTTTATCACATAGTTCAATGAACTACCCATAGTCTTGGAAAGGCATCGTCCCCTGTTATGCTAGTGCTTTTATCTGAAATTGCATCCATTGGTGTTTGAGGTACAAGGCATATGATTTTGGTGGCATCCTTCACTGGAGTGCCTCCATGGAGAGGCTTTCCATGGTGGCCAATTGGCTCTCTTTTTCCTATAACTACCTCCTTAGCCATGTGTTCTATTCTTCTAATTGAGATCTCATATTTTTTTCCCTATCTCTTATCCTACACAACTCTCTTCCAATCTCTAGTAGCTTCTCTTCCATATATCCCACATCCTCTACCTTCTCTGATTTGGTAATTTACATCCAACAATGTGTCCTTCCTCTCTCCTTCTCAAGCTCAAAGAAGATGGGGATGGAAAATTTTGGTGGCATTACTCTGCCTCCCTCAATGAATCTGTAATAAGAGCTTAGATTTGGTTATGGGCTAGGTTCCTATAGGTCTTGGGACTATGCCTTAGATGTATTTGGAGAAGCTTCCCCATCCTACACTTTTGTTGTTGCTTCCTTGCCCTCCCTCTATCCTTTTTGTCCTTCCTATTGATTTTTATATGTTTCTTGTAGTGCTGACAGAGTTTTCTGTAGGACTATCTAAGTTTCATGTACAAGGCTTTTTCCTTTCTGAAATGGGCTCAAAGGTGCCTTGTCTTTCTTTACTAATTCTGACCTGGTGACAAGCCTCCTAACATAGGTGATGGGAGACTTTGGGAAAGCTTGTTTTGATGTTCCCTCTTCATCTTTTATTCCCAGGGAAACTAGATTTTCTTTCTCCCTTGGCAAGTCATCAATGATGAGTGGAGCCCTGGTGGGTGTTTGTGGTTTCCGTTGTTCGATCCTAGTGCTCCTCCTTGTTTTGAAATAGAGTGGAGTCTCCCTCTGTCTTTTCCATTTTGACTTGACAGGTGTGCTTATGGCAGTCAAGGAAGCAGTTTCCTCCCTCTCACTAGGTTTAGGAGACAACCTTAGACATTTCTCCCTTTCCTTGGTGTGTTCCTCAGAGCTTGCTTCTTCCTTCTGTTCTTTCCCTTCACTTTTATCCTCTTCTCCTTATTATTTGTCTTCTTCTTCCTCTATTTTCTCTATTTCTACCTCCTCTTCCTCATATAGTTCTTATTCTTCCTCTTTAGGTTCTTCTTTATCTTCTTCTGCCTCCTCTTCATGTTCTTCTTCGTATCCTTGTCCCTCCTCTTCACCACTAGAGTTATTGTCCCTATCATAATCAAAGGCTTCTATTTCAATCATGACCTCTTTGTTCATGTCTCTAAATGTGTACCATTGAATGGAGATTCTTAGTTGGCTCAAGGAATCCTCTATTATTAGCTTAATAACACCATGGTGTGTCAATTGCTGATGTTTTCCCAATTGGACCTTTAGGATCATGTCTATTAGTGATTGCAGCAAGTAGGGTATATTGAGTCTTCTTTCAATGGGTATCCCCTCCTTAAATCTCAACTCATGGAGGAGTCTAAATTGATAGCCATATATTATAATGAGCCTCCTTCCACAAGAGATATATTTAAGAATATGTTAGCTCACTTCATTACAAGGGTAGGGAAGGCTTTACCTTCTTATCCCAAGTTTGTACTTAATTGGCTCTTCATCCCTTAAGAAGTAGTTTTTCTTTGCAAAAGTGCTTGCAGCCTTATCCTCCTTTCTCCATGGCATACCTCGAGGAAGTGTGGTGATTATGATAATTACTTTAAGATTAATTGTAATTTACATTCCTATTACCATAGTCATAGCACCAATTATAGCCTGGGGGTTAGGTTCCAGGGAAAATTATTGAGATACATCATCATCATACCCTCTGAGCAGCTCAAAGAATCCCAACCTATTATGCCTTCTAAATATTTCCACCACAGGGGGATGGAGATGTATTATCAATGTCTCTTTTCCCTTCTGCTAAAACCTCCTGTCATGTCTCTTTTCTGGTTGGCTAACTGTAGGGATTTTGGTAGGATAGCCTTAGTTTTTAGGGTGGCTAAGAATGTATAGTAGTGGTGGATGGCTGCAATTTCTCCCTATCTCCAAACAACTTTTAAATTGTTCACAATTATTTAAAACTCCCAGGTCCATTGTAATCACTTAAAAACTCATATTTTTCTATTCCTAGCTATCAATTCAAAGAATAGGATATATGGGCCACCTATCCTTCACTGTGATTCTTTGGATGAGGAGAATTTCTGAGGAGTTGGACCCTGTGCACCCCTTTTTTGTGTTATCTATGAATTTCCACAGTTTCCTATAGCTCTCTATGTTTCTTGTACTTTTTCCTATAGTTCTATTTTATGTAGGGTGACTGAAATAGGTGTTCCTACTCGATGGCTCTCCAAGGTGGTCACAGTCATCTCTAATATTGAAATGAACAAATGGTGCATGATAGTTTGGAATGTTTTCTTTTTTATGGTTGATTCCTTAGAGCGATGTATTGGCTAGTAGTGTACGAGATTTCCTCTTTGGGTCCATTGGCCCACCATTAGTTAGCATGCAACCTCCCCTTGCAATCATCACCCACTCTCACAAAACTTAACTTGACCACCTTTTCAAGTAATTATTCTTGATGTGATGTTACAATGTGTCAGGCTGACTAGGAGTTCACTTTTTGTTTACAGGCTAAGGGTGGCCAAGTTAACTAGCGACCTCCAACATATAAAATCAAACTTTTTCATATTCCTGCACTTTTATGATATCATACTTAGGGAAGAATTCATATGAGGTGCCATACCTGTGCCTACCTTCGCTTGGTTGATGCATGATTGAGGGTGACCCTGATGTGATTCTTTTTGTTTTGGTAAGTGCTTTTCCTTGGTCACTTTTCTGTATATTTCTTCCTGTTGATGTGGTTGCCCATTTTTTGTTGTGTGCAGGTGTTTGGTCTTGTTGTTATTGTTTCTGATCTCTGTATATGATTCATGGTGTCTACAAGGGTGCAGGATCTCTTTGCTTACATGGGTGTTGAAGGATAATTCTAGGAGAACTTTCATTATGAGAGCACAAGCTAATACAAGGTTTACTGTAGTTACTACAGTAAATCATGTAGCGGCCTTTTTCATCATTTTTTTTTATTTCTTTCACTTGGTGGAGGAATGGGTGGTGATGTAGGAGTGGAAGGATGGAAACAAAGGAGATGGAGTGGTAAGTGAGTGAGGTCAATGATGGGATGGCCCTTGGACTCTTTTTTCTTTTTTTTGTATTTTTTTCTAAGCGGTTTATGATGGACGCAGAGGGTGGTACGGTCATGAGATGGTGTTGGGTGAGAGGTGGTGAGGTGTATGTGTTGTGGGGAAAAATGCCTATGCAGGACGATCCTATCCACCTAAGGTGTGATAGTGCCTTAGAAACAAACAGAGACATCTATTCTAGTATTCTTCCTTTATGAATTAAGAATGAAGGGAGATGGATGGACTAACCGGTGTCTTCTGTTTGTCCCTCGATCTAGTTACCCTCCTCTTTGAGAGTTCCCAGCTACTTGCCTTCTCGCTCGCCCAGCTTCAAGAGGTTTCTGCAAGATCACAAGAAGAGAACACTACACAAGACATGGATTCATATTCATAACTAGTTCAGGATTAGAAATAAACTAAACATACTAATGCAATCATACATCAAAGATACATCAATATATAGGAGAAACCAAGATAGCTTTATTGATGAATAACAAGGTTCAGGAAGAGATACAACCCAGAGGGCTCCAATCCAGCATCTCCTTCCCAGCAAATGGAATTCCTATCTTCACCCCCTTCAAAGCATTAAGCACACAATGATTCCAATCTCAAACCAACAGCAATTCTTTGCAATAACAAAATTCCAGCCTATAGATCTCATGGAGGAGAGATCCATATATAGATGTTTGGAGAGAGGATGAGTCAGCTTGACATCTGACTAGTGTCCTCTCCCTCTGTCAGTTCTTGATTCCACTTGGAGGTTCTTGCTTCCACTTGGAGATTAGGAACCTCTTACTCATCACCAGTCGA
Organism: Pinus tabuliformis; assembly: GCA_031772625.1. Taxonomy (NCBI): domain Eukaryota; kingdom Viridiplantae; phylum Streptophyta; class Pinopsida; order Pinales; family Pinaceae; genus Pinus; species Pinus tabuliformis. Next base: position 85,198,252 of record CM062815.1, on the reverse strand, counting down.
ATTCACTGAGGCAAGTGTCATTGAGGAAGATTCTGGAAGCTTCCTGGGTCTTGACACCTCTTGGAATGAACTTGCCACATGTCAACTCTCGCTCAGCGCAGGTAGCCAGTGTTGCCTTTGACATTTAGCACAGGTAGCCAGGGTTGGCTTTGACATTCAGCTCTGACAGCTAGTGGAGCCACTGAATTGATCCTGAATTGACTTGTTTTTGAGAAGTTTCTGGTGGAGAACTTTTGTGAATTGCTGTGGTTTGTTAGCCTTGTTCCTCTAGGGGTAGGAGCAACATGTTTAGGGACTTTGGATCCCTTAGATTATGGACATTTCATGCTCAAGGCTGTAAGGCACAAAAATGTCTATAACAGTTGCCCCCTAAAGTATGAGGTCGTTTATCGGGTGAAATGCTTTATCAGGGGGATCCGAAGTTCATCCAATGTTAGGAGGAGACCTGTAATAAGATACAATACAATACATTATTTTTTCATACTGCTTTCATGATCTAGCTGAGGCGGGCATTCCCATGCTCAGCTTTATAAATTCATTTTTCTGTACATAGAACAGACAATCGTCTGATGGTAGACTGATAATTTTGATGAAATTATCATCCTTTGGGTAGGATGATTATCTGCTGCAATGATGTACATGTTAATGTCTTTATCTTTCCTGAATATATATCGTAGCCCGGATGGATGAAACTAGATCTGGGGTCTTCAAACTCGTTCGATCTTCACTCTAAGTACAAGTCGATCCATGTGAGAAATGTTCTGAAGTCGTACATGGAAAGACATCGCTTGATTACCGGTCAATGAGGTAAACCGTTAACAAGCGCGAGAGGAATCACCGATAATGATAATGACCCTCAAGGTACTGCAGTACAATTCACGTGGTGTGAATAAAGGACTTGGCTTCGAACACCACGCAAAATCTTTCGGTCGAAGGTCATTGATGTATACCTGTCGCCGGAAGTGAGAAACTTGCCATTGAGGCATGCAAGCTTCAAAGTACTGAAGGGGTTGTTCTTAGATCAACTTCTTGGATAATGAGCTGATGTCGACAAGAAGTGATCCATCAAAGGAGGGCCTTAATGAATCCCACATCAGTGACACGGAATGGAGCTAATGATTTTGATGGAGGTGAAAACGATCTGAGACATATGATTCAGGGTGGCGGTCATGAAAGGATGAAGGATAATGTATGGCAGTGGATGGGACACGGTTGACTTTTCTGAACGACTTCACTTGAACATATGGCGAAACTGATGCGATGGATCGGTAGCATTACCCCAAATATGGATGGTATGGCGAGACCATGGTGATGTGACCGGTGAATGAAACAACCCAACCCGATTGTGGTACAGAGGAAAAGTGTCATGTTCAAGAGCGACTTGCTACCATCAGAGTTTTCTTGAGTTTCTCCCAATTTTTCCCCAGTCATTGCTGACCAGTACCTCTTTATTTTTGTCAACCTTGATGAGGATAACATATGCTTGTTCTTTAACCTGCCCTTCGGGCAAGCCCATCGCTATGTTTTAACGAGCTTAGCGATAGTGAAACTCGTTCTCGTCTAAAGACAAGTTTGTCGCTATTTAATGATTTTAACGAGTCTAACGACAAGGATAACTCGGTCCTTTTCATTTTTAGAGAGTCTGAAAAGGTACATAAAGTTAACTCCAAAAGTCCTTTTTCGTCATCTAATCCCTTAAGTCCGAAAAAGTATAAAACAATACAGAAGGGATGAGTTTTCGATAGTTTTAACGAGCCGAATAAAACAAGCGCTCGATCTTTTTGTGTAATAATCCCTCAGGTCCAAAAAGATTAAAATCTAGAGGAGGGATAACACTTCCTGTCCCTTTAACGAGCTGGAAGGCCAAGGACTCGGCAATCTTTTCATATTTTACGAGTCAGTTGAAAAGAGCTTAAAGAAGACTCGTCTTTTGAGGAACGAGTGATAAATAGGGTTAGCAGCTGATTCCAGGTACAGGTTGGAATTTTCCAATCACGACAGTGTCTCAAGGATGGCTAGGTGAAATCACTCTTCGCAGTTGTTCCTAAAAAATGGGTAAACAAACATATGGAGGTGAACGATCAGCCAATGAAAAGTGGAGGTGACGGTGCAAACACGACTAAGGCTTTAATGGCCGATAAGGTTACATTCACAATGCTTATTTACCGGGTAGTGGTTCATTTTTTATTTTAAAATGAGCTTAAACGCTGGTGGAAACACTTGCTCGTTGCTTATGTTTATTTTTTAACGAGCATGAAGTCCACATTAAAACTGCTTGGATCTTGCGTTTATTTTTTAACGAGCATGAACTGTGTGCTAAAACTGCTCGATTATACCAGTCATATGATAAGAGTGTCTCATTGAGATTCTATTTTTTATGGAGCTTCATCTCACAAAGCTTTGCCCCGCATCCTTTCTTTATGCAAGTTAGGAAACGGCTAACCCAAAAAACAGATAAATAACCGCTCTTTGCTTGCACTCCAAAAGGTTTGCATGCCCCCAGGCATAAAGTATGATTTCAAGGTTACCTCTACTTCATTTCCGTCAAAACATTCGTTTCACCGAGAGAGGCCTACCTCTTTCAGGTTACCCAAAGATTGTCTCGTTAATCTTTCAAACAAAACACTTCCTCGGCAATGTCTACCGAAATAGACAAAGGTGAGTGACGTAGCCCGCCAACTCACATAACTTTGACAAAAGAATCTTATTCTAGAATAACCCTCTTCCTAGACGGACGGGGTATAGACTAGTCATATTCTTCCGCGGAAACCTACTCTATACCCAAAGTTTCCCTGCCGAAGCAGACCAGGACGCATGCCCCCTGGGTTCCAGTCATATCCTCCCGGATTACTCGCGCTCATCAGGAGGACGGACCGTGGGTTGAGACACTTCTTGCGTGAATAGACCATTTAGGGATGGTACATGACTATTTGCGATGCGTGATCCAGGAAATGAAAGTTGGTCCACGAGCTTGACCACTCTTCCTTCGTGCGGAAAACACATTACTCTAAAGAGTGAGGAGACGATGGCTCCCATGCAATATATATAGTCTCGTCCAAGGAGTAGGTTATAATCCAAGGGTCCTTGAACGACCATCACGTTCATTTGAACGGTCTTCCCTTTCAATGTTATGGGCACATTGGGGAGGATCCCTAAAGGTCGACTGGTTCCTTTATCAAAGCCTGATAGATTTCTCATTTCAGGCAAAAGCGTTGGCGAACCAAGCGCTTTCCAAGAAATAGAGGAAAGGATACTCACAGATGCCCCCTCATCAATGATAGTGCCAGCCATTACCATTCTATATATTTGAACGATAATTCTGAATGGTATGCTTGCTGGCAACCGGGGTCTGCCTAGTTGGTTCCAGTCGAACGAGACAACTAGGTTGCTTGGTGGTGGGACCGAATAGACGGCCGGGTACAACTCTGACGAAGTTCCTTCCTGTGATAAAGGAATGGGCAAATTGCCCCCTTGTTCATCGGAGTCTGTGTTAATGAAGAGAATTTGGACGGTGTCGTCTTTACTCTCCTCTGTGATGGTATCATTCGAAGATAGAGCCTCTGAAGGCAAAACCGGGTCAACTGCTGTCTCAACCTTTAGACTTTCGTCAGGTATGGATTCAGACGGTTCATCTTCAATGATAGGTGCTTCGGCTGACCACCTGGGCGGGCCAGCCGGGTTCTCAACTAGTGAAGGACTTGGCATGAGTTTTTGATATCCAGGAGGAAGTTGCGCTCGTAAGATTGGGCGATCTTCCAAAACTCTTTTAGCCTCGTCTAAGAAGGGACAACGGTGGATGGCATGGTCGCCTTCACACAATTTGCAGGGAAATCTAGCTTTCCCTCTCTGTCCTCGGACTTCACTTTCACTAGTTGACGGTGAGCTGTCAACCTGGCTATCAGAGGTTGACGCCACCGAATTGTGCAGACGGGGAGACCAGTCCCTTAGTATCTGAGGGATGCAGGGACAATCTCTGTGGAAGTGGTCTCCCTTGCATATGACACATGGCGATTTAGGCCTAGTCAGTGCTGTGTGTGGATTTTTGTCAGACGACACTTGTTTGCCCCCAGTCGCTTTTGGCTCCTTCTTCTTCTTCTCTTTCTTCTTCTTTTCCTTCTTCTCCTTAGGAACCTGGTTTTTTGTTTTACCAGTTCCGTCAAGCGAAGAGGAAGGAGGAGAGGAAGAATTAGATGAAGTAGAAGGCTGGTGGGCAACTCTGGTCTGGTCTAACTGTTGACTCGACTGTTCAGGAATAGTGGTGTTCTGAACGACATTGGTTGAAAAGAGCCAGACCGGCAGGCCAATTGTCAGTCCTGGAAGCGACAATGTAGCCATATGGGGCGCACCAACATCTCCCCAAGAGGAGAAGGGACTAGGATTTCCACCAAGGGGAATTCCTTGGTTGGTGTGCTCCATTTTTTCAACCCAAAGATCAACGCGGGAATAGGGGTGATTGTTCCGTTTAAAATAAATTTTAACGACGCTTTAGACACAACTTGCTTTTTCAATTTTAAAGAGTCGAGAAAAAGCTAAAGATGACTCTAGTCTCCTTCGATGTTTTAACGAGCCCGAAGTGACAAATGCTTGGATGGACTTTTTCCATTATAGAGACTGAAAAAGGCCAAAAGGAACTGCTCTGGAGTTCTAGGCAGAGGGTGTGCCAAACTTTTCGCAAAACCGCAGAATACTTTTTAGGGTACGGGCGGTCGATCTTCCTGAATGCTGTGTTCAGTGCATTGCGATCAGTAGGGCGGCCGACACGGCTTCCTAAGGATAAAGGTTTTATGCCTACAGGGGTCTCCCAATATATACGCGACGGTACGTGGGAGCACAATCCGTACTGGCACTATCGTCCCTCTGGAGGAATCACCCACCATCCACGAGATCGATAATCACCAGGCTTTACGACGCCGGAACACGTCTCTAGCCTAGACCTCTATGTTGTGCGTTATGTTGCAAAGCGTTGTTAAGTTCATTCAATTTATTTTAGGTTGATCTTTTTAGAAGTTTGCCTTTTGAGGTTCACCACGAGATGTATGATACAATTCCTAAATGCAGTCTAAAGATGATAAGCAAGCTTTATATCTTTTCAACTTTGAAAATCCTAGCTACTAAGGGAAAAGAAAGACACCATCTTTTCTCAAAGAGCAATCAGCACACTCTAATGCACTTTTCCTAAATCAGACATGCAAACTATCAAGATGCAAATGCACAATGCAGGTGTTTGTTTTCCGCTTTCTTAGTATTGATGCCTACAAAGAAAGCTTCTTGTACAACTTTGAATTTGCTTTTAAATGACAAGTACAAACAAGTTTACGTTTTCGAAATCAGAGAGGGTAGAAGAGATTACAACACTTAACGATTTTCGAAATGAATACTTGTTTCAACACTTAAAAGAGACAAACTCAAACCAAATGCAAAAGTAAATGTATAATCAACTGCAAACAGCCAATGAACTCTCTCCTAAGATCACAATCAACAGATCTGAATCAAGGGCTACAGGATGATTATTTCACTCATGCAAAGGAAAACTGCAAATGATGCCACAAACACATAAAAACACTCACAGTCTTTTTGTACAAAAGGAGGCGGAATTTAAGCAGAGAAAAGGAGTTATCAGACTGGTACCTATGCTGGTTACAGGCTGCAAAAATCAGAGATCAAAACAAGGCAAAACAGAGCAGAGAACCCCAGCTGCACAAGGCCAAACTGGATCAGCGCAACCTCAACACAGGGGTTTTGACATTCAGCGCAGGTAGCCTTCACGGGACCTGCGTTGAAATGCAGAATCCCTTCACAGGGTCTGCGCTGAAGGAGAAACTCTCGTTTCTCACTGGTTCTGGGTCACAGATTGCTATTTAATCTACTATTTTAGGCCAAATAAAAGCAACAAGCAAGGTGCAATCAAAGGGATGCTTTGAGGGAGTACTAAGATCTATCACAAAGGATCATCAAATCATTTGTGAGTCCATTGTTCAGATCATAGACAAGTCCAGTGATTGGATCAAAGCAACAACTGTCTACTTTGCATCTGGGAATAGCAGATGTAGTTCGATTGTTGCTGTCGAGTCTATGAAACAAACAATGATAGAAACACAAATAAAATGACTAAAAAGATCTCCCCAGTGGAGTCGCCAATTTGTTGTGGGGAAAAATGCCTATGCAGGACGATCCTATCCACCTAAGGTGTGACAGTGCCTTAGCAACAAACAGAGACAGCTATTCTAGTATTCTTCCTTTATGAATTAAGAATGAAGGGAGATGGATGGACTAACCGGTGTCTTCCGTTTGTCCCTCGATCCAGTTTCCCTTCTCTTTGAGATTTCCCAGCTACTTGCCTTCTCGCTCGCCCAGCTTCAAGAGGTTTCTGCAAGATCACAAGAAGAGAACACTACACAAGACATGGATTCATATTCATAACTAGTTCAGGATTAGAAATAAACTAAACATACTAATGCAATCATACATCAAAGATACATCAATATATAGGAGAAACCAAGATAGCTTTATTGATGAATAACAAGGTTCAGGAAGAGATACAACCCAGAGGGCTCCAATCCAGCATCTCCTTCCCAGCAAATGGAATTCCTATCTTCACCCCCTTCAAAGCATTAAGCACCCAATGATTCCAATCTCAAACCAGCAACAATTCTTTGCAATAACAAAATTCCAGCCTGTAGATCTCATGGAGGAGAGATCCATATATAGATGTTTGGAGAGAGGATGAGTCAGCTTGAGATCTGACTAGTGTCCTCTCCCTCTGTCAGTTCTTGATTTCACTTGGAGGTTCTTGCTTCCACTTGGATATTAGGAACCTCTTACTCATCACCAGTCGAATTCACTGAGGCAAGTGTCATTGAGGAAGATTCTGGAAGCTTCCTGGGTCTTGACACCTCTTGGAATGAACTTGCCACATGTCAACTCTCTCTCACCGCAGGTAGCCAGTGTTGCCTTTGACATTCAGTGCAGGTAGCCAGTGTTGGCTTTGGCATTCAGCGCTGACAGCTAGTGGAGCCACTGAATTGATCCTGAATTGACTTGTTTTTGAGCAGTTTCTGGTGGAGAACTTTTGTGAATTGCTGTGGTTTTTTAGCCTTGTTCCTCTAGGGGTAGGAACAACATGTTTAGGGACTTTGGATCCCTTAGATTATGGACATTTCATGCTCAATGCTGTAAGGCACAAAAATGTTTATAACAGTATGGTCCCCTCTTTAAACCTATAATAGGTTGCATCATCATTTCCCAATCAGAATTTCATTCTTGTAGTCTTTCAGTACATCCTGTAATACTAAGGGAAACTCCTGTAGTAACTACAGGAAACCTTGTAGAATAGAAGTCAGAAAATTGCATAAAAGTGGGTTTTTTTGCCTAGAAGTGAGGATGGATGATGGAGACATGGGTGATGCTTGGTTTGCTATCCTCTGAATTTTGAGTCCTTTGCTTACTTTAAAGAGCTACAAAAATCACATAATTTTATTAGTGGGCAAGTTGGAGGTCCTTGGCACGTCATTTTGTTTTTTTCCTTTTCCCTTATCTTCCTTTCTTTGAAAGACACACAGGTAGCCTCAAAGGAGGATTTCAACCTTTCTACCTACCCTAGGTGCCACAAGGGAGGTTTTCACCTAGGGATATTTTTGTTTTCCTTTTCTCAGTCTTGGACTGCCTCAAGGAGATTTTTAACCCAAAAGTTGGCCTTAGGTGCATCATAGAGGTTTTCACCTAAGTCCCTTATTGTCTTTTCATGTTTCTCATTTTTTTTTTTCCTTTTTTCAAAAATAAAAAAAGTCTTCAAGAATTTGGTGAGATAGAAGTTGAGACACTTCAAAGCACATTCACTTCCTTACTTATGGTACTAATGAACTCTTCCCTTTAGAAAGGTATTTTATAGGTTTTCAAACTGTATATATTGGCAAGCAAGGGGATAGCTTCTTATCAATGGTCATTATTTGCATAGCCCCATTGTCATGGAACTTTTCTATAAGATATGGGCCTAGATGCCTAGTCATCAATTTTCCTTTGATGTCCTTGAACCTAGAGTCGTATAGCAGAGCCTAATCACCTTCTTGAAAAACTTTTTCTTTGATGTTTTTATCATGCCAAACCTTTCTTTGTACTTGAGTAACTTCTATGTGTAGGAGGGCCTGCATCCTAAATTCATCTAAACCATTGAGCTAGAGCAACCTCTCTTGGTTTGCCTCTGTAACATCCAAATCCAACTCTACTACCATTCTCAAAGTGTTGTACTCAAACTCAATGGAGAGCAAACCCTTCCTCCCATAGACAAAGTCATAAGGGGTGAAGCCAATGGTTGTATTCTAGGTTGTATTATAGGACCAAGTTGCCTCTACTAGTCCGTCAGCCCAATATTTTATGTTGCCACTCACAACCTTGGTGATAATTCCTTCCAATGCTCTATTGGTAACATCTACTTGTCCATTGGCCTCGGGATGATAAGAAGTCGACTTCATGTGCTTGATATTATGTTGCCTCAACATATTTTCAATCATGTGTGAGGTGAATTGAGCTCCTTGATCAGTGACTAGCTCTCTAGGGTACCCAAACTTGTAAAATACATTCTCACTTAAGAAATCAACCACTTTCTCTTTTGTTGCTACCTTGATAGCCTTGGTTTCAGCCCACTTTTTCAAATAATCAATGCAAACAATTATGTAATTTATATACCTTGATGGTGGATCAATGGGCCCTATGAAATCCATGCCCCACTTGTCAAATGGCTCAAGAGTCACTTGAGGTTGCAAAGGGATTTCATCCCTAGGAGTAGGTTTCCCCATTCTTTGCACTCATCACATCTATTGGTGTATCTTCTTGCATCTTGGTGGAGAGTGAGTCAGTAATCGCTAGCTTGCAATACCTTGAATGTTGTCCTCTTAGATGCAAAGTAGCCTCCAAAAGGCCCATCATGACAAGCCATAATTATTTCAAAGAATTCCTCCTCCCTTACACATCTTCTCAAAATTTGATCCAGCCCTAGCTTGAAGAGATTTCCCCCAATCCATGTGAATGGGGCACCCTTTCTTATAATTCTATTCTTTTCCTTGGAGAATAGATTTAGAGGGAATTGTGTGGCCACTACATAGTTGGATATGTTAGCAAATAAATTCTCATCTTGTAACTGATCATCAACCATTCCTTCCTCACTTGAAAGTAAAGGAAGTCTAGACAAAAAATCTAGAACTGCATTTTCTTTATAAGGCTTATAAATGATAGTTAGATCAAACTATTGTATTAGAAGAAACCATATAATAATTATGGCATTCATATTAGACTATTTTATCAAATATTTCATAGTAGCATGGTTTGTATGTACAAATTTCTAGTAACTAGTGATGTAATGTCTAAATTTATTAAAGGAATGGACAACAACTACAACCTCTTTTTCAGTCACAGTATAGTTCAATTTAGCCTTGGATAGATTTGTGCTGATGAAATAAATGGCATAAGGAAACATGTCGTATATCTAGCCTAGATCTACTCCTATCAACATGGATGTGGAAAGGAAGAGCCCAATTTGAGCCCCAGAGTATAGGTGCAGTAGTCAATTTGTCCTTTAAGGTTTCTAGAGCCTCTTGGTAGCTTTTTGACGAGAACAATTCAAAGACCTTGGTCAATAGTCCAAATAAATGTGAGGCTACTTTGCTGAAGTAATTTATGAATCTCTTATAGTATCTAGCTAAGCCCAAGAAACTCTTGACATCTCTTTTCTTTTAAGGAGTATGGACCCTCTTTATGATAGAATTTTTTTTTGGGTCTACTTGTAGTCCTACTTGGGATATTGAGTGACCTAGGATAGTAACTTCATTCATTAAGAACTCACACTTCTCACAAGTAAGGGATAGGTTCATTTCAATGAATTTATTTAATTCTTTCCCCAAGTTAGAGAGAGCCTCTAGGAAATCACACCCATAGGGAGTGAAATCATCCAGATATATTTCTTTATTCATGAACTAGTTGTGTAAAGATGCTCAAAAATGTCCTCTAAAAAGTGGCACGGGCATTACATAGTCCAAAAGGAAGGACCCTATAAGAAAAGGTACCCTAAGGACAAGTGAAAGTGGTTTTACCTTGGTGATTTGGGCTGATTTGGATATGATTGAAACCACTGAATCCATCTACGAAAGAGAAGAACTTCTTCCCTTCAAGACCATCCAAGACTTGATCAATGAAAGGTAGAGGGAAATCGTCTTTTTTGGTGGCTTTGTTTAACTCTTTGTAGTCCACACAGATCCTCCATTTTTAATTCTTCTTTGGGACGAGAACCAGAGGAGACACCCACTCACTATCTAAGATGGGGTAAATGAACCTTGCATCCAACAACTTCTGAAACTCTTCTTTAACTATGTCTTTGAGAGTTGGGTTCATTCTCCTCTGAGGGTTTCACACTGGCTTGCAGGATTCCTTGAAGTAAATGTGGTGAGTACACACTGAAGGGTGCACTCTCCATTGATTTCCTTATAACTCTAGGCAAAGGCATAGAGAGTCTCTCTTAGCATGTCACATAACTCCTTTTCATAATGTGCAGAGAGAGAGCGGTTGATTTTCAATGTTCTATCTGGAAAACGTTCTATCATCTTCAAATGAGTAGGACTTTAGTTAGCTAGGCACGAATCATTCAAAGGGTTATCTTCAACTTTCTTTATTAACTCATCAAAAGACATGGTGTTTGGGGGATGATTCTAGAGGATTTGATCAATCGGGTCATCTTCATCAGGTTGGCCCCCACCTATAATAGCATCTAGGGTACACATTGGGTAAGATGTGGCAGAGTAGACTTCATAGTCCTCCTCCTTTTCCAACCATAAATGTAATTCATGCTCTAGAGAAGGTTGAGCAGGATGTTACAAGGCCAAGTGTTTAGACAAATTCCCATTTTTAATGGTCATATTCCTAGCATTGCAAATTTTGTAAGCATCAACATTGGCTAACCATGGCCTTCCAAGGATGAAAGGAAAACCATTGAACTTGGTGTTATAGACATTTTTGTGCCTTACAGCATGGAGCATGAAATGTCCATAATCTGAGGGATCCAAAATCCCTAAACATGTTGTTCCTACCCCTAGAGGAACAAGGTCAGCAAACCATAGCACTAAATAGCAGTTCTCCACTGAAAATTACTCAAAAACAAGGCAATTCTGGATCATGTCAACTGCTACACTAGCTACCTGCACTGAACAAGTTTGGACATGTGGCAGACTCATTCCTCAAGGTGTCAATGCCCAGGAAGCTTCCAAAATGACACTTGGATCAAGGAATTCGACTGGTGATGAGTAAGAGGGTCTAGATCTCCAAGTGGAAGCAAGAACCTCCAAGTGGACTCAAGAACTGAAGAATAACTGAAGTGGGAGAGGACACTAGTCAGCTTCATACCAGCTCCAAGCTGACTCATCCTTTCTCCAAAACTCCTATATATAGAGCTCTCTCATGAGGTCTAGGGGGGATGGAATCTTTTGAATGTAAGGAAGTGCTGTTGGTTTGAGTATAGAACTATTGGGTGATTTGCTTTGAAGGAGGTAAAGAGGAGATTTCTTTCTGTTGGGAGGTGATGCTGGATTGGGCCTCTTATGGTTGTATCACTTCCTGAACTTTACTTCTTCCATTAATAAAGCATTTGAGGTTCTTCTATATGCATGTGTTTCAATGGTGTATTGTTATACTTGTGTATTTGATTTATTCTAATCCTTGAATCAATTATGAATGTATGCTTCTTGTAGTTTCCCTCTCTTGCCATTTTGCAGGATCTTGGTGTAGCTGGGCCAGTGAAAGAGAAAGGAGCTGGGAGCAAGCAGCAAGGAGAGAAGATTGGATCAACCACTAGCGGAAGACATCGGTTAGTGGATCTCTTTCTCCCCTATTTTACTTTCATAAAGAAGAAATCTTAGATAGCTTTACTTCGATTGTTGCTGAGGTACTATCACCCTTAGAGTGGGATAGGGTCATTCCGTATTGGATACTTTTCCCAACAACACTTGGTCTTAGGTTGGAGAACTAATAAGTCGACATGGTATTTCGAGGAATCAGCCAAGACCATCTCACCCTTAACAACTCCCTCGGGAGCTACTATGGATCTATCTGCAAGCTACAAGATTATTGTGGTCTTCCTTAATGATCCTTGGATATTTATTTGAATCATAGTCTCCTTAGTAATCACATTGATGGCATCCCCAAGATCAATCAAAGTATGGGGGATAATCATATGATCGATGTGCACATCTACCAGAGGACGTCCATGGTCTAGATACTTTAGGAAAATCACTCTCCCCGGCATTACGTTAGACAGTTGTCTTTCTCTCTCCTCCCAATATGACTGAATCATTTCTCCTTGATTAAATTCTTATAGATGGAGACATCCTTTATAGCTTGGAGGAGTGGGATTTTAACACACAAGTTTTTCAATTCAGCCAAAAGTTCAATCTCTTCTGGGGTTTGCTAGCTAGGATGGATTAATCTCTCAGGAAAAGGAGGTGGATTGTATTGAGGAAACCTCTCTTGCTTTTCCTCTTCAAGCTCCTTCGGTGGAGATGGAGATTTTTTATCTGGAAGAACTCTTCCAGACCTAAGGTTGATTTCTTGAATTTCCACATTATAGGCAGGGTAATATGTCTCTCCACTATAGACCTGATGTGCGTGTTCGTTGTTCAGGTTTGGATTTGGTTGAGCAGGCATTTGAGATTTCTTAGGTGGACCAGTGTGAAGGATTTGTGGTTGAGATGAAGGTGGAGGTAGCAAGGCTAGAGATTGTTTGTATTAGAGGATCCACCTCTATGATGATGTATTCCACTGAGCTTGTGGGGGAGCATATGGATGAAATGATTGATTGGTAGGTTGGGAATGGTATTGAGGTGAAAAAGTCCAGGGAGAAATTCTGGACCATGAAGGATGAACAGGAGGACACTAAAGGGGAATGAATGTTGTTACAGAACCATTTGGGCACATCACTCCCATCATTCATATCATTACTTTTAGGGCTCATCAAACCCTAATTCAGTTTCTACATACCCTAGACAAGTCATCACTTTGAATGCCTCCTTCCCTGAGAGTTTCTTGCCCTCCAGAAATGCCTCCTTGAGGGACCAGCTGTTACGGATCCATTTGGGAACATCACTCCCATATCCATATAATTGTTTTAGGGCTCATCAAACCCTAATTTTAGTTGCTACATGCCCTAAACATGTCACAATTTTGAATGCCTTCATCCCAGACAGTTTCATGACTTCAACACATCCTGAAATGACCTCTAGAGGGACTAGTGCAGGTAGGCCCATGTAAGAGTGCACTGCAAAGTAGTTGATTCCATGCTAGGGTGCTCTGCAGAGCACTTAGGCCCTCTTTCACCTGTGTGAGGCGAGATTGAGTGAAATTCACATAGGTTTTGGGGAATATTCTTATCTCTTGGAGTCATCTAGAAGTTTCCCTCACTTATCAACTCCTATGAGCTTGAAAATGGATGAGGAATGAGTTAAGATGCATCCTATCCTCTCATCCCTTCCTCCATGGAACTAATTCTAAGTATGGAAGGCCATTCAATACCCCCATTTATGACATAACCTCCTTCATCCTCCTATAAATTGAACACTCATCTAAGTGATAAGGGGTTGGACTATGTTGAATTGTAAGGAGATAATGTTGCTATGAGAATTGGCTTTGAGACAAGTATTGTGATGCTACAAGTTTGCCATGCTTTTGATGTGATGTGGATGGGATCCAAGCTGGAGGAGTGACTTCGAATTAGACATGATGATTGTAATTCCTTCTTCTATTCAATAAAGTATTTGAACCTTTTCCCCATATGTTTGTATTGATATATGATGCTTATATGTGTGTATGTATCTAATTCCATTTACTTGTATTCAATAGATCTTTTGCTTTGATCAGTTCTTTGTTTTATGTTTTTGTTTACAGGTACTTCTCAAGCATGTTAAGTACACGAAGGAGTGACAAGATTGATACAAGGGAGACAAGAGGAAATCGGAACTACAAGTAGGTCTTCTCATCTTATTTGTCTTATCTATTTCTTATAGGAAAATGCTAAAGTGCTTTAAATTGTTGTTCTAGATATGGCTACTTATCTAGGGAACTATTATTTATCTGTAGATACCAGATTCTCCAAAATAAATTGGTGACTCCACTGGGGATGATCATCCTTCCTACTAGCTTATCCACCTCTTAGGATACTCTAGCGGATCCTACTTGTGTTCATTGATTGTATTTCAGCTCTTTTGCATTGAATTTTGGTCAAAACTGTGTCAAATTTCCTTTTTGAAATGGCTCACTGTCACCAGCAGAGGCTTGTGAGGGACATAGTGCACTGCAGAGCACCCTTGGCTTAGGGACAGTGCTCTGAAGTGTAGTGTCTCCCATTCAAAGCTACAGTGATCCTCCTAGGGTCATGTTCCAACGTTTGGATTGAGTTTTTACCAACTTTTCTCTGTTTTTTTGCTTGCTGATTGATCAATGAATGTCATGTCTCAGAAAACAAGTTTACATCTCCTTTGCTAGCCCTAATTTGGCTTGGTTGATTAATGTTTCTTAAATGTTTTCTTTGTCATTATCGATCCATAGTCAAAGTTAGATTATAGCCAAGTAATATTTGTTCGAAAGAAAGTGTCGTAAAATTATTCTTTTCCTTTCAAACAAAATTGTCGTAAAGTCTTCGTTCTTGTTAAAAATTGATTGATTGTATGTGCATTTGTTTCCTTTTTGTTCACATTCACATTAAGGAAATTGAAAAAAAATACATGATTGTTGCATTGAGAAAGTTTATGTGTGCTTATAGGAATTGTTTAGGGAAATTGCATTAGATTGTGCTCTTTGCTCTTTGATCAAAATAAATCTGATTGCTCTATCCCTAGTAGCTAGTGTTTTCATTGTTAAATTGAATAGAAAGAATGCTTATCATAATAGTTGCATTCCTAGGTATTTCAGAATACATCACATGGTGAACTTGAAAGGAAGGTTCCTAAGCAAGATCAACTTAAAATTAACATCAATTTACCTAATGGAGCATTGTCATTAATGAAAAACATTTATTGGTTCTAGGCTAGAGAAGTGTTCTGACGTCGTAAAACAATGCAACTCTCCGTAACTTTCCTGCAATACATCTCGAGTGTGATACCTCATTTCACTACATGAGTATATTGTAGCTCGTCCATGTACCTTGGGGTATATAGGGTGGTGTTACAGTATGTAAAGTATATGGGAATGCTCTCACTATGCAGTTTTTCATTAGACAATGCTTATACAGATTATGCCTCCACGTACTTTCAGGTTTATATGGGAGGACAACACTAGGTTTCTATCCATCCTTAGGTAACCAAGTTAGATGCCTTGTACACTATGATACACCGAGCACAACATTCAGGGAGATTGCCTGCCCGTACTTCTTGGTTCACCAGGAGCTACTCTGTAGTTCACAGTTGCTTGGTAAACCTTTTACCTAGCTTACCCCTTTTTGTTTATTTATTTTTTGTAATAAAATTAATCATCAATCGTGGAGGAACATCAACCCTTACCCCTTTGTTCACAGAGAACAGTGAGTAAACTGCCTTTGCCACCCGAAGCTACACCTATTCGGTCAAAGCGGTCTCGCTTAACTGAGTCAAGCACATCAAGAACTCCTAGTTCTTCATTTGAATTACCCAAATCATCAATTTTGGTAAGTACTAAGACTCTAGTTACTCCAACTATTTTTGGTACATCCGTTTCTGAAGAAGAAGTTTCACAATTACCTGAGGACATTATCACTGATATTAGTGAAATAGTAACCAAATTTGTTCAACTACAAGTTGATCCACAACTTGAAGTTGCACAACAAGAAATTACTTCTGAACTTGAATCAATTCAACCAAAAGTTAATCTAGAACCTATCAAAGTTCAAACTGAAGTTACTTTTGAACCTGATGTTGTTCAGGAACCTCTCTTTGAAGTTGTTGTTCTTTTACCAGAACATTTGGACTTTGAATTTGAACATTCAAAATTTGTTACATTACCAGAAGACGATTAACTAGTTAACCCTCAGACATCAGTAACTACTAAAACTTCCACTTTATCAACACCAAAAGACTATTATGGACCAGATGGTGAAGTTCTTCCACCTGGTTTAATTGGTGTTGAGGAATAATTAGAAGAAGATACTACACTCGGAACCCCATTCCATTTTGGAACTGAGCTTTATCTTTATCCTTATACTCCTCATTTTACTACTCCTTTTGATCTTGCTTCTCTTAAGTACCTATTGATTCTGTAGGACATCTATTGGATCAGTTAACTATGGCTGAACAACCGTCAACATCCCAGACGGTATCATCTGATGCAGCTACAACAGATCTTTTGTCAGAACCTTTTTGGTGTTTTCTACTACACCTGAGTCGCATCTATGTGGTGAATCATTCATCCCGATTGGTTACCAATATTTATCTGGAACCCACTCAGGGGTTTATTCTACACCATGGTCATCACCCATGTCCTCAACCAGAATTTTACCTGGTTCTTCATTAATGGGAACTCAACAGTTTGATCCTGCATATCAATATCAAACTGGGAAATCTAGTCAACAACAATCTATGTATCCATTACATACTAGATTGCTTCCATATGGAGATAAATATGCTTATTTGCCTTATCCTCCATATCGTGGAGGACCATCATATGGTAGTATCCCGTAGTATTCAGGTCGGCCTTGAATTCAAGTCTATCAAGGGCAACTAATAATGCCAGTTCAACCAAGCCTTGTGTATCCAACACAACCAATTCAAACTATGTCAGCTATTCCTACTACACCTGTTGTTAACTTTATACTGCATTCACAAGTTCAAACAGTTGTATCTCAACCTGTACAAACTGGTCCTTCTACCTCACAACCACAAGTTTCAGGTCAAGGGGTTGAAGTTTCTCAAGTTGTTATACAACAACGACTTGTGTCTGGGGTCCAACAACCTCAGGTTAGTATAGCGTTATCTGGAGTGACTCAGGCTTACATTGGTATAGTTTTTTCACAACCTGGTCAACCTTTCATTGGTGGACAACAACCACTGTTAAATCAACAACAGTTGTACCAACAACAAGAACAGTTGATTCAACAACCGTGGCATCCCTAATATCAATAGCCTCAATTCCAACAATTCTAACCCCAATTTGGACCTACCCAATAGGCTCAACCTGGGTTTGGACAATATCAAGTTTACCAATGTCCTGGTCAACAAGGATTTGTTGGCTATCGACAACCGCAAATTCAACCTGGTTATTAACAAGCACCTTATGCTGGATTTGTTCAACCACCACCTTACCAAGGTTACCAAATGAAAATTCCCTATGTTGCTATGCAAAGACCTATTGCTCAGGAAATTCCATCATATCCTGGGTATGCTCAACCTGACTTGAATCGATAGTTGCCATTTGTAGCAACTCTTGAATTACCAGATTTAAACCGGCTCACTAATGATCCAATCTTATATGCACCTTGGTGGCCGATAATTCCACATAAGTTACCTTCTGACATTATAAAATTCAATGGAAACCCCTGTGAAGACCCATCAAATCATGTCATGACCTTTCATTTGTGGTGTTCATCAAACTCCTTAAATGATGACTTGGTTAGACTCTTTATTTTCCAAAGAACACTTGCTTGTCTGGTTGTGAAGTGGTACATTGAGTTACCACGAGCTTATTTTGACAACTTTACGACTTTAGCCACCAAATTTATGACCCACTTCCAGTTATCTATCAGATACAAGACTGGAATGGAACTACTAACCAGCTTTAAACAAACTAATTCTACTCATATATCAAATCATATTCATGAGTGGTGACGCCATCGTCGAATGGTTAAGACATATGTCCTTGATCAGCTTTTGGCTGAGTGGTTCATAAAATCCTTGTTGCCATCAATCACGAAGGATGTGGCGCGAGGTGGAGTTGGCACAGAATAACATGTAATTTCTCATGCCCAATATTTGGATTTGATTTATACACAATTCGACACGCTCTACGAAAACATTCTGAATTCACCGCAACCATCTTTCACTATTCCTCCTCCTCGACAATCGAGTAAGGACTCTCATGTGGCGATGGTGTGATCGGTTCTTCGAGCACATAGACAGCACGTAGAACATTTGGTCAAACACTTGTTGTTTCCAATCAAACTACCAATGCATTAGAAAACACTCTTGCTTCCGAAGTCAATTCCATGTCATCTAACAAAGGCAAGAATCAAAAGCAACCAAGAGGCAAGAAGAAGGGGAAAAATAAGAAGAAACAAGATAATCCCCCTCAAGAGAAATCATTTTATTCCTCTACTTTGGCAAGGAAACCTCTTTATCCATGTCTAATCTGTACTGACGAGCATTTTACAAGAGATTGTTCACATTGCTCAGAAGTCTCTAAGATTCTAAAGACTTCTAACACATCTGCAGCGTTGACTAATCCGTTTCCAAACCCGGAGACACATTTGGTTACAACAGACCATGCTTCCACATCCCAAGTACTTATGTTATCCATTACAAAGCCTCAAAACAAAGTTCTGGTGTCAACAAGAAATAAATATTATGGAAATCCACCATCATTGTCAAATAATTAGGCCATTGATCAACCTAATCCTTCGACTTCGACTTCATCTAAAAATATTCCACCACCTATTGCGCTAGAATTGACAATAAAACCACCAAAGGGAGTTGTGCATAAATCGACATTTAACCCTCAGGCTTGAATAGATTAGAACTATAACATAGTAGAATATCTTGGTCAATCAACTTCTACTATGTTGACATTCGAGGTGTTACAAAATTGTCCCTCCAAAAATCAGGCTTTACTGTCAGCAATTGGTGGAATAGACCCATGTGGGATATACACTACAGTTAACAGCACAACTAGCTTTCCTAATCCAAGTAAAGGATCTCAATAGGAATGTTCACCGAACTATTATTGACGAGGGGGCATCTACTTGCATTATGTCAATGAGCTACTGGAAAACACTTGGTTCATCGTCATTGTCACGACCACCAACCATGTTAAAAGTTTTCAGCGGACAAACATATACACCTTGTGGGATTTTGAGTAATCTACAAATTGAACTGGGAGGAAAAACAGTCATTGCTGAAGTTGAGGTAGTTGATGGACCCCTACTACAACATTTTACTTGGAAGGCCATCGGTATCTGCTATGGCTGCTGTGGCTTCCACGTACTTTTGTACTATTGCATTTCCTCATAAGGGTGAAATCATAGTTATCGATCATCTTGCCTTCTTTGCATCTATTTCTCAGGCTACTGGAAGCATTCCATTGGTACATGGACCCCCGCTGTCACTTCAAAGTGTTGGTATATGTCTCTTTAAATATCCTTCCCTAATGGGTACTTTTATGCTACCGTCACCATTTGATTTGGTGGAAGTGGCAAGAGTAGAGACTTGTAACATGATTTCCTTGACCTCATCTGATTTAAGGAGGATTACCAACAATTTTGAAGTTGATAGCAATACTGAAGTTATGTCGCTAAGCCCCATTGAGCTGGCATAGCAATCAATTTTTTTGGCTTGTGCGGCAAACCCAAATCCACTTTCACCAATTGTATGGGTAGACCGTTCACTAGAATATGGTACTTCATTGGATCCTTTTTCACGTATATTTTCTATGGATGAAGGAATTTTCCAATCAATGATGATAGGAGAAGAAACTTGGAAAGATTATCATCATCATTCCCATCTTCCAGATGACATCGAAGATTATTCAAATGAACTTAACCACCCTTCAGTTATTGATTTCCTTTCGAATATTGTTTTCAAAGACATAGTAGATTCCTAGAAAAAGCTGTCAAATATTGGAGAAACAATTTTTATTGATATTTCGACCAAACCTAATGTTGTAGAAAATGTTCATGTTGGAAAATCTTGTTCTATATCGAAACTTGATAATTACCATACTCTCTTTCATGAATTCTGGGATATATTTGCATGGTCATACAAGGATATGCCAGGCATTGACTCTAGTATTGTTGGACATGAAATCAAAATGTATCCTGATGTCAAACCAGTACGACAATGGCTTCAACCTATTCATCCAAAGAAAGACACTGCCATTAAAGCAGAAGTTGAAAAGATTTTGCGCATTGGCTTCATTTACCCTATACCTCTTACTGACTGGTTTTCCAACATTGTTCCTGTAATGAAGAAAGAAGGGACAATTAGAGTGTGCGTCGATTATAGGGATGGAAATTAGGAATTTCCAAAAGACAATTATCCTACTCCTTTTATCGACCAGATTATTGATGAACGTGCCGAATGCGAAATATTCTCATTTATGGATGGGTTTTTTCGCTACAAGAAAATCGTTATCCACCCATAGGACCAATCTAAAACAACTTTTAATCATCCATGGGGCACATTCGCGTATAGTAAACTCCTTTTCTGTTTGAAGAATACAGGGGCCACATTTCATAGGGCAATGAATTATGCCTTTCATGACATCAAGAACATTGTTCAACCTTACTTTGATGATTTACCTGCTCATTCACAAAAGTGGACTAATCACCGCAACATTTGAGAGCTATATTTTTACGATGCCGACACTACAAGATATGACTCAGTCCACACAAATGTGTGTTTTGTGTTGGTTCTAGTCAACTATATTCAAAGATTTTATTATTGCTGTTAGAAGTTGTCACACATGCCAGATCTATGACTGCAAAACTAGATTACCACCTGCACCATTACATCAAGTCATTGTTGTTGGACCATTTACTAAATGGGGAATTGACTTCATGACATTTAACCCCACCTCGGCCAAGGAGCATGGGTATATTATAGTCATAATTGACTCTTTTACCAAATGGGTTGATGCAATGCCAACATTAAACAACAGTGGCGAAACGACTACTCATTTTTTTTTAACCATGTGGTTGCCCGGTTTGGTGTACCACAAACCATAGTTACAGATCATGGGTCGCATTTTCACAATCACGTGATGGTTGATTTGACTGCTAAGTAGGACTGTCACATCATAGTTCTACCCCTTATTACCCACAAGATAGTGGAAAAGTTGAGGCCATCAACAAAGTCCTAAAGCGAATGCTGCAAAGAATGATAGGGGTTCATAAACGAAACTAGCATTTAATCCTATACTCTGCCTTGTGGGCATATCAAACCTCGGTGAGAAATGCAACTGGATTCACACCCTTTTAGTTGGTGTATGGTTTGGAAGAAATCTTACCGATACAATGTGAAATTTCATCTCTCAAACTCGTGATTGACCTGTTACCCAACACTTCTAAAGAAGAAGCACGTTTTTTGGAACTAATCCATCTGGATGTAGCCCATCATGATGCTGCATTGGCTAATGAAGCACATAAGAAATTAATCAAGGCGCAATATGATAGAAATGTCAAGCCTCGTATCTTCTTGGAAGGAGGCCTGGTCTTGCTTTATGATCAGAAAGTTGATAAACTTGAAGCAGGGAAATTTGAACTGATGTGGATGGGTCCTTATATTGTCAAGTGTGTTTTGGAAAAAGATGCCTACGAGTTAGTAGATTATGATGGGATTCCATTGTCGCAGCCCTTAAACAGGTTGTACCTCAAACATTACTATGCTTAATTGAGTGTACTAAAACTCACTGTATATATTCTTTCATTGCATGTGTGTGTGACTTTTAGAGCTTTTATCTCGTTAGTAATCTGCTTTGCATTTGTTGCAGATGTCAGAATCTTTAGAACTATTTGTTGGTTATGTCGATGGTGCTAGTCATAGTACGCATAACCCATCTTTTGTAGCATGGGCTATTTTCACTCCAAGTGGCAACTTAGTGAGTTTTCAAGTGATTTGCATCGGTCGATCGATGAACAAACTCACTGAGTATAGTGCATTGATTGAACTTCTCTCTGATGCCATTTCACTTGGAATTTGCAGAATCATCGTGAAGCTAGACTCAAAACTAATTGTAATACAACTTACAAGTGTGTATACTATCCAAAACCCAACAATTCTTCATATGTTCCTTTGAGTTCATATTTTGGAAAGGCATTTTGAATACATTCAATGTCAACATATTTCCATAAACTTTAAAACATTAATTGATTCTCTAGCGAATTATGTGTTAAATAGACATTTGCGACACATGTAAAAGTAACCTTTTTAATTCACATCATTAGTTGAATAGGATTTCACATAACCATAAAAAACTGTGAAAGTAAAATAGATAGGTGTTTTAAAATTTTTTACAAAATTTGTGTGCAAGACACGTTTCATCATCTGACCCAAAAACTAAAAATGCATGAAAAAACATCCTAAGTAGACCTAGTGATGCTCATGATAACAGGTCACATCCTATGCTATCATGCGCAAAAGCCTCATCTAGTGGCTAAGAACACTAATATTTTGGTGCTAAAGCCTCATAGATAACTCCTCGATCCAGACATCTGGAATACCAAGGGTTAATTCCTCTATGTGATCCTGCAATTCTGCCAAGGTCTCGGCCAAATCCAAGTCCTGGATAACTACTCTCCTAATGTTTCTCCGCGTTGTCCCACATGCATCCTGTTGGTGTCCCACGGGTCAAATAGTACCCACATCTGCATGCATGATGATGATTTTAGTTTAGTCTTGGAAAAATTAAAAACACAAAAACATGTAGAAACTTGAAAAATCAAAAAACACTTTGGTCAAACAATTTACCTATAGCACCCCATTGTGCTCAAACTAGTATAATCAAGTCTGTATCTCCACAGAAATCCATCCTTGAGTATGGATGCTACTCGATGACAAGGTGTTTTCGATCGAACCAACTGAATAATGCAGCGGAAAAAATGATTTTTTACTGACCTACATGTCGAGCCATCAATTCGATCCACCTCTGCATATGTTGATCTCTAGGACTAGCTACACCCAGCGATACATGTTGAGGTTGCATCAATGGGATTCTCTCTAAGGCAAAGGTCATTAAGATCGAACCATAACATAAATTCTTTGTCTTACCACTTTTTACCTTGGTCAGCTGTTCTTTGAGTGAAGAAACCATGGCCTCACACTAGTTGAATACTTTTGGCTCTAGACACTCAAGTGCATACTACATATATGATCTGTTCACCAGATGGAGTGTCACGCTGCCAGCCAACTTTTCAATTGTGAAAAATATCATTCTCAAAGTCAAATCACCTACATCCTTGATGTTTATTTTCCCATCCTTGCTATGTTGTGTACCTAGCCAACAAAACTGTCGAATGTAATATCTCACTGATTCACCTCCATGGGTAAATCTAGAAAGTGAGATGGGGGCACCTCACCTCGACAGTCCGGTAAGAATGTAAATATCATCAATGGTAATAGGGACCATCTTCTCCCTTATCTAAAAATTTTGATCTGTCGGATCCCATGCATGAATAAGGAACTACAATAGTTCTATTTGTTGCCTCATTTCGGACAACTTGAAGTATTTGACTAACCCACAGTTTTTGAGGGCCTCAACTGTACCCAGATTGTTTAGGGCAACCATGTCTTGTTCTTCATGCTCTCTTTTTCATCATGTAATCGACATTCTAATCTGATGAATGCCTGAAATCCAATCATAATGTTAGTTAGGATCCTTTCCATGCAAAAAAAGGACAAAATTTGGAGTAACAACTAAAACAAATTGGGGAAACTCGCCCAACATAGCCCAGGAATAGAGATAGTGCACTGTAGAGCAGGTAGCCTTCTTCAAGGGTTCTCTTTAGCATAGTTTTTTATGCGAAATCCTGCACTGATCCCAGGGCGAGAAAATAAAACCCCAGAGGCCCCAAAAACCCTAAAAATTGCATGAAATAGCAAAAGAATGACTTGGAAAGATAGAGGAGGGGTAGATCTCCTACCTGGTCTGAACACCATGAGAAATGGTCGACAAAATCTCTAGCAATCAACTGGTGAAGTTCGAGGTAAAAATCTAGCCCATAGCACAAAACTAAATGGTAGTCTCAAATGGTAAAAACTTGTTTTATGTTTATTTCATGCTCATTAATTAAGTAAACATTAGTATTTTCCTATTTTTACCTATGAAACAGGTATTTTTAATCCATTTGGTGGTGTTTTGATCAGATTTTACAGCTAACTTACAGAATTTGACATGCTTGATTGTAAATTGTACCTTTGACCACAAAGCATACTTTTATCTCTTTTTCAATCTCTGTTAAATAATGAAAAAGGAACCCCCTTGGAGTCCTCTTTAAGTTCTTTTTAGACTCTCTAAACATGAAAAGATTGCCAAGTTCTTGTCCTTTTCATCTTGTTAACGGATTGGAAATGACATCTACTTAGTATAAGTTAAACCCTTTTTCGAGCTAAGATAGATTAACTATGAAAAAGGAATATGTTGATCGAACATGGTCAATAGGTTCTCTCTCATATTGTTTTATGCTTTTTCAGGCTTGAGAGACAAATAAACGAAAAATAACTTGTGGAGTTTTCTTTTTGTCCCTTTTCAAACTCTCTAAAAATGAAAAGGACCGAGTTATATTTGTTGTTAAACTCATTAAAACATCAAATAGCGACAAACTTATCCATCTAGACAAGACCGAGTTTCACACTCGCTAGAATCGTTAAAACATCACATAGTGATGGATTCACCCAAAGGGTGGAATTATACAACAAGCATATGTTATCCTCCTCAATCTTGATAAAAAATAAAAAGGTACTGGTTAGCAATGACTAGGGAAAATGGGAAAAAGGGGAAATCACTTTATGGTAGCTAGTCACTCTTGAACATGACACTTTCACTCCATCATCATGACTAGTTGGGTTGGTTTATCAGCTTGATGGTTATCATACTATTGGTCTATCATAGCATCCATAACTTTTTTTTGGGTCAATGCTACCAATTCATTCCAGTGTCGCTGACATGTTCAAGAGAAGTCATCGAGTCAAAATTCATCCTTTGCAATACCATAAACCTTTATTTTCATCACCACCATTCCTGAACCTTGTGTTTTCAGTCAAATTCCATCTCCAAAATCATTACACTCATTTCGGGTGTTGATGTGGGATACATCAAGGCCCTCTTGTGACGAGTCGCTTCTTGTTGACATAAGTACATCATCCAAGAAGTTGACATAGAAACACCCCTCCAGTACCTTGAGGCTTGCATACATCAATGGAAAGTTTCTCACTTCCAGTGATAGATTGACATCATTGGCCTTCGACCGAACGACTTTGTATGGTCTTTGACATCAAATCATCCACTCTCACCATGAAGAATGTACTGCAGTACCTTGAGGATCATTATCATTGTCAGTGATTTCTCTCGTGTGATCCAGGTGGATGTTGGTGGCCACCCACCTATCCCATTTGGACCCCCACAACTGTCTCTTTCAGTCTTTTCAGTTTCCTAAATTGTAGCACAGTTTACTATTTTTAGCAGTTTTTCGGGTCCTGAACTTCCGGAGTCGTTTTGACGCCCTAAACGACGTTTTTTTTGGAATCTGGGGCAACATGGATCCATGGACCGATGTTGCCTCCCAA
This sequence comes from Pinus tabuliformis, assembly GCA_031772625.1. Taxonomy (NCBI): domain Eukaryota; kingdom Viridiplantae; phylum Streptophyta; class Pinopsida; order Pinales; family Pinaceae; genus Pinus; species Pinus tabuliformis. The sequence continues at coordinate 85,172,765 of CM062815.1, read as the reverse complement.
AGTGGTAGTACTCGAATAGATCTTTCTAACGAGCTATCGTACGCGTCAAACGGAGATCGTATGCCAAAGTTACAACCCCGGGAAATTGATGTACCAATTTACCCAAACGGGGCCCACAATTTGGTGTTTCATCTTCTAGGGTTAGGTTTCAGGATGTGAAGGGTTTTTCATTGTTTCTCAACAATAAATAGGCCTTGGAGCCTCATTATAACACAGTTCGGAACAGTTCAGAGGCATGTAGCCACACATCTCTTCTCAGAGATAAGCTACCATCGCCCTAGCTGGTTTATTTGCATTTCTGGTTGTAAGCATATTTCAGTATTTTCCATTAATGAAATGAAGCATTATTTCCGCTGCATCTCTGTGTTTATGGTTATTTCATCTCTGTATTTATGGTTATCTCTGTAATCTATTGCGTTCCTGTTTAAATCCGGATCAGTGGTATCAGAGCGGTCTGCTTTTTCTCTGTTTTTCTTTGCATGTCCCCAACGAGGTCGGGATATAAGGAGTTAGGGCTTGAACTGGTCGAACCTTTGCAAGACCAGCCTCGCAAATCCCGACGGCCTCCCATGGCGAATGAGAAGAAAGACGAGGGGGCAGGAGATCCTATCAAAATCTTGCTCGAAGAAGCGCTCAAGCGGCAAAGGAACGCGATGATGGATAGCTTTGCGCAGATCCTTCAGCGGCTACCCAGAGGCAACGCATCGGCTTCCAACAGCGACTCTGGAAATGCCACACCCTTCAAGGTACAAGTTAATTTTGAAATCCCCATCTTTGAGGGTCAAATAGATGCAGATGCCGTAGATAAATGGTTAAATCTACTAGATGGGTATTTTTATGTTCATGAATTTTCAAATCGGGAAAAGATCGTTTTCGCCCTTCTCAAAGCAGCCCCCCACGTCAAGGACTGGTGGGAAACCTACTGCGAGCAGAAGGATGAAAGTACAGGCTCACTATTTTCAGCCGCACCCACTTGGAATGAATTCCGGGATGCCATCAAGGAGCAGTACTACCCTGTCGGAAGCTATGAGGACAAATACATCAAATGGACCACACTGCGACAGGGACGAGACCAAGATGTGTCGGAGTTCACAAACATTTTTCATACCCTTCGCACACAGTTGGGTATCAAAGATTCTGAGCTGCATCTGGTACTCAAATACCGCGGCTGCCTACACAGATACATCCAGGAAGAGATGGGGTTCTTGAACATCTCCTCACTCGGCACAGCATACCGATACGCTGTCAAAATCGAGCAAAAGTTCAAACAGAAGAAGCGAGACTTTGGATCTGCAAATCCGAAGCCCAAAGGACAAAGCCAAGGCGGGGTGACCCAAGGCAACCCGTCGAAGCCGCAAGAAAAGAACAACACCATGAAGCCGAAGAAGGACACAGGAAAGTGGTGTGAGTTCCACAAGAGTCCCACTCATAACACAAGTGAGTGTCGGACCAAGCAGTCACTGGTGGCCGAATTGAAGGCTTCCGAATCAGATGCATGTTCCGACCCTGAGCCAGAACCCGACAAGGGGAATGGAAAAGGGAAGCAGATCATTGATGCGGATCCCAGCGCCACTGTTGCCACCGCCAAGATCCAGAAAGATGAGCCCGAAAATCCAGAGGAAGGGGAGCGTCTTTTCCACTCACAGATGTGGGTGAAGGGTTCGTCGCTACAATTCATTGTCGACAGTGGCAGCCAAAAGAACCTCGTTTCAGCAGAGGTCGTGAAGCGGTTGGGCCTACCAACTACACCGCACCCGCAGCCGTACAACATCGGGTGGCTTCATGAAGGATGAGATCTCAAAGTTCGCCAGCAGTGCCGCCTTCCCTACAGCATCAAGCCCTTCACTGACGAGGTATTGTGTGATGTTACACCTCTGGATGTTTGTGATGTACTATTAGGCTAGCCATACTTGTGGAGGCGACATGCTGTGTATGAGTCAAGGCCTCGCGCTATCATTATTTCTTTGAATAATTCATTATACAGGATACCAGAGGTAGCCCAACCTACTGCCACATCCTTGATCACTACCAAGAAAGGCAGCAAGCTCATATCACAGACCAGGAAATTCATCTGCCTGGTTCACTCCCAAAATAAGGGGAAGATCGTTGCTACATCCATGACCCCCGCAAAGGATTCCTCCACACAGCAGCAGCATCAAAGGGATACGGTCATGATAGAACACAGGAACAACTTCTCCTCACCCAAAGGGGTACCACACAAGTTTCAGGTGGGCAACAAAGTTTGGTTACATCTGCAAAAAGAATGCCTTACCAAAACCCATCAGAAACTCAGACCACTACGACATGGTCCTTACACCAGTACCAAGGCTACGGGCAACAATGCTTTGAAGCACAGCATTCCTCCATTCCTTCGCTTGCACCGAGTGTTCAATGTGGACCATTGTCGACCATGCTTTCCACCATTTCTGGACACATCAGAGATTGCAGAACAGCTCACCAGAGACCCCGCTCAGCAGAAGCTTCCTCATCTCAGGGAGGAACTCAATGCAATGGGGACCATTGCTTCCTAAGGGGGGAGGAATGATCCAGGTGGATGTTGGTGGCCACCCACCTATCCCATTTGGACCCCCACAACTATCTCTTTCAGTCTTTTCAGTTTCCTAAATTATAGCACAGTTTACTATTTTTAGCAGTTTTTCGGGTCCTGAACTTCCGGAGCCGTTTTGAGGCCCTAAACGACGTTTTTTTTGGAATCTGGGGCAACATGGGTCCATGGACCCATGTTGCCTCCCAAAGTGGTAGTACTCGGATAGATCTTTCTAACGAGCTATCGTACGCGTCAAACGGAGATCGTATGCCAAAGTTACGACCCCGGGAAATTGATGTACCAATTTACCCAAACGGGGCCCACAATTTGGCGTTTCATCTTCTAGGGTTAGGTTTCAGGATGTGAAGGGTTTTTCATTGTTTCTCAACAATAAATAGGCCTTGGAGCCTCATTGTAACACAGTTCAGAACAGTTCAGAGGCATGTAGCCACACATCTCTTCTCAGAGATAAGCTACCATCGCCCTAGCTGGTTTATTTGCATTTCTGGTTGTAAGCATATTTCAGTATTTTCCATTAATGAAATGAAGCATTATTTCCGCTGCATCTCTGTGTTTATGGTTATTTCATCTCTGTATTTATGGTTATCTCTGTAATCTATTGCGTTCCTGTTTAAATCCGGATCATCGTGTCTGTTAACGGCTTACATCATTAGCTAGTAATCAGACGGTGTCTTCCCATGTTCGACTTCCGATCACATATTCACATGGTTAGACTCATACTTGAGTGAATGATTAAACGAGATAGAAGACCCCAGATCTAGTTTCATCCATCTGGGCAGTGATTTTAGGAGTACTAAATCATATATACAATGGCTTTACATTTATGGTCATTTCAATCATGGGTCTATATCTGTAGATGATTGTCTATGTACATGTAATGAAAGTTTATATGATGAGCATGGGTATTCCTTCCCTCAGAAATTCATGTAAAAATCAAAGTATCATGATATATGTATTGTAATTGATTCAGGTCACCTTCCACTTCGAAACCTCCTCATCACATCGTAAAGCATTTCATTCGACATTTGCATTTTTTGACTTCATGCTATATGGGGTAGCTGTTATAGATCCATTTGGGAACATCAATCCCATCATCCAGATCAATGTTTTAGGGCCCATCAAACCCTAATTATAGTTGCTACATGCCCTAAACAAGTCACCTTTTTGAATGACTCCTTCCCAGACAGTTTCATGACTTGAAGACATCCTGAAATGACCTCTAGAGGGACTAGCGTGCGTAGGCCCATGTAAGGGTGTGCTGCAGAGCAGTTAAGTCCATGCCAGGGTGCTCTGCAGAGCACTTAGGCCCTCTTTCACATGCACTGGGTGAGATTGAGCGAAATTCACATAGCGTTTGGGGAATATTCTTATCTCTTGGATTCATCTATAAGTTTCCCTCACTTATCAACTCCTATGAGATCGAAAATGGATGAGGAATGAGTTAAGATGCATCCTATCCTCTCATCCCTTCCTCCATGGAACTAATTCAAAGTATGGAAGGTCATTCAATACCCCCATTTATGACATAACCTCCTTCATCCTGCTATAAATTGAATACTCATCTAAGTGATCAGGGGCTGGGCTATGTTGAATTGTAAGGAGATAATGTTGCTTTGAGAATTGGCTTTGGGACAAGTATTGTTATGCTACAAGTTTGTCATGCTTTTGATGTGATGTGGATGGGATCCAAGCTGGAGGAGTGACTTCAAATCATACATGATGTTTGTAATTCCTTCTTCTATTCAATAAATTATTTGAACCTTTTTCCCATATGTTTGTATTGATATATGATGCTTATATGTGTGAATGTATCTAATTCCATTTACTTATATTCAATAGATCTTTTTCTTTGATCGGTTCTTTGTCGTATGTTTTTGTTTACAGGTACTTCTCGAGTGTGTTAAGTACGGGGAGGAGCGACAAGATCAATACAAGGGAGAAAAGAGGAAAGAGGAAGTACAAGTAGTTCTTCTCACCTTCTTTGTCTTATCTATTACTTATAGGAAAAGGCTAAAAGTGCTTTAAACAGTTGTTCTAGATATGGCTACTTATCTAGGGAATTAGTATTTATCCATAGATACCAAATTCTCCAAAACACAAGTGCAGCCTTGGTCAGGGGTAAATGTGCTTCAGTGCAGGTAGGCCCATGTCAGGGTGCTTTCCAAAGCACTTAGGCCCACTTTGACCTGCGTTAGGTGAGATTTAGCGAAATCATCATAGGGTTCTGGTAATATTCTTATCTTCTAGAGCCATCTAGAATATTCCCACACTTATCATCTCCTATGAGCTTGAAATTGGATAGGGAATGAGTTAAATATCCTCTTATCCTCTCATCCCTTCCTCCATGGAAACTAACTCTAAGTTTGGAAGGCCATTCAATGCCCTCATTTATGACCAAACCACCATCATTTTCCTATAAATTGAGCACTCATCTAAGTGATCAAGGGCTGGACTTTGAGAATTTGTAAGGAGATACTATTGATGTGAGGTTTGAGATTGTAAGCAAGTATTGTTATGCTACCAGAGTGTTGTGTTTTTGATGTGATGTATGTTGGAAGCCAAGCTGGAAGGGTGACAATGGATCAGACTTCATGGTTGTAATTATTCCTTCTACTTAATAAAGTTGTTTACACCTTTTCCCATATTCTTGTCTTTATGTATGATGATTATATGTGTAAATTCTTTCGATTCCATTTGCTTATAGTAGATAGATCTCTTGCTTTGATTGGTTTTTGTCCTCTCTTTATGATTGCACGTACTTGTTGAGTGGATTAAGTTCGAGAAGGAGTGATGGGAGCCATACAATGGAAAGAAAGGGAAAGTGAAAGATAACATGTAGGTTTGTTGTCTTATTTATCTTCTATAGAAAAAGGTTAAGCACTTTAAATTTGTTGTTCTAGGTGTAACTACCCACCTAGGGAAATTGTATTTATCCGTAGATGCAAAATTCCACATAACAAATTGGTGACTCCACTTGGGAACGATCATTGTTCTGGGTAGTTTACCTTCATCCTATGTTGGGCGTGGGATTCCCCAAGACAAGTTTTGGGGCTTAAAGCCAAAGTTTTGACTAAGTCCATTATATAGACTCTGCGATTTGTGGGTGCGGAGCGCAAAGTCTTAATAGATTCATAGGGTTATTCACGCTCATATTTGTAATGTAATGTTGGTTTCAGATATCTACCCATGGTCGATGGACCATGGGATTGTATAAATAGAGTGAGGATCTCTCTAAGTGTAAAGAGAGCTAAGGAACAAGGATCGAAGGAAATCAATCCATGAAGCATTGAGTCAAAGTGTACAGTCGTGTCATTAGTTTGTACAGTAACAGAAGGCTCTGCAGCTGAGTGCGCAGATGCCTAGTACTTCGCAACTGAGTGCACGGACCACTAAAGTTGAGTGTGCAGGGAAGGTTGAGTCTGTAACCGTTGGAAGCATTAGTAAAGAGAAGTGTTACCATATTTCTATGTATTTTTTCTTGTTTTATGCATTGAAGTATATTGGGTATGAATTGCAAGTTTACTATTTATTTACTACGTGAACTTATATGAATGTGTTGAATAAGGAAATCTAATAGAAGATATCTGTTTATGCGAAGATAACTAATTGTTATAAGAATATAAGTAAGATCCATGATTTGACTTGGGGAAATATTGCAGATTGTTTCTCCAGTAGCACGAAAGCCCCACAACCCCTGGTTAGGGTTGCGCAAAGGTGAGTATAATAGGGCATGAAGGCCTCACAGGCTAGGGAAAGCCACGAAGTAACCTACGGGAAAGTATTCACAGTTGGACTAAATCAACCCCTCAAACATCTCAAGGGTGTGGAAACCTAGTTCCAACATCCCCCCATACTGTTTCGGGTGAGACCTCAGTCTACACTCCGTGAACTGTTTCTAAAAGGGCCAGTAGTACAAGAATTTGTTTGGCTAATTAACTCTGAACCTGGGTCAAGCCCTAACAAGCCAACAAATGGTTATGTTTTCAGGATCAGAATCTGCATAGAGATGTCTAATGTTGTATCATTAGTATCCAACTAAGAAAGAAATTGAAGGTTGGTTAAACATGAGAATTCATGAGTTCATGGCGCATGAGAACAAGAATCAACAACTATCAAAAGAAGTGTGGTTATGCTACTACATGTACACAGAGATCCATGAAATTTTCTTCGCATATTTCGCTGTTGAGCTGTATGAGTCGATCACAAAGTTAGCAGATAGCCAAGGAAGGTGCATGCTCAACAATCCTATTGTGTAAACCACAGAGTTGGTACACAGATTGGAAGCATCGATGGATAAGATCGCGTGCACTATTGATCACTGGCTCAATCAAATTATAGGAGGATTCATTACTAGGTTCGTGGTAGATACTTAAGTCAGCAATAGCGAGGTAGAGCAATGCTTCCTAAAAGGGCCGCGAGATAAGTACGTTAACTCTTTGAGCACTTGGATTAAAATGCTACTCTGTGAAAAGTGGATTATGCAAATACATTACTGTTCAGGGCTACACGAAGTGGGAGAATTTACAGAAATGAAGGTAGTTCAGAACTATAAACTAGCCCCTTGATTTCACCTCCGCAAGGGGATGAGGAGGAGCTTGTGAAGGTCTCACCAAGAAATTTCATCAATTTGATAAGCTAGAGGATTCCATGCATACCACCCCCACCCACACCACCACTAGTTTCATCGTCTTCACCCCCATCTTCACTCATACCACCTCTGCCACCACCGTGAAGCAATATGGCAAGCACGATAAAGTTTTCGATGTTCAAGGGAGTAGGAAATGAACATCCAGACCAATTTTTGTTCATGATAAAAGTTTTATGGGAAGCACAAGGGGTTACAGATGATAATATAAATAAAGTGAAATTGGTCATTGCTCTTCAGGATCGCACGCTAACCTGGTATATTAAGCATTCTAATGACAATCCGAATGCGGGGATCACGGATATCCAAATTACGTTAAACAGAGAATTTAGAAGGCCAAAGTCAGAGGCACAGTCGATCATTGGGTTCAAGGAGATCATGATGCTACTAGGTGAGACCCCCTGAGAATTAGATCAGAGACTGAAGTGCACAATTCGTGAAGCTAATATGACTTTGATGGATGGAAAGCACCACGAATGGTTTGTAGCATCGCTAACGCTGCATTTAAGGAATGCGTTGTGACAATAGAGGTTAACGACTCAGGTAGAGGCCTTGGAGATCATGATGAGGCTACATGAGACCCTAATACAAGATCCTAACCTAGGAGTTCAGTAGAACCACGTGCAGTTGAAAAACTTATGCCTTGAGATGCAGAGTCTGAAACAGGATAGAACAGATTGCCTGGAAGTGCACGAAGAGGTATAGTGTTTTAAATTTAAGGGTTGTGGTCATGACAAGGACCATTGGCCAATGTTCACAAACTAACTTGCGGGAGGAGGACAGATGTCGTTAATACCAGAGGCACAAGCAGGACCTAGTGCGACACCTACTTTGTGGTGCGCAATTTGTCAAATAGGAGGAAAGCATGCTATAGACAACTGCAATTTGTTGCACAAGTACACGCAAAATTTGCAACAGTTGTTCTGTAATTTTTGTAGATCTGCTGGACACGATGAGTGCACCTATAGATGCTATGAGCTGATGATGGATAGGACTCCCACCTACAGAGGTCAGGCTGAAACGTAGCCCCTTGACTAGAATGCAGGAGTGGCGCAAACCGAATTTCAGGGGCATGGACAAGGCCGATGTGGGGGAGGACCTGGAAGAGGTTGCGGATAGCTAATATGTTACAATTGTGGGGGCCTAGGACATTAGGCCTATGATTGTAGAAATCCTACATGTCCATCATGTTTGTATTGTACCTTGTTTGATCATGAGACGAAGGATTGTCCCACACTAATAGCGAGGCTACGCGACAAGGGAGCGCTCCAATGTCCCCCGACTCAGAACCTGCAAATGATGAGGTCTGACCCATGCGAGGATGACCCTAAAATGAACATTATGCTTCGAAGTGGAATTACGATAGGGGATGATGAAGGAAAGCAACCAGAATATAGTACTTAGGTTCGTAAGGCTTTGATGAAAGAAGTAAAGTTTGATTTGGAGCACACTAAGGAAACCTTCATGGAAGCTAGGAAGAGCTTCACTGATGCCGCCACTTTAGGAAGCAAAGACAGACCAGAACCAAAAATTGATCCATCAATGCTCACGATGTTCCTAGAAACATGCATGAAGCTACTGCGCAATAGCAAGGCTGTAAAGGGATTGCAGGAACTCATAAATATATGCCCTGGGACCATGCCAAGAGAAATTCACGTAGTCTAGAAGATTGGAAAGCATGCGATGAGGACAGGAAGAGAAATGAGGTTGACTGTGCAGATTGGAGAATATGAGATGGGCCAAGTCATTCTAGATTTAGGATCAGACGTGAACTTTCTACTGAAGCCGACATGGGAGCACATGGGAAGACCTACGCTACAATGGTCTCCTATCCAGATGAAAATGGAGAACCAGCAAAAGATCATACCGATGGGGAATTGCAGGGAATCACCATGGATATTGAAGGAGCAAGTGCGCTAGAAGACTTTGAAGTGATAGAGATTGTTGATGACAGAAATCCCTACCCTGTGCTACTAGGAATAGATTGGGCCACTAACATGAACAGGGTGATAAATTTGAAGAAGCGCAAGATGATTTTTGAGAAAAATTCATTGTGCGTAGTCATACATTTGGACCCTACAGAAGGATCACGCTACATGGAGCCAGTGCGCAACTATGAAAGTGATGATGACTTAGACTGCATCTACAAGATAATCGTGTGAGAGGAAGACTGGGTAAATCCCACCGTGGATGGAAATATCTCATGGGAGCACGAAAGCTCCTGTACGTTAGATTCAGATGAAGAGATAGAGTGATGGCAAAACCAATTACATGAGGTAGCCATGATGAACTGTAATATGATGACAAGGTCATTGTGCTGCATATCGATAGAAGTGAGGGATATGCCTACTTATGATGGGTTAAGTGAGGTAGATGCTTTACTGAATAGATTTGAATGAGAGGTGTTGAAACAATAATGTTTTGAGGCTTTGAAATGGGTACTACACGCTACTCCTGTGAGGTGGTGGGGTACCCACCAAGGAAGCTTTGAGGACTGGCACAAATGTAGGAGAATGATGCGCATACATTTTGGGAAGCCTCAAATGCATCTAACAGAAAAGTATGACAGACGTGATGATCCGTGCGTGCACCTAGCCTAGTGGGAAAACATCTATGAGGAAGAGCCACAACCTGAGTGAGTGCACCTATTCTATCATACACTAGATGTTATACCCATGAACTGGTATATAGAGATGAAGCTCCACCATGGGATGAGTGAATGGGATATCTTGCGCGAAGGGTTCCTGTTAACCTTCACGTTTGAGGATCATTGGTGGGACACTGTTGATGACGCGACACAAGTAGTAAAACCAGTTATATTTAAGATACCATAGGAACCAATAGAATTGATTAAGCTTGAATGGGCTACTCAGCTAAGTTGCGTACAAGAGTGTTATAATGTAAATACTGAAGAAGACGATGAGGATTCGTGAAAAGTTAACATTCCAGAAACTAAAGGCCATCACGAGGTTCAAGGACCGCTAATTGAAGACCCTAACATAACCGTGCCAGTAAAGACAAAGTAGGTGAACATTGGTATGGAAGCCGAACCTAAGTATGCAATGCTCGGTGACTACTATGACGATGCGATGGTGGATAAGGTTGCTGAGTTACCCTGCGAGTACCAAGACCTATTCCTGACCAAGATCACAGACTTAAAAGGAAACTTTGGAGATTTAGGAATGATGTGGATCACATTAAAGCCTAATGAAAAGCCAGTTAAGCAGAGGCCTTACCGCTTGAATTTGAAATACAAGGAGAAGGTCTGCATAGAACTAGACAAGATGCTCATAGCTGGAATCATTGAGTTGATGGAATAATCATATTGGGTAAGTGCTATGGTAGTGCAGGAAAAGAAGCAGAAGGGAGAGATAATAATATGCGTGGACCTCAAAAAATTGAATGATGCGTGTGTGCATGACCCACTCCCAACTCCATTCACAGATGAAGTATTGGAAAATGTCGGTGTGTAGGAAGCATATTATTTCATTAACGTATTCTCAGGGTACCCCCAAATCAAGATTGAGCTGGAAGATAGGAGTAAGACAACCTTTGTGACTGAGTGGGGTTGCTTTCAATATGCTATTATTCCATTTGGATTGAAGAACGCACCAACCATATTTTGTGCATAGTTGTTGCAGCATTCAAATACTACATCCATAAGTTCCTAGAGGTTTATTTGGATGATTGGACTGTATTTGGACTAGTTAAGCACCATGTAGCGAGCTTATGCTTGATTTTGGATACTTGCCGAAGACACCAAATTGCGTTGAACCTCAAGAAGTGTACGTTCCTCGTTCCTTTTGGGAACCTATTGAGACATGTGGTTTGAAGACAGGGACTGATGGTAGACCCCGCGAAAATAGCGATGATTCTGAATTTGGAAGCACAGCGAAGTGTGAAACAGTTGTGCGCTACCTTGGGACATACGGGGTACTATAGGAAGTTCATCAAAAGCTATGGCCAGATCATCGCAGTGATGGAGATGTTGTTTAAAAAATATGTCACGTTCTACTAGAACGATCACTGTAAGAAAATCCTGGATGTACTAAAAGAAAAAATGGCCTCCGCACTAATCCTGGTCTTCCCAAAATGGGATGAGGAGTTTCATGTCCATGTTGACGCGTCTTCTATAGCACTGGGAGCAGTACTAACATAGGAGGGTAGAGAGGGCTTTGATCACCCTATCATGTTCGCGAGTCGCAGGTTGTCTAAAGTAGAAAAAAACTATTCCACAACTAAACATGAGGGATTAGCTATGATGTACATGCTCAAAAAATATCGGCACTATTTCTTAGGGGGGCACTTCAATATGTATATTGATCATTCCATGCTAAAATACTTGGTCAGCAAGCCTGTGTTTTGGGGGCGCATATGCAGGTGGCTCTTATTGTTCCAAGAATTTTATTTTGATGTTGTTGTGAATCCTGGGCGCCTGAATGTGGGACCGGATCACCTGTCGCGCATTGAGATAGGAGAGGAACCTACTAGTCTAGAGTAAGGATTACTTGACACACAACTCTTTGTTGTGCAAGTAGTAGATGGACACTTTGAAGACATAATCCACTTTCTCATGACTAGAACTGCACCAAAAGAGTACCCCATCTAGCAGAAGAAGGAACTGAAAATTTTCTGTCATCGTGGGGCACCTATATAATATGAGAAATGATGAGATATTGTGAAGGTATGTACCTAAATTTGAACGAATTCATATCCTTGCGGATGTGCATGGGGGTGCTCCAAGAGGACATTATGAAGGTCGAGCGACCACAGAAAAAATTCTCCGCACAAGGTTGTGGTGGCCAAACCTTCATCAAGATTCAAAAGCACATTGCAAGTCCTGTGATGTATGTCAAATAACAAGTAAACCATCATGGAGGGACAAGATGCCTTTGAATATGCAAATGACACTGCAGCCCTTAAAGAAGTGGGTGATCGACTTTGTAGGACCTATCAAACCTCAAGGAATGATGGCACGAGATACATTACCATTGCGACAGAGTACCTGACTCGTTGGGCAAAAGCGCAACTGGTAAAAGATTGCACAGCCGCCATGGCTGTGAAGTTTCTGTTTGAACACGTATTGATGTGATTTGGATGTATGAAGATCTTGATGAGTGATCACGGTACATATTTCCTGAACAAAACAATCAGCATGCTAACAGAAGAGTTTTATGCATATCATCAGAAAAGCACACCATATCACCCACAAGCCAATGTGATAGTGCAAGCATTTAACAAAATACTAGAGATTTCACTGACCAAAGTATGCAACATGCAGTGAAGTGATTAGGACCTGCACATACCTGCAATGTTACGGGCTTATAGGACAATTTGCAAGAAACTGACAAGACAGACCCCTTTCCAGTTGGTCTATGGAGTGGAAGCCATAATTATAATGGAGTATATTGTGCCTAGTCTGTGCATAGCAGCGCTCACAAGTATGACGGACCGCAGAGCCCTGGAGGAGAGTCTCGCACAATTGGAGGAACTTGAAGAGGAACGGTTTTTGTCTAGATTCCATCAACATGTACAAAAGCAGTGTGAAATGGCCTGGCCTGGTCGACATATTAAGTTGAACACCTTTATGGTAAATGATCTGGTTTTACTATATGACAGTAAGTTTGATAAATTCGTGGGAAAGTTCAGAATGCATTTTCTAGGACCATATGTTCTTAAGGAGGTCACAGACGGAGGCGCGATGCAACTGGTAAGGATAAATGGAGAACCTTTCCTAGGGGAGGTGAATGGCAGTCGATTGAAGCCATACACGGGTGGCCCAACTACCTAACTAGCTGACAGAAGCATAGTCTTCGTGCTCTAGGTAGCTGAAAGAAGGTGCGGGACTATAAGCAGATGTAGGGGACATAGGAATAGATACATGGGAGAAATTCTGACATCTTGGTCTCAAAACAACGCATACAGGAGATACAGTAGGCAGTCGCTCGGTGTGTTGTTGACCTTGCAGCCATTCGAGCAGAGTTGGGAGGTCTCCGTGCGAATATCTCTGCATTGATAGAGTGACTTGAGGGTGAGTCCAAATGTTTGTGTTAGGAGCCTGTTGGGCATGCGATTGCCCCAAGGCAAGTTTTGGGGCTTAAAGCCCAAGTTTTGACTAATTCCAGTATAAAGACTCTGTGATTTGTGGGCCTAGAGAATGAAGTTGTAATAGAGTCATAGTGTTGACTACCCTCATATTTGTAATGTAATGTCAGTTTGAGAGATCTACCCATGGTCCACAGACCATGGGATTGTATAAATAGAGCAAGGCTCTAAGTGTAAAGAGAGCCAAGGAATAAGGATCAAAGGAAATCAATCTATGAAGCATTGAGTCGAAGTGTATAGTTGTGTCTTTGGGTCGTAGAGTAGGAGAAGGCTTTGCAGCTGAGTGCACAGAGGCCTAGTAGTCTACAACTAAGTGCGCGAACCCTTGCAGCTAAGTGCATAGGGCAGGTTGAGTCTGTAACCGTTGGAAGCATTAATAAAGAGAAGTGTTACCATATTTGTGTGTATCTTTTCTTGCTTTATGCATTGAGGTAAATTGGGTATGAATTGCAAGTTTACTATTTATTTACTGCGCGAACTTATTTGAATGTGTTGAATAAGTAAATCTACTAGAAGGTATATGTTTACGCGCATATAACTAATTGTTATAAGAAGATAAGTAAGATCCAAGATGTGACTTGGGGAAATAGTGCAAATCGCTGTTCTAGTAGCGCAAAAGCCCCACAGCCCCTGGTTAGGGCTACACGAAGGTGAATATAACAGGGCACAAAGGCCTCGCAGGCTAGGGAAGGGCGTGAAGTAACCTATGTGAATGTATTAATAGTTGGACTAAATCAATGCCTCAAACATCTCAAGGGTGTGGAAACCTAGTTCTAGCATCCCCCCATACTGCTTCGAGTGAGACCTCAGTTCGCGCTCTATGGAATTTTTTCGAAAGGGCCAGTAGTACATGGATTTGTTTGGATAAGTAACTTTGAACTTGGGTCATACCCCAACAAGACAAAATCCTAGTACACCCTAGTAGAATTTACATTCTTCCATTGATCATTTTTCAGCCTTTTCAAGTGTTTTTTTGGTAAAAATTATGCTTGCAAGCCCCTAGGATGGCCTCTCTGGCACTAGTAGAGATCTGTTCAAGACACAGAGCATTGTAGAGCACCCCTGGCTTGAGGATAGTGCTCTAAAGTGCACTATCTCCTACTCAAGGCTGCATTGATCCTCCTTAGGTTAAAAATCCCTCCTTTGACTTGATTTTTCCCAAATTCCCTTCTGTTTCTGCTTGGCTAAAGATCAATGATGCTTGTCTCTCTAAAATCAATTTGTGTTTCCTTTGCTAGCCCTACTTTGGCCTTGATTTTTTAGTGTTTTCTAAATGATTTCTTTATCACTATAAATTCATTTTCAAGGTTAGTTTAGAGTCGATTAATCTTTTTTCAAAAGAAAGTGTCGTAAAAGTCTTCATTTCTTTCGAAACAGAATTGTTGCAAAGTCTTCGTTCTTGCAAAATATTGATTGATTTTATGTGCATTAGTTTCCTTTTGTTCATAACAAAATTAATGGAATTGAAAAGAGAAACTTGCATTGTGAATTGAAGGAGTTTGTGTGTGCTCATGGGAATAGTCTAGGGAAATTGCACTAGATGTGTTCTTTGTTCTTTGAATAAAGAATATGATTGCTCTATCCCTACTAGATAAGGTTTTCATTGTCAAAATTGAATGAAAAGGATGCTTATCATATTAGTTGCATTCTAGGGATTTAAAAAATACATCATGTGGTGAACCTTGAAAGGCAAATTCTTAATCAAGATCAACTTAAAATTAACATCAATTAACCTAATGGAGCATTGTCACCTAATGCAAAACATTTAGAGGTTCTAGGCTAGAGACGTGTTCCAACGTCGTAAAATATATTAGTTGTCACTAATTTGTCTGCTATACATTCCGAGTGTGATACCTTATTCCACGTACGTGAGTATATCATAGCTCGTCCATGTACCTTCGGGTATATAGGATGGTGTTATAATATGTAAATTATAAAGGAATTCTCTCACTGTGCAGTTTCACATTAGATGGTGCTAATACAGATTAGGCCTCCACATGCGTTCAGGTATATATGGGAGGAAAAAACTAGGTTTTTATCCATCCTTAGGTAACTGAGTTGGCCGCCTTGTACACTGTTATACACCGAGCATAACATTGAGGGAGATTTCTTTCCTGTACTTCTATGTTTGCCAGGAGGTATTCTGCAGTTCACAGTTGCTTGGTAAACATTTTTTCCTAGCTTACCCCTTTTTGTTTATTTCTTTTTTGTAATAAAATCAATCAGCAATCGTGGAGGAAAATCAACCCTTACCTCGTCGTTCATGGAGAGCAGCGAGTAAACCGCTTTTACTGCCTGAAGTTACACCCATCCAGTTGAAGTGGTCTTGTTTGACTAGATCCAGTACTTCACAAACTTCTGGTTCTTCATTTGAATCAGCAGAAATGCCTATTCTAGTAAGTACTGTGACCCCAATTAATCCTACAGTTACTGGTACATATGTTACTAAAGTGGAATCTCTAAAATTACCTGAGGAAACTAGAACTAAGTCTAGTGAAACGATAACCCAAGTTGTTCAACAACAAGTTTTATCTCAACCTAAAGTTGTTCAACAAGAAATTACTTCTAAACCTATCACTGTTGAACTAGAAGCGAATCCTGAACCTATCACTGTTCAATCAAAAGTTACTTCTGAACCAGAAGTTGTTCAAGAAGTCCAACCTAAATTTTGTTCCTTTACCAGAACATTTAGATCTTAAGGTTGAACAATCAAAAGTTTTTACCTTACCAGAAGAAGATCCACTGGTACATCCTCAGACATCCATAACTGTTGAGACTTCCTCCTTATCTCAGGAACAAATACCATAAATCTATTACGGACCTGATGGTGAAATTCTTCCACCTGGTTTGATTTTGATAGAAGAGGAACCTTGAGGTAGAATCACCCATAACTCCATTCCATTTTGGAACTGGACTTTATTTGTATCCTTATACTCCTCATTTTACTGCTCCTTTTGATCTTGATTACTTTCATACACCCATTGATGCGTTGGGAGATTTATTTGGACAATTGAGTATGGGAGAGTCAACATCCCAGACCATACCATCTATTATGGCTATGGCAGAATCTTTTGTCACAACCTCTTCTATGTTTACTACAACACCTCAGTCACACTTGTGTGATGTTATATCCATCCCATCAGGTTACCGATATTTATCGGGAACCACTCAGGTGTTGCTTGTAGCCCTTGGTCTTCACCAGCATGGTAAATTTTAGGGGCGAATTTTAGCCCAAAGGAAAAATTTAAGGGGTTTTTCATTTTAGATGGGCAAAATTTTTATAAAACACCCATTTCATATATTTAGCCCAACTTCTATTTAAAAAACAATTTTTTTTTCATTTTAGCCCCCCAAAAAAGGGGTGGATAAACTATGAAAAGATTCATTTGACATGATTCACCTGGTTTGGGAGGTTATGTTCCATTACATTCGCCCGATTTTCTGCTTTGCAATGTTAAATTAGTTGCAATCACCCATTTTCTGGTTTGGGAGGTTGTGTTTGGTCCCAATAAATAAAAATATAAATAAAGTGGAGGTCTGGTAAATAAATAAAACCTATTTTTATACTTACTCCAAAGGTATTGTAAATAAATAAATATATAAATAAACTAAAGGTATGGTAAATAAATAAAACCTCTTTTTATATTTAGTCCATAACCCTCTTTCTGTTTAAGAAAGCTCAAAAAAGAGGTTCTATTTAAGTGAATCTTATGGGCCAAATACCATATTTATAAAAGAGGTATGGTAAATTAATAAAAATAGAAATAAATGAGAGGTATGGTAAATAAATAAAAATATAAATAAACTAGAGGTATGGTACATAAATAAAATCTCTTTTTATATTTAATCCATAACCCTCTTTCTATTTAAGAATGCTCAAAAAAGAGTTTTTCTTTAAGTGAATCCTATGGGCCAAATACCATATTTATAAAAGAGGTATGGTAAATTAATAAAATTATAAATAAGCCAGAGGTATGGTAAATAAATAAAACATTTTTTTTTATATTTACTCCTTAAGTCACCTTATATCTACGAACACTCAAAAAATGTGTTATATTTAGGAGAAGCCTATGGGCCAAATACCATGGGCCAAATTATTATTAATACCATGCGAAAAAACATTACTAACCCAAATATTAGTATTAAGAACAATAAAAATGGCGCATGGTATTGACCCATGGTATTCACGTGGAATGTAGCCTACTTAAAGGGGCGAATTAAACCAGCATAGATCCATCTTTACTCTTGATCTACTAAGCCCCGAGTGGGATAAAATATGGTGATATGGAAACTAGCATAGAGTGAAAAAATATTTGATCCCTCTCGGGGCTTGGTAGATCACGAGTAAAAATGGATCTTGTAATTTAATGTCACTTAAACATTTTAACTTGGTTAAAATAGAAATCAATTATTAATTTTATTATTTTTTATAAATTACTAATAGTAGTTTTTAAGCTCCATGTTTATGATAACCCATGGTATTGACCCATGGTAATACCATGGTATTCATGTCAGAATAGCCTATTTAAAGGGGAAATTCTATAATCTTAGATCCATCTTAATTCTGGGTCTACCAAGTGCTGAGAGGGAGTGGTAGATGTGGAGTTAAGATGGATATAGATTGGTTTTTATGATAATGAATATATTAAATAGAATTAGGAAATTATATTGTAAAAAGCATCTTAAGGTTGAATGGTTAAAGCTAAATTTAGTCACTTCACAAAATTTAGTAAAAAATACCAATATCTCCATTAATATTGGTTTTTTTGATTTAACAAAAAAAATTTCAAAACAGTGAAATCTTATCGCTCTTTCCTCATCACCCTCACAGAAGAGAGATAGTCGCTGCCTAGATTTCCCACCATTTTTTAGACATTCTCAATATGATATCTTCATCAAAAAGTTAAGGTACTAATGTTGGATTAGGTGTTTGAAAAATATGATGCTTTGTACAACCATCTTCTTTGTTATTCTTAGTTTTTTGTAATGAACTGTAGGGGTTGGGACATTACACCATATTGTCCTAAAAGGCAGAGATTGTGCACAAAAAAGGAAATTAATCCACATGTTACAATGCTGTTAAAAAATGCAAGACGTATGGAGGTAGTGAACTATGCTAATAAGAAATTTAGATTGGGAAAGACATAATTAAATTTTATTATTTAATTGAATATTTCCGATTAATATAATAGGAAATCTACATTTATATATTTATAATTTGATTGGAAGGCTTCTAAAAGTGGTCACTTATTTCCATTAGATCCCCTTGAGTCCTTTGGAATACCTACAACTTTCTTATATTATATAGTCGGGGCTTGCTACTAGTTGGCATGTTGGGGTAAACAAACTTAATGTGTTTTTTTTATCTCGCAGTTGGGGTCTATGGAGTAAGAAAGACATTTGATATCTTGACAAAAGTGGTAGAGAAAACATTAATCTCTCCTACCTTGATAGAAATGGTGGTCAAGATCGACACCTACAAGAAATTTTTTGTGGACTATTATCAAAACTAATAGAACGATATGAAAGAGAGTACAGTAAGAACCTTCACAAACACGGAACCTTGACAAACACAGCCACTGAAACTTGCAACATTGTTTGTAGGAAGCGAAAATTATGTTTCTTTTTTCCAAACATATATGTTAGTATATTACAGTTTAATGAATATGTTTTCCTATTATCATATATAGTTTCATACTTTAACAAAACATTCGCCAAGACTTCACAATGTTTTATTATTCAATGAAAGATTTTCCAGGATCTTACAAGATTTTATAATTCAGTGAAAGATTTGCCATGATTTTACAAGATAATATAATCTACTAAGAGATTCGCCAAAAAAATTATATATACATATTATATTATTGATAAAATCGCCTCCAATTTTTCTTATGTATCATGGGGATTCGCCCATTTATTATACAAATAAATTTAGGGTGGCTCTTAAAATTTTCCATTTTCATCAATGTCCTCTACTAGAATTTTATCTAGTTCTTCATTAAGGGATACCAAACAGCTAGACCCATCAAGTTCCTACCAAGATGTTTCATCTGGTTAACATCCTATGTATCTGCTTTACACCGGACTACCCCCATATGGAGAACAATATGCGCATTCTCATTATCCTCCATTTTCTAGGGGGCAACCATATGTTGGTATGTCATCATATTTAGGTCAGCTTAGAATGACTGCCTCTCAATGGTAACCAACAATGCCCGTTCAACCTAGGCTTGTTGTTATCGGGAAATCTAGTGTCTATGCAGATCTGCTAGTCCCACTAAGGCTGGTAGCTACCTTAGAAGCAAACAAACTAAAACCACTTTCGTTTTCCTTTATGAGAAATAGATAAGAGGGGAATAAAGGAGACCAACCTATGTCTTGCGCTTGGTTCCTTGCTTGATTTCTCTCCCTTCTGATAGATCTTTGCCACTCACTTCCTCGTCTACCCAGCTCCAAAGAGCACCTGTAGAATCAAAGCAACATAACACTATCCAAGAACATAGATCTATTATCATAAACAATATAGGACCAGATATATATTGACCACACAAATTCATATATCATCAATCATACAAGAATGTGGAGGAAAACTTGAATAGCTTTATTAATAATCAAGAATAGCAAAGAGGATTACAACCAATTGTTCTGATCCAGCATCATCCTCTCAGCAAGAAGGCCCTTCTTCACCTCATGAAAAGCTTAGATCACCCAACACTATGATATTACACCAAGAAACGAGTAACACTTCCTTACAAGATACAAAATTCCAGCCTTTGGATCTCTGGGATGAGGGATCCATATATAGATGTTTGCAAGGGGGGTGAGTCAGCTTTTGAGATTTTATTAGTGTCCTCTCTCTGATAGTTCTTGATTCCACTTGGAGATTGATGATCTCTTACTCATCCCTGGGCGAATGCAGAGAGACAAGTGTCACAGGAGAAGTTTCTGGAAGATTCCATTATCCTCCACCTTGCAGATTGACCCTGCCATTTGTCCACTCTCGCCCATCGCACCCCATAGAAGGGCTTTTCAAGATGCATCGCACCTCCCATGTGTATTTAGGTGGGATGCAGCGCACTTTGACCATGGAGCAGGTGAGATGGTCCAGTTTTGACCAGTTCTGAGTAGTTTTTGATGGAGAAATTCTGGGAGAAGATGTAATCAGTTGACCTTGTTCTTTTAGACGTCGGAACAACAATTTTAGGGACTTAAGAGCCCTTGGTTTATGGAAATTTATGATCGGGGTTGCAGTGCCCAAAAATTTCTATAACAGTTGCCACCTAAAGCATGAGGTCGTTAATTTGTTGATGTCGGGTAAAATGCTTTATCATGAGGATCTGAAGTTTTTTCAAGCTGGAAGGCGACCTATAATAAGATACAATACAATACATTATCTTCATAATATTTTCATGATCTAGCTGAGGCGGGTATTCCCATGCTCAGCTTTATAAATTCATTTTCATGTACATAAGACAGACAATCGTCTGAGTGTAGACTGATGATTCTGGTAGAGCCATCATCCCTTAGGTTTGATGATTATCTATGCAGTAATGATTTACATTTGATGTCTTTATTTTCCTGAATATATATCGCAGCCCGGATGGATGAAACTAGATCCAGGGTCTTCAATCTCGTTCGATCTTCACTCAAAGTACAAGTCGATCCATGTGAGAGATGTTCTGGAGTCGAACATGGAAAGACATCGCCTGATTTCCAGCCAATGATGTAAGCTGTTAACAGGTGCGAGAGGAATCACCGATAATGATGATGACCCTCAAGGTACTACAGTACAATTCATGTGGTGTGAATAAGGGACTTGGCGTCTAACACCATGCAAAATCTTTCGGTCGAAGGCCATTGATGTAAACCTGTCGCCGGAAGTGAGAAACTTGCCATTAAGGCATGCAAGTTTCAAAGTACTGAAAGGGTTGTTCCTAGATCGACTTCTTGGATAATGAGCTGATGTCGACAAGAAGCGATCCGTCATAAGAGGGTCTTAGTGAATCCCACATCAATGACATGGAACAGAGCAAATGATTTTAATGGAGGTGAAAACGATCTGGTGATATAAGGTTCAGGGTGGCGGTCATGAACGAATGGAGCATAAATGTATTGCAGTGGGTGAGACAAAGGTGAATTCTCTGAGCGACTTCTCTTGAACATATCGGCAACACTGACATGATGGATTAGTAGCGTTAACCCCAAATATGGATGGTGTGATGGGCCCATGGTGATATGACCAGTGAACGGAACAACCCAACCCAACTCGGATGCGGAGTAAAAGTGTCATGTTCAAGAGCGACTTGCTACCAATAAAGTTTCTTCAAGTTTTCTTCCCAATTTTTCCCCAGTCATTGCTGACCAGTACCTCTTTATTTTTGTCAAGCTTGAGGAGGATAACATATGCTTGTTCTATAATTTTCCCTTCGGGCAAACCCATCTCTATGTTTTAACGAGCCTAGCGATAGTGAAACTCATTCTCGTCTGTATGGACAAGTTTGTCGCTATTTGGTTTTAACGAGTTTAACAACAAGGATAACTCGGTCCTTTTCAATTTTAGAGAGTCTAAAAAAGGGACGTAAAGAAAACTCCAATAATCCTTTTTCGTCATATAATCCCTTGAGTCCAAAAAAGTATAAAACAATACAAAAGGGATGAATTTTTGGTACTTTTAACGAGCCGAACAAAACAAGCGCTCGATATTTTTGTGTAATAATCCATCAAGTCCAAAAAGATTAAAATCTAAAGGAGGGATAGCACTTCCGGTCACTTTAACGAGCTGGAGAGGCCAATCACTCGGTAATCTTTTCATATTTTACGAGTCAGTTGAAAAGAGCTTAAAGGAGACTCGTTCCTTGAGGAACGAGTGATAAATTCGGGTAGCAGCTAATTCCAAGTAAGGTTTGGAATTTTCCAATCACGACAGTGTCACAAGGATGGCTAATAGGATCACTCTTCGCAGCTATTCCTCAAAAAGGGTAAACAATCAAATGGGGGTGAATGATCGGCCAATACAGAGTGGAGGTGATGATGAGAACATGACCAAGGCTTCAAAGGCTAATGATAATACATTCATGACGGTTATTTACCAGAAATTGGTTCATTTTTTAATGAGCTTAAACTCTGGGGGAACATTTGCTCGTTGCTTATGTTTATTTTTTAACGAGCTTGAATTCTATGTTAAAATTGCTCGATATAATGGTCATTGATGATTTTAGTTTTACCATTGACAACTTTGTTCCTTCAAAGGTTGTACTGCCTGCTCAATTGCTTCATCAAACTAGTTAGAAACGAACAATACATGTTTGAAAAATGAGTTAAAACACTAATATTTTACTTGAATTACGTGAAAAGTAATTTAAAAGTGCTTTTTACCTCTCATTTTACCATTTCATTTGAACTTTGGTTTGTTGGAGCTTTGGAGGTGCTTTCCCCCTTGATTTTCACTAGCTGATTCCGGGAGATTCTGTGGACGATTCTCAGCACCGTCTGGACCAGGTAGGAGCTAAACCTGAGCTCTTTAGTTTCATCCTTTCCTTTTTGAATTCTGAGCATGTTTTGCAATTTTTCTGAGCCTCTGGGGTTTGAAAAACTCGTCCTGGCTCCATCGCACCTCTTCTACATTGAAAGGTGCGATGCATGTTAGCTTGTCCATTGGCCAATCAGCATGCATCCCACCTAGAACACTACTGGGGGTGTGATGGGCACAAAGAGGGCAATTTATGCACAGTTTTTCATGGAAAGTTTTGCCTGTTTTTCACCAAATGAGGATCTTGACTCTTCTCTTGTTTGTTTCAGAGATTCATTGGAGCAAAATGCCTGTTACATGGTGAGAACGTGAGCATGAAGAAGAGGACATGCTTGCTTTACATGATCCGATTACGGTAAATGCAGTGCGGAACTGTGGCCTGTTCAAGTTTTTCTGCATCTCTTTCATGAGGCAACAAATCAACCTGTTGCAATATTTTCTCGATGCATGGGATCCTACCACCCAGGTGTTCCCAATTAGGGGCAAGTCCATCCCCTTGACTGTCGTGGACATCTATTTTTTGACCGGCTTATCGAGGCGGGGTGCCCCTATCTCATTATCAGGTTCGGCCCGTGGGGGTGAATCTATGAGAGATTAAATTCGCAGGTACTGCAGAGACGGATCTCAGCCGAGTAAGGATGGCAAGATCATTATCCGAGATGTCACTGATAGGTCCCTGAGGAACATTCTGTTTACTTTTGCTAGACTGGCTGGTAGTGCGGCTCTTCGCGTAGCCAACAAGTCTTATATGCAGTACGCCTTGGAATGCCTTGAACCAAAGGTGTTCAACTGGTGTGATGCAGTACTCTCTGTGATGAAAGAACAACTGACCAAGGTGAAAAATGGAATATTGAAGCACTTTGGATATGTTTCTATCTTGACAGCTTTCGCCTTGGAAAAGATCTCACTGATGCAGCCGCAATATGTTTCACTTGGTTTACCTCCACCGACTGAGCCATAGATGCAGAGATGGGTCGACCTTATGGCCAGACATGCTGTTCAGTCCCAGGTTTCCTTTTCTGATACCTTTTTCGAGTGGTTCAACCGTCAGGAGATGGTTTTTTCTGAGTATCCATATGCTGGTATGGATTTCCAGGGTGATCCGGATTTGGTACTGCCTGCTGGCAAGCAGTGGGGTGTCATCGGTAAATTCTCTGACCATATCTTTGTTTATTGTTTCTATTTATATTGTTCTTGTGCTTTCTTCTATCAGTACTAATCAAAAATCATGTGCTCATGCAGATGTTGGACCAGTTCGACCAGTAGTATGCCTGAGAGTGCCAACTGCCACTCCGACAGGAGAGGGTGTGGGAAGGGCTATCCTTCGCAACCCTGATGTGGTTGAGACTCTTTCAGCATTGCAGGATCCGGTCGAAGGCCTCACTCTTGGTATTCCAGATGTGAGGACCGACGAGCTGCCCCTGAGGTTGCAGCGACATACTACCAACGTACCGAGTCGGTGGACTAGGCTTTTACGCATGATTGCACAGGCGGTGACTTGTTATCACTAGCATCATTAGACTAGAGTGCCCCCTAGCATTTTGAGTTTTGGGTCATTTGACCAATTTTTTCTTGGTTACAGAACATTATGTGTAAACCATAAACAGTTATATATATATTTTTGATTTTCGAAGTTTTATTTTGGTTAAGTTACATGATCCTGATGCAAATACTGATGAAATGCTTATTTTTATAAATGTTGCAAATGTCTGTCTAACACATAATTTGCCAATGAGTCTGTTAATGTGTTTAAGTTTTTGGAAATATGTTGATATTGAATAAAATCAAATTGTCTTTCCAAAATCTTGACCCTTAGGAACATGCAATAGATAGGTGGATTTGGGACGGAGTATATACCAGTGAGTTGTAGTATGACGAGCTGTGAGTCTAGCCTGATGACAAGTCGGCTTATGCCATGTGCGGTGGCATCAGAGAGAAGTTCTATCAACGCGCTATATTCAACGATGTTATTTGTTGACCAACCAATACATACCCCTCTGAAACTTACTAACTCGCCGCTTGGATCCAAAATGGCCCAGGCCGCAGAAGACAAGTTCCACAAACTACGACTCACCCCGTCAGCATATCCAACAAAAGATTCCAATAGGTTCGACATCTGCGACAAATGTAAAAGGTGGATTATTTGACCAAAACAATTACTCTTAGTGAAAACAAAAATGTAACAAAAGCATATGGGTTACCACACTGAATCATGCGTAGTAATGCTTAAGGTACAACCCGTTACGGGGTTGTGCTAGTGGAATTCTGTCGTAATCCGTTAACCCGTAGGCTCCTTTTGCTAATACACTCTTAACAATATAGGGGCCCATCCACAAAGACTTGAACTTACCTGCTCCCAATTTATCGGATTCCTGGTCGTAAAGTAAGACCAAGTCACCTTCTGAGAAAACACAGGGTTTGACATTTTTGTCGAACTGTGCCTTGACTCGTTCCTTATGGGCTTCGTTAGCCAAAGCGGCATCACGACGGGTTTCATCCAATTGGATTAGTTCCAAGAAATGAGTCTCCTCTTCTGAAGTTCCGGGGAGAAGGTCGACTACGAGTTTGAGAGACGAGATTTCACACTGAACTGGTAAGATTGCTTCTAGGCCATACACCAGTTGAAAGGGTGTAAACCCGGTTGCATTCCTTACCGATGTTCGGTATGCCCACAAGGCTGAGTACAAGATCAGGTGCCAAATCCTTTTGTGGACTCCAATCATCCTTTCCAGCATCCGCTTCAGGACTTTGTTGATTGCTTCAACTTGTCCATTGGCCTGCGGGTAATACAGAGTATAGCTGTCGTGAGACAACCCTAATTTGGTAGCCAATTCAACCATCATGTGATTGAAAAAATGCTATCCATGATCTGTGGCTATAGCCTGTGGAACACCGAATCTGGTGACTACATGATTGAAAAAGAAAAGGGCAGTTGTTTCACCAGTGTTATCTAATGTAGGCATCGCCTCGGCCCATTTGGTAAAATAGTCTACTGCGACTATGATATACCCATGCCCCCCGGTCGAGGTGGGGTTACATGTCATGAAATCAATGCCCCATTTGGCGAATGGCCCGACAACAACTATCGGTTGCAGAGGTGTGGGCGGTTTTCTGGTTTTGCTATCGAAAATTTAACATGCATGGCAACTCCTGACTGCGGTTATTCAATCTTTAAACATTGTTGGCCAGAAGTATCCTGCTCATAAAAAATTTTGCGCCGTAGCGTAACCAGATTGATGCCCCCCACACGCGCCTGAATGACAATCATTCAGGGCTTTTTCAGCCTCCTCACGGGTGAGGCACCTGCTCAGAACTGTATCGACACCATGATGATAAAGTGTATCACCGACGATCATGTAGTCTTTTGATTGGTATTGAATACGTTTTTGTTCTGAGCGAGAGGTATTAGACCTATATTTTTGAGTTTGGAGATAGATGATTATATCTCCATACCACGGATTGCTTGAAGATATCAGAAACAATGATTCATCCACGATGGTTTCTTCGGATGTTTCATCGTTGGACGACGATGGGAGATCGCATAGTAATTCCGCAAAAACCAGGGATTTCTTTGATTTTGATTTTACGAATTCCAGATCAAACTCTTGAAGAATTGATATCCATTTTGAATATTTTCCCCCCAGCAACTGTCGCGACAATATATAAGTCATGGGGTTGCAATCTGACAAAATGGTAGTTTTTCGAAAGAGGACATAGTGTCGAAATTTCTGTATCGCTTGAACAGCTGCGAGAGCCAGCTTTTCAACATAGGAATACTTGCTTTCTGTATCAGTTAAGTTCCCACTCAAATAATATATAGGATGTTCAATTCTGTTGTCTTCTTGAACTAAAACCATTGCGATGGTTGTATCCGCTGCAGCTAGATACAGGTTAAAGTCTTCTTGATAATCAGGAGCATACATTAATGATGCTTTCATTAGGGATTCTTTTAAAGCATCAAAGGAAGCTTGCACGACCTGATCCCAGACAAAGGGTACTTCTTTTTTCAATAGACGTGTATAACCTTTAGCAAGTTCGGCGTAATTTGGAATGAACCTCCTCAGAAAGTTTGCTTTCCCTTGGAGTTTCTAAATATGAAGCAAATTTGAAGGTGGAGGCAAATTTATGATTGCATGAACCTTACATGGGTCGAGACGAATCCCATCCTTAGAGACTAAAAAGCCAAGAAAACAACCAAAACTGACACAGAACACACATTTGTGTGGATTAAGTCGTATCTTGTAGTGTCGGCAACGTAGAAATATCGCTCTCAAATGTTGTGGATGATCGGTCCGCTTTCGCGAATGAGCCAGAAGGTCGTCGAGATATGGTTGAATGATGTTTTGATGTCATGGAAGGCATAATTCATTGCCCTCTAAAATGTTGCCCCTGCGTTCTTTAAACCAAAGGGTAATTTGCAATATACAAATGTGCCCCACGGACAAATAAATGCATTATTTGACTGGTCCTGTGGGCGGATATTTATTTGATTATACCCGGAGAATCCATCCATAAATGAAAAGATTTCACATCTGGTGCATTCATCAATTATCTGGTCAATAAAGGGTGTAGGGTATTTGTCTTTCGGACAAGCTTGATTCACATCCCTATAATCGACGCACACTCTAATTGTTCCTTGTTTTTTCATTACAGGAACAATGTTCGATACCCAATCGGTTAGAGGAACCGGGTAAATAAACCCAGCATGGAGAAGTTTCTCGACTTCTGCCTTGATGGAAGCGGCTTTCTTGGGGTGCACCTGCGTAGCCGTTGTCGTACTGGTTTGACATCTGGATACATCTTTATTTCGTGTTCAACTATACTCAAGTCAATGCCTGGCATTTCATCATATGACCAAGCAAAGACATCTCTGAATTCACGAAAAAGAGCGTTTTATATTTCCAGTTCTAAAGGAGAACAACATTTGCCAACATAAATATTCTCTACAACATCTATTTTGGTCGAGATATTTATGGCGATAGTCTCTTCAATATTGGACAAGTTTCGCTCGGAATCCACTGCGTTTACAGTATTTGATAGGAAATCAAAAATTGAAGGATGATGAAGGTCATCAGGAGTATCTTCTTGACAATCCGGAAGATGGGAACGATGGTGGTAATATTCCCAAGTGGAGTCACCATTTTGTTATCAGGAAATCTAGTGTTTATGCAGAGCTGCTAGTCCCACTAAGGCTAGTAGCTACCTTAGAAACAAACAAACTAAAACCACTTTCGTTTTCCTTTATGAGAAATAGATAAGAGGGGAATAAAGGAGACCAACCTCTATCTTGCACTTGGTTCCTTGCTTGATTCCTCTCCCTTCTGATAGATCTTTGCCACTCGCTTCCTCATCTACCCAGCTTTAAAGAGCACCTGTAGAATCAAAGCAGCATAACACTATCCAAGAACATAGATCTATTATCATAAATAATATAGGACCAGATATATATTGACCACACAAATGCATATATCATCAACCATACAAGAATGTGGAGGAAAACTTGAATAGCTTTATTAATAATCAAGAATAGCAAAGAGGATTACAACCAATTGTTTTGACCCAGCATCATCCTCTCAGCAAGAAGGCCCTTCTTCACCTCATGAAAAGCTTAGATCACCCAACACTATGATATTACACCAAGAAACCAGTAGCACTTTCTTACAA
Source organism: Pinus tabuliformis (assembly GCA_031772625.1). NCBI lineage: Eukaryota > Viridiplantae > Streptophyta > Pinopsida > Pinales > Pinaceae > Pinus > Pinus tabuliformis. The sequence continues at coordinate 85,144,253 of CM062815.1, read as the reverse complement.
GATACAAAATTCCAGCCTCTGGATCTCTAGGATGAGGGATCTATATATAAATGTTTGCAAGGGGGGTGAGTCAGCTTTTGAGATTTGATTAGTGTCCTCTCTCTGATAGTTCTTGATTCCACTTGGAGATTGATGATCTCTTACTCATCCCTGGGCGAATGCAGAGAGGTAAGTGTCATAGGAGAAGTTTCTGGAAGATTCCATGATCCTCCACCTTGCAGATTGACCCTGCCATTTGTCCACTCTCTCCCATTGCACCCCATAGAAGGGATTTTCAATATGCATCGCACCTCTCGTGTGTATTTAGGTGGGATGCAGTGCAGTTTGACCATGGAGCAGGTGAGATGGTCCAGTTTTGACCAGTTCTGAGTAGTTTTTCATGGAGAACTTCTGGGAGAAAATGTAATCAGTAGATGTTGTTCTTTTAGAGGTCAGAACAACACTTTTAGGGACTTAAGAGCCCTTGGTTTATGGACATTTATGATCGGGGTTGCAGTGCCCAAAAATGTCTATAACACTTGTGTATCCATCACAACCTATGGAATCTATCTCATCCATGCCTACAACACCTTTTGTTACAGCTTTACCGCAGTGATAAGCTTAGATTGTTGTATCTCAACCTTTTCAAGCTGGTCCTTCAACCTCATACCCCCAAGTTTTAGGTATATAGATTCAGCCTTCTCAGGTAGTTTTATAACAACAACTTGTGTCTGAAGTCCAACAACTTTAGATTAGTTTGCCTTTTACTAGAATGACTCAGACTTACACTGGTTTAGTGTATTCACAACCTGGTCAAGCTTACATTTTTGGGCAACAACCGTTAAATAAAAAACCATTGTATCAACAACAAAAATAGTTTCTTCAATAGCCTTGGTAGCCCTAATATCAACAACAGTAATTCCAACAATACGAACCTCAACTTGGACTTGGTCAACAAGCCTATGCTAGGTTTGGTCTACAACAAGTTCATCTAGGTCCTAATCAGCAAGCCTATGCTAGGTTTGAACAACAAAAATGTATTCTGGTGCTCAACAACAACCTTATGCCAAATTTTATCAACAAACTTACCATTATTAAGGTTACCAGTAGAAGATACCTTATGCTTATATGCAAAGGCCTATTTCCCAGGCAATCCCATGTTACACTAGATATGCTCAACCTGACATCAGTAGACAGTTTCCTTTTGTTGTGACACTTGAATTAGTAGATCTAAACTGGCTCACCAATGACCCAATTCTTTATGCACCTTGGTGGCTGGTGATTCCTCATAAATTACCTTTCGATATTCCAAAATTCAATGGAACTCTAGAGAAGACCCATCCATCCCTGTCATGACTTTTCATTTATGGTGTTCATCAAACTCCTTGAATGATGATTCACTTATACTACGTCTTTTCCAGAGAACGCTTACTGGTCTAGCTGCGAAGTGGTACATTGAGTTACCACAAGCTTCTTTTGATAACTTCACTAACTTAGCTACCACATTTTTAACCCACTTCCACTTACCCATACAATATGATATGAGAACAAATCTATTAACCAACTTTAAATAGACTACTGCTAGTCATATCTCTGATCGTATTCATGAGTTGTGTCGTCTTCATCGAATGGTTAAAACTTATGTTTCTTATCAGCTTTTAGTTGAGTCGTTTATAAAATCTTTCCTGCCATCTATCATTGAGGATGTGGAAAAAGGTGGATTTGTCACTAAAGAGCAAGTAATTTCTCATGCCCAATATTTGGACTTGATTTACACACAGTCTAGCAAGCTCTATGACAAGATCCCAAATGCAACCCAACCAGCTTTCATTGTTCCTCATCCACCATCGAGTAAGGAATCTCATGCCAATGATGGTGTGATTGGTTCTTCAAGCACACAAATTGTAGGTAGACCATCTGGTCAAACAATTTCCATTTCCAATCAAACTACAAATGCACCTGATAACACTCTTGCTTCCGAAATGAATGCCGTGTCATCTAACAAAGGCAAGAATGAAAAGCAACCAGGAAGAAAGAAGAAGGGGAAAAACAAGAAGAAACAAAACAATTCCCCTCAAGATAAATCATATGATTCCTCTCCTTTGGCTAGGAAGCCTTGTTACCCATGTTTGATTGGTAATGGTTAGCATTTTACATGAGATTGTCCTCACCGCTTTGAAGTCTCAAATCTTTTTAATACTTCTAATACATCCACAGTATTGACTTATCCTTTTCCAAAATCAGAGACAAATATGGTTGCTACAGACCATGCTTCCACTTACCAAGTGCTTATGATATCTACCTCTAAGCCTAAAATTGAAGTTTTTGTTTCAAAATGAACTAAAGATTATGGAAATCAACAGTTGTCGTCGAATAACCAGGCTGATCAACCAAACCATTCGATTTCAACTTCGTCTAATCTTTTTCCACCACCTATTGTGCCATAGTTAACAATAAAACCACCTAAGGGAGTTGTACATAAATCTACATTTAACCCTCGAGCTCAAGATGCACAAAATTATAACATAGTAGAAGATTTGGCTCAGTCACCTTCTACTATGTCGATGCTCAAGGTGCTTCAAAAATGTCCCTCCCAAAAGCAAGATTTATTGTCAGCAATTGGTGGAATCGATCCAAATGATTCCAATCTTGTGGTTTTCAACCATGCGGGTTATACGCCACCGTTATGAGTGCAATTAGCATTCCTGATTCACGTAAATTCCTTGAATAAACTTATTCACCAAACCATTATTGATGAGGGGGAATCTACTTGTATTATGTCTATGAATTGTTTGAAAACACTTGGCTAACCACCTTTGTCACGTTCACCAACAACATTAAAATATTTTAACGGCCGCACATAAACGCCTTATGGAATATTGAGTAATCTGTAAATCGAACTAGGAGGAAAAACAATAATTTTTGAAGTTAAGGTTGTTGATGGACCCCTTGACCACAACATTTTTCTAGGAAGACCATGGGTTTATGTTATGGCTGATCTGGTCTCTACGTACTTTTGTATGATTGCATTCCCTCATAAGGGTGGAATCATATTTATCAACCAACTCACCTTCTTCGCCTCTAGTTCACAGGCTCCTGGAAGCATTCCATTAGTACATAGACCCTCGCTATCTCTTCAAAACATTGGTGTAGGTCTCTTCAAGGATCCTTCCCTAATGGGTACTTTTTCACTACCATCACCATCAAACTTGGCGAAAGTGGAAAAAGTTGACACTTGCAACATGATATCTTCTACTTCATCTGTCTTAAGGAAGATTACCAATAGTTCTAGAGTTGATAGTAATATTGAAATCATGCCTCTAAGCCCTATTGATCTTGCATAAAAATCAATCTTTTTGGCTTGTATGGTGAACCCAAATCCATCTTCACCAATCGTATGGGTAGATCGTTCATTAGAATATGGTACTTCCTTCGATCCTTTTTTCACATATATTTTCTACTGATGAAGGAATCTTCCAATCAATGATGATGGAAGAAGAACCATGGGAAGATTATCATCATCACTCCCATCTTCCAGATCACATAGAATATTTTTCAAATTAACTTAATCACCCTTCAGTTGTTAATTTCCTTTCAAATTTTGTTTTCATAGATACAGTAGATTCTAAGCAAAACCTGTCAAATATTGAAGAAACAATTTCTATCAATATTTCAACCAAACCTAACATTGTAGAAAACATTCATGCTGGCAAATCTTGTTCTCCATCAAAACTTGATATTTACCATGCTCTCTTCCATGAATTCATAGATATATTTGCATGGTCATATGAGGAGATGCCAAGAATTGATTCTCGTATAGTTGAACATAAAATCAAAATGTATCCTGATGTCAAACCAATGTGATAGCACCTCTGCCCTATTCATCCAAAGAAGGTTGCTGCCATTAAAACAGAAGTTGAAATAATTTTGCATGCTGGTTTCATTTACCCTGTTCCTCTTACTAATTAGGTTTCCAATATTGTTCATGTCATGAAGAAACAAGGGATAATACGAGTGTGCGTCTATTATAGGGATGTTAATTAGTCTTGTCCAAAAGAAAATTATCCCACTCCCTTTATCGAACGGATTATTGATGAATGTGCCGGATGTGAAATATTCTCATTCATGGATGTTTTTCCAGCTATAATCATATCAATATCCACCCATAGGATAAATCTAAAGTTGCTTTTATTTGTCCACATGGCACATTCACTTATAGGAAACTCCCTTTTTGTTTTAATAACACTGGGGAACATTTCAGAGGGTGATGAATTATTCCTTCCATGACATCAAACATATTTTTCAACCATACCTTGAAAATTTACCTGCACATTCACGAAATCGAATTGATCACCCACAACATTTGAGAGCTATATTTTTACGGTGCTGACACTACAAAATACGACTCAATACACACAAATGTGTGTTTTGGGTTTGTTATAATCATTTTCTTAGATTCATAGTGTTTAAGGAAGGAATTCGACTTAACCCACTCAAGGTTCATGCAATTCTTTACTTGCCTCCACCTTCCAATCTACTTCAGTTACAAAGACTCTAAGGGAAGGCTAACTTTCTAAGGAGGTTCATTCCCAGCTATGTTGAAATGGCTAAAGGATTTACTCGTCTACTAAAAAAGGGGATACCCTTCCATTTGGATTAGGTTGCACAAGCTTCCTTTGATGCTCTTAAAGATACCTTAATTAAAGCCTTATTAATGTATTCCCTGAATTATCAAAACAACTACTTCATGTATCTCACCGCTGCAAATAAAACCATTGGAATGGTTTTAGTCCAAGAGGAAGATGGGATTGAACATATCATATATTATTTGAGCCGCAATCTCAATGATATAGAAGTTAAGTACTCTTATTTCGAAAAGTTAGCTCTGGTTGTTGTTCAAGCTGTATAAAGATTTCGCCACTATATCCTACTCCTAAAGACCACTGCCTTTTCGGATTGCAACCGTATGACATATATTTTGTCACATCAATTACTGGGGGGAAAATACTCAAAATGGATCGTCATTTTGTAGGAATTTGATTTGGAATTCATCAAATCCAAATCAAAGAAATCTCTTGTTTTCGCCGAGCTTCTCTGTGACCATCCCCCGAATACCATTGATTCAACTTTAGAACCATCAATTCTGGATGAGTCTCTGTTCCTGATTTCGTCATTTGACCCATGGTATGGAGATATACTGATTTATATCCAAACCCAAACTTTCTAGCCTGATACCTCTCACTCGCAACAACGATGTATCTAATACCAAGCCAAAGATTATCTGATCATTGGAAACACTCTTTACCATTATGGCATCGATACAATTTTACGAAGGTGCCTCACTCATGAGGAAGCTAAGAAAGTTGTGAATGATTTCCATTCAGGAGCTTGTGGTGGACACTTATCTGGTTATGATACCATGCACAGAATTCTCAGTGCTAGTTACTCTGGCTTTCCATATTCAAAGATTGCATTATTGTTGTCAAAAGTTGTCGCATGTGAGATCTCTGACGATAAAGCTAGATTACCACCTGCACGATTGCATCCTTTCACCGTTGTTGGACCATTCGCTAGATGGGGCATTGACTTCATGACATGTAACCCCACCTCGACCCGGGGGCATGGGTACATTATAGTCACCATTGACTATTTCACAAAATGGGCCAAGGTGATGCCAACATTAAACAACAGTGACAAGACAATTGCACTTTTATTTTTCAACCATGTGGTTGCCTAGTTTGGTGTACCACAGGCTATAGTTACAGATCTTGGGTCACATTCTTGCAATCACGTGATGAGTGAGTTAACTGCAAAGTTAGGACTTTCACATGATAGTTATACTCCTTATTATCCGTAAGCGAATGGACAAGTTGAGGCCATCAATGAAGTCCTAAAGCGAATGCTTCAAAGAATGATGGGGGTTCATAAATGAAATTGTAATTTAATCCTATACTCTACCTTGTGGGCATGTCAAACCTTGGTGAGGAATGCAACTGGGTTCACAACCTTTCAATTGGTGTATGGTTTGGAGGCAATCTTGTCGATACAATGTGAAATTTCATCTCTCAAACTTGCAATTGACCTGTTACCTGACACTTTTGATGAAGAAGCGTTTTTCTTTGAACTCATCCATCTGGATGAAACCCATCGTGAAGCCGCATTAGCTAATGAAGCACATAAGAAATGAATCAAGACGCAATACGATAGAAATTTCAAGCTTCGCATTTTCTCGAAGGGAGACCTGGTCTTGCTTATGATCAAGAAATTGATAAACTTGGAGCAGGAAAATTTAAACCAGTATGGATGGGCACTTACATTTTCAAGAATGTTTTAGCAAAAGGTGCCTATGAGTTGGTGGATTATGATGGAATTCCATTGTCATAGCCCTGAAACAGGTTGTACCTCAAATGTTACTATGCTTAATTGAGTGTATTAAAATCATTGTATATATGCTTTAATTGCATGTGTGTGTGTCTGTGTGTCTTTTAGAGTTTTTATGTGGTTAAGTAATCCACTTTGCATTTTTTGCAGATGTCAGAATCTTTGGAACCATTTGTTTCTTACACCAATGGTGCTAGTCATAGTATGCGGAACCTATCTTCTGCGGCATGCGCCCTTTTCGCTCCAAGTGGAGAGTTAGTGAGTTTTCAAGGTATCGGTCGTTCGACAAAAAATATCACTGAGTATAGTGCGTTGATCGAACTTCTCTCTGATTCCATTTCACTTGGCATTCATTGAATCATCATTAGGCTAGACTCACAACTTATCGTATTGCAACTAACAAATGTTTATATTGTCTGAAACCCAAAAATTCTTCATATGTTCCTTAGAGTTCGTATTTTGGAAAGACATTTTGAGTACATTCAATATCAACATATTTCTAGAAACTTTAACACATTAAACAATTCATTAGGGAACTATGTGTTAAACAGACATTTGTGACACATGTAAAAGTAAATTTCCAATTCACATTATTACTTGAATAAGATTGCGCATAACCGTATATATAAAAAATATGAAAGTAAAAATAGATAGATGTTTTAAATTTTTTTACAAAATTTGTGTCCATGACTTGTTTGGTCATCTAACCTAAAAACTCAAAATGCATGAAAAAATCGTCCTAAGTAGACCTAGTGATGCTCATGATAAGAGGTCACAACCTGAGCTATCATGTGCAAGAGCAGCATCCAATGGCCATGAACACTAATAGTATGGCATTGCAACCTTATAGGTAACTCCTCAATCTAGACATTTGTAATACTGAGGGTTAATCCATCTACATGATCCTGCAACTCTTCCAGTGTCTCGGCCAAATCCAAATCCTAGATAATTGATCTCCCAACATTTCTCTCCGTTGGTCCACCTGCCTCTTGTTCGTGTCTCATAGGTCGAATAGTGCCAACATATGCATGCATGAGTATGATTTTAATTTAGTCTTGGAAACATAAAAACACAAAAACATGTAGAAACTTAAAAATCAAAAAACATTTGGTAAAATAACAATTTACCTATAGCACCCCATTGAGCGCCCACTATTAAACTCAACTCTGGATCTCCACGAAAATCCATCCCTGCATATGGATGCTTCTCGATGACAATGTGTTGTCGATCAAGCCAACTGAAGAGTGTTGTAGAAAATGTAATTGATGAGTGACCAGCATGTCTAGCCATCAATTCAACCCACCTATGCATCTGTGGATCTCTAGGACTAGCTACACCCATTGTGACATGCTGAGGTTGCATCAATAAAATTCTCTCTAAGGTAAAAGTAATTAAGAGCGATCCATAGTTAAAATTCTTGGTCTTACCACTCTTTAAATTTGTCAGCTACTCTTTCAGTGAAGAAAGTACTACCTCACACCAGTTCAATAAAGTTGGCTAAAGACACTGAAGTGCATATTGCATGTGTGACCTGTTCGTCAAATGGAGTATCACACTGCCTGCCAACTTTGTGATGGTGAAAAGGATTGTTCTCAAAGGAAAATCATGAATATCTTTGATGATTATATTTTTGTCCTTGCTACTCTGTGTACCTAGTCAACAAAATTATCGAACATAGTCCCTCACTGATTCCCCTCCACGGGAGGAACCTGAAAGAGATATGGGGGCACCACATCTCGACAACCCTGTAAGAAAGTAAACATCATCAATCATAATAGGGACCACTTTTTCCCCTATGTGAAAATCCTGATCCATTGGATCCCATGCATGAACTAGGAACTCCAATAGTTCTGATTGTTGCCTCATTTCGGACAACCTAAATTATTTGAGAAACCCACAATTTTTTAGGGCCTCAACTGTACCTAGATTATTTAGGGAAACCATGTCTTGTTCTTCATGCTCTCTTTCTCACCAAGTAATAGACATTTTTATCTAATGAAAGCTTGAAATCAAACCATAAGCTTAGTTAGGATCCATTTCATGCAAAAAACTAGAGAACGTTTGGGCCCAATTAGTGAAACAAGTTTGTGAAACTCGCCCAGCGAAGCCCAGGCAAGGAGATAGTGTACTGCAGTGCAAATAGCCCTCTGTCTGGGTGCTCCCCAATGCATTTTTTGACATGGGAGCCTGCGTTGATCCTAGGGAAAAATTTTCTAACCCGAGGGACCCTAAAAACCATAAAAACTTGCATGAAACTGTAAAAGATTGACATGAAAAGAAATAGGAGGGGTAGATCTCCTGCCTGGTCCCAACGGCATGAGAAATGATCCACAGAATCTCTCGCAATAAACTGCTGAAGATCGAGGTAACAAACAGGGTCAGAGCACAAATTGGATGGTAAATATCAAATGGTGAAAATGACATGGTAAATATTTATTTTTATGTTTATTTCATGATCATTCAATGAGTAAACTCTAGTATTTACCTATTTCTACCAATGAAACAGGTATGTTTAATCCATTTAGTATTGCTTTGAACATATTTATAGATGAATTACAGAATTTGATGTGCACAATCGTGAATTGTACATTGACCACAAAGCATACTTTTATCTCTTTTCTGAGCTCTGTTAAACATCGAAAAAGGAACCCCCTTGGAGTCCTCTTTAAGCCTTTTTAGACTCTCGAAATATGAAAAGATTGTTGAGTTCTTGTCCTTTTCAGCTCTTAACATATTGGAAATGACATCTACTCAGCCTACTCTTAACTGAATTATGGTTTGATAGACCCTAAAAGTACTGATCTAAATGATGGGACTGACATGCCCAAACTGAACTGTAACAACTGCCCCTTAAAGCATGAAGTTGAAAGATAAAGGGAAAGTGAAAGATAACAAGTAGGTCCCTTGTCTTATTTAAATCTATTGTCCTAGGTGTAGATACCAACCTAAGGAAATTGTATTTATCTATAGATGAAAAATCCCACATAACAGGTGCATTCTGGTTAGGATTGTAATATGAATAGGACAACCATTGCGCACACTTCAAGTATGGTCTAGGTCCTTAAGACCTCCTTTGGTTGGTATAACAAAGATTTTCAATCATACCTTCAATTCCTTGATACACAGCTTTTAATCCAGGTAGAGAAGGGCACTTGTTGGTGGAGTGGTTCTCCTCATAGACTGAGAATATCTCTATAAGATTCAATGGACATTCATTTCTACAATGCCTCTTGGTGCATCAAGGGAAAAATGCAGCTAAAGATATTTCTGCTTCCTCCTGCTTCCTATTGATCTACATGGTGTCCATTTTCAGAGCAAGGGTATGAAGAATTTCACTCTTAAAGTCTTCCAAAATGATCCCAATTTCAATTTTGATGGATGTGTTGGAGGAGGATGAACTCACCAAATATTGACTAGCCCTACCCTTCTTTCTGGCTACCCTAGAATGATTTTTGAAAAGTATCTTGATATCATTATAAGATAACTCGTAGATGTCCCCTCCCGACAACATGTATAGGGTTTCTAGGAGATCTTCCTTAATCCCTCTAGGAAGGACTAGCTTGAGTGATTCAAGATCAATGGTGTGTGTGGCCCTTTTGTAGATGAGTTGGAACCTTTCCTCATAACCTTTCAAAGATTCATTATGTCCCAAGGTCATTCTAAAGATTTCCTCTTTGGTATCTTTGGACTTGAAATAAACCATGTACTTGTTGTTGAAGGCTTGTTGCATTTGAGCCTAGGTAGTGATGTTGTCCCTAGGTAAACCGATGAACCAGCGCAAGGCTTCATCCTTATGGGTGGATGGGAAAAAATCTGACTTCTGGTCGTCAGAGGTATAATCATAAGTTCTATCAATGACAATAAACTCAAACAAAAGGGTATCAGGGTCCTTTGAGGTTAAGCAATGGAAGTGAGGAAGGGCAGAGGGGCTTATGTTTTCTTATCCTAGCATCTCCATTAGTTTCGTTGGTGTGAAAAGCACCCTCATTTTTGTTTTCAGCTCCATTTCTATTTTCAATCGGATTTCTATTTTCAACCATGGCGTAGGTTGGTGGAATGGTTCTATTGGCTTGAGGGGGCCTGACCCAGGTTCAGAGTTAATTAGCCAAACAAATACCTACACTACTGGCCCTTTTGGCAATAGCCCACTGAGCGTGGACTGAGGTCTCACCCAAAGTAGTATGGGGGGATGCTGGAACCAAGTTTCTACACCCTTGGGATGTCTGAGGGGTCGATTTAGTCCAACTGTGAATACCTTCATGCAAGTTACTTTGCGCATTTCCCTGACCTGCGAGACCTTCGTGATCTATTATAATCACCTTCGCGCAGCCCTAACTAGGGGTTGAGGTGATTTCGCGCTGCCCAGGCAACGATCTATACTAATTCCCCAAATTAAACTAGGGATCTTACTTATCTTCTTATAAATATTAGTTAACTTCGCATAAACATATACTTTATCTTATATGCACTTAATCAACACAATCATATAAGTTCGCGCATCATATAAATAGCAGAAATGTAATTTATACCCAATACATTCAATGCAAGAAATAGTAAATAAATACACAGGAATGGTATAAAGTTCTCTTTATTATGCTTCAATCGGTTACAAACTCAACCTGCCCTGTGCACTCAGCTATAGGGGTCCACACACTCAGTTGTAGACTTCTAGGCCTCTACACACTCAGCTCTAGAGCCTTCTCCTACTCTACGACCCAAGACTCATCTCTACACTTAGGTAAGACTCAATTCTTCATCCTTCTCTCTCCATTGATTCCTTCTGATTTTTACAACTTAGAGCCCCGCTCTATTTATACAATCTCATGGTCTGTAGACCATGGGTAGATCTCTAAAGCTGACACTACATTTACAAAACTGAGGGCAGACAACCCTATGACTCATTTATAAGTTCATGCTCCGTGCCCACAAAATGCAGAGCCTTTACATCAGATTTAGTCAAAATCTATGCTTTAAGCCCTAGAACTTTCCGTGGGGGATCCCGCACTCAATAGGCCCACAAGACAAACATTGTTGTTAGAAAAATTATATATTACGGAGCAATGGAACACATAAAATATTGCAGAAATATAAACACACAAAACACACAAAACAAGAGAGACACAAATATACGTGGTTCACCCAGTTTGGGCTACGTCCACCCCGAACATCCAGTCCTTCCTTTCTATTATCCAGCAAAATGAAGAGACACAACCTACAGAAAATCCGATGTAATATCCTTTGTTTTCTCTCACAGTCTCGCCTCTCTGTTTCTCACTCCGATACCAGTTGTTAAGAAATTTACTGCATAACATAAATAAATACTGAGAGGAATAAATATAAAATTAACCAGCAATAACCATAAACACATAAACACACATGTTTATCCGGGAAAACCCCAAATCTAGGGAAAAACCCAATCATAATGAAATTTCATTATCCTTGGCCAAAACCCAGGCCAATCCGGCCAAGTGAGCCTTCACCGCTCACCTCCAGGCCTTTTTATTACAATGAAGTCCTTCCAGCCTTTTATAGGCTCCATTACATATAATACCATGGGCATAATACCATGGGTGCACAATACCATGTGCCCCAAAACCATCACTGTTTACCCTGGTCAACTTTTGACTCTATCTCGAGTCAAGTTTACCTAACAATTGTGACTTGCCCTCGAGTCACTCTGTCAGTGCGGAGATCTTTGCATAAAGACCTCCCAAAATTTCCCAAATTGTTGCAAGATTGGCAACGCATTAAGCAACTGCCTATTGTACCTCCTGTTATAGACATATTTGGGAATTTCAACCCCAATCTTATATGTCAATAAATCAAGGGCTCTTTAACCCCTAAAAGTGTTGTTTCATACCTTAAAGGGTCATAGTCAACTGAATACATCATTCCCCAAAAGTTCCACCTGGAAAACCACTCAAAACTGGCCAAAACTGGAGCACACTGATTGCTCCACTGTTAGGGTGCGATGCATACTAACTCCTACACTAACCAGGTGCGATGCATACTGAATAGGCCTTCTATGGGGTGCGATGAGCGAGAATAGACAAATGTCTGAGACAATTTTCTAAGTGGATGCTCATGGAATCTTCTAGAAACTTCTCCTATGACACTTGCCTCTCTGAATTCACCTAGGGATGAGTAAGAGATCCAAGAAATCTCCAACTGGAACCAAGAACTACAAGTGGAATGACACTAATCAAAAACCCAGAGATAACTCACACCCTTGCAGACATCTATAAATGGATCCCTCATCTGAGAGATCTAAGGCTGGAATTTTCTAATTTGTAAGGAAGTGTTGATAGTTTGCCTTTGAGAAGAGGCATCATATTGTTGGGTGATCTTGCTTTTCATGAGGTGAAGAGGGCTTTGATGTTGGGAGGATGATGTTAGATCAGATAGCTAGGTTGTAATTCTCCCTTCTATTTTAATAAAGTTCTTTGAGTTTTCCTCCATACAATTGTGTACTTGTGAATCTTGTTATTTATGAATGCCATTGTATGTTCAATGTATTTTTGATTCTGCATTGTTTATGATATAATAGATCGAGATGATTTGGTGGTGTTTTGTTATTTTGTTTCCACAGGTATTCGCTAAGCGGGACAAGTAGGAGAGGAGTTGCAAGCTCTATCAAAGGGGAGAAAATCAAGCAAGGATTCAAGCGGAAGATCTAGGTTGGTCCCTTTGCTTCTGTCTTATCTATCATACATAGAGGAAATCACAAATTACTTTGATTGTTTGTCTCTAAGATAGCTGCCAATCTTAGTGGGACTAGCAGATCGAAAAGACACTAGTTTTCCCGAAAACACCTCCTACATGCACTCTTTAAATACAATAGTATCTGAACTTCTTCCTTGCATATGTTCCTATGTTCCTTGTATCTGCACGAGCTTGGCTTCGATCAAGGCTGTAATGACGAAGGCCTCATTGATCCATGGTTGTACGCATGCCTTCAAAACCACTTCCTTATGTCATGCCATGTCTACCTACTCCTTAAGCGCTTTTTCCTATTGCATCCGCGCGAGCCTCTGTGTAAGGGCCACCGTCTACGCAGTCCCTTTTATATCATCATATATTTGTTGCAGGTCATGTGCCTCTATTTCCAAGTGTTGTATGTTTGGATCCTCCTGCAAAGTGGTGAGTACTTCAAATGACTCTTCCAAAAGTTTGGTGCACTCCTTAACTGCATTGTTGATCTCCTTTGTTTCTGTTGCGATGGTGTTGGTGCGCTATTCCCTCACCTTTGGTAGAGTTGAAGGTTGTGCCTTCAACTACAGCTTAGCTATCTAAAGGTTCAGCTCCAACTAAACCTTATATGTTTCTTCTAGTGCCTCGCGCACTCCTGCGGCTAACCTCTGGATGCACACCTCTGATGGTGCCTTTGCTGCGATGGCCAACTGAGGGACCATCTGGTAGGCTTCTTTAACCACCTGCACAATCTACCAATTCTACGCCACGACCTCATCATGTTGCAGGCTAAGTTTCTCCATGTTAATTCGGTGCTCACTTATTACCTGGAATGCGCGACCCTCCCTAGCCCGCAGTTCTGCAGTTACTCCATCCTGCATAACATCGAGCGTCTCTTAAGGGAGCGCAGCCGTGTTGATCCCCACTCCTTATAGTGCACTGACCGTAGGTCTGTTGGCCTCGTTTTATTTAACCAATGCCCCCTCTGGTAGCACTATAGTATTGGTCACGCGGGTGCGCAGCATTTCCTCAGCTGCGACCATTCCTACTATGAGGCTGGTCGACAGAGTACCAGCCTAAGGATTGCACACCTACAACTCCTGTATCTGTGCCTGGAGGGCCCCCAATGCCATATGATTTTCCTCTGCGAATTGTTGGAGAGCCTCTGTGGTGACATCGTGCACTATCTCCCCTATGTCATGCAGATCCCCCTCAGTGAGGGTGATCAAGTTGAAAGAGGTCTTGGAGGATTTTGACTTCTTCTACGGACCCATCTTCTCTCTCGAGTGTTGGCACTTCACTTCTGTAGATGTTGTCTATGGGTTTGCGCCACCTTCCTCCGTCTTGAGCTCTTCCTTAGGTGACAGTCACTTATGGCCATCGTGCTCCTTCTCTACTACCTATTTTTGTTCTGTGACTACCTTTTGTTGTTCTGCTACTGCTTTCGCAGCATCCTACGCCTCTTGTGCCTTTGTTGTTGCTGCCTCTTTTCTTCTTTTCTTAGCCAACTATGCCATATGTAGTTTTTCCTCCTCCTTCTTCTTTTGTGCACTTGACTTCTCTATTTCCAATGAGGAGATGGCTGGAGTGCGCCACTCAGCGGCCATGACTCAAGTATGCCGAATATGACATCATCCGTGGCCATGTACGGGAGCTCATTCCACTTCTCTGCGGGGTCCTTGCATGCCCTGACATACACGTGGTGGAAATCTGCCTTGAACTCCGTGAAGCTTTGTATACTATTTAGACAGTGGGTGATAACCACAGTTTGAGGTGAATCCAAATTATGATGTTCATCTCCATGAACACCCAGAATATCTTACTGTGTCGGATCCTTTGCGCATCTTTAGTGGCCCATAGCGAAGCATACTTCACTGCCTCCGGAATATCCCATGCAATTGTCGAGAACTGGCTATCCTCATGCAATTCCCAAGCCACCATCACTATGGACAGTAGAAGCCATGCATAGTTGAAGGTCTTCCCCTATTCCTGTGCCTCGCAGAAATTCTCTAGGAACTCGTTGCACAAGTACTCGGACCAGTTAAACTGGACCCCCTCCGTGCACTGCGTAGAAAGTGCTATCACCAACGTGGGCACCTCATCCACGCGGCACTTCCGCATAACCTTGCCAGCCAGTAACTGGGTGGAAACTCTGACTACCTTGTTGTTGATATTGGAGATCATGTAACCTGTCTTCTTTTTCTCTAGATTGAATTTTTCCTTCATAGCCTCCGCAATGGCCAAGTCATTTCCCTTACCCTCCAAAATATCCATGGGGTTCTCCCCCTAATAAGGGAGTCAAGTAATTCTATGAGTCAGATGGTCCGTGATGGGGATGGGCTCCTCCAGCCACAAACACCCATCATGCACCAAGCAGAGCAACTGCCTGATGACAAAGATAGTTACTGGGGCGCGATGGTAATGCGGCACCTAGAGCAGATTTAACAACCCTTCTTTCTCTACTCCACACAACCACTTATCCAGCTCCAACTCTATGACTCCCACCGTAGTGTTTTTCTTCGGCTTCATGAGTTGTGCGATTGCCAAGTGTGGGAACTTCTCCTCGTCCGTGAGATCCCAGTCTTCAAACTTTAGACTCGGCACTCGTCCCATGTGCGCTCCCTCAAAAACAATATCTTTAGGTAGTAGCAGAATCTGCAGAGAGCTCTTGCTCTCATATAGGTCCTTGGGCACTATTTCCTTCCCCTTTCACGGAGGAACATATGCTGGCAGCCTAGTTAAAGGGTCTGCACCCTGGGTTTCTCCCTCGATTTCTTTGTCCTCCTCCTCTTCGACCAGGATTTCCTCAAGGTCTTCCTCCTTCTCATTGGTTTCCACATTAATCTCTTTCCCCGTTTCTTCCATGATTAGTTTAGTTCATAGCGGGTTTCTAGGGACACGCACATTGAAACCATGGTCTGCTTATCTTTCTTGGGTCTCAGTGTGCGCGGTGGTTTAGGGATTTCCGCAACTATCTTGTCGCTCTCAGGGAGATCTCCTATTGTCATGGCCTACGTGGCCTCTTCAATGGTCATTTTGTTGATATCCATGGCTTCCTCTGGTGTGGTCATACTGTTGTTCCACAAATCTCTCAACGGCTCAGGTAAGTACTCAAAAAATGCCTTCGACTTCAAAAAATCAAATAGATCTAGGTCCATAGATCTCTGGGGGCGCAATAGCTCAATTCTCAAATGGCCAAGTGTTGTTTGTTGGGTAGCACTTTGCAATTATAACACCTTTTTAATTCGAATTCGACCGTTCCCCCTAAATACGATTCATTAATTCTCCCTTGGCAGTAGATTTTCCCAAATGTAGCCCATAAAGCCTACCTTAAATGCCTGTCGCCCACTCCATTTGGTCTCAAACCAAGCATCACATCCTGAATAGTGGCAATAACAGTCACGTTTTAGCCAACCCGCACGACAATGCAGCTACCCTTGCGTTGTCGCGGACCTTGTGACACTTTGCTCCTGCATGCAGTCCTGTCATTGCGCAGCTCTTGGGTAGAGTAGTTTATAATCTCGTGCCTCCTTTCAACTACCTGAGGCACTAAGAATGTTCTTCCCACAGCTAGTCAGCTGGTCGGGCCACCTGTATATCACTTCTACTAACTATCACTTACTTCTCCTAGGAAGGGTTCACCATTTGACTTCACCAATTGCATCGCACATTTTACCAACTGCATCATGCCACCATCTATGATCCCCTTAGTAACATATGGTCCAATCCAAGGCATCAAACTGATCAACTCTCAGTGGTAGTCATGAAATTGGTCAATGTAACCGTGCGCATCCTGTTTTATCACCACGGTTTTCTTATCAAGAAAGTCCTTTTGTATTCCTTCCTAAAGCTTATTGACTTCTGCTTCCGCCATGGCGCTTTTCTCCCTCAACTGAACTCTTTCATTCATGAGTTATTGGAGCCTAAGATTACCCTGTTGGATCTCTTCATCATGTCCCAAGCATTCTTCGAGTTCTTCCAACTACACGATCACTTCTTCCAATGCTCTGCAAACCATCATATTTGTGGGTGCTGCTATGCGTAGAGTAGGCATGATATACTCCATCGACATTATAGTGTTCACTCCATGGGCTAGCCTAGAAGGCGTTTGTTCTGTTAGTTTCTTACATGCTGTCCTATAAGCCCATAAGACTGCTAGTAGCGCAGGTCCCAATCACTTTGTCGCGTATTACATACGTTTTGTAGTGCTTAACACACTTCATTAAATGCTTCCACATGGATAATCTTCTACGTGCTCATTCTCTGCACACTCTGTCATTCCAACCTAAGGAACCGTTTGCACATTTTCCCACGCAACACATTCTTATTGACCGTATTTCCCAATGCATAGTTCATGTGTATCCATGCATGTTGTTTACCATATGCCTGTACCCACGTGTACAGATGTGTGTGTGGACCATCCCATCCATTGTATTTATCTGCCAATCAAACTATAGGTTTCCCAAACCATGTGCACATCATTCTCCTACATGCGCTCCAGTTT
Organism: Pinus tabuliformis; assembly: GCA_031772625.1. Lineage (NCBI taxonomy): Eukaryota > Viridiplantae > Streptophyta > Pinopsida > Pinales > Pinaceae > Pinus > Pinus tabuliformis. The sequence continues at coordinate 85,126,699 of CM062815.1, read as the reverse complement.
TCAAAGATTTCTTTGTACGTACCCCACCACCTTGCGAGTGTAGCGCACAGTATCCAATTCAAGGCCTGGAAACATTGCTTTTCTGGCACCTCCCTTTCTAATATGTCCAAGAAATCATCTACCTCACCTAACCCATCATAAGTAGGGAGATCTCTCACTTCCATCGATATGCAGCATAGCGATCTTATCATTATATTACAGTTCAGCGTGGTTACCTCGTGTAATTGGTTGTACCATCACTCTATCTCCTCATCAGAATCCGACGTAAAGGAGCTTTCGCGCTCCCATGAGATCCATCCATCCACGGTGGGATTTGCCCAATCTTGCTCTTGTGCGGTTATTTTGCAGATGTAGTCCAAATCATTGTCACTTTCATAGTCATGCACCTTCTTTGTATAGTGCGATCCCTCAGCAAGGTCTAGGGGTATAACTACGTGTAGAGACTTCTTCTCAAAAATAATCTTAGCTTCTTCAGATTAATCACCCTGTTCATGTCAGTGGCCCAATCAATTCTGAAGAGTGTATGGTGGGGATTGTTGTCAACAACAATCTCTATCACCTCAAATTCTGCTAGTGTGCTCACTCCCTCAATATCCACGTTGATTCCATGCAATATTCCCATAGGTATTATCTTCTGCTAGTTCACCATTCGCAGTTGAATAAGAGACGATTGTAGCGTAGGCCTTCCCATGCGCTCCCATGTCTGCTTTGGCAAAACGTTTGCGTCCGATCCTAAATACAAAATTATTTGGTCTATCTCATATTCTCCAATCTGCGTGGATAACCTCATTCCTTTTCTCGTCCTCATCGTATTATTTCCAATCTTCCAGACTACGTGTGGTTCTCCCGGCATAATCCCAGCGCATCTGTTAATGAGTTCCTGTAGTCCCTTTATAGCCTTACTATCATGCAGTAGCTTGATGCACTTTTCCAAGACCATCATAAGCATAGATGGGTCCATTTTTGCTCCCATCTATCTTTGCTTCCTAAAGTGGAGGCATCAGCAAATCTCTTCTTATCTTTCATGAAGGTTTCCTTAGCGCACTCCAAATCAAACTTTGCTTCTTTCGTCGAAGCCTTGTGAACACAAGTACTATCTTCGGATTGTTTTCCTTTATCATCTCCATCACGATTCCACTTTGGAACACAATGTTCACATTTAGATCTTCCTCACGTGGCTCAAACCTCATCATCTATAGGTTCTGAGTCAGGGGAGGCGGTAGTGCTCCCTTTTCACATATCCTAGCTATCAGCGTAGGACAATCTTCTGTCTCATGATCATACAAGGTACAATACAGACATGATGGATGCATTGGGTTCATACAATCGCGGTCATAATGTCTTGGACCTCCACAATTGTAGCATATCAGCTATCCACGACCTCTTCCAGGTCATCCGCCACCTCATCCTCATCCGCGCCCCTGAAATCATGTTCACACCACTCCTGTATTCGAGTCTAGGGGTCACGGTTCGGCCTTAACTCTATACGTGGGAGTTCTATCCATCATTAACTCATAGCTTCTACAAGTGCGCTCATTGTATCCCACTGATCTACAAAAGTTACAGAACAATTGCCGTGAATTTTGTGTATACTTCTATAACAAATGGTAGTTGTCTATAGCGTGTTTCCCTCCTATTTGAAAAATATCGCACCACAAGGCAGCCACTGTGTTATATCCTACTTGTACCTTCAGTCTTAATGGTATCGATGCTCCTCCCATGAGGTAATTGACGAACACTGGTGAGTGGTCCTTATCGTGACCCAGACCCTTGCATTTTATGCACCACACCTCTTCGCGCACTTTTGGTCGAGCTGGCCTATCCTATTTCAGACTCTGCATCTCAAGGCATAAGTTTTTCAACTGCACATGGATCTATTGAACTACCAAGTTAGGATCCTGCATTGGGGTCTCATGCGGTCTCATCATGATCTCCAAGGCTTCTTCCTGAGTTGTTAACCTCTACTATGATAACGTGTTCCTCAAATGCGGCGTTAGCGATGCTACAAACCATTTGCGGTGCTGTCCATCCATCAAAGTCATATTAGCTTCACGAATTGTACACTTCAGCCTCTGATCCAACTCCCAATGAGTCTCGCCCAGTAGCATTGTCATCTCTTTGAACACAATGATTGACTGTGCTTCTGACTTCGGCATGCTAAATTCCTTATTTAGCGTAGTTTGGATATCCATGATCCCCACATTCGGATTGTCATTAGAATGCTTAATATAATAGGTTAGCACGCGATCTTGCTAGGAACTAACCAGTGTCACTTTCTTTATATTGTCATTGATAACTCACTGTGCTTCCCATATGGCTCTTATCACGAACCAAAACTGGTTCAAATCCTCATTTCCTACTCCCTTGAATAGAGGTAATTTTATCACGCTTGCCATATTGACTTGCAGTGGTGGAAAAGGTGGTACGGGTGAAGATGGAGGTGAAGGTGGTGAAGCTAGTGGTGGTGTGTGTGGGGGTGGTATGTGCGGAATCCTTCGCCTTATCAAATGGATTGCACTTCGCAGAGAGACCTTCATGAGCTCTTCCTCGTCCCCTCACAGAGGTGAAATCAAAGGGCTATTCTCTAGTCCCTTACTTCCTTCGTTTCTATAGGTTTTTCCCCTTCGCGTAGCTCCAAACATTAAAGTAACTGCATAACCCTATTTTCACATAATAGCATTTCAATCCAAGTATTTAGAGACTTTACGTACTTACCTCGTGGTACATTGAGGAAGCATCACTATGCCTCGCTATAGCTGACTGAAGTATCTACCGGAAACTCAATAATGAATCCTCCTGTAATCTGATTGAGCGAGTGATCAACAACATGTCCTATCCTATCTTCTGATGCTTCCAATTTGTGTACCAAATCTAGGGTCCACACAATAGGACTGTCAAGCTTCCACCTTCCTTGGCTATCTGCTAGGTTCGTGATCCACGCGTACAGCTCAGTAGGGAAAGATGCGAAGAATATTTCGTGGATCTTTGTGTATAGGTAGAAGTCTAACCACTCTTCCTTTGATAATCATGGATTACTGTTCTCCTGTGTCGCAAACTCGTGAATTATCCTGTCCAACCAACCTTCAATTTCCTTCTTAGTTGGATTCCAATGATACGACATCAGACATCTCTATGCAGATTACGGTCCCGACAACGGAACAATTTGTTCACTTGAGGGGGCTTGACCCAGGTTCAGAGTTAATTAGCCAAACAAATCCCTACACTACTGGCCCTTTCAGCAACAGCCCTTGGAGCAGGGACTGAGGTCTCACCCGAAGAAGTATGGGGGGATGTTGGAACCAAGTTTCCGCAGCCTTGAGATGTCTGAGGCGTCGATTTAGTCTAACTTTGAATACCTTCGCGCAAGTTACTTCACGCACTACCCTAACCTGTGAGACCTTATTGGTCTGTTATAATCACCTTCACGTAGCCCTAACCAGGGGCTGAGGTGATTTCGTGCTACCAAGGCAACAATATGCGCTAATTCCCCAAATTACACTACATATCTTACTTATCTTCTTATAAATGTTAGTTAACTTCACATAAACAGATACTTTATCTTATATTCACTTAATCAACACAATCATATAAGTTCATGCATCATATAAACAAACAAAAAATGTAACTTATACCCATTACATTCAATGCAGGAAACAATAAATAAATACACAGGAATGGTATAAACTTCTCTTTATTAATGCTTCAATCGGTTACAGACACAACCTCCTCTGTGCACTCAGCTGTAGGGGTCCGCGCACTCAGTTGTGGACTACTAGGCCTCTGAGCACTCAACTTTAGAGCCTTCTCCTACTCTATGACCCAAGACTCGACTCTACACTTAGGTAAGACTCAATTCTTCATCCTTCTCTCTCCATTGATTCCTTCCGCTTTTTACAACTTAGAGCCTCGCTCTATTTATACAATCCCATGGTCCGCGGACCATGGGTAGATCTCTAAAGCTGACATTACATTTACAAAACTAAGGGTTGACAACCCTATGACTCATTTATAAGTTCACACTCGGCACCCACAAAATGTGGAGACTTTATATCGAATTTAGTCAAAATATGGGCTTTAAGCCCCAAAAATTTCCTTGGGGGATCCGACACCCAATACGCTCCCAAGAAAGACTTCCTTCTTCTTCTTCCCCAATAAGCTATTCAAATATCTATGGTTGTTAGCCTAATGGGTCCTCTAGCTCAAAGACACCAAATAATAGGGCAGGTTGTGTAGGAATTTACAGGGTAAGTTCCTCAGAAAGAACACCAAAAGGACACCGCTCAGAACCAGATCACAGATCAATACACCAGTATTTTTGACGTGGTTAAAACCCTCAAAGAGGGAAACAGTCCACGGCCTGTGCCAACGTGGCTACTACAGGCAATTTATTAATCAAAGAATGAAAATTTACATAAGCTTCTCTCATGCACGGATTACCCGAACAATGACCCTCCATGCGCTTTAAATAGAACTCATGGACCAATCGGGTGTCAAGCCACGGATCAAGTGTCGGTAATACCAAGGAGAGAGTGAACCGTCGGATCACTACATATCGTGACCGTCGGATTGTAAGTTACAAAATGTACAACGGTAAAGAAACACACTTTACCTAACTCTATACCTAACTCTATACTAGACCAAGTTGAGCTTAACTATTTCCTATGTGTCGGAATATCCTAACATCCCCCCTTAAGAACAACTTGGGATAGGATTGAAGGATCTACAAATATGACACAATAGGAGAAGGAAGGAGGCACTAGAGCCTATCCCCCCTTAGTGACAACTTCCTGAACTCCAAGCATATATCGAAGTTTAGTGAACTTCGCCTCTGTGAGAGCCTTTGTGAAGATGTCTGCAACCTGATCATCCGTTGAACAATATTGCACTTCAAGAACATGGTCATGAATGAGCTTTCTGATGAAGTGCATGTGTAGTTCAATGTGTTTGTTGCGCTGATGCTGGACTGGATGTTTGCATAGCTGAATGGCACTTTGATTGTCACACCAAAGTGTGGTTGGATGCTGCTGCTCAAAGCCAAACTCTGATAGGATCTGACGAAGCCACAAGGCTTCCTTACTAGCTTCCACGGCACCACGATACTCTGATTCTCCTGACGAAAGAGAAATGGCAGCCTCTTTCTTACAAGCCCATGTAATAGGTCCTGAACCAAGAGTGAAGACATAACCGGCAGTAGACTTCCGATCATCAGGGTCACCAGCCCAATCAGAATCAGTGAAACCAACTAATAGAGGAGCTGCTTTGGCACTGTAATGAATCCCAAACTGTACTGTACCTCGAACATAACGAAGTATTCTTTTAGCTGCTTTCCAATGACTTTCACGGGGGTTTTGCATAAAACGAGCAACAAGGCCAACGGCAAAGGAAAGGTCAGGACGAGTATGGGTTAAATACAAGAGTTTTCCTACAAGTTGACAGTATAAGGTAGCATCAACTTCAGGAGAAGTACAAGAGACTGAAAGTTTGACTCCAGACTGAAAGGGAGAAGGTTTCAGTGTAGTCAATGCCTTCAACCTGTGAAAAGCCCTTAGCAACAAGACGAGCTTTATGTTTATCAACTTTCCCATCTGGTCCATACTTGGTTCTGTAAACCCATTTACATCTAACAAGTTTGCGTCCCTTTGGTAGAGGAACAAGATCCCATGTATCATTTGTCAACAATGAATGATATTCTTCATTCATAGTTGCTTCCCAATGTGGATGGCCTGAAGCTTCTGCAAAAGTGTCAGGATCATGATTTACTGGAGCTTGAGCCCGTAAAGAAGAGGCTCTTTCAAACTGAGAACGTGTACGTCGTTGATCTGTAGGATCACCGGCAAGATCACCTGCTGCATCCCGAGTAGCACGGACCCATCTTGGAAGTTGAGGATCCTGAGAAGGTGGGGGAGGATTGTCATCCTCACTTTCATCATCTGAAGAAGAAATGTTTTCAAAAGTAGAAGAGATAGGAAGAGGTGGCACATCCGCCGGACTAGGCTCGCAGGCCGATTTATTTTCATCAAATTTTACATCTCTTCTAATGATAACATTTTTGGACTTAAATGGAATAAGTCTATAACCTTTTACATCTTCAGAATATCCAACAAAAGTACATTTCTCACTCTTAGGTTCTAAAGCTTTATGCTTTTCATCTGGAATATGGGCCCATGCTTCACTTCCAAAAACACGAAAGTGACTTACATCTGGTTTAATGGAACTCCAAGCTTCTTCTGGAGTGATATTCTTTAGAACCTTAGTAGGAGTGCGATTGATTATATAATTTGCACAATTAATTGCTTCGGCCCAAAAACTAAGACTGAGTCCTTTAGATTGCAGCATACAATTAACCATTTCCTTTCAGGTGCGATTTTTCCTTTCAGCTACACCATTTTGTTGTGGAGTGTATGGAACAGTATGTTGCATTTGAATTCCATTTTCGGTGCAAAAGTTGATGAATGTGTTTTTAACATATTCTCCACCATTATCAGTTCTTAGCTTAAGAATTTGATGTCCAGATTGTTTTTCAACAAAGGCTTTGAAGGCCAAAAAAGTGTTAAATACTTCGCTCTTGAGTTTTAAGAAGTATACCCAAGTGCGTCTGGAGAAATCATCAATGAAAGTTAAGAAATACTTGTAGCCAGAGAATGAAGCAACAGGAAGTGGACCACATAAATCACTGTGCACAAGCTGTAAAGGGGCTGAGGCGTGCCAAGAGGCACGTTTTTCAAAACTGTCCCGATGATGTTTTCCGAGTACACATCCAGAACAAACACCATCTCTGCAAGATACCATAGGAAGACCTGTCACCATATTTTCTTTACATAGATGCTGAAGGGAGCGATAGTTTAAGTGACTAAATCGCTCATGCCAAAGTTTGCTCACTTCATCATTATGAGCAACAAATACTGAGGGAAGATTTGATGACCCAAAGTTGTGAAACTTATACAACCTTGTGGAATCATCAGCAAGACCAGTAGCTAGAATCTATTTAGGATCTTTTAGATCCTTGATTACAACATCATGAGGTGAAAATTCAACAATTTTACCTTCACCTGAATGAGTTATCTGATATACAGATAGAAGGTTGCAGGATAAGGTTGGAACACATAATACATCATTAAACTGACCATTGTCTAGATGAACAGTTCCAGTCCCTACAACATTAAGAGATCTATCATCACCAACATATATATTTTTGGTGTTACAATCATTTAAAGAAGAAAACATGGCTTGGTTTTTGGCCATGTGATAAGAGGCTCCAGAATCAATGAGCCACTCATGAGAATGAGAAGAAGAAGATACATTTAATGCATAACCAGACTGAGATGATTGACAACGACATGCAGAAAGTGCCATTCCTGAAGATGAAGTTGAAGTTGAAGTTGAAGAATGCTCCACATGGATGTTATGTTTCTTCATTGCGGCTTCCAAGGCTTCCATCTTCTTAAAGCATTTAGATTCTAAGTGGCCATCTCGATTACAAAAGTTACAATGTCTATCAGTCTTCTTCCATTTGTTTTTATTGGTCCTATCATTTTGCTGAAATGATCTTTCATTTTGAGGCTGAGTTTGCTTGGGACCCTTGTTTGGTTTAGGACCATTCTTTTTAGGAAATGAATTCTTTGAATTTGGTTGCTGCTGGGCGGCTAACGCTTTCTTGGAAGAGTTTCCAAGATTAAGAAGACCAAGGTGTAAGCGTTTTTCTTGTTCTCTTATTAAAGAATCACAAAAAGAGTCAAAGGAAGGGGCCTTGTAGTCTTTTCCCTGACAAATGAAAGCTTCCTTTGTAGAATGGAAGGTGGAAACAAATACAGAGTAGGCTAGTCCCAACTTAGTAAGGATGGAATAAATAAGGTTACTATCTTCTTTCTTAACCTTAACACCTTCCAAGAGATATCTAAGGGTCTTGAATTTGGACAAGAAATCTTCAATGCAAGAAAAATTATTAGGATCCAATGTAAGCAACTCATTTTCAAGTTGATGGGCTCTAATTTCATTTTTAATCCCAAAAACTTTAGTGAGTTGTTCTAATGCTTCATGAGGAGTCTCAAGTTCTGCAATATGGAATCTAAGATCAGGAGAAATAGACATCCCTATCAAACCACGTGCTTGATCTTGTCTATTTTCCCATTTTGCAGCCTTGTCTTCATCTTTTCGTTTCTTCTCTTGGTCTGTAGCTATTCTGTAGAGACCTTTACTTCTAAGTAAATCTTCGATGTAGGATATCCATTGGAAGTAGTTAGTGTTGTCAAGAATGACTTGGCATGGACTTTCCATTTAAAAAAAAAAAAAAACTGAAGCTGAAGATGCTGAAAGTAAGTGTTCCAATGGATAGATCTCGAAAAATTAGGCGGTTTTAAAAAAAACGGCTCTGAAAAAGGCTTCCGGATGAAGAAGTTATGGTTTTTTGAAAAAAATTGTTGAAGTTGCCGGAAAAGTGCGCGAATGTGCGGAAATGAAAAAATCCGCCCCCACAAAATGGAGACTTGAACCCAAGACCTCTACTCTCTTAAAATAGCTTTGAACCAATTGATCTATACAAAAAATTTGAGAGAGAGAGAGAGAGAGAGGGGGGGGGCTTGGTTTGCGTGCTTGCCTTGAGAAAGCTCTTTTTCCCTACAAAACGCAAAACACAAAACCCAACACGGACATGCAAAGAAAATGAACCTTATGGCTCAAAGTTAGCTTTAGCCAAAAAACTAGATATTTTAAAAAAATGAACCTTGCGGCTCAAAGTTAGCTTTAGCCGAAAAACTAAATATTTTTCTCAATGTTTCTGATTTTCCGAGATCACACTAAGGTGCAGGGAAAAGAGCATACGCATGAGAAAAATCATTCCTTTCTGTTTCTGATTTGCCCAGATCGCACAGAGTCGCAGGGCAAAGAGCATATGCAGAAATGAAAGGTATAGATCCGGTTAAAAAAAAACTAAATAAACCGAAACCGAAATAAGCAGAGAGAAAATAACAGTAAACTGCAAATAAAGACTGTATACCTCCAGATCTTAAAAATGACGCAGATAGGGCTACCGGAAACCTTTTCGCGTGAAACGAAAGGGGTTCCTCACTGGAACAGATGCTCCGAACACAACAGAGCAGTCCTCTCGGCCTGAAAGCAGTCAGAAACAACAGATCTAGGAAACGGCAGCCGCATGCAGTTCTACCGGCTTCAGATTTGGATCACCAACAGACGCAGCCCTCAAATAGCTCTAATACCATGTAGGAATTTACAGGGTAAGTTCCTCAGAAAGAACACCAAAAGGACACCGCTCACAACCAGATCACAGATCAATACACCAATATTTTTGACGTGGTTAAAACCCTCAAAGGGGGAAACAGTCCACGGCCTGCGCCAACGTGGCTACTACAGGCAATTTATTAATCAAAGAATGAAAATTTACATAGGCTTCTCTCATGCATGGATTACCCGAACAATGACCCTCCATGCGCTTTAAATAGAACTCATGGACCAATCGAGTGTCAAGCCACGGATCAAGTGTCGGTAATACCGAGGAGAGAGTGAACCGTCGGATCACTACATATCATGACCGTCGGATTGTAAGTTATAAAATGTACAACGGTAAAGAAACACACTTTACCTAACTCTATACTAGACCAAGTTGAACTTAACTATTTCCCATGTGTCGGAATATCCTAACAGGTTGGTTGTTTGATGGTGTGGGGGTATTTGGCAGAAACTTTCCTATGTTGTCTCTACTCCTACAAGGCATGAAAGAAATTTGTTTTTCCTTTTAGTGTTTTTCATAACTACTTGCATAATGGAAAGAAAGCATAAATTGGGACTATTTTTTGAATGGAACTACTTGCAGGATGGAAAGAAATCATAAATTGTAACTATCCATTGAATGCAAAACAAAAGGAAGGCAAAAATCAAATCTTCCTAGACACCTCCCCATCGATGACGCAAAAAGGTAATGAGCCCCAATATTGCAACAAGAATGTTACAACTCCTAGGGTGACCAACTTTACTTTATTAACTTGGGGTTTGTACAAATTTGGAGGTGACATTGTTGTATGCATATTAGATGCAACAGTCTACTCTTTTCACTCTTCAACTCAGTTGATAAACCACTAGGATTTTTCAAACAAGTCTTATATTGACTAGAAGAAGGCTGACTATTAGCAGTGAATGTAAAACTATCTTTAATGTAGAAAGTAAATGCTTGCCTATGTTAAGGAAATGAAAGTGCTGAACTGAAAGTGCTATGGAATGTCATGAAATCACATAGCTACGAATTAACACACATTACTTGTAGAATGGATCTAATTTAACCTTTCATTCTGTCATCTAGTTATCTAGACTAAGTAAGCATGGAAATGATCCTAACATTTCTAAGACTGATGTATGCATGCACTAGCTAAATATTGCAAAAAAGAGTCTTTTGGTTTTCAATTTAGAAATGTGAATGTGAAGCTAAACAAGATTATCTTTTGCAGGGGAGGAAGGTATGGTAAAATCATAAAAAATGGCATTGAGGGGTATGGAGGTCAAGTTGAAGGCCTACCCTAGGCTCTGATCATCATTTCTGCCCAAAACAATCTAAAATAGGCTGATACATGGTTTCGTGTAATTGCTACAGAATTTCATGTAGTTACTACAGGAAAGTCAGTTGAAAGTTGTAGGAAGGTAGGGAAGGTGAAAGGAAGTGTTGGGAAGGTGTATTATGGTGGAATAAGGTATGGGGAAGGTGAAAAATACACAAGGATCGACCCAATTCTTCATGATGGTTGGAGTTTCTCAAGGTGGTTGTCCAAAGTGGCTACAAAATAGAAATATGAATTGATGGTTTGTAGGGTTTGGCCAGAGGTGGAGAAAAACTATATGAGGCTGGTTGAATGAGTTGCTTCATGTAGATCATCAACTCCTACAACAACACATATTCATTTCTTCATTTATGCATAACTTTATGTAAATGTGGAAAAGATGAGTTGAATTTGAGAAACTGATTTATTGATGGCTAGTGGATCAAATCTATGGAATGGAATTTTTTCTAATCTACAACAAAATTAAGGAACCTAAATGACAATTGCAGGTTCTTCTAAGAAATCATTAACAATGATATACTCAACAAGAAATCCTAACCTATGTAATAATGAAAAGATAACTATGTTTTTGGGGTTGTGAGAGTGGGGCTCTCAAATCAGGATCCCATGAGGGAGATGAGGATGAGGCCACACTCATAAACTTTTCAAAGGTATTTTCTTTCACTACTGTAACATTGATATACTTCTCTAACTAATGGAAGGAAAACTAACTAATCATTCACATACTTGTAAATTAAACAAAACATAAATAACTTTAGCAGCTAATCTATGATTCTAATCTAAGGATACATGTACAAAAAGAAGAGGAACCTTTTCTACTAGGGTTGGTCCCTAACCTAAGAGCTTCATGCCTCTAATTCAAGTCAATTCTTGATCAAATAAACTCTTTTCATTATCACCAAAATGCCAAAAATAACATGAAAATAAAAATCACAATATAAAAAGCTTGAAATTCCTCTTGGCTACAATAAAAAGTTGAATCCTAATGAGATCTTAGGCCTTCTTATTTATAAAGCTAAAGATACCAATAACTTCCTTAAAATTAGGGAGCCTTCGCTCCCAAACTCGAGATTGAATTGTCTTCAACTATCATTGGCTTGGCTTCCAATGAACTCGGTGGGCTTGACTTCTTGTAACTCAGAGATGATGAGATATCTTGGAGGAATCTTTGAATGATTGAGGAGTTAAGGAGGGAGACACAATCTCCTAAAATCCCTCTTTCTTGTCTATGTTGAGTTCCTGCACTTAAATTAGCCCAAAACTTCTCCAAATCTTGCAGTTAATGCACATTAGACCACATGACATAACATCTCACCTTTACCCTTCTCACTAAGAAAGATATAATAAAATGTGTAAAGAAATGTGAGAAAAACTTATTTTAATAAGTTGGAGAGTGGCATTAAGGCCCATATAATTTACCTATTGATGAGCCTCATCACTCAACACCAACTTCATCCAAGACTTGATCCTCATGAACATCATAAGAGAGATTTGAAACAGGTGAACAGAACACATCAGAATCCATGGGATCAGAAGGACAAAAGGATGGAGGATGAGGAGATAACATTTCATCACAACCATCAAATTGACAGTTAAAACCTACACTAAATTCTAAGTATGTGAGGTGGGAAAATATGTTGGTATATCAACAGATAAAATTTCAACTTCTCCTACCTCAACTTACGAAACTAGATTTGTTTTAGGAGAAGAGGTCAAAGGGTCACTTAGAATAAAAACCTTTTCCATTGCAAGTTTAGAAGTTCTAACACCGAGGTATGTTGGGAGAGGCTCAAAATATTATAACTTCTGTGGATTTTCGAAAATGTGAAAAGGAAATCAAAATATTCCTTTCAAGAACTTCCAATCAACATCATATTTCAGATATTCAAAACAAAAGTTCATAAAATGAATGTGAAAATGATTCACTAATTCATTAGGTGATTTTTGAAATTATAAAATTCTCTTTCCTAGACATTTATGATCGAACATGTCAAAATCACGAGACAGTTTTGTGACAAGATGCTTGAAAGAGTGTATGGAGGAATCAGTCAATGTGTGACACCACTTCCTTATGTGCCCTTCAAACATTAGGATGAACAACCTAAAAGCAACATCCTTACAGTGGATCTTGTGCTTTGTGTAGGATTCGAGAAAATGAACAATATGCTCAAGAAAGGTTGTCACACCCTTTCCATCGAATTTAAGGGTTCACAATTCATCTACAATTCTCGTTGGCACTTGTAGCCTTAAGTCTCTGGAAAAAAATGCAAAAATTATGATTGTGGAAGAAGTCATTAAATGAGCGCAGAAATGAAAAACAAACTTCAAGGTCTCAACTTATCATTTGGCTCTCCTTCTAACACCAAAAATGTTGATAGTGTTGGAATTTTCAACATTCATGAGATCTCGCCGATATGAAGTCCCAACTAGACCTAACACTGTTTGGAATAGGAGTCCCAATAGTGGGTGGTAATGTTATGCCTTGACTGTGGAAACACATAGAGGGAAGTATGATAACTTTGGGAAAGAGAAAGTGTGTGACACTATGGAGAGTCAAGTGCGATGCATAAAAGTTCCAACACATGAAGGGAAAAGGAAGTATGCCCCTTAAACTTATAATAGTACGTAGCTTGAAAGGAACACACAATAAGAATTAAATCACAAGCTAAGATGTGGAATAGTCCACAAGTTAAAGTGATTAATTAACACAACAACACGTTGTCAACAAGATTCATACAAATGCAAATGAAATAGTTCATAATCATAGGTTTAAGTGAAATAACATACATTGCAAATAAAATAAGAATAGTTATACTATATTCACAACATATGCATGAAAGCATAATGGATGTTATTTTATTATAAGTGAATTGTCCATTCATACATATACCATTGACGACCACTAGCCCTAATAGTTAAACATTACAATCAAGAACACCTTCTCCTCCAAAGAAGTATACTCACTCTAAACTACCGAGAAGCCAAGGCTCTTCACAATACTCCCAAGCTCTTCCTAAGCGTAAGCATAGACAAATGCTTTGCTCCCAAAATTCAGTTACATGGGATATGCAGTTCTATTTATAACAAAATGGGTGACTCTTCAACTCCACTTTGTGACCTTTGGACTACCCCCATGCCTCTTCAACTTCTTCACAAAATAACACATTACATTACATGATGACTTTTCATGTTCCAATATTGACACTTTGAATTTCACTTACAACATAATTAAAAATAATATTTCCATTTACACTTGTACCAATATAACAAAAAATATGGTAGAGACAACTTGACAGCCTAACAAGATACAACACTATGTTGATGGAATTTAGGAGAAGTATAGCTCAGAAACCTTCACTTTCTTTTTCTCGGTCACATATTGGTGCTAAGCTTGGTACTATGTGATGGTGTCACCAAACTACTTAACGGTGTCTTGTTGGAAGTAGACTCTAACCTCCATGGAATCTGGGTACACTGTCTTGGAACCTGTATCCAACCAATTTTGAAGCATGAGCATCATTGCTTTGACTTTAACAGGACCACCGATGAAGTTCTACATGTTCTATGCATTCAGATCCAAGTCTTCCCTCGTGGAATTTCATCTTAGTTTATCCAAGTACTCTTCGACCTCCTGTTGGAATTGGTTCTTGGGTTTAGCTTTGGTGAGGGAACTGATTGATGGGATATGGTGTGTTCTCACCAAGACAGTCAAACTACTATACAACCACACATACGAGTCCTGTATGTCGCTAATGAATGAGGTGAGCTACTTGTTTTTATGAATCAACTTTCAAACCTTCGCTTTATCTAGCTCTTTCTATGGCTTCATTTTCTTCACTAAGTCAAGTAGGGCCCCTTTGAACCGCATTGTCCATTCTTGCACTTAGGTGATCGAATCTTGTATGTTTTTTAGAGATTTAACAAACTCTTTGCTCTATTGTTGTAAGCCATGCAAATGGAAAATTTCTTTATGTATAGTGAAACACCCGTCATAAATTTTCCACATTGTTTCCCCAAGTGTTGATACTTCAACAAGTATTGCCTCTCTCATTTCTCCCAGTGCGGAAACTATATTTTGTGCTACTACTCAAAGTTCTTCTGCCTCTTGCATGGTATCTTACAAATTCTGTTCCAGTTTCTCATTCTCAGTCGTCAAATACTGACTATTTGATCTTGTTTCTTTTGCATGGGCCAATTAGTTGGCTTCGGAAATGGCATTTGGATGCTTCATGGTATCGGACATTATCACCCTTTATCTAATGAATGCAGGTGATGCATGATCATCTAGAAAGTTTTTTCTCCATGCTTGTGCAATCCTCTTTTGGAAGTTTTCGAATGATAGATTATACACATCCATCATCGGATTATCATCAACGAGAATAATATCTCCTTGCTCGCTCGGGGTTGGCTCTACTGCTAGAGATGCTGTAGACTAAGGGATAACCTGTGATGAACTCGACATCAAGTCAACATCTTCATGTTATGACTCTTGTTCCAACTCCATGTCTGTCACTTCGATCAGTTTCTCAATTTAATGACCAAGCTCCCAATCCTACATCTATTCACCTTCCTCCTCGGTTACTAGTTGTTCATGTTTTTGTTCTTTAACCTGCATCAACATTATTTCCTCTGTCATCATGCCTTGCCTTTTTTCATCTTCCTATTTTTTCTTCTCTTCTCGTTCTCTCTTCCTTGACTCTTGTTCTTTCTTCATCTTATTCTCCATTTCATGTAGCTTTAGTTTTCCTTCCTATAACCTCTACTTTTCTCTATTGATCTGCTCTACTCTTTGCATCCTTTTCTTCCTCTTTGCTTCTACTACCAAAGCTACTTTCTTCATAAGAGGATCTGCTTTCATTTTGCAGCCTTGTTCTCCCTATGTACTGTCATTAGTCTTCCTCTTTCCCTTATCCTACATGGTATTGTTGCCTTTTATTGTTGTTGCTTTCGTAGCTACCATTGTCTATAGATCATCTTGTGAAGTCCTTGCTAAACTGACCAACTCACAGAGTTTGGAAGCATTGTATCATTACCTCCAAGGATCCACCTCTGACTAATTAGATTCCCCACCAATCCACAGAAAGTATACTCTCGTAGAGTGGTCCTTGCAAATACTATGTGGATCATGTGGATTAAAGTCCTTAGTTTCAGATTCAAATTTCACTATCTCCTCACCAATGACACTTGAAACTTTCAAGTTCTTTATCTTCTATTTAATCCAATCTAAAAAGGAAGAGTTGGGTATGGTGCTTTCTTCTTCCTGTTCAGCGCTGCTGACAACCCTATAGTGAGATGGTATGATGCTTCTTGCATCATCAATTTTCTAGTGGCATAGCTTGGTAAGACATGCAAAAGATTTCTCCACCAAACACTCTAATGAACATGCCACCTGGTGAGGCATACCAATCTCTGATGTCTACTATCACCTCTATTGCTTCTCGGGACATGCAAGGTGTATCTTCTTAAAAGATAAGCTTGTACATTAGGATGATAAAGTGGTGAGTTAGTCGTGTCATTAATCCTCGATAACTAAATTTTGAAAGAAACTTGCAATATAAGTTCACAATAGTCTCTCATGGTGTCCATGTCCAGTTCATGCCGGGAAACTATTGTGATGCATAGATTACATCAAATAAGTATGCATACATATAGAACCTTTCTCACTCACCCTTAGGCAGATTTTGAGCCTGTGCCACATGGCCTTCAATTGTTGAGCTAATAGATTTGACTAGTTGAATGGCCTCCCATCATTCACCAACTGATCCAATAAGAGTACCTACCCTTCAGGAAAGGTTTCAATGCTCTCTTGACCATGGATTCTGCAAGAAAATATGAGCAAGAGTTGATAAGCCTTCCTAAGGGACTTTGTCTTGTACACATGGGTGGGTGTGTGTCAAAACTTAGATGGCTCTTTCAAACAATGTTTGAAAATATCTCTTGTGTTCACATAGTTGTGGGTGGTGTAGAAGAGTGATTCCATGTGCTCTGCTAGCTTGAGCGACTGATACAATTGTTGAAATTCTTCTGCTCGAAAGGTGGCAATCTTCCACCCACTGGCATTGTTCAATGTCATAGTCTTCTCATCCATGCGTGATACAATGCAGTTGATGATATCTGCACATGCGAATGCATGATAACTACATGAAAACTTGTATAGGCCTAACAGCTAGACACTGAGATAAACCTGTCGGTCCTCTAAGTCTCCCTCAGAGCCTTTTGCAAAATCATCTTTAATCTGTTGCCATGTCAGTAATGATCCCTTCTTTATAAACAATTGAGTATCTGCACACATTGGAGAATCAAATTATGTTTGCTCAAATTCTTCCCCATTACTGCTATCAATGGTTTCCTTTGATGGAGGTCTCTTAGATGTCATGCTAACAGTTCAAGTGGTGCTCAACAATTGATGTACCTATGGGATAGAAAGGACACTCATGGAAAGAAACTGCCACTTTTAAGCAAAAAAAACTATCCGAATAGAAAATGTTATCAACCCATGGTATTCATCCACCCATGTTATTCATCCACCCATGGAATTTACCCATGGGATTGTAAGTGGCATCCACCCATGGTATTGTAAGTGGCATCCGCCCATGGTATTCATTCACCCATGGTATTTTCCCATGGTATTGTAACCGAAAAAGGCTATAAGTAACAAGTTGCATTTTGTAAAATGATAGATTTTCCATCATAATGTAGCTTTTATAGTTATTATCTTTTTAAATAAAAAGTTTCTTTGTGGTTTTATTTACTGTGTATTCTCTCATTTTCTTTCTCACATTACAATTTTTCAGATCTTGGGGGCCTCCCCTCCAAGATCCATTCCAATTTTTTAGATATCGAGGGCCTCCCCTCAAGATCTAGATTAGTACTATCATAGGAGGTTATGATTCCATGGTAATGAGGGTTTAATGCATATTTCAATTTCAAATTTTTGCAGCAATATTCAACAAACTTCATGCACATGTTACAACCTCCACAAAGCGCTTTCTTGGGCAAAGTGAGAAGTTTTTTTTTTTTCATTTTTTTGTAGGAATTTTTTGGGCAGTGAGTTTGTAGATCAGATCTAAAACATTTGGTTTAAAACTTAGAAAATCAAACAACAAATATGGATTCCTTGCAAAAACATATCAAAATTGAAAAAAAAAGAATCGACTGAATTGGACTCTAGATGAGGGAGATATTGCTGATTTAAAATCAGCCATGTTGTAGAAATGTTTCTAACGACAACTTGTGGACAACGACTCTCCTATCATTTTTTTGCATTTTTTGTGCATAATTTCATACCAATGATTTAAAATATGAGCTCCTCTTGAAAAATAACCCAGTTTCAAAAGAAAAAAATGGGTTGAATCGGAGTCCGGATGTGGGAGATATCGTTGATTTAAAATCAACTATTTTTTCAGAACTTTTGTGGTGGCAAAATAGTTTTAGCATGAATATGAGACTCCAGAGAGTCCAAATAAGGAGTTCCAACACATGGGAAGATGTAGAATGGTCATTATGTTTCCAAAAATAGGTCATAATAAAGATTCTAAGTTATATTGACCTAGTTATGTCCATTTAAATCTGGAGCAACATTTAGAGTGGGTTCTCTTTGGAGACGTGCCCTCCCACCCCAGGATATATAGGCACCTCCTACTTCATCAACAATCAACATCATGGTTATGGGTCAACAGCACAAAATCCTTGTCATCGAAGTCTATTTTCTAGGCCGCATATTGTAAGTATCATAGTTGGTTGATCACAAGCCTTATAGGGTATCTCTATCCTCGGATCTTCGTTCATCATGGTTATGGGTCATCCACAAACCCACACTTCATCGAAGTCCATTTGCTAGGCCACACACTATTAATATCATAGTTGGTCACAAGCATTACAGGGTATCTCTATCCTCAGATCTTTGTTCATCATGGTTATGGGTTAACCACATAAAACCCTTCTCTTCAATGGTTCTTCGTACTCAAAAAAGGCTTCGTGGGAGGGATCTTCACGCAATGGGGACCATTACTTCTTAAGGAAGGAGGAATGATCCGAATAGAAAATGGCATCAACCCATGGTATTCATCCACCCATGGAATTTACCCATGGTATTGTAAGCCACATCCACCCATGGTATTGTAAGTTGCATCCACCCATGGTATTCATTCACCCATGGTATTTTCCCATGTTATTGTAACCGAAAAAGGCTAAAGTAAGAAGTTTCATTTTGTAAAATGACATATTGTCCACCACAATGTAGCTTTTACAATTATTCTCTATTTTAATAAAAAAATTCTTTGTGGTTTTATTTACTGTGTGTTCTCTCATTTTATTTCCGGCATTGCAAATTTTCAGATCTTGGGGGCCTCCCTCCCAAGATCCATTTCAATTTTTTAGATCTTGGGGGCCTCCCCCCATGGTCCAAATAAAAAAATTACAAGTCAAGTTCAAGAAACAAACTGGGAAATAGAGGGAAGGATTTCGTAATGTTTTCTAACAGGTGAGACTGGTTGCTTGTGGGAACTATGCACTATGTAGTCCTAGAAGCCAAGGGGGAAGCCTGATGGTTGAAACTACGAAATGTGTAGTTTATCCTAGGCAGAGGCCTTAGAGAGACTGTGCATTGCACAATCTTTGTGGCCAATTTGATAGGTTGTTTCCTATAACTATACAGTGGAAAGTTTGAGTCAGCTTGGAATACACACTACACAATTGGAGATGCCAAGCTTGTGGCTTGAGCCTCAAGATTGCACAATGATAGCTAGGCAAAGTGAAAACCAGCCAAAGGAAACCAAATCTACCCAAGGTAAGTATGGAAATTGAGAAGATCTGGGAGATAGTGTGAAGCTGAGTGCAGATCTGACTAAGTGAAAGAAAAATCCATGAAAATCAAGTGTAGCAATTGATCAAATGGAAGGAAAACGAAGTAAGTGAGGAGATTCGCCGCAATGAAAACTGTTGGTGCAAAAAAGGAAAACTAATGTGACACTTGGGAAAGGCAATCTAAAACTTAAAAAAGCACTTATACAAGTTAAAACAAGTCAAAAATACATCAACCATCAAGAGAAACAAATGAAACAACACTCTCATAAGCCAAATGACAAAAAGTGGTAGAAAAAGTAGTCAAAGATGAAAAACACAAAACTCACCCAGAAAAGTGACGACGATCACACCGAAAATTCCTTTATCTTCTTGGGAAGGCGAGAGCTCTAATTGTGAATGTGAAAATTATATTTAGAAGCACAAATAAATATATTTGGACAAATTAGGGTTTGTGATGCGCATGCCTAAAATCAAGGAAAAAGCGACACTTGGTGGAAGTTTCTAAAAATAGTGCAAGTGCCTTCTTCAGGATACTAAAACTAGATCCCCATTTTTTAGGTCTTTTTTTTTCCCTTTTGTGGGGAAACTTTCCATGCACACTACTGGGAAAGACTGTGTAGTTCTAGGGAAATCGGTAACTTTCCGACTCGTTGCACTATGATGTTTGTGAGCTCGGTAAGGGTTGCACAATTTATGGACTCAGTGTTGGGTTGCCTCCCATGACTACCAATTTTCTGAGCTCAAGGCTCATTGGTAGTAAGGAATACACAATTCCCATCATCAAGACTTGCCTTCAAGGATTGCATAGTTTCTGGAGGCAAGCCCATAACTGGTAAGAGACCAAGTTGGGAGATCAACTTGTGACTTAGGAAAATCAGCTTAGTAAGAAAACACAAGCATAAATGAAAAGATATGTCTCATTCAAAGCATGAATACCTAGATCGGTGCAAGATGAGCTATTGTGGATAGTAAGCAAGGCTTCAAAATCGAAGTGTAGGAAAAAATATTTAGGGTGGTTGTAGCCTCTACAAAAAAACCATGAATTTCCTTTAGAAACATCAAAGTGGTTACATGAGACTGCTAGGTTGTGAGAGTTATCATGAGGAATATTGAACAAAGGCCAAGGTCATCTATAGACTTGATACAGTTCTAGCCATGTAGAATGACACAAATGCACCTTAACGCATGCTAGGATAGCTTATACACCAATGATCACCCCTATAAAAAAATGCACCTATAAAATCATGAATCATGAAGAGAATTCCTCCAAAATCCATCCAATTTTATTAGGGATGAGAGTGTTAATCCATCAATGTCAATTTTCTATATACCAATGTTGCCTTCAAGTATCTAACTAGGTTTGCTAGGGATTATCCCATCTAGGGCTTGATCAAATCTTTGTCAAGTGCTTGAGTATCTTCACATTGACCATACTAGGTTCCATACCTCATGTAGTTTCCATAAACCAAGGTTTTCTCTCAAAAACTAAGCTCATAGAATCCATAAATCCCTATTAACCAATCTACCTAAGGTTTTATACAAACCCTAGAATTATTTTAGGTCTCCACCATCCTCTTCTTTCTTAAGGTATCATCATCAGGGTGATCCATGACTTTTCTTCAACCTAGCTCTGATACCATGTTAATTTTTTATAGGGATACATTGTTCTTTTCTTTCATAACTAAATTTCATCATCAATACATTAATTTCACCCCATATCATTATTACATTATTCAGAGCTACACCATTATTTGTCAACATATGAAATTATATATAAAGAATAACATCATCATCATTAATGGAGCAGATCATAAATGGAACAGTAGAAGAAAAGAATGCACACACATGGAGACACCAGGATTGGTCCAAGGCCAATGTAAAACCCACTATGGGGAAAAACCTTGCAAATATTCTTCTTCTTAGATCATCATCAAATGATGCAATAAAATCGAGTACATTGATCCATAGCTTTATCTATGTAGAAAAACAATAATTATTTCCATGAAATAGATATAATCATGTTATAAATCAAAACCCTCATACTTATGGTTGTAATGTGTTGTCACAAACTCAAGTCAATTATTGTATGTTGTTGTCACTATGACAAATACTTCTAAACAATGTTGAACACTCCTATCACTAAGTGGAAACTTTGAAATAATGAAATCCATATTTGAGTCTCACATGCAGGGAGGAGAAGTTGTGTGAGCGACTATAGCAAACCTGGACGCTCTCTATGAATTGTGTGCCAGAGACTAAGGCAACCCGAATGCTCCCATACCATTCTGTACATTTTTCTGGGGATAAACACATCAGATATACTCAAAAACCCTTTGTCTCTACCTTGAAGTTATTGTGTGTGTGTCCGGGACAACCTGGACACTCTCAGGACCACTTTGTGCGAGCGTCCAAGGATTGACACCTCTAGATCCGCCTCTGAGGCCCTAGACACTCCCATAAGCCTCTATGCCAATGTCCAAGGCTCTCCGGATTCTCTCATAACCACTACATGCCAACATCTAAGGACTAAAATTCCTTGTTTTGTGCCATCATCTAGAAACCAGAAAACCGTAACTCAAAGAAAACATCATGCCTATGATTTTAGACCCTTATGCGAACTCCTTTTGACAAACTTGTGCGAACCAAGACAAAAGAGAAGAGAATATAACTTGATTCAATGTGTCCAAATGATCTTGAGGTATCTTCTATTTATAACATTTCCTGAGGGTTCACTTGGGGTTAAGACTGACCCAAGTAGTTGCTCATATGGTTAGAGTTGTCCCATTCCATAATACATGTATGAATAAAATAATTGATAACTCAATTTCTGCTCACCAAAGTGGGTAATATTTAGGTCAATTTTGGTCCTTTGAAAAATAGGAATCTAATTCCATAATTATATTGGGCATTTGAGCTATCTATGGTGGAAATTTACCGCAGTGGAAAAAATAAAACTCCCACTCAACTAGGGAGAATTTCACCTGCCAATACCTGTCCATCGATCAATGTGTCATTCTGGAATCCTCAAGGCTCATCACGCATCATCATGGATAATCTCTATCATGTATTCATTGTGACATGTCCATCTCAAGTTTCTTATCATCACAAATAATCATTGTACATCTCGATATATCCTTTGGTTATTCAAGCTTATCTCTTGATTGTTCCTACACGTATTTGAACATTATCAGATCTAGAAGAAGAAAAATTTGTTACCAGAGGGGAGATTAAGCTACCACCCTCTATTCATCAGGTTGCTACCTAGAATCTCTGACAGTGGGATACTGCTTAGAATATCATCATCGATCATCAACAAAGAGAATATCATCAAGGATCACATCTCAACATGGAACGACATCAGGAAACACATCTCGACCTTGGGATCTTATCAGGAAAATCAATCTCAACTTGGAATCATATAGGGTTATCTCAACCCATCATATTACCTACTGATCTTCCCATCAATTATCCTAAATATTCATATGGTATAACACCTACATCATAATCGACTTTGGCTGTACACCCCAAGTACACTCTTAACTCGTTGGCGAAACAAGGAGCGTATTCCTGACAAGCTGGCATGTTTGTGGGTATGATGCCAACTCAGGTTTACTCTGCAAAGACTAAAGAGGGGATAAACATTCTATAACCCTATAGGTAATAGATAGTGGTAACACCCTAGTTTCCAGAATTCCATCAACCCCAAGAGCCTTTCATCTCAATTCCTCATCGTGGGAGCTCAAAAAGGAGGAAGAGTTTGGCTCAATGTTCTTGATCAATGTTTCTCTCATCATCCTCTTGTCTTAATAGCAATTGTTTCACATTCATGAAAAACATCAAATAAAATTTCATTTCAGATCATATATAATCATATAAATCACAAAAGGATAACATAATCATCCTCCCTCTCAAGGAGGTGCCAACCACAAGCCTGAGCTTGTTTCGAGCAACTGCATTGTCTCAATATATTAGAGTATATTGGAAAAACTATAAATATGGTACTTTTTGCTAATCGAATCACAATGTATCATGTCATATCTAGATCATGCTCTTTAAGGAGCTTCTTCATCCTTCCTCACAACTTGCCATGCTAGTAACATAATACTCATTCTCAATCGTACTATGGACCTTTCATCCAAGATATCATGGCAGATTTCATACTAAAGCAACATCCAAATGTGCTTATAGAAAATAATCTCAAATATCAACAATACAACAATGCAGTCACATATCATAGGAGAAATATATCAACCTCAAAAATAGAATATCTTGTACAGATATTGCAAAGGATTCTCAGTGGAAACTCTATGTGAGTGAAGCAGCTCAATCATGAATTTATTTAGGTTATATGCATAGCATACATATACATATGGATGTTCAAAATGGAACATAAATGCTTCAATCAACTGTTGGGTGCCATGTCAAGTTCAACAACATCTTTGAACTTCAAATTGGAGTATCCAAAGATTTGCATTTTCGTTATTGAAAAACATTTGCCCATATCTTTTCAATATGGAATTTCTTTCCCAGATTCCAGAAATCAATTCATCATGCCATGATACATAATTTTAAGCTTAATAAGGTATCTCCCTCTAATTTAGATCATTAGAGGCTCATCATCTGTCAAGAGTAGACCATCAGGTTATAAAATGAAAACTATAATCAATATCAAGGTGATACCTTAGAACTCATCATCTTGAATTCATCAGATAACTGTCAAATATAGACATATCGGACTAGGCAACTTGCTTCATGCAATTCTCTAAGCATAATGTCTTGCTAAGCCAGCGTAATCAACCTTACATAAATCACATCAAAAAAGTCATCTCATCAGAGTTTAGAAGCTAGATTACGACGAGTATCAAAGTCATCATTGTTACATTATCAATTATTTCAACCAAGAGATAGGTGGTGCTCATATCAAATCTTGATATAATTAATTATCATGCCAACAAGTTTTCATCAACCGTGCATTATCAATCCGAACTTTATTAATTCATTCTCATAATCATAATGCAAGTAATTTTTGTAACTAGGTGCAATTGCATACACTAAGGATGATTCATGCACGTTCCATTTTCATGTTGAATCAAAACTATCAGTACCTCAATCACTATGCCAGGAATGAGGAGGCCAATATAAAATCATTTTTCTAAATACCCACATAAGTCATTATGTCCATATAGAATAGATATTAGGGAAAATCAACAGTCGTCAAATCAAATCATTAGACATCAAGTCAAGTGAAAATTAGCTATCGTTAAGAGATCTATAGTCAAAGCATATCTCAGTGATCAATTCAAATTTATTGTTAAAAAGTGTGAAAAAACATTGATCATATATACCAGTAAGCCAAATCATGCTAACCTCTTATAGCACAAACATATTGACATATATGTATGTCATGATCACCTACAAACACAAGTTCATTCTTCCTATTCATGTTATGGAAAAAATTTAATCTCTCCTTGCTTGCAAATGTAGCCATCTGCAACGCATCAATGTAGTTGACTTCTTCCAAGTGACCATCCGATTTCATGTACAACATTTCATTATGTGATCAATTTAATCCAACAACTTCAGGAATTGTATTACAGTGGAAGGATATGTTAGAAACATCTTGATTCAAAATTCAAACAACTTAAGAAAGCTTTAGATGATGGTCAATTGTAGTCAAACCTATGGATTCTCCTTTCATGTTAGCATGGGAGCGTATTTGGCTGCCTGGACGCTCTCTGAGCGTTTAAAGAATGCATGCATCCAGGCACGCGATCTCCCATATCTGTGATTGCGTCTGGAGAAAAAACTCTAATATCTGTACAGGCTTCAGATCTGATACTCGACTACATATCAATAGTATCATATGCACTTAAATCATATAGAATGCAAATAGTAATATGAATATAAGCATTGAGAAGAGATTCTCCCTCTAACTGTGGATCTGCATCATTCATATTCATTCCTGTTATCAGCCTATCTCTACTAGATTCAATCAAAAGAAGGTTTGTTAGATCATAAAATATATCTATCAAGGAAATCTACATCATGACATCAATCTTTCATCAAAGGTTAGACTGAATGTGGCGGATAGATGCAACACCATATCTTAGATATTTTATGAGCACAATAATACTTTCTATCAAGTCACTCCACCAAGTTAGGGAATTCAGTTTAACCATATGCTATCAAGACATGACCATAGTAGTAAGAGATATACTTATCAATATTACACTTATACTTCTCACATAAAGGTCCATGCTCTTCATGACCAATGAGATCATATTAGATCATTCAATAAATATTTATAAAAAGAACAAGAGTGTCAATCATTCTTTCCATATGCTTTCATCATGCTTATCGCAAGAATTACCGACAGACTCATGTATAGGAGTCAATGAGCTATCCTTCTATATTAAATATATCATGGAAAGTATCATGAGTATCATTTTATAGAGTAAAGGTACTAGCTATCTTTATGGGATCAAGATATCTAACAGATAGATCATAGATGTTAGCCAAACGTCAAGTGTATGAATGTACCAACATCATATAATTCAAGAAGATCAAAATGTCCAATACCAAGTGCATATTTTCATCAAAGGAAACATAGATGCAAGTCACTTTCATGTGCATACATGAGCCATTAAATAAAGAAACATTCTCATAATACCTTAGTGCTTATCGAGCCAATAGTTGAAACACAACATACCATGTATACCTAGTGGTATTTAATTACTTGTACACCTACTTGAAGCACTTTTTCGTCTAAGTATCTTTTTATATCTTTTTCATATATGCATCTCAAAATTATCCCCAAGAAGGATCTACTCCTCATATCTCATCAAGGAGGTTAGAAACATCCATATACTCAAATACATATGCAAGAAGTACAAGAAATTAAAATAATCATCAGATCTATAAGTCTAACAAGTAAGAAACATTATAAGAAATACTTATCTTCAATGAGTGGTGATCCTCTTACTTTTGAACCAGTCTTCAAGAGCCATCAATGCCCATGGTCCATATACCAAGGTTTCCTTCAAGTATCCAACTAGGTATGCTAGGGATTATCCCATCTAAGGCTTCATCAAATATTTTTCAAGTGCTTGATCATCTTCACATCTACCATACTAGGTTCGATATCTCATGTAGTTTCCATAAATTAGTGTTTTCTCTCCAACCCTAACCTCATAGAATCCATCAAACCCTAGTAACCAAGTTACCTAGGGTTTTCTTCAAACCCTAGAATCCTTTTTGGTCTCCACCATCCTCTTGTTTCTTCCATCAAAGGTGTCATGATTAGGGTGATCTCCATGACTTTTCTTCAACCTCGCTCTCATGCCATGTTAATTTTTCATAGGGAGACATTATTCTTTTCTTTGATAATTGCATTTCATCATCAATACATTAAGTTAACCCCATCATTACATTATTCAAATCTACACAATTATTCATTAACATATTCAATTATATAAAAACAACAATGTCATCATCATCAATGCAGTGGAACATAAAAGGAACAATAGAAGAAAAGCATGCACACACAGAGAGACACCATGATTGATCCAAGACCAGGGAAAAACCCACTATGGGGAAAACCCTTACGAACACTCTTCTTCTTAGATCATCATCAGATGATGTAGTAAAAGAGAGTACAATGATCCATAAATTTATCTACACAAAAAATAATAATGATATCCATGAAACATATCTAATCATGCTAGAAATCAAAACCCTCATACTGATGGTTGTAATGTGCTGTCACAAATTGAAGTCAACTATTGTATACTCTTTTCATTATCCTCAATAGTGATGAACATTGTTGAACACTATTGTCACTGAGCAGAAACTTTTGAATAATGAAATCTCATACTTGAGTCTCAAACATAGGGAGGAGAAGTTGTGTGAGCGACTATAGCAGAATTGGATGCTCTCCATGAAATGTGTGCTAGTAACTGAGGTAGACCAGAAGATCCCATACCATTATATGCATGCGTCCAGGGACCAACTCATTATATCTACTCAAAAAACCTTGGTTGCTCCCTTGAAGTTACCATGTGTGCGTCCGAGACAACTTGGACGCTCTTAAGACCACTTTGTGCAACCGTCCGGGGAACGACACCACCAGATCTACCTCTAAACCCATGAACTCTCCCATAAGCCTCTATGCTAGCATCTAAGGGCTCTATGGACACTCTCATAACCATTATGTGCTAGAACCTAGGGACTAGAATTCCATATTCTGTGCAGTATCTAGAAACTAGAAAACCCTAACTTAGAGTGAACCTCACACCTGTGATTTTGAGCCCTTACACAAACTCCTTCCGACGAACCTATCCAAAACAAGAAAAAAGAGAAGAGTACATAGCTTGATTGAATGTATCCAAATCATCTTGAGGTATTTTATATTTATAGGTGCTTCTAAGGGTTCACTTGGGATTAAGGCTAACCTAAGCAGTTACTCATGTGGTTAGTGCTGACCCATTCGATAAAACATGCATGAATAAAATAATTCATAACTCAACTCCCGCTCGACCAAATTGGGTTATCTTTAGGGAAATTTTGGTCCTCGCAAAAATAGGAATCTAATTCCATCATTATCTCAGTCATTTGAGCTATTTATGGTGGAATTTGACCGCAAATGCAAAAGTTAACAGAGAGCGCTAAGGTGACTCTTATAAGGGAAAGGACATGGTCAAAGAAAAAAAGTAAATTACAGACTCAAACTAACAAGGCATAGGTATAGGTTTAGTAATATAGGGACTCAGATATTTTTTTTCATGCCCTTTGACTTGTGACCTTGGGATTATAATGGTCGTGAATGCTACACTAAAAGATCCTATGTACAACTACTAATAAGAGGTGTAACAATTTTATCCAAATCCTAGACACTTTCTCCTCTTGGGACAATGTGAGAACCACTTAATCGTCTACTTGTCACCTAAGAGATCGACAATAAAACATTACTACTCTAGAGAAAATTGGACCAAAGTCATATCACTTCGTTACATATTAGTAAAATAAAAATGGAGCTATGACTATTCTAGGAAATGTGTTGGGTGTGGATCCTGATTATCTTCTATATTCGAAGGTTTCAACTAGATGTATACCCAAGGAAGATTGTACACCCCTCTATGCGGGGGGGGTGCGGGGGAGACTTGTCCCCCTCACGGGAGTTTGGGGGGGCCCATTCCCCTTGGCTAAGGGGTTTGGAGGCCAGTGGTCCCCCAGCGGGGAATCGGGGGCAGCACCCCCGAAGCTAAAAACAGATGTAAAATTGCCTGGAAAAAGTATAGTAATTTCTAGTCAATCTGAGCCGTTCATTAGGCAGATGATCTAAAGGTAGAAGTTATGTTTAGTTTAGGGTTTTTTGCCCTAGAAGGCAACCCCTCGCTATATATGATGGAATTGTATTGCGTCTATGGATATCTATATTCTGAGTGAGGAAAAGAGAGGAGATTGGGAGCGAAGAGGGAGTTACAGTGGATTTGTTGTAGGTTGTATCTCTTCAATTTGCCGGATAATATAATAAAAGAAGGACTGTCTGTTTCTCCGTGGACGTAGCCCAAACTAGGTGAACCACGTATATTTGTGTCTCTCTTGTTT
Organism: Pinus tabuliformis; assembly: GCA_031772625.1. Lineage (NCBI taxonomy): Eukaryota > Viridiplantae > Streptophyta > Pinopsida > Pinales > Pinaceae > Pinus > Pinus tabuliformis. The sequence continues at coordinate 85,097,726 of CM062815.1, read as the reverse complement.
TATGCATTTTCTGTGTTTATATTTCTGCAATATTTTATGTGTTCCATTGCTCTGTAATATATAATTTTCTAACAAATGGTATCAGAGCTGAAGCTTTATTTGGCTGGTAAACTCGCAGGAGAGAGAAGGGTTCCTGTTTCAAGTGGGAGTAATGGCGGAAGATGGTAGGTTTAGGGTCGAATAGTTCAACGGCCAAAACTACTAGCTGTGGAAGATGCAGATGGAAGATTATCTGTATCAGAGAGATCTGTACCTACCATTGAGCAGAAAGACAAATAAGCCGATGAGTATGACAGACACAGAATGGGATGTTCTCAACTGAAAGGCACTTGGAATAATGCGGCTGTGCATAGCAGTGTCGGTAGTGTTTAATATTTCAAAGGAAACGACAACAGAGGGTTCAATGTCGGAATTGGCCAAACTATATGAAAAACCATTGGCCTCAAATAAGGTATTTCTTATGAAGCATTTATTTAATATGAAGATGTTAGAAGGTGGATCTATTGCAGACCATTTAAATGATTTTAATACAGTTACAAGTCAACTAAGTTCTGTAGGGGTAAATTTTGATGATCAAGTTAGGGCTCTGTTATTTCTATGCTCACTGCCAGAAAGTTGGGATGGTTTAGTTATGGCCATTAGTAACTCTGTCTCTAGATCTAGTACTTTAAATTTTAATGATGTTGTCGGTTCAATCCTTAGCGAGGAAATGCGATGGAAAATCTCCAGTGAGACATCAGGTAATGCTTTGACTGCAGAGATTAGGGGAAGAAAAATGGAAAGAGGAAAGAGCCCAAGATATCACAGTAAGTCAAGAAAAGGTAGATCCAAGTCCAGCTTGGGGATAGTGTGCTAGAAATGGGGGAAGAAAGGACACCTGAAGAAAGACTGCAAGTCTCAGAAGGGAAAATAAGGAGACGCACAACAAGAAACTAAGCATGAAGTGAATGTAATAGGTGATGTGTTTCAAGATTATTTTGTTCTTTCATTAGAAAATATTATTGATGCTTGGGTGGTAGATTTAGGGGCCTCATTCCATGCCACACCTGATAGGAAACATTTTTATGATTATGTTCAAGGAGATCTTCGACAGGTTCGATTGGGTGATGATAAACCCTGTAAAATCATTAGAATGGGTATAGTTTTCATAAAACAGAAAAATGGAAATCAGTGGCTATTGAAGGAGGTAAGGCATGTTCCAGATCTGAAGAAAAATCTGATTTCAGCAGGGCAGTTGGGAGGTGAAGGTTGTGTAACTACTTTCATAGATAAAACCTGGAAGGTCACTAAAGGATCCCCGGTAATAGCAAAAGGAGGAAAGGTTGGTACATTGTATTTATACAATGGTATTTCTAATTTTGTTAATGCTTTAACCTCTACAGGAGAAGATACGACATTGTGGCATCATAGGCTTGGGCACATGAGTGAGAAGAGGATGCAGATTCTTCACTCAAGTAATTTATTGCCAGGTTTGAAGCATGTTGATTTAAAATTCTGTGAGAATTGTGTTTATGGAAAACAGAAGAGAGTCATATTCCTTAGAGTTGGGAAAAAAAGAAGAGTGAAAAATTAGAGCTTGTGCATATAGATGTATGGGGACCTGCTTAGGTATCATCTCTTGGTGGCTCTCGTTATTATGTTACTTTTATTGATGATGCAACCAGAAAAACTTGGATTTATCATATTCAAAATAAATCTAATGTATTTGATACTTTCAAGAAATGGAAAGCTTTGGTTGAAAATGAGACAGGAAAAAGGTTGAAGTGTCTCAAATCAGACAATGGAGGTGAATATTGCAGCAAAGAGTTCGATAGGTACTATTCTGAGAATGGAATTCGCATAGAGAAGATAGTTCCAGGAACACCACAAGAAAATGGTGTGTCAGAAAGGATGAACAAGACAATCATGGAGCATGCAAGGTGCATGAGATTGCATGCAGGATTGCCTTTACAATTTTGGGCAGATGCTGTAGATACTGATGTTTATCTAATAAATAGAGGGCCTTCAATTTCCTTGGATGGTGGTATTCTAGAGGAGGTATGGACAAGTAAAAAGGTAAACTACTCTTTTTTAAAGACTTTTGGTTGTGGAGCCTTTGTCCACATTAATAAAGAAAATAGAACAAAGCTTAAGGCAAATCAAAGAAATGTACCTTTATTGGATATCGTGTTAATGATTTTGGTTATCGCTTTTATGATTGTGAAAAACACAAAATCATTAGGAGCAGAGATGTCATATTCAATGAAAAGGTTTTGTATAAGGATCAACTGCAGGAAAAGAAATAGGAAAAAGAAAGCAGAGAATACAAAGTACTTGAAGATATCACAGGAAAAGTGATGGTGCCTAAAAATCATAATGATCAACAGCTAGAACAACAACCACAACAGCAACAAGCACCTCAAACACCTAAAAGTGGTGTTAGAAGATCTACCAGGATAAGTAGACCCCCTAAACAATACTCTCCTTCATTATATTATGTATTGTTGACTGATTCTGGTGAACCAGAATGTTATGAAGAAGCAATGTAGGTAGAAACCAAGAAGAAGTGGGAGCAAGCCATGAAAGAAGAGATGGAATCCTTAGCACATAACCAGACTTGGGACTTAGTCAGGTTGCCTGCAGGTAAAACAACATTGCAGAATAAATGGGTTTACAAGTTGAAGGAAGAAGATGGAGGAAAACAGAGGTACAAAGCTAGACTTGTGGTGAAGGGGTTTGCACAGAAGAAAGGTATTGATTTTGATGAAATATTTTCTCCTATTGTTAAAATGACTTCAATCAGAACTATTCTAAGTCTAGTAGCAGCTGAAGATTTGCATCTTAAGCAGTTAGATGTAAATACAACCTTTCTCCATGGGGATTTGGAGGAAGAGATATATATGCAACAACCACAAGGATATGAGGTAAAAGGGAAGGAGAAACTAGTGTGTAGGTTGAAGAAGAGCTTGTATGGCTTAAAACAGGCTCTAAGGCAGTGGTATCTAAAATTTGATAGGTTTATGTCTGAACAAGGTTATACTAGGTGTCACTCTGATCATTGTGTTTATCTCAAAAGGCAAAATGTTGGCAGCGATATTATATTATTATTGTATGTAGATGACATGCTTGTTGTAGGTTCTAACATGCATGAAATACATGTGCTCAAAAAGAAATTGGCAAACTCATTTTCAATGAAGGATTTGGGTGATACAAAACAAATCCTTGGTATGAGAATAAATAGAGACAGGAAGAATCGCAAATTAACATTCTCTCAAAGTGAGTACATAGAAAAGGTGTTGGAAAGGTTTAATATGCATAATGCAAAACTAGCTAGTATACCTTTGGCTATCCATTTCAAATTAAGTAAGGAGGCGTGTCCCAAGACTCGGGAAGAAATGGCTCATATGTCTAAAGTTCCATATGCATCAGCAGTTGGAAGCTTAATGTATGCAATGGTCTGCACAAGGCCTGATATTGCACATGCAGAGGGAGTTGTAAGTAGGTACATGAACAATCCAAGAAAAGAACATTGGATGGCGGTGAAGTGGATTCTCAGGTATTTGAGAGGTACCACAAATCAAGCATTATTCTTTGGTGGTTCAAACATTGCTCTATAGGGATATGTTGATGCAGATATGGCAGGTGACAGAGATAACAGTAGGAGCACTATAGGATATGTATTTACTGTAGATGGAACAACTGTTAGTTGGGTTTCAAAAATCCAAAGTGTTGTTGCAATTTCAACAACAAACACTGAGTATGTTGCTGCTACAGAGGCTAGTAAAGAAATGATTTGGTTACAAAGGTTTCTGGATGAATTGGGTAAGAAGCAGGAGTTGGGCAGGTTATATAGTGACAGCGAGAGTGCCATACATCTTGCAAAGAACTTTGCATTTCATTCCAATATTAAACATATACAGCTCAAGTACCATTTCATATGGTCAACATTGGAAGATGGACAGTTGAAGCTGGAAAAGATACACACTAGCTAGAATCCTATAGATATGTTAACAAAAGTTGTAACCAGGGAGAAACTGAGAATCTGATCAGTCTCAATTGGTCTTCAAGTATGATGAAGAAGATGAGAAACAAACACATATATTTGTGTCTCTCTTGTTTTATGCATTTTCTGTGTTTATATTTCTGCAATATTTTATGTGTTCCATTGCTCTGTAATATATAATTTTCTAACAGAATGAAATAACATCTAACTAACAAATCATAACAATGAACAATGCATAACTAAAATAACATATAGTAGCACATCAATAAAATGAAATCCCACAGGAAAAAATGAAAATGTCACATCTAGAAATACACCCCTAATAGTGATAAGTAATACCTTTGTAGTATAATTTCAAATCTTGCATATTTACAAGAAATTGTAGTTTCTCACTGTATAAATGGACACTATGGAATGAACTATCACCTACAATGTCAGCAATGATGTAAGACCCCAACCATAAAATATCAAATTTTCCATCGTTCCTGTTATCACAAAATCACTACTGAGGGCTGCAACCAAGCAAGATTTCATGTAACTATTTCAACCTAACTTTAGATCAAAGATTAGCCTCTTTGATCAGAGAGGGCTCTCTCACAAACTCTTGATAAAATCCTTCACTACAATAGATGGCTAACTCTTTATTCATTCATGAAAGCAAAGTTGGTTGGAAACATATCAAACTGGTTCTCATTGGGCAATGGAGTCTAATATATTAAGTAAACAAGGAAAACATAGTCATCTCATGGAAGTCAAGGCTCTTTGCATTACATGTCAAACATACTCCATCAAAACATAGCTTGCCAAACACATAGGAAGTCAGAGCATAAGATTATGAATTCTGAGTGATTGTGTTACAACAAGGCTATAAAAGAACATAAAGTATAAAACACCATCATTATATTTGAACATAACAATCCATCGAGAATCTTGAGTAGAGAACAACACTGTTTAACTATTACTGTCAAAAAAGTCTTACAATGGCCCAAAACAACTCTGTTTTTCTATAAAATGTCCAACCTTTTTTACATATGAGTCATTTCTATATATAGCCAATCAAAACATTACTACCTGAGACTCCTCAACAAGCATGAAGGGAGCTCGGAACTCTGTCATTAATGACCTTATCTATATCATAAACAAACTAATTAATTACAAGAGATATTGTGCTACGAAAACAGAGGACTCCATTACATTGACACTTCAAGTCTATCTCCTCGTGTACTTTGCTGTGTTCTGGAAACTTGACACTTGTGGCACTTCAATAATAGCCAAAACAAACTGAAAACACATTCAATGGATGAGCAGCTTCGGATGCCTGATGTGTAGATGATTCATCAACCAATAAGAATATGTACCCTACATTCACGGTTTCTGCCTCCCATTAGTGTTTATGCATTAATGATCATGTTTCAAGCCATTTAATCCCCTGATAGTCCCGTATGACTGAAGAAAACTAATGACCTGGCCATCCCATAACTGAACATGTGTACCACTCAACACCTCGGCAGCTCTATCAAAACCCTAAAAATTCGGACATAAAGTGAAAACTTTCAACAAAAGACAAAATTTCACCTTTTCTTCGAATACTTACACCTGGCATCCTTTTTAAACATCTGACTGACTTTCTATAGTCTCCATGCTGGCATTAAGTCATCCCTTTAAATATTTGCTGACCTCAGCATTCAAACTCAAGTTTTCAATATAAACAGTCATCTACAGCAGTTTCGTAGCGCGCTACGAAACTGCTGTAGGTAATCAAAACTAAGCATATAAACCTTAAAGCAACAATAACTTAACTCAGTGATTTCTTCAGTCATTCTACACAGGTGTAAGGACATCAAAAAGTCTCAAAAAGCTTTAAAATGTTGACAGCCAAAATATACCAAAATTTAGAAAGCACATTTGTCCTTGGATCATTTAGCTAGTTTGTCTAGCTTCCCTTTCAAGCTGCTGACTTCTTCCTTTAACATCTTGTTTTCTGCTCTTAAACTTGCATTCAATTGTTTCATGATTTTTGCCTGCTTCAGAGCTGGCACTGTCCACACATATGCATCAGATACTGAGTCAGCTTGACTGATCAAACTTGTTCTGCCCTTCATTACAGCCTTCTTATAACTTGTATATCTTACTGCCTTTTCCTTAAAAACATTTTGAACCTGAGGTATTTCTTCCTTTGTTGCTCCAGCTTGTTTCTTAATAGCAATCACATTTCCACTTTGACTGATAACAACCTTATTATCCTTGTTCTTGCTTTTGGCTGCTTGAACTGTTTCAGAGAAGATTTCAAGTGCCTCTGTCCTAGGCACTTCCAAAGGTGCTTTCTCTTTCTGAGCTTTCTCCACTTCTTTAATTTGCCTTCTAGTCACTGGTCTGCGTGGTTTAAAGGCATATTCTTCACTTGGTTCTTCAAACTTTAACCTTTTAGAAGCCCTTGATTTTTTAGAACTTTCAGGTGAAGACTGAGTTAGATCAATATGCATTGGTGGTACCAATTGATCTTGCTCAAGTTCAAGTGGTTCAATTTGTATTGGATGATCTTGCTCTAGTTCAATGGCTTCAAGTAAGTCATTTAAACTACCCTTTGAAATAGGACTTTCTTCCACAGGGACTGACTTTCCTTTCTCTTTGCTTAGTTGGCTTCTAGTTCTCACCCTTGAAACCTTTTCAACTTCACTGGATTTAGTTTCATCTTTCCTTTTGTGAGTCTTCTGCTTTGATGACTGAGGTGTTTCCTTAGGTGATGACTTAGGGGTTTCCTTTTCAGATACTCTAGATGATTTAGGAGTTTTATCTACTGATGCTTCAGGTGTTTCTTTAACTGCTACAGACCTCTCTGATTTCTTTGTTTTAGCTTTAGGCTTCTTATGGTCTGTCACTTCTCTTCTAAGTTCAGCCAAAGTAGGTTCCTCACTCCTTTCTTCTCTTTCTCTCACAGGTAATGGAGTGAGGCCTGTTTTGCTTGGGAAACCGGCCATAAACACAAATGAATCCCAGTCTTTACCAATTTTTTGTAAACTATCCAACACCAGCAATTTTACTAGACCATGATGAAAAAGGGATGTTTCATAAGCATCTTTCTTTAACTGAATCTTATCACACATTTTGCTAATACTCCTGAACAAATAGAAAGGTATGTCTATTGAACTCTTACCAGTGAAGTGTAACAGAAGTTTGAAGTGGTAGGAGTAAACTTTATTGTACCTACCCTCACATGTCAGGTACTTCTGGATGCATGTCAATAGCATAGCATAATTTTCCTTTAGATAGCTCCTTGGGACTGCTTTAGTGAGATCTTCATCTACATAAGGTGCCTTCAAAAACTCTTTGCATGGACCCATGTCAAACTTGAAGTTCTTGAACCATTCTTGGCCACCCCTCGGGATTTCTGTGACAGTGGAAATAACTTCAGGGGACACCGGAAACTCCAACATGGCCACCTTCGAATTCAGTCCAGTGAAGTTTAATGCGAAAGCCTTGGTCACTTCTGCATGTCCTCCCTTCAATTTTTCGCAAAATCGCCAGCATCCAGCACTTCGAAATGCCTTTGCTACCTCTTCATCCCTGAGAGTAACATCTAACCCCTCCGGCTCTGTCCTCACACATTTACCAGAACGGTGTTCCTTTCTTTCCATGCTGCTTTGAGTATTTTAACACAAAGGACTAATGGTGGCTTGTAGCACGAAAACAAACTTCAGCTTTGGAGAGCAGGCTCGCTTGCAGTAGTCCGTTTAAATAAAAGCTTGAGCTTTTCATATAGCAAACACGTTCATATGATATGAAGAACCCATTATGAAATGACCACCTCTTATAACATCCCCTAAACTGACACACAACTACATGACTTCGGACCTTATGGCGAAATAATGGCTTATCATGACATGGAGAGGGTGTGAAATGACAATCATGAACGGACTTGTGACTCACTACTCCCGGATTTGACATTCAGAGAAAAACGCTGCAAAAAACCCTGAAACCCCGATTTCGTAGCGCGGGCAGTTCAAATTTAACAGGATGCGCTACGAAATCGCTGACAAACAGAGCGCTGCGAAAACACGAAAACATTATTTTGCAGCTAGACTGACCAATCACACCCGCGCTGCGAAACTGCGCAAGTACCAAAGACATCATACCCACGCTGCGAAACTGCGCAAAGTACCAATGACATGACATGCTTTAACTAACAATGATGGAGGGTGTCTAATGATTTTTCCTTTACACGAATTCACATCAATAGCTCTTGAATTTCAAATTTGAAATTGACATATGCTAATAAACCTATACACAAGACTTCAAGACTTTATATAAAACTTATGGACAACCTTATATACATGAACTATATTTCCAAGTGATAACAGTTCCCATGATTTTCTTCCAAAGGAGGACCACATCACCAATTGTAAAGTCTCATTTTTTATCCCTTTCCTCAAATTTCTTCTTTATTACTTCTTATCTTTTGGAGAGATGATCATCAACTCTTCCTATGTTTTCATAGAATTCAATTAATTATGAAATTATTTCCTACAATGAATGGAATTCAGTAGAAAAATGTTGCAGAACATGATATACAAAAAAATTTAAATGGCTATGAAAATTAGTTTCCATATTATGTACCAATTTAAATGACCTTTTATGCATAAATTCCATTATTGTTATTCTATCCACCTACAAAGCTTATTTTATTTGGTTGTCCCATCTTCTTTCATTTTTTCCTACAGTAGTTTTGATATTGTTCATTAATTTTTTATTAGTAGAGTGAGTGAGATTGTTTCCTTGGGGATAATAGTCATATGAATGGGATAGGATAATGCCATAATCAAAGTATGAGGATGATAACTTGATGGAACCAAATCCTTTGGCATTATCTATTGTTATTTTTAAGAGGAAACTAAAATGGGTTCTGAATTTATCTTCTAGGAAATTGATAATTACATAATGAATGACCTTCTTTATTGGTATGGCATATACCCACCTAGTGAAGTAATATGTGGAAGTCAAAATCTACTTGTGAATGTTACTATAGTTTTCCTTAAATTCCCTAACAAACTCAAGGCCCTACTATTGGAATAGTGTGTCTACTACTATTGGTTACAAAGGGAACATAGCTAACTTTTTCTTTCCACTGAAAGGATGACAAGGCTAACACTATGTCATGAACTTATGGACACATGGCTAATTGTAGCCACTGATAAGGATATTATGTATGGTAGTTCATATACTGTTATGGCCTAATCCATAAACTTCCATGAATATTCCACTAGATAATTAATCAAAACATATATATTAAAATATATTAGAAAATATTAAATGTACACTATGAGGGTTTATTTATCCTTAGATTTCTTGATCCATTAACTACTATTTATTGCATATGCATGCAAATTATAACTATGTAGAAAATAGAGAAAAAATATAACAATCACTCAAATCACAATAACAAAATATATGACTTGGGAAGCCCTTTTGGTAGAAAACCAAACTAGAAATCAATGTTGCTCTTCTCTCTCTTTGTATGAATGGAAATGGATGCAAATAAAAGAAGTGAGACCTATGGTTCATGGAAAAATACAATGTAGAAAATATATTTGACTTATCTACCTATCTAGTCTTGGATACCCTAATCATCTATGGAACAAAATGCACTTGAATAGAATGGAACCCATTCCCCCCTTAGTAGCCCAATTATAACAAATCCCAACGACCTACTGATGGTTAAGTTTGTATCCAACTCTTAACTCAAGTTAAAATATGGAATATTCTATAGTATTATTGATCATGATCAAATCGATAACACATTCCCCATAAATGACATGGGTTGACATGATATCATATTGAATTATGGTCGTCAAAATAGGAAGTTAGATCTCTAGGTGGAATAACCTTTGCATATGGAATCCTATTAAGGAAATTATCATGTTGATCAAAAGGTATCTATGTGTATAATAGTGTTACAGGTGCCACACATAAAAGAAAATGTTTTACCCCAAAAAATACCTCAAACTACTTTTAGAAGGTTCCAACTAAGACCTCTAAGTAAAATTGGTCATGTGCGTTGCTTCCTCCACTTTTTCTATTCTAAAAGAATCAATATGGATGAAAAATAATATAATGAACCATTCTAGATCACACCGTCACATTTTGGTAGGATTTCGGTCCTAAAAATCTTCTATTGAATGAGGTGAGGAAATGTTTGCTCAACCTTTTCTAGGGCATACCATTTAAAATTACCTATAATTTTTCCTTTCAATCAATTCTTACAAAGTTCATGCTACCCCTACCTTCTAGTTTTGTACCTCTTATTAAAAAATGTATCCTTTGGCAAATATGCTTAAGAACTTCGTGCCAAATCTCCTATAGAAGGTGGAATTGATCCTCTTCCTAATCTACCATGGAGGTTCATAGAGTTTTATATTTTCTACATTCACCACTAAGGAAATACACATATATGGGGGTAAAATGAGTTTATAGTAATTATGTCCCACCTTCTCCAGTATACCAAATGGACCTCAAAAATCAAAATTTGTATTTTCTTACCAACACCTTGTAGTCTCTACCTTTTCAACTATAAACATACTTTATCTCCTACGTTAAATGACTTCTCTATCCTATGTCTATCATTCATAGTCTTATATTTTTCATGTGACTTCTACAATTTCTCCTATATCTATATAAGGATTTTCCTAATCTCCTCCAAATATCTATATATATATATATATATAGATATTCCACTTAAGGCATCTCTTGTAATGTCCTCCCTCACTCTTTCTTGCTACCCTTATCAAATATGAAAAAGAATAGGTAGAAAATATCCAAAACAACATTCAAATGGGGAATTACAAGTAGAGGTGTGGATTTTTCTACTATAATAGTGTTTCATGAATTTCATCCTAGGTCTTTATATGCTTCTAATTATATCCTCTCAAAAGTTGCACTAAATTCCTATTAATTACTTATATTTTCTTGGTTAGTCATTGCATAGGCCAAAGGGCACGGCTAACAATCTCGTATCTTGGTGATATGCTAAATTTAATTGTAGCTTGATGAATTATTAGATTATTGCAACTGCGATGACATATCATCTATCCTATGTAAGGGGTTATTTTTCTCTAGCATGATTTTATTTAACACCGCGTAATCGTTACACATTTTCCAAGCCTCGTCCTTTTTTAGCAAAATGATGTTGTGTGACCCACATGGTTAGGTACTTGGTCGAATGACACCCTAGTCCTATAGCTACTACAACTATTTCTTCACCTCAATTGCTTCTATAATGTACTACCTAATTATCCCAATGTTTGGAAATGGGGAGTGTGGAAATAATTGGATCACATGCTTGACTTCCCTATTAAGTGATAGCTCTTTAGGATTAGAGAACATGCCCATATATTCCTATCAGAACTCTTCTAGTTATTTTTTTGTTCATTAGTACACCCTTCCAAGGAATAATATCCTCTCAATGACTCTTCTACATACTAATTTTCTCTTAAAAATAGTAAAGCATACGTTTTCCTAGAACTCATCAGTTTCATGGCTTGGTTGGTTCTTAATAGTGAGATTTTGGACTTGCCCTTGCGGATGTTAATGGTGAATTATTTTTAATCCATTATGAGGTGGTGTAGGATAGATCTTCGATTAAATATTTCATTTTTTATGTACACAATATACAAACTTCTAAACACAAATCCACATACTTTAAGGGGAACTACATCTATTTCTACTTCATCGATAAAATCATTACTAATTGAAAATACGATTTTACACTATTTGGTTACCTTTATTTTAACATATTTCTTTATCCATCCCAGTGAATATGGGATTGGATGATCATGAACTTCCAATCCTAAGTTTTTGACAATCTATACTATAATGATATTTTTTGTATGATCCTGAGTTAAATAGAGCATTAATAATTGTGCTATTGACATGTATATATAAATGGAAGGGTTTGGTCTTTTCATTCTCTTCTTATTTCTAAAGGGTACTTAGATTCACCTGGTTATCAAGTAATGTACAAAATATATTTTCTTCCACATCTTCGCTACTTTCCACCATATTATTTGAATCTAAGGCCATGATATTTTTCTTCTTAGTATCTTTCCTTTTATTCTTTTGGTTGAGATATAGATGCAACTTCCAACACTTCTCCTCTATGTGATTTCCATTGTTATAGAGATTGTAGTGGTTGTTAATATTTTCATATTAGTGTAATGCGGTTGCTTCTTTTTCCCATTTTCACTTCTTCTTCCCCTCCTTGGAAACATACTGGTTCTCTTTCTTCTCGAACCAACTTGATTTCCCATTCTTATGGCCTATGTTGTCTATGTATTGTTCTTGTACACAAGCCTTACCCACAAACATGGGTTTGAACAACATCACTTGTTTCCGAAAATGACCATGTTGACCCCTGGGTTCTTTTAGGAGATACCTACCATTATGGCTATCTAAATTTTGTGGTGTACTCTTGTACACTTTTCCCTTGTCTCTAACTGAAGGAATTTTATTGGACAGATTAGTCCTCTACACACTTGATCGAGTAAAATTGTGACTTTATCAAGGTTTTGAAATCCTCCCACTTATTCAATGGATAATATCCCTCCAACCTCAAGATATCCATGTGGATTTCCCACTCGGTCAGAGAATGGCCCTCTAAGTTTAGGTGAGCAAATGAAATACTCTATTATTCCTCTATATGTTAAAAACTAAAATAAAATTCTAGTTGTTGCAATTAGTGATTTAACTTTAGAGCATCGATCTAACATTGACAGGTATTGATGTCGACCTTTTCTTCCATTTTGAATAAGTATTTTGAATGGTTCATGACACTCGAACTGGTTTGTTCCTTTTCAATTTCTTTTTTAGACTCCCTTTCTAGAATTCTCGATCTACCAAATTTCCCCTCTAATCACACAATCATTTTAAAGCCTCTATATTATGTAAATAGTGCAATATTATTGGCTAGGACTGCCATGAGGAGGCTCACATAATAATTTATATTTATGATTTGTATTTCCAACAATGTAAACCTCTCCTCTACAAAATCTCGAGGACTATTCATAGATCTATTGGCCATGGTTGAGGTTTTTTGAGCTTTAGATTAATCAATTTGGATCCCCTACAACTCCCTAAAATATACCAAAAAAAACCTACTCTACTACCATTATGATCGATAAAATATTATGGATATTCCACAAGACTATCTATCACAATAAATCTACTAAAATATATTAGAAAATCTAAAAACTACATTATGAGTGTTGATTTCTCCTTATATTTTTGGATATGTTAAATATTTTTTTATTTCATAGGCATACATATTATAATTATTTATAAGATACAAAAAAATATAATAATTTACTAGAAACCAAAATAACATAAACTATGACCTATAAAACCCTTTGAGGAGAAAATTAAGTTGGAAGGTGAGACTTCTCTGCTCTCTCCTTCTCTGAATGGAAATGGATTCAAGTACAAATAAGTGAGACTCTTGGCCCATGGGCTACTATAGTGAAGAAACCTTCTATATTTTCTCCTTGTCCACTCTCAGTTACTCTACTCATCTATGGAAAAAATACACTTGAATAGAATGGAATCCATTTTCCTCCTAATGGCCTTGTTATAACACAACCTAATAGCGAATGAGTGGTTAAGTTTGAATCCTTAAACTTGATGGGCCTCCAAAATACGTAAATTATAAGGCCCATGAATCCAATCCTAAGCACTTTAAACTATTTTTGGACCCATGTTTTTCCCTTAATGGTATATTTTCCTAGACTAATGGATTCTAGAAGAGATCAATTTGGTTTTCATATTCTACATTCCTTAACGTGTTTATTATGAAGGATTTACAAAGAGATTGAGTAAATTCCAAGGTATCTAGAACTGCAGAGATTTTAGGGACTTGTTCCATGCGACACGGAGACATAAACTCAATTGGCTCATGGAATTTAATTCCCCCTCGTGTTGTTTTCAATTAGATATGGAAAAGGATCCCCCTTTTTAGAATTTTTTGGAGGGAAATGAAACCCTCCTCTCAATGAGGTTTCTCCCCATTTTATGTATGCATAAGAGGATCAAAATACCCAATTGATCAAAGAGAAGGAAGAAAGAAGTAGAAAGTAAGATAAATATTTTTTTACATTCTTAAGAAAGTTTGTAGTTGTTTGCACCCTAGTGTTGACATTGATGTCAACAATGAGCTAGCCTATGATGTGCAGTCAGTCAGTTGTTTGAGGTGTCTTGTACATTGTCCTTATGATTTGTTGTTGTTATAGATCAAATTTGGATTGATGTTTAGTAATGTAATGTTGAATTTCTTGATGGTGGAATTTAAATATGGGTGGAGAAACATTGGTTTCCTGAAATTGACCAATAGACATAGATTAAGAATGTCGTATCAACATTTGAAAACTACATTTGCAGTGGAAAAAAGGTATCTATAACCCATATTTTTAGTGGAGAAACCACATCTACAAACCTAAACTTAGAAATTAAAAACCAAGAGTTTATCGCTAGTAATTTTCCCATGGCATCTCCTCTCAAGCGATTTGAATTGGTCCCTCAATCATTTGACCTAGTTGTTATTGATTAATCCATTTTCTTTTGGTCCGAGTGGATTTGATTTGATCACAATTAATTAATTTCGTCCTGTGTGAGGAAGTGTAATAAATGAATGTGCTAGTCCATAACATTCATATTGATATGGTCTCTTTGCATACTGACTCATTTGGCCACAAAGGAGAAAGGGAACATTATTAATGGCTTGATTTTCTCACCATGAAAGTGGAATGCCATTAATGATGTTGAACCGGTCTAGTTTGATGGTTGGGCATATTAGTTTAAATGAAAATGTTTTGAATCAACCTACGGTTACACACAATGTGATTGGATGTCGATACCTACAACTACGAATGAGATCTAAGGATGGAAAGAGAGCTAGGGTGATTTTAGAATGGCTATGTGGTTGGATGGCAATAGAATGCATCTGTGGAGAGAGTGTTAACAACACATAGTGTTATTCCTCATTGTTGAATAGTCCACAAGAAAAATTCAATCTAATTCACATGCCAGGTAAGAGAGTGAGTGGGGCTGCCTAGAAATGGTCATATGGAACTTTGTTTGATTATTGGTGTGTCGAACCTATGAGTATGGAGTGCATATGGAATAAAAATGATGGTTAAAAACGTAGTGTGTTCGATTTGTATGAGATATATGTATGGAAAGGTTCCCTACAATTTAGTACGATTTTAATTGTGTGTTGACAAAGTATAGTGGATTTATTATTGTATGTTCGTTGAATTTGTTAAAGCCAAATTGGATCTGGTTTTTTATGTTGTGAAATTAGAAGACGTGTAATTGACCATGCATATGGGTTAGTTTTGATAGTGGGAAGTGATCACTGAGATGGATATGCATTTTTTGTTACTACCAACATTTTAATTTTGTAGGGGAAGATACCTTCGGTGCTGTGGCTACCATGTCCTTGAGTTACTAGTGTTTTTGTCATAAATATATGCCACAAATATATATATATATATATATATATATATATATATATATATATATATATATTATGCTACGTATTGTTATTGATTCTTTATATTATGGCTAAGATGTTGCAGAGAATTTATAGAGATTCCATGTCTACGAGTAGTTGATGTATTGTTTCTATAGCCTTGTATGGTTTCATATGTTGTTGCAAATGTTAGTTTTAGTATTTGAGTTTGTATGTATTTAGGATTACTATTCGTTCCATGTATATGACAAGACAAAGTTGATGTATTTATTATGAATATATATTATTTCATATGTCGTTTTTAGAGTGTGTGAGTGTGCATTTTTTGATGATGAGAGTAAATGATGTATGTTAGGATTGAAGGTGAGAGTATTGTTGATGTTGTTGATGATTTCTACTAGGGTTTGATTTCATTGATGAACAAAGAGAGTAATTGGCTTATTGTAATTTGTGTTGAGCAGAGGATTGTATTCTAGAGAGGTTTTGTTTTATGTTGTTACTAAGAAAATTTGTATCCAGTATGAAAATGTATGAAACTAGGTCCATGGAGAATTGAAGGTTGGTTCCTTCACGGAAAGTGGTGGCCTGCTAAGCAAGTAGTAGTGGCTTCCTTCAGGTGGGTTCCTAAGAAAAACTTAAGGGCCAATGCATCTAGCATATTAGAGTCTACAAATATATTTCGGAGTGGGTTCTTCCAACAAGGTGGGTGTCTATAGCTTATTGGGGTTTATTCCCTCCAACAGACGAGTTTCTACAAATAATTGAGGAAGTGGGTGGGTGCTCGCATATTGGGAGTTGGTGCTCACACACTCGTGAGTGCCAATGGATGATGTAAAGAAGATTTTTCATATAAGAATAAGAAAGAGAAAAAGTGTATGGTGCCTTTTATCTCATAAGGTTCTCAACCTAATATATCGGGTCTTCATGTGTTTATGTGTTGTTCTCATGTCCTATGTGCCTTGATTTTCTATATGTTTCTCATGGTTTACTTGTGCACATGTACTGCTACTCTTATGATATCATGTATTATGTTCAAATCTATTTATATTGTGCTTCTAATCAGTGTATGATCAATTAATTGATAGAGAAAAGTAAAAATACTTAATTTGGTGATCTATTGAGAACAATATTGATTCACCCCAGCCCACCCCAATATTTTCAAGCTTCCTAACAATTGGTATTAGAGCATGTAATTTCAAGTGCATCTTGACTACTAGAAGGAAGGTTGGTAAATTTTTGTAATGGATCATCAAGGTGTGTCTCTCCTCAGTGCTACAAGCTATCAGGTATGAAGAGAAAAAGTGCAATAGAATTATCAACTAGTGGATATAATGTTTGGAATTCAACATGTGAAGGTTATGGAAAAGATCCTTATTAGTGGAAGTGCAACAATAGAATGGTCAATAAAAATGTTTGATATTTGACAATATCTAAAATTTGGAACCTTTGAAGGTAATGTATTTGAAATTTACAAAGGATGTATAAGATACATTCCATGTATTGTACAGAAGAGACACGAGTAACATCAATTGAGAGAAATAGAAGAAGAAAAATAAGGTATCTCAACAGAATGAATCTCAAATCATGAGATCCATCCCCCTAGTACAATTTTAGTAGAACATCAAGAGAAGGATTTAGAAGATGAAGATACAAGAGAACCAAATGTGATGTAGTAAAGAAAATCTTAAGGTAAATATGATGGTGACTTATTTCTTATCTATGTTTTAGATGGATATGATGTTATCCATGAAGATTTGAACAATTAAGGTGGTGATTAATATGATTGAATAATGATCGTTGAAGTTGAACTTCATTCAACCTTGGTTGTAATAGATAAGTTAATTTTTGAGATAAAAAGGCTAACAAACATGTTTTGAATTTTTTAGCTATGATCGGTCTTCATAATTTATATTTTAGCCCTTGAAATATATAATGATATTGTAAGACCTATTCTTCATGTAATTTTCATTGTTTAGCCCTTGTAAGATTTAATATAAGACATGTTTTTCATGCCAAATTCAAAAGAGAAAATTTCAAAATTTAGATTTTGGATTTTTGGCTCCAAACTTGTTAAGTGAGCCCTCCCTCAAGTCAATTCGACCCCAGTGAAGGGACACACCCATTCAGATAGGAATAACGCTATATATAGAGAATTTTACCTCCTCCACAAGGCACAACTTGACCTCATACACGATAAGTAATATTCTAAGAATCTCAGCAAAGAAGAATAAGGATGAACTAGGATGAAAACAAATGACTTCTTCTCTAGCACTTCTCTCTCTCTCTCTCTCTTTCTCTCTCCCCCCCCCCACCCCCTCTCTATCTTTATCTTGATCTCAACTTTGCATGTGTGACTTTCTAGGTAGTTTATAGGCATTGGGTCAAATGTGTAGGAAACAAGGATGAAATTATGGGTGGAACATTCTAGGCACCAAGGCCGAGTTTCTAGGAATATTTTGGGACGCTAAAATTCGGACTAGGCTAAGTAGAGAGGGCCAAAGTTGAATGACATAAGCTTGAATTAAGAAGAGGGTGGTTTGACCAAGTTTGATCATAGAATATTTGGTCAATTTGACCTCATATTTGACTATTTGTATTAGGTGTATCTCTTGTTGAACTAAAGAAAATCTCTAAGGAAACTCTTGCTAGGCTTTTCACCCAAGTGGGTTTTCCTAGGGTAAATCTTGTGTTCTCTTTGTGAATTTTGGTATCTATTATCCTTGTGCTTTTATGGTTGAATTATTGAAGTGTAATTTCTTAATGATAAACTAGAACTACTACAAGAATATCTACATCACCTGAAGTAATTATTACTATTTTGGAAATTAGTTGTTCTATCTGTTGCACTTCAAAAATCAACATGGTATCAAAGTTTTGGTGAAGTATAAGGCATTGAGATCACTCTTGAAGAGCTTTGGTAAAGGAAATTTTGGGGCCAATGTTCCATGATCTAAGAGGGAAGAGGAAAGATAAACCAAGTGGGGCTAGTTGGAGCTTTAAATTAATTTTGTGGTGCAAAAAATGAGAAAAAGGAGAGGGAGAGTCAAGGAGGAATATGAAGATACCCCTGTGGAGATTATAAAAAGGGAAATGCATAATAATGTGGGGTTGGAACTCTTGTTGCTGAAGCTGAAGAGTCAAGTTGGAAGGATCTATGAGATGAGGGATTGGGATTCCCTCAAAGAGATAATTCTGACCAGAAGAGCAAGAGGATAAAAGGAGAAATAGGATGGGTGGTTTTTGTGGGCTAATAAACCACTCATTCAGTGCTTGAAACACCTAATAAGCTACCTAGGGTGCTTTATAGGCTAATACACCCCATGCCGAAGGGTGCTTGTTGTGAGATGATAAACCACTCTTTGAGTGCTCAACACAACTCATAAATAGGGTGCTTTCTAGGGCTAATCAACCACATGTAGGAGGCTCCTTGGTGTGGGATAATAAACCACTAATTGAGTGCTTCAAACAACTAATAAACCATATGAGGTGCTTGCTAGGGGATGGAAAAGCACTCTTAAAGTGCTTGACCCAGCCGATAAACCAACCACTACTATGAATTATGTTGTGTCTGGATGGCTAACAAACCACCCATTGTCATATGCATTTTCTATCCTATGTGTATCTTAAGATGGCTTCATGTTGATGGATATTGAAAGGAAAATTTTCCCTTAGATTGTGGATTTTCCTTGGGTGTGACTATTGTAAGTAATTATGGCTACAGTAGGTCTATGATTGCGTGGAAAATTGATGTCTCACCTTCATTTTTCCTTGTTTCTAAATTGTAGATGAAATTCCCTAAGTTGAGAGTTGTGGAATTAAAGAAGTTCCATGTGAACGTATGTAGATCTAAATAATGTTGCATAGTAGTATGGTGTTGGTGCATGGATATTTTTAATTGAATTCTTGATTATGTTATGGTTTTATTGATGAATTTTCTTCCATGCAACTATAACTCAATGCCTATGAATTTCTTTAGTATTGTATATAGAAAGCATTTTGTGTTTTCATGTTAAGAGATGGCCTAAGTGCAAATAAGTTCCTTTAGCTGAAAGCTATGATATTAAGGATTATGTCTTACTAATGTTAATAGATATAGTTTTGTGGATTATCACATGGTTGTAGAAATTGGTATATGAAATCAATTAGTTAAACTTTCCTTAAATTAAACTATGGATTTCACAAATCTTTATTAGTAAGCTATAAGTTAAATTCTTTGAATGCCTCCATAAGTTTATTGTGTTATATGCAGTCATGTAGGTTTCATGACTCATATTTGTTCCATACCTTCAATCGTATGTCAAGTGAAATATTGTTCGTCTGGTTAAATGTTTAATGCATAAAGCATAAATATGGTTTATCTAAGTGAAGTTATACGACTAGTTTTAAGCGTTCTTATACTACTAAATGTTTATCTACATAAAAATATTAAATTCCTTTACATTGTTGGGTTGTGTAAGCTGTGTGTTGCGATTCTTTTGTGATATATTATAAGTTGAGTAATTTTCCCCTTGTTATTGTTATGTAGCAGAAAACCTTTGAGTTGCGCTGGACAAGGGCATGGCCGAGGGTTTCCATTTGTGCTCTTAGTCCCTTAGAGAATTGGGGCCAGACTAGAGATATCGTAACATAGTAGAGGAATGTTAAAAATAAAAAAAAACTTGACTAAGTATGAGGAGTCGAGGCCTTTTTGACTCGATACCTTCGGGGTTATGTTATGAATGGAATTTGGTGACTAGTAGACTAGGCCTGACCTTAATTGAAGTTGGGAAGGTCCAAAATATGTGACGATCGAAACATTTTTGGTCGGGACCATTTGACGTCGGGTACCATCATAAACAATTGCTAGCTCGGAGTCCTGACTAATGGTCCGGTTCGACCTTAGTCGAGCTCGGGACTTTAGCGATATTAGAGGCTCGGGGTGAGGGCCCAAACCTTGGTCGGGGTCCGAGAAGGTCGGTTACATTCCTATTGAAAAATATTAATAGAGTCCCAAATCGTGAGCCAAAGCCAACCTTGTTAGCATAACTACGTGGAAAAGGCCACATGGCAATGACGTGGACCACTAGATGAGGAAGTGTGCCACACAAATTCCATGTGGTAGAACTCTTGCCCACAATGCTATGGTTTTGTTGTTGGGCCAAATTTTAAATCGCCATAATTTATGGCCTAGGAATCAAATTTTGATAAATTTATGAGTCTAAACTTTATGATGTGTTATTTATGATGGTAGCCTTAGTTTTAGGGATTTAGAGAAGATCCATATTCGAGGGATTTTATGACTCTCTTTCCATAATTGAACATTCAAGTTTGGGTCATTATAGTAACTATTTCCTTATACCTTTAGTCTGAGCTATAGGTGGAATAGGGGTTTATTACATATTATCTCATTTACAATATATAATTCGATTAAAATTGTTTTCTATTGATGTACTCTTGATTTAACTACTCTTCTCAACATATAATAGATATCTCCACAACTCATCTACAATAGCAATATACAACTCCTCATACCATCATTCTAAGGTGCCATAAGGTAACTCAATTCAAATATGGATTTTGTTGGTTTTTGTCATAAGCCATCAAATCCATAGTTTCTTATTTCACTAAGAGGACATAACTATCCTAGAATCATGAATGACCCCCTATCACATCTTTGTATTGGGTAGATCTAGATGGGAATACAATGAAACTGCTCATCCCCAAACAAAAATATTGAAGATATCCTAATCTATATCTTCTCCATCCATTGATTTAAGGTTCTTTTTGGGACATTCTTACCATGAAACTTGTTAATAAGTATTGTTTCTAAGTAGACAAGGTCTTTTCATTGATTTTTTAATTTTATTAGGACCTTCATTCTTTACAATGATAGTTGAATATATATATATATATATATTATATATATATATATATATATATATATCTTCTTGTGCCTACTAACCCTAATTTTATCAACCAAAAGTCTTTTTTCATTTCTATTGACAATTAGAACTTCCTCATGGCCAATAGTAGGAACCTAATCATACATCTTTTTACCTTTTCCCATTGCTTTATATTCTACAAAAAATATATTGTACTAAAAGTTACAATTAAAAATAAATTGATGGAATAAGATCAACAAATAAAATTATCAACCACCAAGTCTTTTTTCATTTCTATTGACAATTAGAACTTCCTCATGGCCAATAGTAAGAACCTAATCATACATCTTTTTACCTTTTCCCATTGCTTTATATTCTAAAAAAATTATATTGTACTAAAAGTTACAATTAAAAATAAATTGATTGAATAAGATCAACAAATAAAATTATCAACCCCCAATATCTCGTTAACATTGCTCTTTTTTTAATATAAAATATCCAATAAAACACTTTTTAACACATTATACATTTATTTTCATTAAAAATATGGATGAGTTCCAATTTCTCCCTTATCAAATGAAATCCCCACTCGTGTAGAACCTTACATCATTACTAGTCTCAAGTTTATCTTTGAGCCCACTAAAAAATTTCTACTTCATGATCCCCTTGACACCTTGCTTGACATTGTATGATGCACTCCATTCACTTTCTATAAATTAACTTCATTTATTCATTCTTAGATCCCATCCTAATCAAATCATCTACTTTATGAATAACTCGTTCCATAGAATCTTCCACATCTCTTTATAGAATCATGGATACTTTTCTTCAATTCCACATAAACAATGGGTAAGAAGAATATACTAAGTTTTTTCTGCATTTTCTATTTGAAATATTCTATATTTCGCCGAAGGCATCTCTATATCAGCCTAGGGTGGATGTACAAGTGTTAACTTTTATTTTATTTTTACATATGGACGGTGAGATTGTGTTTGAGTGAATATCCATCGTCTAAGTGATCAGGGGTCCTGTATTGACCACACATCGGGTGTTAGGCAGTCATGGAAGGTCGAGCGTCATCACTGTGGTTGAATGCCTCAGCGGCAAGAGTTCTGCATGTCAGTTTACGTGAAAAGTCCCTAATTCTGCCATTGCTCCATATCTCGACGATGAACATCTAGGCCTTGCGACAACATCCATTTGTGAGAACTAGGAGAGCTAAGAAATACAATTATTATAGGAATATTCAAGGGAATTTACTGTAGCAGGTTAAGCCAGAGATCCTGTGGCTTCTTAGAGGGATTTCGAGTGGCCTTGGCATCTACTGTTACATATCCAGAGTAGTGCCGGAATTTGAAACTAGGCGGCTGCCAGGGGAGGCCTCGTGGGAGATAGTCAGTTTCTTGCGAGGGCCCTCGGTCAAATATTCAGAATCATTCCTGAAGCTGATCATGGAGCTCTCACTTTCCCACATGGAATTTTTTATGGTACGACTTCTGTATCTTATAGCTTGGTGCAACGACTGTAGTTTGCCACCTTGAGAGGTGAGTTGATGACAAGGACCGAACGCTGCGACCAAAGTAATTGAAAAAGAAAAATTTGTATTCTCTGCATCTTGACAATAAACCAAGGAAGGAAAATCCGATTTGGTGTTCTTGATCAGAGTAATCAGGTAGAGACTAATCTATGGAGAGGCTAGGTGCAGTATTTATATTTGATGAAAAAGGCTAAAATAAGTCTGTTGAAAAGATGGGAGAAACGCAAGTTCCAAAATCACGTATAGAGGGCCACTGCATAAACAAATAATTTATTGACACAGCCTGCAGAATTCACGTATACATTGTGTGATTTATGTTGTCGAAAAATATGATTAACGTTGTCCTTTTGCTTTTCAGCAACATTGAGAATATTCGATACATTCCAAACCGGCACCGAGTGTGTATATGTTCAGAACTCATGATATTTGAAAATTATTTATACATAAAAAAAAGTATCTAGATGCTTTAATTCAATAATTATATGGGTATATTTAAAAATTATTTATATATAAAAAAGTATCAAGATACTTTAATTCAATAATTATATGGTATATTTTGGCCAGAAAAATTATTAATTTATATAATTTGAGTATTTGATTTTTTTAGAGCACTGAATCTGAATGAAGTGTTCTACAAAAATTGTACTTTTGAATAAAATAATAGTTTTGAGCAATTTATATAATTTGAATATTTGATTTTTTTAGTAAGTACAGACGAAGAGTTGTTCTTAAAAGAATTTGATTTTTTACCTTAAAATAAAATAATAGTTTTGAATTGGTAAGAAAGAGTTGCTCCAATATAGAGATTAAGATTGCTTTCCAGCAACATTGAGAATATTTGATACATTCCAAACAACCTCAAAGTGTGCGTGTGTGTTGACAACTCATGATATTTGAAAATTACATAAAGAAGTATCAAGATACCTTAATTCTGTAATTATATGGGTATATTGTGGTTAGAGAACTTATTAATTTACATAATTTGAGTATCATTTTTTTGAGCACTCATATACCTTAATTTGGTAATTATATGGGTATATTGTCCCTAGAGAATTTATTAGTTTACATAATTTGAGTATCTGATAATTTTTTAGAGCACTCATTACAAAGGAGTGTTTTACAAAAATTGTACTTTTGAATAAAATAATAGTTTTGAATAGGGAAGAAAGGGTGATTCTAAAACACTTCTATTTTTAAATAAAATAATAGTTTTTTGTTTATTTGATTTTTATATGGCCATATTGTAGTTAGAGAATTTACCCAAAAATTAATTATCAATCTATTAAATTTTATCTTTAAATAAAATAATAGTTTTGAACAATTTATATAATTTGAGTATTTGATAGTTTTTTAGAAAGTAGGGAAGAAAGTTGTTCTTAAAAGAATTTGATTTTTTTACCTTAAAATAAAATAGTAGTTTTGAATCTCTAGAAGGAGTGATTCTACCCAACAAAAAAAAAGAAAATTAAAATAAAATAATAATTTTGAATTGGTAAAAAAGAGTTGTTGCAACATATAGATTTCTTTTAAGCAACATTGAGAATATTCCATACAATCCAAACAACCACAAAGTGTGTATGTGTTGACAATTCATGATATTTGAAAATTATCTATACAGAAAGAAGTATCAATATACCTTAATTCATTAATTATATGGGTATAATGTGGCTAGAGAATTTATTAATTTACATAATTTGAGTATATGATAATTTTTTAGAGCATTCAATCTGAAGAAATGTTCTACAAAAATTGTACTTTTTAATAAAATAATGGTTTTGAATAGAGAAGAAAGAGTGATTCTAAAAAACATCTATTTTTAAATAAAATAATAGTTTTTGGTTTATTTGATTTTGTATGCCTATATTGTGGTTAGAGAATTATTCAAAATTTAATTATCAATCCATTAAATTTTAGTTTTAAATAAAATAATAGTTCTGAGCAATTTATATAATTTGAGTATTTGATAATTTTCTTAGAAAGTGTGGAAGAACATTGGTTCTCGAAAGAATTTGATTTTTTACCTTAAAATAAAATAATAGTTTTGAATCTCGAGAGAGAGTGATTCTACAAAAATTGTATTTTTAAATAAAATAATAGTTTTGAATTGGTAAGAAATAGTGTAGAGATTACATATAGATTGGGGCATTAACAAATTATTTTATGGTTTATATACTTTGGGTTTATAATTTTTATCCCTTGGGTTTATAATATCAATCCCTTGCATTTATTAATGTAAGGGTTCATATTCCTATGGTTTAATATTATTCACTTAGGCTTATAGTCCCTTGGAATTTTTAGTATTTACCCCTAGGGTTTATTATTCCCTTTGGTTTATAATATCAAACATTGTGAATCATGGTCAACCATGGTTAACCATGTTTATTTTATTTTAGGTCTTATAATATTTATCTCTGCCATTTTATAACTTAGGCTTTTAATATTGATACCTAGGGTTTATAATTACCTCTCATTTATAATGATCATGGTGAACCATGGTCCAAGGTCGCATTGTGACAAATATTGTCTCAATATGACAATCAACCTTTGTCAACCATTGTTGTTGGGAAAAGTATCCAATACGGAATGCCCCTATCCCACTCTAAGAGGTGATAGTGCCTTAGCAACAAACAGGTAAACTTATTTGAATATTCTTCTTTATGAAATGTAAGTGAGGATGAAGGATCTAACTAACCTGTATCTTTCGCTAGTTTGTCGATCCAAATCACTCCTCTCTTCAGTAGCTCCCAACTTCTTGTTCCTTCACCGGCCCAGCTTCACCGAATTCCTACAATATCATAAGAGAGAGAAACTACACAAAGATACAGATATACATTCATAAAAAGCTCAAGATCAGATTAAGCTAAACATGTAAGCATAACAAAACATCATTGGTATACAACATGTAGGAGAAACTCAAATAGTTTATTGATATGATAATAAAGTCCAAGAGGAGATACAACCAAGTGAGTTCTGATCCAGCATCTACCTCCCAGCAAAGGAATCCCTTTCTCTCCTCCAACAAAGCATAAATCACCCAATGTGCTAATCTCAATCTGAAACCAACAGCAATTCTCTGCAAAGAACAAAATTCCAGCCTCCTGAACCTCTGGGTGAGAGATCCATATATAGATGTGAGCAGAGAGGATGAGTCAGCTCATGTTTTGACTTATGGCTTCTCTCTGTCAGTTCTTGCTTCCACTTGGAGGTTGAGAACCTCTTACTCATCACTAGTCGAATTCATTGAGGCAAGTGTCATTGAAGAAGATTCTGGAAGCTTCCAGGGTCTTTCCACCTCGTTGAATGAACTTGCCATTTGTCATTTCCCGCTCAGCGCACCCTGGTAGTGCTTCTACCTGCATTGCAGTGCACCTAGCCAGTGTAATCTCTCCATTTCAGCGCAGACAGCTAGTGGAGCCTCTGAATTGATCCTGAATTGACTGTTTCTGAGTGGTTTTTGGTGGAGAACTTCTGGGAGAAGCTGTCTTTAGTTGACCTTGTTCCTTTAGGGGTAGGAACAACTCATTTAGGGACTTTGGATCCCTTGGATTATGGACATTTCATGCTCAATGCTGTAAGGCACAAAAATGTCTATAACAGTTGCCCCCTAAAGTATGAGGCCGTTTATCGGGTGAAATGCTTTATTAGGAGGATCCGAAGTTCTTCCAATGCTGGGAGGAGACCTGTAATAAGATACAATACAATACATTATTTTTCATACTGCTTTCATGATCTAGCTGAGGTGGGCATTCCCATGCTCAGCTTTATAAATTCATTTTTCTATGCATAGAATAGACAATCGTCTGATGGTAGACTGATGATCCTACTGAAATCATCATCCTTTGGTAGGATGATTGTCTATGCTGCAATGTTGTACATGTCAATGTCTTTATTTTTCCTGAATATATATCGCAACCCGGATGGATGAAACTAGATCCGGGGTCTTCAATCTCGTCCGATCTTCACTCTAAGTACAAGTCGATCCATGTGAGAAATGTTCTAAAGTCGAACATGGAAATACATCGCTTGATTACCGGTCAATGAGGTAAACCGTTAACAAGCGCGAGAGGAATCACCGATAATGATAATGACCCTCAAGGTACTGCAGTACAATTCACGTGGTGTGAATAAAGGACTTGGCGTCGAACACCACGCAAAATCTTTCGCTCGAAGGTCATTGAGGTATACCTGTCGCCGGAAGTGAGAAACTTGCCATTGAGGCATGCAAGCTTCAAAGTACTGAAGGGGTTGTTCCTAGATCAACTTCTTGGATAATGAGCTGATGTCGACAAGAAGCGATCCGTCAAAGGAGGGCCTTAATGTATCCTACATCAGTGACACGGAACGGAGCAAATGATTTTGATGGAGGTGAAAACGATCTGATGATATATGGTTCAGGGTGGCGGTCATGAAAGAATGAAGGATAATGTATGGTAGTGGATGGGACACGGTTGACTTCTCTGGATGACTTCTCTTGAACATATCGGCGACACTTGTGTGATGGATTGGTAGCATTTACCCCAAAGGTGGATGGTATGGTGGCGAGACCATGGTGATGTGACGGTGTGAATGAAACAACCCAACCCGACTCAGGCACGGAGTGGAAGTGTCATGTTCAAGAGCGACTTGCTACCAATAAAGTTCTTTGAGTTTCTTCCCAATTTTCCCCAGTCATTGCTGACCAGTACCTCTTTATTTTTGTCAAGCTTGAGGAGGATAACATATGCTTGTTCTATAATTTGCCCTTCGGTATGTTTTAACGAGCCTAGCGATAGTGAAACTCGTTCTCGTCTAAAGACAAGTTTGTCGCTATTTAATGCTTTTAACGAGTCTAACGACAAAGATAACTCGGTCCTTTTCATTTTTAGAGAGTCTGAAAAGGTACGTAAAGTCAACTCCGAAGGTCCTTTTTCGTCATCTAATCCCTTAAGTCCGAAAAAGTATAAAACAATACAGAAGGGATGAATTTTCGATAGTTTTAACGAGCCGAACAAAACAAGCGCTCGATCTTTTTGTGCAATAATCCCTCAGGTCCAAAAAGATTAAAATCTAGAGGAGGGATAGCACTTCCAGTCACTTTAACGAGCTGGAAGGCCAAAACTCGGTAATCTTTTCATATTTTACGAGTCAGATGAAAAGAGCTTAAAGAAGACTCGTCTTTTGAGGAACAAGTGATAAAACGGGTTAGCAGCTGATTCCAGGTAAAGGTTGGAATTTTCCAATCATGGCAGTGTCACAAGGATGGCTAGTGAAATCACTCTTCGCAGCTGTTCCTCAAAATGGGTAAACAATCAATATGGAGGTGAATGATCGGCCAATGGAAAAGTGGAGGTGACGGTGCAAACACGACCAAGGCTTTAATGGCTGATAATGTTACATTCACGGTGGTTATTTACCGGAAGATAGTTCATTTTTTAACGAGCTTAAACGCGGAAAAACACTGCTCAGTCTTATGTTTATTTTTTAACGAGCATGAACTATGTGCTAAAACTGCTCGATGCGGGTTTATTTTTTAACGATCTTGAACCCTCTGGTAACACTGCTCATGATAAGTTTGCATGCCCCCAGCATAACAACGCAAATCGAGGTGCATGCCCCCCAAGCTTCATTGCATTCAACTCGGTGGTTGGAATGAAGGTTTACCTTTGAGATTTGGAAAGGGGATTGTTTCATTTTTTAATGAGGTTGACACAGTAAAAGAACTATCCTCATGACTCCTTGTTTCATTTTTTAACGAGGTTGACACGAGATAAGAACCGTCCTCAGATTCCAAATCCATTAGATATAGAAGGTTTCATATTCCATTGTGGCCACTTCCGCCAGATTACTCGGAGGCGGTAGGGCAAAAGTACCCATTAAGGCAGGGTCTTTTAGGAGACCTACTCTGATATTTTGGAGCGAATGATTTCTTCCATGGATTATTGGAATGCTTCCAGTAACTTGAGAACCGTTGGGGAGGAAGTTTTGTTGATCGACGATTGTAATCCCTCCTTGGAAAGGGAATGCAATCTTTCTAAAATAGGTCGACACAACAGCTGCCATGGCATATATCCATGGTCTTCCTAGTAGGATGTTGTAATCAAGATTTCCATCGATGACTTCAACATCAATTTCTACTGTTTTTCCCCCTAGTTCAACTTTCAAGTTATTTAGGATACCATATGGGGTATATGTCCTTCCGTCGAATGCTTTTAACGTCGTCGAAGATCGTGACAAGGTTAGAGATCCTAAAGTTTTCCAGCAACTCATCGACATAATACATGTAGATGCCCCCTCATCAATAATTGTTTGATGAACAGTTTTGTTGAGGGCTTTCACTTGAATAAGGAAAGCTAGTTGGGCTGGTAACTGAGGATCATATCCTTTATGATTAAAGGCCACAAGATTGGAATCCATTGGGTCAATTTCACCTATTGCTGATAATAAAGCTTGCTCTTGGGAGAGGCAATTTTGCGGTACCTCAAGCGTCGACATAGCGGACGGCGATTGGGCCAGGTCCTCTATTATATTATAATTCTGTGCTATTTTTGCACGAGGATTAAATGTCGACTTGTATACTACTCCCTTTGGCGACTTTATCATTTGTTCAGGAATGGTGGGTGGCACAACTTTGGTCAAAGTTGTTGTCGGACTACTAGGCTGTTCATTAGCCTTGTTATTCGACACCTGTGGATTCCCGTAATCTTTATTCCTTGCCAAAGCATCATTTTGCTGCTTTGAGATAGACAACATAAGCACTTGGGATCGGGAAGCATTTTGATTAGCAACCATTTTGGTTCCCGGGCTTGGAAACGGATCAGTCAATACTGCTGAGGTTTTTGAACTCTTAAAGAGTTTCTTAACTTCAGATATATGTGTACAATCTCTCGTCCAATGTTCCTCATCGCATATATGACACCCCGCAGGGGGTTTCCTTTTTCTCCCTTTCTTTTTCTTCTTGCCCCCTGGTTGCTTCAGTTGTTTGCCCTTGTCGGTCGACACGGCATTTACTTCCGAGGCAAGAAGTTCCTCATTTGCATTTTGATTGGAAATCTTACGGGCCTTTTTAGATGTAGCCTTTGTCGATTTCGT
Organism: Pinus tabuliformis; assembly: GCA_031772625.1. Taxonomy (NCBI): domain Eukaryota; kingdom Viridiplantae; phylum Streptophyta; class Pinopsida; order Pinales; family Pinaceae; genus Pinus; species Pinus tabuliformis. Next base: position 85,067,766 of record CM062815.1, on the reverse strand, counting down.
GTCTTTCGCGCCAATCACGCCATCGATGGCATGAGAGTCATTGTTTGATTTAGGAGGAGGAGGAATTGAGAATTCCGGTCTAGGGGCGTCAGGTATTTTGTCGTAGAGCGTGCCAGACTGAGTATAGACCAAGTCCAGATATTGCGCACGAGCGATGACTTGCTCTTCTGTTACGACTCCCCCCTTTGCCACATCTTCCGTGATTGTAGGAAGTAAGGATTTGATAAACCATTCAGCTAATAGCTGATCGGGAACGTACGTTTTTACTATCCTACGACGACGTCGCCACTCATGTATATGATCAGATATGTGAGTGGCCGTTGTCTGTTTGAAGTTGGTTAGGAGTTCCGTTCCCGTTTCATACCTTATCGGTAATTGAAAATGGGTTAAGAAAGTCGTGGCTAAGGTACCGAAGTTGTCGAACGAAGCTCTAGGCAATTCAATATACCATTTTGCCGCTGGACCAGTTAACGTCCTCAGAAAAAGGCGAAGCCTAATCGAATCATCGTTTAGGGTGTTTGATGAACACCACAGATGAAATGTCATCACATGATTCGACGGATCTTCACCCGGATTTCCATTAAATTTAGGAATATCTGACGGAAGTTTATGCGGAATCGCTGGCCACCAAGGGGCATAAGCAATTGGATCATTCGTCAGCCGGTTTAGATCTGGTAATTCTAGAGTTGCTACAAAGGGCAACTGTTGATTCAGGTTAGGCGAAGCATACCCAGGATAAGATGGAATCGCCTGAGCAGTGGGTCTTTGCATACCAGCATAATGTATTTGATGGTGGCAACTTTGACAAGGTTGATGGGCATAACCATTATAATATGGTTGTTGATAACCGCTTTGGAAATGCGATTGCCCATTACTTACAAAGACTTGTTGCTCAGGTCCTTGATATGATTGCTGGAATGGGGGTTGTTGAGTTTGAACCCGCTCTGGTTGTTGAACCATTTGCTGTTGACCAATACTGGATGATTGACCAAGATGAGGAGTCACAGTACTTGTTTGATCCTGAGTCGCTCCAGATAAGGAGGCACTAACCTGAGGTTGTGATTGAGTCGTTGAGACAAGAGGTTGTTGTATTGCAACCTGAGGCTGTTGGGGTTGACATACAACAGGTAGCACTTGTACTTGCGACGCAGTCACCATAGCAGGTATAGTGGGAATATTTGACACAGGGTGGACTGGTTGCATTGAATATACAACCCTTGGTTGCTGAGGCAGTATTGGTACCCAACTGCTAGATGTAATTCTAGTTTGACCTGAACTTTGTTGTAAACTCCCATATGGTTGTTCTCCGGGAGGGAACAATGAAAAGGCATATTGCCCTCCATATGGTGGCAATCCAGTACTTAAAGGGTATATTGGCCTTTGAAGACACATTGGATCAATTTGTTGAGTTTCAACATAAGAAATACCAGATGATAATCCAGCTGAAGAAATAGGAACTAACCATGTCGTCGAAACAATCTCTGATTGGACTCCAGCTTGTTGTTGAAAATTTGCCGAGACAGATGGTATACCAGCGAACATCGTTGGAGTAGCAGCAGGAGGCTCTGTCGCTGCTGCGTCGGATGACACAGTCCTGGATGTCAACGGTTGTTCAGACATATTTAGTCTATCCAAAAGATTTTCTAGCGATTCTACAAGAACTTGCGATGAAAAGAGACTAACTTCGAAGACCAACAAGGGAATGGTGATGATTATTCCGTTTAAAATAAATTTTAGACGCTTTGACACAACTTGCTTTTTCAATTTTAAAGAGTTGAGAAAAAGCAAAAGATGACTCTAGTCGCCTTCGATGTTTTAACGAGCCCAAAGTGACAAATGCTCGGATGGACTTTTTCCGTTATAGAGTCTGAAAAAGGCCAAAAGGAACTGCTCTGGAGTTCTAGGTATAGGGTGTGCCAAACTTTTCGCAAAACCGCAGAATACTTTTTAAGGTACGGGCGGTCAATCTTCCCGAATGCTGTGTTCAGTGCATTGCGATCAGTAGGGCGGCCGACACGGCTTCCTAAGGATAAAGGTTTTATGCCTATAGGGGTCTCCCAATATATACTCGACGGTACGTGGGAGCACAATCCGTACTGGCGGTATCGTCCCTCAGGAGGAATCACCCAACCATCAGCGAGATCGACAGTCACCAGGTTTTACGACGCCGGAACACGTCTCTAGCCTAGACCTCTATGTTGTGCGTTAAGTTACAAAGCGTTGTTAAGTTCATTCAATTTATTTTAGGTTGATCTTTTTAGAAGTTTGCCTTTTTGGATCACCACGAGATGTATGATACAATTCCTAAATGCAGTCTAAAGATGATAAGCAAGCTTTTATATCTTTTCAACAATGAAAATCCTAGCTACAAGGGGAAAAGGAAGACACTAACTTTTCTCAAAGAGCATAGAGCACACTGTAGTGCACTTTTCCTAAATCAAAGCATGCAAACTATCAAAATGCAAATGCACAAATGCATGTATTTGTTTTCGCTTCCTTAATATTGATGCCTAAAAAGAAAGCTGTTGTACAAATTTGAATTCGATTTCAAGTGAAAACATAAACAAGTTCCTTTTTCAAAATCAAAAAGACGATTACGACACCTTATGATTTACTTGTTTCGACACTAGAAATGCATAAATTCAAACCAAATGACAAAAGTAAAAGCTAAATCAACTGTGAACAGCAAACAAACTCACTCCTAAGATCAAAACGACACTTACGACAGGTCTAGATCTAGGGGCGACAGTATGACTAGTTTACTTTTGTAATGGGAAACTGCAAATGATGTAACAAATACACAAAGAAAAAATATAGTTTCTTTATACAACTGAGGCAGAATTGAGGCAAATAAAAGGGGTTTCAGATAGGTACACTGACTGATAACAGGCTGCAAAAAACAGAGATAAAACTGAGCAAAAGGAAGCAGGGAACCACAGTTGCACAAGGCAAAGACTGATCAGCGCACTCCCAACACAGAGGTTTTGACATTCAGCGCAGGTAGCCTTCACGGGACCTGCGTTGAAATGCAGAACCTCTTCACAGAGTCTGCGCTGAAGCAAAAACGAGAGTTGTTTCTAGGTTCTGGGTTACGGTTTGCAGTTAAATCAACAGTTTTTGGCCGGATAAAAGCTATAAATTAGGTACAATTAGGAGGATGACTTAAAGGAGGACTAAGATCTATCACAAAGGGTTGTTAGAGCACTTGTGGATCAGCTTCTCAGATCATAAACAGGCCCAGTGAGAGGACTAGAGTAGCCGATCTCTACTTTGCATTTGTAAATAGCAAATGCAGTTCGATTCGGCACTCTTGAGTTTATGAAATGAATAGCAATAGAAACAAAAATAAACTAACAAGATATTGTCCCCAGCGGAGTCGCCAATTTGTTGTTGGGAAAGTATCCAATACGGAATGCCCCTATCCCACTCTAAGAGGTGATAGTGCCTTAGCAACAAACAGGTAAACTTATTTCAATATTCTTCTTTATGAAATGTAAGTGAGGATGAAGGATCTAACTAACCTGTATCTTTCGCTAGTTTGTCGATCCAAATCACTCCTCTCTTCAGTAGCTCCCAGCTTCTTGCTCCTTCACCGGCCCAGCTTCACCGAATTCCTGCAAGATCACAAGAGAGAGAAACTACACAAAGATACAGATATACATTCATAAAAATCTCAAGATCAGATTAAGCTAAACATGTAAGCATAACAAAACATCATTGGTATACAACATGTAGGAGAAACTCAAATAGTCTATTGATATGATAATAAAGTCCAAGAGGAGATACAACCAAGTGAGTTCTGATCCAGCATCTACCTCCCAGCAAAGGAATCCCTTTCTCTCCTCCAACAAAGCATAAATCACCCAATGTGCTAATCTCAATCTCAAACCAACAGCAATTCTTTGCAAAGTACAAAATTCCAGCCTCCTGAACCTCTGGGTGAGAGATCCATATATAGATGTGAGCAGAGAGGATGAGTCAGCTCATGTTTTGACTTGTGGCTTCTCTCTGTCAGTTCTTGCTTCCACTTGGAGGTTGAGAACCTCTTACTCATCACTAGTGAATTCATTGAGGCAAGTGTCATTGAAGAAGATTCTGGAAGCTTCCAGGGTCTTTCCACCTCGTTGAATGAACTTGCCATTTGTCATTTCCCGCTCAGCACACCCTGGTAGTGCTTCTACCTGCGTTGCAGTGCACCTAGCCAGTGTAATCTCTGCATTTCAGCGCAGACAGCTAGTGGAGCCTCTGAATTGACTGTTTCTGAGTGGTTTTTGGTGGAGAACTTCTGGGAGAAGCTGTCTTTAGTTGACCTTGTTCCTTTAGGGGTAGGAACAACTCATTTAGGGACTTTGGATCCCTTGGATTATGGACATTTCATGCTCAATGCTATAAGGCACAAAAATGTCTATAACAACCATGGGCCAATGTCACATTGTGAAAAGGATTTTGTCGATTCAAAAATGAGGCATGGTCAAGTATGGTTAACCATGGTCTAATGTCACATTGTGAAAATGATTATCTTAATATGAAATCAACCATGGTTAGCCATGGTCAACCATGTTTATTTTAGTGTTTATATTATTTAACTTAGGGTTTAGATACCTTGGGTTTATAATATTGGTCCCTTGGGTTTAATATATTGAACAATGCTTAACTGTGGTTAATCATGTTTTATAAAATCAATCATGGTCAACCATGGTCCAACGTCGCATTGACACAAAGATTGTATCAATATGAAAATCAATCATTTTCTCAACCATGCTCCAACATTGCATTATGACAAAGATTGTCTCAATATGACATAAACAATGGTCAACCATACTCAATCATGGTCAACCCTGGTAAACCATGGTCAACCATGTTTTATAAAATCAAACATGGTCATCCATTATCAATCAAGGTCAACCATGGTTGAACATCACATTGCCACAAAGATTGTGTTGGTATTAAAATCAACCATGGTTAAGCATGGTCAACCATGGTCCAACATCGCATCGTGACAAGTATTTTCTCAATATGAAAATAAACCATGGTCAACCATTGTCAACCATGTTTATCTTAGTTTTTATAACATTTATCTTAGGGTTTATATACCTCCATTATAAAATTAGGCCCTTGTTTTTAATATATTCCCTTTGGTTCATAATCCCTTGAGGTTTTAGTATTAATCCGTTAGGTTTATTACTCCCTTGGATTTATAATATTAATCCCTTGGGTTTATTATTCCCTTGGGTCTATAATATCAATCATGGTCAACCATGGTCGAGCATCACATTGTGACAATGATTGCCTCAATATGGAAATCAACCATGCTCAACCATGCTCAAAAATGTTTATTTTACGGTTTATAATATTTATCTTAGAGTTTATATATCTTTGGTTTATAATTTACATCGCATTATGAAAAAGATTGTCTAAATATGCTAATCATCATCAACCATGGTAAATCATGATCAACCTTGGTGAACCATGGTTAACCATGTTTCATAAAATCAAACATGGTCATCCATGGTCAATCATGGTCAACTATGGTCGAAGGTCACATTGTCACAAATATTGTGTTGATATGAAAATCAACCATGGTTAAGCATAGTCAACCATGGTCCAATATTGTATTGTGACAAACATTTTTTCAATGTGAAAATCAACCAAGGTCAACCATTGTCAACGATGCTTATTTTGGTGTCTACAATATTTATCTTAGGTTTTATATACTTTGGTTTTATAATATTTGTTCCTTGGGTTTAATATTATTCCCTCGGGTTCATAATCCCTTTGGGATTTAGTATTAATCCCTTTGGTTTATTATTCCCTTGGGTTTATAATATCAATGCCTTTGGTTTATTACTCCATTGGGTTTATAATATCAATCATGGTCAACCATGGTCAATCATAGCCAACCATGGTCAACCATGATTGAATGTCACATTGTGACTATGATTGTCTCAATATGAAAATCAACCATGGTCAACCATGGTCCAACATTGCATTGTGGTAAATATTGTCTCGATATGAAAACCAATCATGATCAAGCATGGTCAAGCATGGTCCAACGTAGCATTGTGATGAGAATTCTCTGAAAATGGAAATTAAACATGGTCAAACATGGTCAACCATGTTTATTTTAGGGTTTATAATATTGATCTTAGGGTTTATATACCTTGGGTTTCTAATTTTTATCCCTTGCATTTATAATATCAATCATGGTCAACCTTGTTTTATAAACTCAATCATGGCCAATCATGATTGAATGTCGCATTGTGACAAATACTGTCTCATTGTGAATGTCACATTGTCACAGAGATTGTGTTGATATGAAAGTCAACCATGGTTAAGCATGGTCAAGTATGGTCCAACGTCGCATTGTGACAATGATTGTCTCAATATGAAAATCAACCATAGTCAACGATTGTCAACCATGTTTGTTTTAGTGTTTATAATATTTATCTTATAGTGTTATATACCATCGATTCATAATATTAATGACTTGGTTTTAATATATTCCCTTGGGTTTATAATATCAATCGCTCCAATTTATTATTAAATTGGGTTTATAATATCAATCATCGCCAACCATGGTCAATCATAGTGAACCATGGTCAACCATAGTCCAATGTTTCATTGCGACATATTACCTCGTTATGAAAATCAATCATGGTCAAGCATGGTCAACCATGGTCGAGCGTCGCATTGTGACAAAAATTGTCTCAATATGAAAGTCAACCATGCTCAACCATGCTCAACCATATTTATTTTAGGGTTTATAATATTTATCTTAGGGTTTATATACCTTGGGTTTATAATTTACATCGCGTTGACAAAGATTGTCTCAATATGATAATCATCGCCAACCACGGTCAACCATGGTCAACCATGTTTTATAAAATCAAACATGGTCTTCCATGGTCAATCATGGTCAACCATGGTGGAATGTCACATTCTCACAAAGATTGTGTTGATGTGAAAATCATCAATTGTTAAGCATGGTCAACTATGGTGGAACATCTCATTGTGACAAGGATTGTCTCAATATTAAAATCAACCATAGTAAACCATTGTGAGCGATGTCTATTTTCGTGTTTATAATATTTATATTGGGCTTTATATATCTTGGGTTTATAATATTTGTGACGAGCTTCATCATTGGGTAATTATATGGGCCTTAATTCACCTCTTACTTGAGTCAAACCAACTTTTTTCATAACTTATTACATGTTTTTTATTATATTTTGTTTATGAGGTGAGTTAGAGTTGGATATTATGCTTAGTGGACTAATATGCATTGAATGCAAGATTAAAGGAGAAAATCAAGGAATTTTGGCAAAGACTAAGGTCAAAACTCAAATGGGACAAGGGAGAGGGATTGTAGGAGGTGACTCCTCATTTACTACTCCTCCATTTGAATATTCCTCCATTCATCACATCACCTCGAAGTGAAAACAACCAAATCATGAGGATTAGAAGGTAGTCGAGCAAGTGAGAGACAAAGCACTAGTTTATATCGAGTTTGGGAGCTGAGCCTCCTAATTTTAAGGAAGTAATTGGGGACTTCAATTGTATAAGTTAAGAGGCCTAGGACCTTTGTAGGATTTCTTTTTTTATTGTAAAAATCTAAGCTATTTTCGAGATGCAATACTTGTGAAAGTTCTATTGATGTAATTTGTTGTTTTGGTAATAAGAATGAGTTTTGTTTTGAGCCAGCACTGAGTTAGCTCAGAGCACTGAAGCTCTTTGCTTAGGGCCCAACCCTAGTAGCCAAGGCTCCTTTTTTTTTTGTACATGTATGTTTAGTGTAGTTCCATAGCTTCATTGTTAAGTTGTTTTTAGATGTATTTCCATTACAAGTAGTGTCGATTAGATTGGTTGTTATTTAATTTGCTTCCATTTGTTCCTTACTTCAAGTAGCAGGATACAAATGATAAAAATGATCACCACAAGGTTGTCAGTAGGTGTCTCGGCCTCACTTCTTCCCTCTGGGATCATGACTTGAGGAAGGGACCCTTAAGCAGCCCCAAAGACACAAATTTCTAGTTCTTTTATGAGCTTTGGCATTTTTTGTATTTAAATTAGTATTTGGTTAGTTTTTCAAGGTAGATTTCCATTGTCATATTTTTCATCTTTATTGCTATAGTAGATCTCATCCATGCTTTCATTCCTTTTAGCAACTTTTCTCATGCATAGTGTAGGTTGTTAATTCATTAGTTTTGTTGTTTTTTTCGTTTATGGAAATGTTTCTTGCTTACATAGCTTTTTGGAGGATATACATGTTTCATGCAGAGCAAGTGCTTCAGGAGGAGACTAAGCCTTCATAGTTAGTAGCCACTTTCCACTCCTTCCACCTTATCCATCCCTTTTTTTCACCATTACCTTCAACAATTTTTCATCATTTTTTGTAGAAATCGTTCCAAGCACATTGAGTGAATCCAACCATTTAGTATCTTGGATATTGACTTATGAGTGATCCTAGACCCTCTCCCACTCCATTTTACCCCACACGCACCTTTCTTAGGCCTCCCATCACCTCCAACACCTCACATTTTTCTCTCAGTTGTGTCCTATGGGTTCACTGTAATTCCTACAGGATCATCCTATAGGTTTCTAGTACATCCTGTAGGTTTTCCTGAAATGGCCTATTTTAAGGCCGAATTGATGGAAAACCTCTAGGAAGTCACCAAAAACCTCACAGGGGTCCTCCACACCATCCAAATATCTCATAACCCTTCCAACCATCCTCAAACATCCTAAATTCACCTGCCACATCCACAAAAGCAATTAGTTTGCATACTTGATTTTGCATAAAAAGACAAAAAAGAAAAAACATATTTAGTTCACTCTCTTTACTTGCACATTAGTGTTTTTTGATGATTCTTATTTCTACAACTTAGATAGGAGCATTTATTTCATGTTGATCTAGCATTTCTTCCTAGCATAACTTCTGAAATGGTTAATTAGGGAATGGTGTGATTTAGCATTACATGTCGACCTTCTCCATTATTGCAGTAGAGTAACTCTCTCTTAGAGTAGATTTACCTTTCTTCCATAAAAGAATCAAGCTTATTCTGACTCCATAGAAGTCTAGCTTGGAACCCTAGTGGTTTCTCCCCGGCTGAAAAATGACAACAGGCAGAACCACCACTTTTACTTGTGCATACAACACTGTCACCTCCAAGTTTGTACGAACCCCAAGTTGATAAGTAAAGCTGGTAGCCCACGAGTTGTAGCATCCTTGCTGCAATAGTGGTGCTCATCACTTTTTGGTGTCGTTGTTGTGGAGGTGTCTGATTAGAATGTGATTACTACTTTATTTTCTTCTATTTCTTGTCTTCAATATTTTTCCGTTAGTTTATTTATGCAAAAGTAATCTAGTTGTTTATTTTCTTCCATTTTGCATATTCTTCTTTCCTTTCCATTTCACAAGCAATATTTCAGTTCAACAGGTACGTTTTTCATTATGTTAGTTATTTTACTTCAATCAACAATTTGAATTCTACAAGTACTTTCCAAGTTTGAAAAAATATAAAACCAAACCAAAAATATTTCCTTTCATGCCTCGTAGGAATAGGGACAACTTAGGGAAATTTTTTCCAAATACCCCCACTACATCAGATAGCCAACGTTCCCTCTTCTTCAGTTGCTATGAACTGGAGGAACCCTTAGGTGAGCAACGTGACATATTTGAACAACATACAGGTGAAGAATAATAAGAAGAACCCATTCCTACTAAACCAATGGCTAAAAACAAAAATTACAGAGGGAATAGACAGAGAGTTGAGGGTGCCTTCCCCATCAGGGAAACCAATGGGAATAGTAAGATGAAACATATGAACCCCTCTACCCTACCCCATTTCCATGGCCTGACCACAAATTTCATTGAAACTTTCCTATTTGATTTTGTTGTTATATGCCGAACCTCTAACTATACAAATGATGAGAAAAACTTAAAACTATTTCCAACTACCCTCAAGGATGTAGCATTGCATTGTTTCATGAGTTTACCTGGGGATATCATCACAACTTGGTCTCAGATGTAGTAGGCCTTTAACAACAAATATTAGGACTACTGTTGGTCAAAGGATACTAAAGAAGAAATTTTCAGGATGACCATAGGCAATGATGAATCCCCAGAGGATTACAAAGAAACATTCCATCTTAGTTACAAAAGGGCTAGGTGCAAACTTGACCCTGAGTCACTAAAGTTGGTCCTCCTTAGGGAAGTAAGGGAAGATCTTCTGGATACCCTACATTTATTAGCAGGAGGAGATATCTACCAATTACCCTATGATGATATCAATACTATCTTCAGAAACCATTCCAGGGTAGCTAGGAAAAAGGGTAGGGGTAGTCAACCTATGGTCAGTATATCGTCTTCCAACTCATCCATCAAGGGTGAAATTGGAAACATGCTGGAAGAAATAAAAACTGAGATGTTGCAAACCCTTGCCTTGTAAATGGACACCATGCACATTAAGAGGAAGCAGAAGGAATCAGAGAGATCCTTGGCCATTTTTTGTCCTAGATGCACTAGGAGGCATCCTAGGAATGAATGTCCATTGAACTCTATTGAAATTTTCTCGGTCTGTGAAGAAAACCACTCCACAGAAAAGTTCCCTTATTTGCATGGACTCAAAGTTGTATATCAAGGAGCTGAAGGGGTCACTGAGTAGCTCTGCTACATTAACCAAAGGAGACCTCATGCATAGACCATACCAGCAGGGCATGCAAGTGTCATCCCATGCATATTACAACCCCAACCAAACCACATCCATACCTTCTTGGGGACCACCTACTCATCCTTCTGGTCTACACCCCTTCCTTCGTCCTTTTCATCTCAGTATCACTCCCAATGAGCTAGCTAGTCATTTCAACCTTATGCTCTGCCACAACCTCAGCGGAATGCACCACCCTAGGGGTGGAAGCCCCAAGACAACAATGCTCCAACTCTATTACCTCCACCACCTGCCCAACCATAGCTCCTACACTCTTCTCCACCCAAGAAACCTTAGATGCTTGCACATCCAAATCTGAACCTGAACAATATCCAGGCTTAACAAGTATACATTGGAGAGACATCATATCCATGTTATGATGTGGAAATCCAGGAGATTAACCTGAGATTTGGGAGATTTCTCCTGGACAACCAACCTCCACCTCCACCTAAGGAGGTTGAGGAAGAGAGAGAGAAAAGCAATATTAAAGTAAATCCACCCTTTCCTAAGAGATTAGCCCAACCACTCAAGCCTACCATAGAAGAGACTGAAATTCTAGGAGAATTGAATAATCTGTGTGTAAAGATTCCACTTCTCAAGGCAAAAAAAGATGTTCCTATTTACAATAAGTTGATTAAGGAGAGTGCTTCAAGAACCCAGGGAGGCGGATAAGGGATGCCCATACCATTAATTTCATTGGACAGTTTTCTGACTTAATGCCGAGGCAGGTAATCTGTCCAAAATATTTGGACCCTGGAAGACCTGTAGTAGATGTGCACATCAATGGCACCATTGTCCCACACACTCTGATCGATCTTGGGGCTGCCATTAATGTGATGACCAATGATACCATGCTCAAGCTCAACCTCTAAGGTTCATTGAGGAAGACTACAACAATTTTGCAACTTGCAAACTGTTCCACAGTAACTTCTGAGGGGATTGTGGAGGATGTGATGTTCTGCATTGACTCTTGGGGGTATCCTGTAGATTTCCTAGTTCTCCAGCCTAAGGCTAAGCTTACTAGTTACCCTTTCATCCTTGGGAGACCATGGTTGGCCACTACCAATGCTTACATTAGTTGTAGAGCTCAGAATATGACCATCAGGAATGGGCATATGTCCAAGCAGTTAGTCCTATACCCTCATGCTCAACCTTCTCTAGATCACGACTTACCCTTATGGTTGGAGGAGGAGGAAGAAGATGAAGTTTATTCTCCCCAGCCTTATACTTTAGAAACAACCATGGGAGGAGGACAACAGTGAGGATGAATTGATTGAACACCTACTCCAAAGTCCAACTCCCAGGTCATTGCCCTTAGAAGAAGCAGTAAAGGAAACCCAAAAAAATCATCCAATTGAATTATGCTTGGCTGATTCCAGCCCACTCTGTGTCAAAACCATATAATTCAGCCGAGAGAGAACCTTGAAAATCAATCCATCTCTTTTTGCTCTCCAAGAAGAGAAGTTATGCAACACGCTAAAGGAAAATCTAGAAGCATTCACTTGGAGTTACAAAGAAATGAAGGGAGTACACCCCTTAGAGTGTACTCACCAAATATACATCAAAGAAGGTTGCAAGCCAGTCCGGAAACCCAAAAGGAGGATGAATCTAGCTCTTAAAGATATAGTCAAAGAAGAACTGCAAAAACTGCTAGATGTAGGATTCAATTACCCTATCTCCGATAGTGAGTGGGTCTCTCCTTTGGTGTTAGTTCCAAAGAAAAATGGTAAGTGGAGATTTTGTGTCAATTATAGGGAGTTGAACAAAGCCAAAAAGAAGGACTATTTCCCTCTGCTCGTCATTAACCAAGTTCTAGATAGCCTAGCAGGGAAAAGGTTTTTCTCCTACTTGGATGGATTCAACGGGTACAACCAAATCCAGTTTTCCCTGGAAGACCAGGATAAAACCACATTCACTTATCCTTGGGGTACTTTTTCCTATAGCGTCTTTCCTTTCGGCCTATGCAATGCTCCTGCCACTTTCTAGAGAGCAGTCCTGAGTATTTTCGTGGAATTAGTCCATGATGCAGTGGAGATTTATATGGATGATTTTACACCTTATGGCTGTGATTTTCAAGAAGCTCTGTCTAACTTAGGAAAAGTATTGCACAAATGCATCGAAATGAACCTATCTCTCAGTCCCAAAAAATGTGAATTCTTGATGACTACAAGGACCGTGCTAGGTCACTCAATATCTCACCAAGGACTGCAAGTGGACCCAAACAAAATAGCTATCATACAAAAGGTCCCACCTCAAAAGCAGAGAAATGTCAGAAGTTTCCTAGGGTTAACTGGATACTACCGAAGGTTCATAAAGGACTTCAACAAGTTGGCCTCTCCTTTATTTGGTTTGTTGGCCAAGAACTGTGAGTTTATATGGTAAAAAAGTTGTCAAGGGGCCTTAGACATACTAAAGGACAAGTTAACCACTGCACTAATTCTCCGAGGCCCAAATTGCACCCTCCCCTTTCACATCCATGCTGGTGCCCCACACAAATCCATAGGAGCAGCCCTAGGTCAGATAGATGAAAAACTTCCTTATGATATCTATTTTATCAGTAAAAATTTGTCAAAGGCTGAACTAAATTACACACTGACTAAAAAGGAACTCCTGGCTATTGTGCATTCATTAAACAAATTCAAGCATTATATTATAGGATATCAAACATTTATGCATACTAACCATGCTGCAATCAAATATTTAATGAAAAAGAAAGATGTGAATGTTCGAATTATATGATGGTTAATTTTATTACAAAAGTTTGATCAAACCATTGTTGATAAGCCTGGTAAGGAAAATGTTGTTATAGACTTTTTGTCTAGAGTGAATTTGCCTGTAGGTGCAGAAGGAATGGTTGATAACCAATTACCAGATGAGCACTTATTTTCTATTTCAGTTCTCTCTACATGGTTTGCTGATAGAGAAAACTATTTGGTATCAGCACAGTTCCCACCAACCTTGTCCTCTAAATAAAAGAGCAAGATAATAAGGAAGAGCACCCCCTTCACTTGGATTGAGGGCAATCTCTTCAAACTTGGCCCAGATCAAATCTTGAGAAGGTGTGTCAGGAAGGAGGAAGTCTTTGACATCCTTCTGACTTGTCATGATGGGCCTTGTGGAGGTCACTTTGCAGCAAAGAGGACAACATTCAAAGTGTTACAAGTAGGTTATTATTGGCCCACTCTTCATGAGGATGTAAACAAATATATTGGTCATGTGATCGGTGCCAAAGGATGGGAAGGCATACTCCAAGAGATGAAATGCCTCTGCAGCCTCAAGTGACATTCGGGCCATTTGACAAGCGGGGCATGGACTTCATTGGGGCTATTGACCCTCCTTCCAAGCAAAAATAGTACATTATTGTGTGCAATGATTATTTAACTGAGTGGGCTGAAACCAAGGAAATTAAGGCAACAACAGACGAGAAGGTGACTGAGTTCCTAAGGGAGAATGTATTCTACAAATTTGGGCACCCTAGAGAGTTGGTCACAAACTAAGGCAGCTAGTTTACCTCCATCATGATTGAATACTTGCTTAGCCAGTGCAAGATCAAGCATAGAACCTCCACTCCCTATCATCTACAAGATAATGGGAAAGTGGAGGTGACCAACAGAGCACTGGAGTGCATCTTGACCAAAGTGGTAAGCAACAGTAGGAAGGATTGTGAAGATAGACTAGTTGAGGCTACCTGGGCCTATAATAGCACATGGAAGACCACCACTAGATTCACACCCTATGAGCTGGTCTATGGTAAAAAGGCCTTATTCTCCATTCAATTTGAGTATAACACATTAAGGATGGCAACCCAACTAGATCTAAACCTCAGCAGTGCATAGAAAGAGATATTTTTCCAGTTGAATGCTTTGGATGAATTCAGGATAGAGGTCCTCCTACAGATAAAGGTAGTTCAAGTTCAGAGGAAGATCTGGCATGATAGAAACATCAAGGAGAAGCAATTTCAGGAAGGCGATTGAGTGTTTCTATATGATTCTAGGCATAAAGACTTCAAAGGCAAGTTAAGGATAAGATGGCTAGGACCTTATGTGGTGGAAAAATGTCATGATAATGGTTCTGTGCAAATCAGAACCATAGATGAAGAGGTCATTCCTCTTCTTGTTAATGGAAACCAATTGAAAATTTACAAGATACCTTTATCAAAACAAGAGATCATTGATGATATCAATAAAACAATGATGATAGCAGAACAAGTTCCATCTCCTCCCTCATAAAATCATTGAGAGAAAGAAAAAAGAATAAGGACTCATGTGAAAACATCCATGAGGTGCCTGAGTCCCATCATTGGGTTGAAAAACTCTTGAGGCAGCTCAGTGGTGTCAAAACAAAAAAAAGAGGGAAAAAGGAGAATAAGAAATATCCCTAGGTGAAAACCTCTCTTGAGGTGCCCAGGGAAAACAACTAGGGTGAAAACCTCTTAGAGGTAGCCTAGTTGTTTAAAAAAAAAAATTAAAAAAAAAAAAAAATTCATGAAATTTTAATTTGCAAGTCAGCAAGCAGGACAATCAAGGAGCAAAGGAGGATTAAGAAAGAGACCCATGTGATTCACATATTTCACTCATTACCATTCATTCCTCCACCATTTCTATCATTTTTCCCACTCCATTGCTTCAATTTACAAAGGGATTCTGTTTTCTACCAAATCCATTGTAAACCTACAGGATCCCCTAAAAACCTACAGGATGATCCTGTAGGAATTACAGTGACCCAGAAATCCTATAGGAATTAGTCCTAAGGAAAATGAAAGAATTTCTAGGTCAATCAAATTCACCCTCTTCACAAATCAATCACCATACCTTGTCCACCATCATCACCCCTGCACTCACCATTAAAAAATAAAAATCAGTTTCAACAGTATTTTTTCCAGTCCTCGAAAAGAAGGGAAATACGGAGGAATGAAGATCATTACCTGGGTATTCCTTGCTCTCCACACTCCTCTTCTTTTTCTCCATCCATGTCACCATCCTCACAACCCTAGAAAAAAGAATGATTAAGAGTTCTGAGGGAGAAGCAGCTACAGGACATCCTGTAGGAAATCCTGTAGCAGCCTATCCCATAGAATACCAATCACAACAACAAAAAACCTCCAACATGATGATCCAGGAGCTCCAAAGTAGCACCACCACCATCTTCAACCACAGGTACCTGCACCAACAAAGGAGTCATTAGCAAACAACAAGAGGAGGAAAAAGAATAGCATGCAGCCAATACACACAACAACACCTCTGGTCTTCGACAACTGTAGCAAAGCATTGGCACCACAGGTAAGTATCTCACTCGCTCTCTCATATGCATCATGTAGTCAAACAAATGTAAGGGTTATGAGAGAGTTCGTTTATAAGCAAAAAGGTGGCCAGTTAACTTGGCCACCTTCGTTCAGTCAACACATACACAACAGGGTATCCTCTCACACGTGGTTGCAATAAACTCAAATATAGAGGAGTAGGAAAAAAGTGGCTATAACTATGGATGAATAAGGTGGGAGTTGATTACGAGGGGTGGGGAATGATGAGGTGGTAGTGGGGACCAACAGTCCAAAAATGGAAACATACCTTTGCTGCCAGCACACCACATCACCCTGAAACACCATAAGAGGAAACAAACATTGTTCCCATGCATTCATACATTCACTTCCTCGAAACTCACTCTCTCAGGTTGCTCTCATACCCAGGAAACCCACTGGAAGCAAAACTCCATTGTTTTGTTGCACATGAATTCCTACAGGATTGCATAGGAATTCCTACAGGATCATGCACAGGAATTCCTACAGGATACACAGAGACTGTCTACAAGATTGGCAGAGAAGATTTCATAAGATATAACATAGGGGTTGGCCACTGCAAACAATCTAAATAGGTAGGCTCTATAACTACATCCCTCTTTACAAAGAAATTGAACCAAAAATCCTCTAAGTTTGAGTGAATTTACCAATTGTGTAAGGGAATTACATACAAAGTCATTTTTGTTTTGGTTCTTCATTTGAAATTGTCTCAACCCTCTCATCTCCTCAAAATTCACCAACCAAGATGACAGGAGGGTTTAATAGGAGGGATCCCATCAACACAACGAGGATCCAATAACACCCCCAGGTGCTTGAAATATTCACAAGACATAACGGGATGGGGTTTTTCAAAAAATTCAAATGGTATGATGATGAGGTGGATCAAGAATTTTCTCTCTCCCTCATTCCACTCACCAGAATCCATGCCACTATTGTGGTAAGGGGCCTATCTATAGAACTCATCCCTGATCTCATCACCAGAGTCGCCACACTTCCCTTAGGAATACCATGGAGGAAAGAAGACAAAGGAGATAGCCAGGTTTCCAAAAGGAAATTATTTTTATAAGGCGAGGAACCCACTGAGGACAAAAATGGAGTAAGGAGGGAAATTTTTCCATATCCATGGAATGAGGTAAGCTACCCACTATTCAAATACATTTCATGTGAGGGTAGGTATAGTGTGGTCTATGGCTATCATTTTAGGATCCTTGAAGAATTGATATTTGGAGCAGAAACACCCCCTCACCAAAGGATCGGCATACCATACTTCTTGCTGTAATCACTAGTAGGCTCAAGAATCAAAGTGAAGGAGGGAAATTCCCAACAGTTAGCTCATAATGAGTTAATTAGGATCTTTATAGAATATGACCTCAAAAACCTCAGAATTTCTATAACATGGTTAGTTTTTAGAGACATGCCAGCAGAGGATGACATAAAAGCTCTCACATATGATGGTAGTCCTACTGTCAGTGAAGAGGAAGAGATAAAGACTGAAGCAAAGGAAGAATAAGCAAAGCAAGAAGAGGAAGAAATAGAAGGAGATGAAGATGAGATGGATGAAGAAGGAGATGAAACAAAAGAAAATGATGAAGATGAAGAAGAAGAATGGAAAGAGAAGGAGGAGGATGTTAAGGAGGAAACTGATAAAGATGTTGAAGATCTACAAGAAGAAGAAGATAGGAAGGACATAGAGGAAGGAGGAAATGGGAAAGAGAGAACAAAAAACAAGTAGGATTCACCTAGGGTGTCTCTAGAATCCACTGAGAGAGAGGCATCAGTGGCCCTCATTGCTCTTAGCACCCCCATCAAGAAAAAAGGAAAATGAAATAGGCAGACCCCATTATATTTTAGGACAAGAAAAAGCACAAGAATAAGATAGGGGAAACCCCAAACATCAACCAAAATTCCTATTGTGAATGAAGACTCCCCTACAAAAAAAGAGAAAGTGCCTTCCCCTAAGTCTCCTATCACCTATGTGAGAAGGCCTACTACTAGATCAACTTCCTCTAAGGGAAAGGCAATCCTACAAGATACACAGCAAAATCTACAAGAAGCAAAAAAGTCCTAGAGGATACTCTAGGACAAAGGGAGGTAGAGGAGAAGCAAGAAACTAAAGAATGGGACCCAGAGACAAAATAACCCAGCCTCCAACCTAACCTAGACTCCTATTACAGGTTTATTTAAGGACATAGGGTCATACCTCCAAAATTTGCTATCCCACTGTTATTCGAGCTTGAGAAGGAGAGGTCCAGAACTCACCTATGGACACAGATTGCCAAATAAAAGGGGGTGGAAGACATTGGTCACATGGAAGAGAGACTCAAGGAGATGGGCAAAGAGCTAAGTGGCTTGAGATACAGAGAGGCCATAATGAGAAATCAACTAGAGACAGAAAATGCATGGTTGAGGGGATAGCTGCAGGAAAGAGAGAATAAATAGGCATGTATGGCCAGTCTCTCTTTCGAAGAAATCCATTGTAGGATTCCAGCTAAATCCTATGCTCTATATATCAAAGAATAGTGGTTGCAGTTCCAGATTAAGACCCTAGCACAGAGAGGCACCATGCCATTTCAGGACTACAGGAAGTTCATTGCTCTTTGTGATCAAAGTACACTACAAGACAGGGCCAAAATGGCTGAGTTTTATTCGCATAACATGGCCCTAACATACATGAATGTATGTGAGCCTAATTCCAAGCTAGGAGATTTAAAATTAATGGCTTTAGCATCATGGATGAACCATGAGGAGTCCAGTGCTGCAAAGATGAAAAGGACATTGGCAAGAGAGCAAACTGAACCTATTGTGATCAGAGTTGAACAATCAAATCCCATGGCCCTCATCACTACCCATAATTTGATTACAAATGATCCTCATATGGCACCTAGATATCTTGCTACCCAAGAGCAAGCAATTTCACATTTTGATGACATGTTTAGGTTGCTAGGAGATGATAGCATACATACTTGCATGAGGAGACGGAACACGCTGCCATACAACTTAAAGATAAGAGAGTATAACACTCCTCAAAGGTTGAGAGAGGCACTAAACATGACACCTATGTATAAGCAGTCTATGCAAAGGCTGAAAGTCAATTGGATTGGCCTAAAACTCAGTCCACCACTACTCTTAGGGATGCTAGAAGGGAGGAAGGAAGAAGAAGAAAAGAGGGAGTGGGAGGAGGTAGAAAAGAAAGTAGGCTTCTATGAACAAGAGAAGGAGACCACAACAGAGGCATGGGATGTCAGAGAGGCCAATAGATCCATGAAGGATATGGATATTGATTAAGTTGCTTAGAGGATGAGCAATAATTTCAGTAGGGGGTGATGACAAGCCTCATCATTGGGTAATTAAATGAGCCTTAATTCACCTCTTAGTTTAGTCAAACCAACTTTTCTCATAACTTATTACATGTTCTTTTATTATATTTTGTTTATGAGGTGAGTTAGAGTTGGATATTATGCTTAGTGGATTAATATGCATTGAATGCAGGATTAAAGGAGAAAATCAGGGAATTTTGGCAAAGACGAAGGTCAAAACTCGAATGGGACAAGGGATAGGGATTGTAGGAGGTGACTCCTCTTCATTTACTACTTCTCCATTCAAATATTCCTCCATTCATCACATCATCTTAGAGTCCAAACACCCAAATCATGAGGATTAGAAGGCAGTTGAGCAAGTGAGAGACAAAGCACTAGTTTATCTCAAGTTTGGGAGCTGAGCCTCCCAAATTTTGAGGAATTCATTGGTGACTTCAGTTGTATAAGTAGAGAGGCCTAGGATCTTAGTAGGATTTGGATTTTTATTGTAAAACTCTAAGCTATTTTCGAGTTGCAATACTTGTGAAAGTTTTATTGATGTAATTTGATGTTTTGGTAATAAGAATGAGTTTTTCTTTGAGCCAGCACTGAGTTAACTAAGATGGCTGAAGCTCTTGGTTTGGCACCCAACCCTAGTAGCCAGGGCTCCTCTTTGTTTTGTACATGTATGTTTAGTGTAGTTCCATAGCTTCATTGTTAAGTTGCTTTTAGATGTATTTCCATTACAAGTAGTGTAGATTAGATTGGTTGTTATTTAGTTTGCTTCCATTTTCACCTTACGTCAAGCAGAAAGTTAGAAAGGATAAAAAGGATCACCATAAGGTTGTCAGCAAGTGTCTTGGCCTCACTTCCTCCCTCTAGGATCATGACTTGAGGAAGGGACCCTTAAGCAACCCCAAAAGCATAGATTTCTAGTTCGTTTATGAGCTTTGGAGTTTGTTGTATTTAAATTAGTATTTGGTTAGTCTTGCAAGGTAGATTTCCATTGTCATATTTTTCATCTTTATTGTTGTAGTAGATCTCATCCATTTTTTCATTCCTTTCAACAACTTTCCTCATGCATAGTGTAGGTAGTTAATTCATTAGTTCTGTTGTTTTTCTTCGTTTATGTGTTATAGACATTTTTATGCCTTACAGCATGAAGCATGAAATGTCCATAATCTAAGGGATCCAAAGTCCCTAAACATGTTGTTCCTACCCCTAGAGGAACAAGGTTAGCAAACCACAGCACTGAATATCAGTTCTCCACCTGAAAACACTCAAAAACAAGCTAATTCTGGATCATGTCAACTGCTCCACTGAGCATCTGCGCTGAATGTCAACTGCTCCACTGTGTACCTGCGCTGAATGTCAACTGCAAAGAAGGCTACCTGCGTTGGGCGAGTTTGGACAAGTGGCACAGTCATTCCTCAAGGTGTCAATGCCCAGGAAGCTTCCAAAATGACACTTGGATCGGAGAATTCGACTGGTGATGAGTAAGAGGGTCTAGATCTCCAAGTGGAAGCAAGAACCTCCAAGTGGACTCAAGAACTGAAGAATAACTGAAGTGAGAGAGGACACTAGTCAGCTTCATGCCAAGCTCAAGATGACTCATCCTTTCTCCAAAAATCCTATATATAGATCTCTCTCATGAGGTCTAGGGAGGCTGGAATCTTATGAATGTAAGGAAGTGCTGTTGGTTTGAGTATAGAACTATTGGGTGATTTGCTTTGAAGGAGGTGAAGAGGAGATTTCTTTCTGCTGGGAGGTGATGCTGGATTGGGCCTTTTATGGTTGTATCACTTCCTGAACTTTACTTCTTCCATTAATAAAGCATTTGAGGTTCTTCTATATACATGTGTTTCAATGATGTGTTGCTATACTTGTGTATTTGATTTACTCTAATCCTTGAATCAATTATGAATGTATGCTTCTTGTAGTTTCCCTCTCTTGCCATTTTGCAGGATCTTGTTGTAGCTGGGCCAGTGAAAGAGCAAGAAGCTGGGAGCAAGCAGCAAAGAGAGAAGATTAGATCAATCATTAGCAAAAGACATCGGTTAGTGGATCTCTCTCTCCCCTCTTTTACATCTCATAAAGAAGTAATCTCAAATAGATTTGCTTTGATTGTTGCTGAGGTACTATCACCCTTAGAGTGGGATAGGGTCATTCCGTATTGGATACTTTTCCCAACAACAAATTGGCGACTCCGCTGGGGAACGTATCTTGTTGGTTGTTTGTGTTTTTGCTATTCATTTCATAAACACGGGGAGTACCGAATCGAATTGCATTTGGATCTTTCAAATGCAAAGTAGAGGGCAGCTACTCTAGCTCAGTTTCTGGGCATGTTTATGATTTGAAGAGCTGATCCACAAGGACTCTGAACAGCTCTTAGTGATAGATTTTCATCCTCCTTTTCATCCCTTAGTGTGTACTTGATTGATAGCTTCTGATTTGGCCAAAAACTGTTGATTTTTGAGCAATCTGTAACCCAGAAACTGAGAAAAACGAAAGTTTATCTCTTCATTGTAGGCACTGTGAAGGCAGTTTGCATTTCAGCGCAAATCCCGAAGGGGCTACCTGCGCTGAACCAGTTTGGTCTTGTGCTACTGGGGTTCCCTCCTGTTTATTGCCCTGTTTTCATCCTTGTTTTTGCAGCCTGTTATCAGTCAATGTGCCTATCTGAAAGCACCTTTCCTTGCCACTATTCCGCCTCGGCTGTATAAAGAAACTGTATTTGTTCTTTGTGTATTTCTTATATCATTTGCAGTTTCCCATAATGAAAGTGAACTAGTCTTACTGTGGCCTCTTAGATCTAGACCTGTGATAAAGTGTCGTTTTGATCTTAAGAGTTAGTTTGTTTGTTGTTCATAGCTGATTGAGCTTTTGCTTTCGTCATATGGTTTGAATTTATACATTTCTAGTGTCGAAACAAGTAAATCTTAAGGTGTCTTTTGATTTTGGACAAGCTTGTTTGCTTTCACTTGAAATTGAATTCAAAATTATACAACAGCTTTCTTTTTGTATTACATCAACATTAAGAAAGAGAAAAGAAATACTTGCATTGTACATTTTGCATTTGTTAGGTTTGCATGTTGATTTAGGAAAAAGTGCATTAGTGTGTGCTCTTTGATCTGTGTGAAAAGATGATGTCTTTCTTTTCCCTCAGTAGTTAGGATTTTCAAAGTTAAAAGATTGGAAAAGCTTGCTTCTCATCTTAGACTGCATTTAGGAATTTGTATCATACATCTCGTGGTGAACCTTGAAAGGAAAACTTTAAAAAGATCAACTTAAAATATATTGAATGAACCTAACAACGCTTTGAAACATAACGCAAACACATAGAGGTCTAAGCTAGAGACGTGTTCCGGCGTCGTTAAACGTGATATCTTAGCGTTGAGTGGTTGGGTGATTCCTCCACGGTGAAGCGATAAGTATCAATACGGACTTGTGCTCCCACGTACCGTCGCGTATATATTGGGAGACCCCTATAGGCATATATCTTTTATCCTTAGGAAGCCGTGTCGGCCGCCCTACTGATCGCAATGCAGTGAACACAGCATTCACGAAGATCGACCACCCGTACCGTAAAACATATTCTGTGGTTTTGCGAAAGGTTTGGCACACCCTCTGCCTAGATCTCCAGAGTAGTTTCTTTTGGCCTTTTTCAAACTCTATAACTGAAAAAGTCCATCCGAGCATTTGTCACTTCGGGCTCGTTAAAACATCGAAGGAGACTAGAGTCATCTTTAGCTTTTTCTCGACTCTTAAAAAGTGAAAAAGCAAGTTGTGTCTAAAAGCATCTAATAAAATTCATTCAATTCGGAAACACAAATTTCCCCTTTTTATATTTTAGTTGATCGAGTAATCCGCAATCGTGGAAGAAAGTCAATTGAAACCCCATCGTTCGCGGAGGCTTACGAGTCAACCGTCTTTGTCTCCGGAATCGAAAACAGTACGGACAAAGCGAACTCGTTTAACCGGTTCGAAATCTCCTATAAAAGTTAGAACAAGTGTTCCAACTGCATCTGAGGTTCCGGTTACTCCAAACATTTCTGGAAACCCTGCCTCTATAGAAGAAGTTCAACAACCACAGAAGGACAGTAATACTGATCCTAGTCTGGGGGCAAATACTTGTATAACTGAACCAGTTCCATCAGTAACCGGTCCAGAGAGTTTTGTTCCTCAAACAACTGTCGCTGTCGAAACAACCACTTCTTCGGCACCAGAAATATTTTACGGACCTGACGGTCTTCCTCTTCCACCGGGTTTGATTGCGATAGAGGAAATCGTAGAGGATCCGCAAGCAAGTACTCCAACCCATTTTGGAGTCGGGGTCACTCTATTTCCTTCATCAGAAGTTAATCCACCACAAGTGGAAGTTCCTGTAGAATCGCTAGGCAATCTATTGGATAGACTTAAAATGTCTGAACAACCGTCATCATCTAGGACTGTGTCAAATGACACAGCGACAGCAGAAGCCCCTGCCGTCACTCCGACAATGTTTGCCGGCATACCAGCTGTCACGACTAGCTCACAACCGCTAGAAGGAGTCCACCAAGGGACTATGACGACAGTGTGGTCTGTTCCAGTTTGTTCATCCGGAATAATATCCGGCAACTCTTACGTTGAGACTCGACAGATTGATCCTCAAGGAGGTCAGTTTGGGCAATCCAGTCCCCAAGGACAATCAATCCCCTTGAGTTCCGGATTACTACCGTATGGGGGGCAGTATGCCCTTTCACTACCTCCTCCGGGAGGATATCCATATGGCAGTTCTCAACAGTATTCAGGTTATACTAGAATTGCATCAAGTAGTTGGGTACCTATGCTACCTCAACAACCAAGGGTTGTATATTCTATGCAACAGTGTGTACCTATGACGAACATCCCAACCACACCGGCTATTGTAACAGTGTCACAAGTTCAAGTGATACCTGTTACATGTCAACCTCAGATTTCTCAGGTTGTAATGCAACAGCCACTTGATCATGGGTCACAACCACAATCGCCAACTGGTGGGGCGACACAGGTCCAAACGAGTACAATTACCCCACACCTTGGTCCGACGGTTAGCATAGCACAATAGAACATGGCTTCACAACCATGGTTAGTGCAATACCAACAACCACAATTCCAGCAAGTATACCAAGGTTCTGAGCAGCAGATCTTTGCGAACAGTGGACAACCATATATCCAAAACGGTCAAAACCAACCACTTTATAGTGGTCAAGTCCACCAACCGTATCAGTCATACCAACATCAATTACATTATGCTGGTATGCAAAGGCCCACTGCTCAAGCGATTCCATCATACCCTGGTTATGCTTCGCCTAACCTGAATCAACAGTTACCATTCGTGGCGACTTTAGAGTTACCCGATTTACACCGGTTAACCAACGATCCAATTGCTTATGCCCCTTGGTGGCCAGCAATTCCTCATAAACTTACATCTGACATTCCTAAATTCAATGGAAATCCAGGTGAAGACCCATCGAATCACGTGATGACTTTTCATCTGTGGTGTTTGTCGAACACCCTAAACGACGATTCGATAAGGCTTCGCCTTTTTCAGAGGACATTGATAGGTCCAGCGGCTAAATGGTATATTGAATTACCAAGAGCCTCTTTCGACAATTTTAGCTCCCTAGCCACGACTTTCTTAACCCATTTTCAATTACCGATAAGGTATGAAACGGGAACAGAAATATTAACCAACTTCAAACAAACAACTGCCACCCATATATCTGATCATATACATGAGTGGCTTCGTCGTCGTAGGATGGTGAAAACATACATTCCCGATCAGCTGTTAGCTGAATGGTTTATAAAGTCGTTACTTCTTGCTATAACGGAAGATGTGGCAAAGGGAGGAGTCGTAACAGAGGAGCAAGTTATCGCTCGTGCACAGTATTTGGACTTAGTTTATACTCAGTCCAGCACGCTCTACGACAAAATACCCGACGCCCCTAGACCAGAATTTTCAATTCCTCCTCCTCCTAAATCAAATAGTGACTCTCATGCCGGTGATGGCGTGATTGGCACAGAAAACGCGAAATCGATAAAGGCTTCGTCAAAGAAAGCCCGTAAGAATTCGATCAAAATGCAAAAGAAGAAATTCTTGCTTCGGAAGTAAATGCCATATCAGCAGATAAGGGCAAAGAAACCAATCAACCAGGAAGCAAGAAGAAGCAAAACAAAGGGAAGAAGAAGAAACAGGGTGAGTCATCTCCTGGGAAAATTCTTCAAACCCTCCTGGGAAAGGGAAACAAAATTATCCATGTCAAATATGTGATGATGATGATCATTTAACAAGGAATTGTCCATTCAAAGCTGAGTTGAAGAGGTTCTTTAAAAGTTCCCAAACCTCAGCTGTGTTAACTGATCCATTTCCCAACCCAGGTCAAAATCTGGTTGATAGTGGAAATGCTTCCCCGTCTCAAGTGCTTATGTTGTCGGTTTCAAAACAGCAAAATGATGCTTTGATTTCGACAAGGAACAAAGATTACGGGAATCCTCAGCTATCGAACGAAAAAGGTAAAGATCAACCAAGTAGTTCGACAACAACTTCGACAGAATTTGTACCACCCATCATTCCTGAATTAACAATAAAACCGCCAAAGGGAGTAGTACACAAGTCGACATTTAATCCTCGCGCCAGAGCGGCGCAGCATTATAACATAGTGGAAGATTTGGCACAATCGCCATCCGCTATGTCGACTCTTGAGGTATTACAAAATTGTCCATCCCAAAGGCAGGCGTTGTTATCAGCTATTGGTGGGGTTGATCCTAAGGATTCCAATCTTGTATCCTTTGATCACAAAGGATACGATCCTCAGTTACCAGCTCAACTAGCTTTCCTTATTCAAGTGAAAGCCCTCAACAAAACTGTTCACAGAACAATTATTGATGAGGGAGCATCAACATGTATTATGTCGATGAGTTGCTGGAAAACTTTAGGATCTCCAACCTTGTCGCGATCTTCGACAACATTAAAAGCTTTCGACGGAAGGACTTATACCCCGTACGGTATCCTTAATAACTTGAAAGTTGAACTAGGAGGAAAAACAGTAGAAATAGATGTTGAGGTCATCGATGGAAATCTTGACTACAACATCCTACTGGGTAGACCATGGATTTATGCCATGGTAGCTGTCATGTTGACTTAATTTAGGAAGATCGCATTCCCGTTTGAAGGAGGGATTACGGTCGTCGACCAACAGAACTTCCTCCCTAATGGTTCACAAGTTACAGGAAGCATTCCCATGATCCATGAGAGAAACCATTCGCTTCAAGACATCGGAGTAGGATTATTGATAGACCCCACATTGATGGGAACTTTCGCGCTACCACCTCCTATTTACATAGGAAATGTACCATTTGTAGCAACTTGCAACATGATATCTTCCACGAAGGTCGACATGGATCGTGCAATTGTTTTGCCCCCAAGCCCTTTAGAAATATTGTAGCAATCAATGTTTCAAGCATGGGAGGCGGACCCAAATCAACGCTCGTCAAGTGTTTGGGTAGATAGGTCTAGAGAATATGGTACCTCATTAGATCCTTGGTCGAAAGTACATGGGACTGACGAAGGAATCTTACAATCAATGTTGATTGAGGGGGCACCATGGAATGATCACCACCATCGTTCCCTTCTTCCGGAATATGAAGAAGATACTCAAAGTGACCTTTATCACCCTTCAGTTTTTGAATTCCTAACAAATGCTGTAAATACGGTGGACTCCAAGTGAAACTTATCCAATATTGAAGAGACTATAGCCATAAATATCTCGACTAAAACAGATGTTGTAGAGAATATTTATGTCGGCAAAGGTTGTTCCCCTTCAGAACTGGAAATATATAACGCTCTTTTTCGCGAATTCAGAGATGTCTTTGCTTGGTCATATGATGAAATGCCAGGCATTGACTCGAGTATCGTTGAACATGAAATTAAAATGTATCCTGATGTCAAACCAGTAATACAACGGCTTCGGCAGGTGCACCCCAAGAAAGCCACTGCCATTAAGGCAGAAGTTGAAAAACTTCTCCATGCTGGATTCATCTACCCGGTTCCTCTAACCGATTGGGTATCGAATATTGTCCCTGTTATGAAGAAACAAGGGACGATTAGAGTGTGTGTCGATTATAGGGATGTAAACCAAGCTTGTCCGAAGGACAACTACCCTACACCCTTCATCGACCAGATAATTGATGAATGCGCCGGATGTGAAATCTTTTCATTTATGGATGGATTTTCCGGGTATAATCAAATAAATATCCGCCCACAGGACCAGTCAAAGACTGCATTTATTTGTCCGTGGGGCACATTCGCTTATCAAAAATTACCCTTTGGTTTAAAGAACGCAGGGGCGACATTTCAGAGGGCAATGAATTATGCCTTCCATGACATCAAGAACATTGTTCAACCTTATCTCGACGACCTTCCGGCTCATTCGCGAAAGCGGACTGATCATCCGCAGCATTTAAGAGCGATATTTCTACGTTGCCGACACTACAAGATAAGACTCAATCCGCACAAATGTGTGTTTTGCGTCGGTTCTGGTCGTTTACTTGGCTTTGTAGTCTCTAAGGATGGGATTCGTCTCGACCCCTGTAAAGTTCAGGCAATCATCAATTTGCCTCCACCTTCAAATTTGCTTCAGATTCAGAAACTCCAAGGGAAAGCAAACTTTCTGAGGAGGTTCATTCCAAATTACGCAGAACTTGCTAAAGGTTATACTCGTCTTTTGAAAAAGGATGTACCTTTTGTTTGGGACCAGGTGGCGCAAGCTTCCTTTGATGCTCTAAAATATTGTCTAGTAAAAGCATCATTAATGTACGCCCCAGACTATCAAAGAGATTTTAACCTGTATCTGGCTGCAGTGGATACGACCATTGCGATGGTTTTAGTTCAAGAAGTCGACGGAATTGAAAATCCTATCTATTATTTAAGTAAAAACTTAAATGATACAGAAAGTAAATATTCTTATGTTGAAAAACTAGCGCTTGCAGCTGTTCAAGCGATTCAAAGGTTTCGACATTATGTCCTCTTTCGGAAAACTACCATCTTGTCAGATTGCAACCCCATGACTTATATACTGTCGCGACAGTTGCTGGGGGGCAAATATTCAAAATGGATAGCGATCCTTCAAGAATTTGATCTGGAATTTGTAAAATCCAAATCAAAGAAAGCTCTAGTTTTCGCAGAATTATTGTGTGATCTCCCATCGTCGTCCAACGATGAAACATCGGAAGAGTCAATCGTGGACGAAAGTTTGTTTCTGATATCTACAAGCGATGAGTGGTATGGAGATATCATAGTTTATCTCCAAACCCAAAGATTCAGGCCAGACACCTCTCGCTCCGAACAAAAACGTATACGATACCAAGCAAAAGACTACATGATCATCGGTGATACACTTTACCGTCGTGGTATCGATACAGTTCTGAGGAGGTGCCTTACCCATGAGGAGGCCGAAAAAGCCCTGAATGAGTGTCATTCAGGCACGTGTGGGGGGCATCAATCTGGATATGCAACAGCACAAAAAATCCTATGAGCAGGATACTTCTGGCCAACAATGTTCAAAGATTGCATAACCGCAGTCAGAAGTTGCCATGCTTGTCAAATTTTTGATAGCAAAACCAGACGACCACCCACACTTTTACTGCCGATAGTTGCTGTTGGGCCCTTCGCCAAGTGGGGCATTGATTTCATGCAATGTAACCCCACCTCGACTGGGGGGCATGGGTATATTATAGTCGCTGTTGACTATTTTACCAAATGGGCCGAGGCGATGCCTACATTGGATAACACTAGTGAAACAGCTGCCCTTTTCTTTTTCAATCATGTAGTCGCCAGGTTCGGCGTACCACAGGCTATAGTGACAGATCATGGGTCACATTTTCGCAACCACATGATGGTCGAATTAGCTGCCAAGCTAGGGCTATCTCACGACAGCTCTACCCCATATTATCCGCAAGCCAACGGACAAGTTGAAGCAATCAACAAGGTCCTGAAGCGTATGTTGCAAAGGATGATCGGGGTTCATAAAAGAAGGTGGAACCTAATCCTGTACTCAGCCTTGTGGGCTTACCGAACGTCGGTAAAGAACGCAATCGGGTTCACACCTTTTCAACTGGTGTATGGCCTGGAAGCAGTCTTGCCAATCCAGTGCGAAATTTCGTCACTTAAACTCGCAATTGATCTTCTCCCCGGAACTTCAAAGGAAGAGGCTCGTTTCTTGGAATTGATCCAGTTGGATGAAACCCGTCGTGATGCCGCTTTGGCTAACGAAGCCCATAAGAAACGAGTCAAGGCTCAGTTTGACAAAAATGTCAAACCCCGTGTCTTCTCAGAAGGTGATTTGGTGTTGCTTTATGACCAAGAATCCGATAAATTGGGAGCAGGTAAATTCAAATCCTTATGGATGGGCCCCTACATTGTTAAAAGGGTGTTAGCAAAAGGAGCCTACGAGTTAATGGATTACGACGGAATTCCACTGGCGCAGCCCCGCAACGGGCTGTACCTCAAGCGTTACTATGCTTAAATAGTAACCTGCATGCTTTTGTTGTATTTTGTTTTCGCTAAAGTATTTGTTCTGGTCGAGTGATCCACCTTTTTCATTTGTTGCAGATGTCAAACTCAATGGAGACATGTGTTGGATATGCCGACGGAGCGAGTCGTAGTTCGCGGAACCTATCCTCCGCAGCCTGGGCCATTTTTTATCCAAGCGGCGAGCTAGTAAGTTTCAGAGGTGTGTGTATTGGGCAATCAACAAATAACATCGCTGAGTATAGCGCGTTGATAGAACTACTCTCTGATGCCATCACATGTGGCATACGCCGACTAATTGTCAGGCTAGACTCACAGCTCGTAATACTACAACTCAATGGTATATATTCTGTTCGCAATCCAGCTATTTATCGCATGTTCCTAAGGGTTAAGATCTTGGAAAGACGATTTGATTTGGAGTCGCCAGTTTGTTGTTGGGAAAAGTATCCAATACGGAATGACCCTATCCCACTCTAAGGGTGATAGTACCTCAGCAACAATCAAAGCAAAGCTATTTGAGATTACTTCTTTATGAGATGTAAAAGAGGGGAGAGAGAGATCCACTAACCGATGTCTTTCGCTAATGATTGATCTAATCTTCTCTCTTTCCTGCTTGCTCCCAGCTCCTTGCTCTTTCACTGGCCCAGCTACAACAAGATCCTGCAAATGGCAAGAGAGGGAAACTACAAGAAGCATACATTCATAATTGATTCAAGGATTAGAGTAAATCAAATACACAAGTATAGCAACACATCATTGAAACACATGTATATAGAAGAACCTCAAATGCTTTATTAATGGAAGAAGTAAAGTTCAGGAAGTGATACAACCATAAAAGGCCCAATCCAGCATCACCTCCCAGCAGAAAGAAATCTCCTCTTCACCTCCTTCAAAGCAAATCACCCAAAGTCCCTAAACATGTTGTTCCTACCCCTAGAGGAACAAGGTCAGCAAACCACAGCACTGAATATCAGTTCTCCACCTGAAAACACTCAAAAACAAGCTAATTCTGGATCATGTCAACTGCTCCACTGAGCATCTGCGCTGAATGTCAACTGCTCCTCTGTGTACCTACGCTGAATGTCAACTGCAAAGAAGGCTACCTGCGCTGGGCGAGTTTGGACAAGTGGCACAGTCATTCCTCAAGGTGTCAATGCCCAGGAAGCTTCCAAAATGACACTTGGATCAGAGAATTCGACTGGTGATGAGTAAGAGGGTCTAGATCTCCAAGTGGAAGCAAGAACCTCCAAGTGGACTCAAGAACTGAAGAATAACTGAAGTGAGAGAGGACACTAGTCAGCTTCATGCCAAGCTCAAGCTGACTCATCCTTTCTCCAAAAATCCTATATATAGATCTCTCGTAGTTCGCGGAACCTATCCTCC
Source organism: Pinus tabuliformis (assembly GCA_031772625.1). NCBI lineage: Eukaryota > Viridiplantae > Streptophyta > Pinopsida > Pinales > Pinaceae > Pinus > Pinus tabuliformis. Next base: position 85,036,536 of record CM062815.1, on the reverse strand, counting down.
GCAGCCTGGGCCATTTTTGATCCAAGCAGCGAGCTAGTAAGTTTCAGAGGTGTGTGTATTGGGCAATCAACGAATAACATCGCTGAGTATAGCGCGTTGATAGAACTACTCTCTGATGCCATCACACGTCGCATACGCCGACTAATTGTCAGGCTAGACTCACAGCTCGTAATACTACAACTCAATGGTATATATTCTGTTCGCAATCCAGCTATTTATCGCATGTTCCTAAGGGTTAAGATCTTGGAAAGACGATTTGATTCAATTCAATATCAACATATTTCCAGAAACTTGAACACATTAACTGACTCATTAGCAAACTATGTGTTGGATAGACATTTGCAACATTTATAAAAAGGACACATCATCAAAGATTGTACATATGGATCATATAACTCAAACAGAATAAAACTCGAAAATCAAAATATATATAAGCTGTTTATAGTTCGTACATAATGTTCTGTAACCAAGACAAAATGGGTCATATGACCTAAAAACTCAAAAATGCTAGGGGGCACCCTAGCCTAGTGGTGCTCATGATAGCACGTCACGGCCTGTGCAATCATGCGCAAGAGATGAGTCCATCGTCTAGGCACACCAGTAGTGTGTCGCTGCAGCTGTAAAGGTAACTCATCAATCCTCACATCGGGAATGCCGAGAGTAAGGCTCTCAACCTGCTCCTGCACAGCTGTAAGGGTCTCAGTATTGTCAAGGTCGCGAATAACAGCTCTCCTAGCGGGCTCCACTGCCGGGGCAGCAACTGGTGGTCTCGGACGAACTGCTGGATGAACGGGACCAACATCTGCATGCACCCAAGAGTATGATTAAAAGTCTTGATAGAATAAAGCACAGAAACATTATGAATAAAACAGTAAACAGTGATATGGTCAAAGAGTTTACCAATAGCACCCCACTGTTCGCCATCCGGTAGCACCAAATCCGGATCACCTCGGAAATCCATACCCACATATGGATACTCGGAAAATACCATCTCCTGGCGCTCGAACCACCTGAAGAAGGCCTCAGTAAAAGTAATCTGAGGTTGGCCAGCATGCCTAGACATGTGATCGACCCACCTCTACATGCATGGCTCGGTCGGAGAAGGCAAGTCGAGTATGATGTACTGAGGCTGCATCAGTGGGATTTTCTCCAAGGCGAAGGCAGTCAGAATAGAACCAAATCCAAATTTCTTCAGCTTCCCATCCTTTACCTTGGTCAACTGACTTTTCATCTGAACAAGTACTGCATCACACCAGTTGAATACTTTCGGTTGGAGACACTCCAAGGCGTGCTGCATATAAGATCTGTTGGCAACATGTAGAGCTGCACTACCGGCCATCCTACCTATGGTATACAGAATGGACCTGAGAGACCTATCAGTAATCTCACGGATAACAATCTTGCCGTCTCTGCTCGGCTGGGAACCTTCCCTGCAATATTGGCGGACATAATCTCTGGTGGAATCAGTCCCCCGGGCCGTACCTGACAAGGAAATGGGGGCACCTCGCCTTGACAATCCAGTCAAGAAGTACATGTCCCCTATGGTCAAGGGGATGGATTTTCCCCTAATCTGGAATACTTGGTTAATAGGATCCCAAGCATCAAGCATATACTGCAGCAAAGTGATCTGTGCTCTCATGCTAGAGATACGGAAAAACTTCAGCAGGCCACAGTTCCGCAGCGCGTTCACCGTGACAGGGTCATGGAGGGCAATCATGTCCTCCTCTTCATGTTCTCGTTCTCGCCATGTAAGGGACATTTTGTTCAAAGTTCCCTTCAAAGCAAACAAGAGAAGGAGTAAGTTCCTGATTTTGATGAAAAACTGGCGAAAATTCATCAAAAAATGAGCTGGAAACTCAGTTTTCTAAGCCCAGCGCAGGCAGAGAGTGTCCCACGTGCGCTGAAGGTCAGGCTGCCTTAAGGCAGCTTGACATTCAGCGCAGGTTTCGAATGGGGAACCTGTGCTGAAGTTAGGGCGCCCTGGCAAAACCCCTGAGGCCCAGAAAGACTGAAAAACAGACATGAAACTGGAAAAGGAAACCATGAAAAGAAAGAGCTAGGGTTTAGCTCCTACCTGGTCCAGACGGCGCCGAAAATCGTCCGCAGAATCTCCCGGAATCAGCTGGTGAAAATCAAGGGGGAAGAGGCACCTCCAGAGCTCCAACAAACCAAATGCAAATGAAATGGTAAATGAGAGGTAAAAACACCTTTTAATGACTTTTTACGTAGTTCAAAGTGAAATATTAGGGTTATAATCTCATTTTCATGCAAATATTATTCATTTCTAACAAAGTTTGTTGCAGCAATTGAGAATGCAGTACTATCCTTGAAAAGAGGAAAGCTAGTAATGGTAAAAATCAAAATTTGACCATATATTCGAGCAGTTTTACCGCGGAATTTATGCTCGTTAAAAAATAGAAAAGCGAGATCCGAGCAGTTTTAGCGCATAGTTCATGCTCGTTAAAAAATAAACATAAGATTGAGCAGTGTTTTGGCGCATTCAAGCTCTTTAAAAAATGAACCCAGTACCGGTAAATAACCATTTGAGACCGTAAATTTATCAGCCATAAAAAGCCTTGGTCGTGTTTTGCACCTGCCACCTCCACCGTCATTTGGCCGATCGTTCACCTCCATATGATTGTTTACCCATTTTGAGGAACAGCTACGAAGAGTGATTTCACCTAGCCATCCTTGTGACACTGCCGTGATTGGAAAATTCCAACCTGTACCTGGAATCTGCTGCTATCCCTGTTTATCACTCGTTCCTCAAAAGACGAGTCTTCTTTGAGCTCTTTTCTGACTCGTAAAATATGAAAAGTTTGCCGAGTTTTGGCCTTCCAGCTTGTTAAAAGACCGGAAGAGCTATCCCTCCTCTAGATTTTAATCTTTTTGGACCTGAGGGATTATTGCACAAAAAGGTCGAGCGCTTGTTTTATTCGGCTCGTTAAAGTTATCGAAAATTCATCCCTTCTGTATTGTTTTATACTTTTTCGGACTCAAGGGATTAGATGACGAAAAAGGAATTTTGGAGTTAACTTTCTGTACCTTTTCAGACTCTCTAAAAATGAAAAGGACCGAGTTTTCCTTGTCGTTAGACTCGTTAAAATGATTAAATAGCGACAAACTTGTCCTTAGACGAGAACGAGTTTCCCTATCGCTAGGCTCGTTAAAACATAGCGATGGGCTTGCCCGAAGGGCAGGTTATAGAACAAGCATATGTTATCCTCCTCAAGCTTGATAAAAATAAAGAGGTACTGGTCAGAAATGACTGGGGAAAAATTGGGAGAACCTCAAAGCTTTAATGGTAGCAAGTCACTCTTGAACATGACACTTTTCCTCCGTATCACATCGGGTTGGGTTGTTTTCATTCACCGGTCTCATCACCATGGTCTCGCCAAACCATCCACATTTGGGGTAATGCTACCGATCCATCACATCGGTGTCGTTATATGTTCAAGAGATGTTGTTCAGAAAGAGTCAACCATGTCCCATCCACTGCCATACATTATCCTTCATCCACCCATGATCGCCACCCTGAATCATATTTCACAGATTGTTTTCACCTCCATTAAAATCATTAGCTCCTTTCCGTGTCACTGATGTGGGATTCATTAAGGCCCTCCTTTGACGGATCGCTTCTTGTCGACTTCAGCTCATTATCCAAGAAGTTGGTCTAGGAACACCCCCCCAGTACTTTGAAGCTTGCATGCCTCAATGGCAAGTTTCTCACTTCCGGCGACAGGTATACATCAATGACCTTCGACCGAAAGATTTTGCGTGGTGTTCGACGCCAAGTCCTATATTCACACCACGTGAATTGTACTGCAATACCTTGAGGGTCATTATCATTATCGGTGATTCCTCTCGCGCTTGTTAATAGTTTACATCATTGACCGGTAATCAAGCGATGTCTTTCCATGTTCGACTTCAGCGCAATTCTCACATGGATTGACTTGTACATAGAGTGAAGATCGAACGAGTTTGAAGACCCCGGATCTAGTTTCATCCATCCGGGCTGCGATATATATTCAGGAAATATAAAGACATTTGACATGTACATCATTGCAGCAGATGATCATCCTATTCAAAGGATGATAATTTTAGCAGAGAATTATCAGTGTATCATCAGACGATCGTCTGTTCTATGTACCAAAATGAATTTATAAAGCTGAGCATGGGAATGCCCGCCTCAGCTAGATCATGAAAGCAGAATGAAAAATAATGTATTGTATTGTATTTTATTACAGGTCACCTCTCAGCGATTGAATGAACTTCGGATCCTCCTGATAAAGCATTTCACCCGATAAACGACCTCATACTTTAGGGGGCAACTGTTATAGACATTTTTGTGCCTTACAGCATGAAGCATGAAATGTCCATAATCTAAGGGATCCAAAGTCCCTAAACATGTTGTTCCTACCCCTATAGGAACAAGGTCAGCAAACCACAGCACTGAATATCAGTTCTCCACCTGAAAACACTCAAAAACAAGCTAATTCTGGATCATGTCAACTGCTCCACTGAGCATCTGCGCTGAATGTCAACTGCTCCACTGTGTACCTGCGCTGAATGTCAACTGCAAAGAAAGCTACCTGCGCTGGGCGAGTTTGGACAAGTGGCACAGTCATTCCTCAAGGTGTCAATGCCCAGGAAGCTTCCAAAATGACACTTGGATCAGAGAATTCGACTGGTGATGAGTAAGAGGGTCTAGATCTCCAAGTGGAAGCAAGAACCTCCAAGTGGACTCAAGAACTGAAGAATAACTGAAGTGAGAGAGGACACTAGTCAGCTTCATGCCAAGCTCAAGCTGACTCATCCTTTCTCCAAAAATCCTATATATAGATCTCTCTCATGAGGTCTAGGGAGGCTGGAATCTTGTGAATGTAAGGAAGTGCTGTTGGTTTGAGTATAGAACTATTGGGTGATTTGCTTTGAAGGAGGTGAAGAGGAGATTTCTTTCTGCTGGGAGGTGATGCTGGATTGGGCCTTTTATGGTTGTATCACTTCCTGAACTTTACTTCTTCCATTAATAAAGCATTTGAGGTTCTTCTATATACATGTGTTTCAATGATGTGTTGCTATACTTTTGTATTTGATTTACTCTAATCCTTGAATCAATTATGAATGTATGCTTCTTGTAGTTTCCCTCTCTTGCCATTTTGCAGGATCTTGTTGTAGCTGGGTCAGTGAAAGAGCAAGGAGCTGGGAGCAAGCAGCAAAGAGAGAAGATTAGATCAATCATTAGCGAAAGACATCGGTTAGTGGATCTCTCTCTCCCCTCTTTTACATCTCATAAAGAAGTAATCTCAAATAGCTTTGCTTTGATTGTTGTTGAGGTACTATCACCCTTAGAGTGGGATAGGGTCATTCCGTATTGGATACTTTTCCCAACAACATTATGGAAATGTTTCTTGTTTGCATATCTTTTTGGGAGATATACATGTTTCATGTAGAGTAGGTACTTCAGGAGGAGACTAAGACTTCATAGCCCACAACCACCTTCCACTCCATCCACCTTAGCCATCCCTTGTTTTCACCATCACCTTCACTTGTTTTTCATCATTTTTCGTAGAAATCGTTCTAAGCAGATTGAGCAAATCCAGCCATCTACTATATTGGATATTGACCTCTAAGTGATCCTAGACCTTATCCCACTCCATTCCACCCATCACACACCTCTCCTAGGCCTCCCATCACCTCCAACACCTCACATTTTTCTCTCGGTTGTATCCTGTAGGTTCATTGTAATTTCTACAGGATCATCTTGTAGGTTTCTAGCATATCTTGTAGGTTTTCCTGAAGTGGCCTATTTTAAGGCCGAATTTATGGAAAACCTCTAGGAAGTCACAAAAAGCCTCCCAGGGGTACTCCACACCATCCAACCATTTCATAACCCTTCTAGCCATCCTCAAACATCCTAAATTTACCTACCACATCCATAGAAGCAATTAGTTTGAATACTCGAATTTGCATAAAAAGACAAAAAAGAAAAAACAGATTTGGTTCACTCTTTACTTTCACATTACTATTGTTTGATGCTTCTTACTTCTATAAATTAGATAGTAGCATTTGTTTCATGTTGATCTATAATTTATGCCTAGCATAGCCTCTTAAATGGTTAATTTTGGGATGGTGTGATTTAGCATTACATGTCGACCTTCTCCATTATTGCAATAGAGTAACTCTCTATTAGAGTAGATTTACCTCTCTTCCATCAAAGAATCAAGCTTCTTCTGACTCCATAGAAGTCTGTCTTGGAACCCAAGTGGTCTCTCGCTAGCTGAATAGTGACAACAGGAAGAACCATCACTTTTACTTGTGCATACAACACTGTCACCTCCAAGTTTGTATGAACCCCAAATTGATAAGTAAAGATGGTAGCCCAAGAGTTGCAACATCCTTGCTGCAACACTAGTGCTCATCAATTTGTCCCTTAGGTATAACATTATTCCCTTGGGTTCATAATCCCTTGGGGTTTTAATATTAATCCCTTAGGTTGATTATTCCCTCTAGTTTATAAGATCAATCCCTTGGATTTATTATTCCCTTGTGTTTATAATATCAATCATGGTCAGCCATGGTCAATCATAGCCTACCATGGTGAGCCATGATCGAATGTTGCATTGTGACTAAGATTGTTTCGATATGAAAATCAACCATGGTCAACCATGGTACAACATCACATTGTAATAAAGATTGTCTTGATATGAAAATCAATCATGGTGTAGCATCATCAACCATGGTCCACCATTGCATTGTGACAAGGATTTTCTCAACCATGGTCAACCATGTTTATTTTATCGTTTATAATATTTATCTTAGTGTTTATACATCATGGGTTTATAAATTTTATCCCTAGAGTTTATTATTCCCTTGGGTTTATGTTAGGTCCCTATAATACTAGTGATTCCCCCATTACTATTGTCATTGTATCCCTTATTGTTATTGTTGTGCCCCTATTGTCCCATTATTGTTAGCATTGCACCCCATAGAATCCCTCTATTGTTATTTTTGTGCCTTTATATTAGTATTGTTAAGTTGGCTTCATTATATTGTGACCCTTTAGACTTCTATATATAGAAAGAAGGTTTTGTCATTTGAATCATATAAGAATTGTTCATTTGTGTAATGTAAAGGAGGTTTCCCCCTCAAAGAGGCTTATTTCTAAGGCGTTCATCTATCTTTTCTATCTTTTGTGATCTGGTTTCATGACATTTGGTATGAGGGCTTTGGATTCTAGGGTTTCGCTGCTCCAAACAGGTCATCATGGAAATTTCACTATAACGTTTTTTCTGCAACGTTTCAGAAGATAAAAGAAAAACCCATTTGAGACGAAATCACGTGGAACCAGTCGTCCAAATTTCAGACCCTGTCTTGATATATTGTCAGAGATATAATATGAGGAAGTTAGGGTGTTTGCAGACCACTGAATTACATTCCAAATAGGTCACCTTGGGAAAATCGTCATAACTTTCGCTCTAAGCATCAGATTGAATTTTCGTAAGAAGTTACAAAAATTGGATGGACTGTATTTGTTTTGGGTATCATTCTCAGAACCAAAGGTTGAAACAGTGACCCACGGCACGTCGTACAACTTCTCTCTACCAAAATGGTGTATACTTAGGTTATCATGGGATGTTTGGCATAACTCTTCATTGGAGAATCCAATATTGATCAGACTTGTAGGGTTAGAAATATTACTCAAAGGGTTACCACAAGAAGAAATTTTATACCTAAGAGATCCAAAATGACAGAGATACATCAGATTCAATATCGAGATCCTACAATGTGAAAAAGGGTGTGTAGTTCTTTTTTAAATTTTTGCATAAGCTTTGTTTGAAAAATTAGTTTGAAGGAATTCAAAGGGCACAGTGAAGCATTATTATCAGTAATTGATGCCCCGAAGAAAGAGAATTGAAAAACCTAGTAAGCAACCTAAAATCTCTAGCATGAATCATGAAGAAGAGGAAGAAATTTAAGATGATATATCAAAATTACGAGACCAAGTGCAACAAATTTCACTCGCACAAAAAGTAACAGAAAATAAGATGGATGGTTTAAAGAAAGATGTAGAAGCTAAGATGGATGGTTTAAAGAAAGGTGTAGAAGCTAATATGGATGGCGTGGAAGCTAAGATGGACAGCGTGGAAGCTAATATGGATGGCATGGAAGCTAAGATGGACAATTTAAAGAAAGGCATGGAAGATTTGCAGACAAATTTGAAGACAGATTTGACAAATTTTCTACAAGAAATTCTTACTAATGGTGAAAGGGTAGGAAAGGGAACTCATGATGAGGACAAAATAAATGTTAATCATGATTTCATAGACTCTAACGTTGGATCGAGGAACCACCATGTTCCAAAGATCGATATGAGGAAGTTTGATGGCAAGGATCGCGGAACATGGATACTACAGATGGAGCAATTTTTCAATCTCCATAATGTGCAAAACACACAAATGGTATGCATTGCAACTTTATATTTAGAAGCAAATTAGTTTGTATGGTATCGATGGCTTTGCTCTCATAAACAAATTGTCACCTGAGCTATTTTTACAGATGAAATGTTAGCACATTATGAGGATACAAAAAGAAACACTTTTTTTAGCCAATTGATAAATATCAAACGAAAGGGTTCAATGATGGAGCATATTGAGGACTTCCAAAAACTGAATATAAGGGTAAAAGATATTCCAGAGGAGCATAGGATTGATGTGTTCATAGGGACTTTAAAAGATAACATCCAACATGAGATTCATCTTTGGGAACCAGATTCATTGGAGAAAGCATTCAGATTGGCAAGAAAATTGGAAAGAAAAATTATGGCAACAAGGAAGCCTACCACTCACAATCATAAAGATGGAAGTGTTACTGCCCCTAGCCATCCACAACCTACAAGGTTTACACCACAACAATTGGAAGAAAAAACGCAAAAGAGCTTTGTTACAGTTGTGATAGCAAATACACTAAAGGTCATAAGTGTGTAAAGAAGAAATTATTTTACATAGATTGTGAAGAGGAGGAAGAAAAGGAACAAGAAATGTCAAAATAAGAAGATATACACCAAGAACAAACCTTAGAAAAAGAAGAAATGAATCTGACCATATCTTGTAATGCATTAGCTAGAATTACCACTCCTCAAACTATCAAGATATAAGGGACTGTCAATAAGAAAAAGGTAATAGTGTTGATTGATTCAGGAAGTACCCATAATTTTATTCATTGTAAGATAGCCAAGGAATTGAATTGGTTCCTATATCCAGCATGACAGTGTCAAGTGATGGTCGCAAGTGGAGGAATCATAAATTGCTCAGGAAAGTGCCATAATATCAAGCTATCGATGGGAGAATATGTATTGAATAGCTGAATGCTTTCCATTCCAATGGGTGGTGCTAATGTTGTACTAGGAGTTAAATGGCTACAATCCTTGGGTATAATAGCTTTTAATTTTCAAGAAATTTTCATGACATTCTCTTAAGAAGGAAAGGAAGTTGAATTAAGGTGTATCGTAGGGAAACTAGGAAAGATAATTAACTCTAATGGAATGACAAAGCTTCTAAAGAAAGAACAACGAGGCATAATTGCACAATTATGTTCACTAGAGGTTCCCATATTGAAATCATCCATTTCTCCAGATCTCCAAAAAGTCTTGGAAAATCATTCTAAGGTATTTGAGACTCCTAAAGGCCTCCCACCTATTCCTGATCATGATCATGCTATTAATTTGATTCCAGGAAGTATTCCTCCAAACATCAAGGCTTATAGATATCCCTATGTCCAAAAGAGTGAAATTGAATGTATGGTTGCAGAAATGCTAGAGGCTGGTATAATTCAACCTAGTCAAAGTTCTTTCTCTACTCCAATAGTATTGGTTCACAAGAAGGATGGATCATGACGCATGTGTTTAGATTATAGGGAGCTCAATAAGCTCACTATTAAAGATAAATCTCTCATTCCTATCATTGATGAATTATTGGATCAATTGCATGGATCAATTTACTTCACCAAGTTGGATCTACATTTAGAATATCGTCAAATCAAAATGAAGACTGAAGACATTCCAAAAAAAAATTTAGAACTCATGAGGGTCATTATGATTTTTTGGTCATGCCTTTTGGCCTTACTAATGCACCTTCTACATTTCAAGGTTTGATGAATTCCATTTTCAAATCCTTCCTTAGAAAATTTGTGTTAGTATTTTTTGATGATATACTAATCTACAACAACTCTTGGAAGGATCATGTCCAACATGTTGACATGGTGCTCAAACTATTGGAGGAAAAACAATTATATTCAAAAATCTCCAAATGTTTCTTTGGAGTACAAGAGGTGGAATATCTGGGTCATATTGTATCTCATGAAGGTGTTAACGTAGACCCTAGCAAAATTAAAACCATTAAGGAATGGAAAATCCCCACATCCATAAAGCATCTACGAGGATTTCTCGAGCTGATAGGGTATTATCACAAGTTTGTTGAGAATTATGGGAGTATAGCAGCACCTCTAACAACATTATTGAAGAAAGATGAATTTTCATGGACTCTAGAAGCAATGGAGGCCTTTGAACATCTTAAAGAGGCAATGTGCCAAGCACCAGTCTTATCTACACTAGACTTCACAAAAACCTTTATTGTGGAATGTGATGCCTCAGGAAATGGAATTGGTGTTGTTTTAATGCAAGAATAAAGACCCATTACTTTTGAAAGTCATCCAATCAAAGGAAAGTATTTACACAAAGCTATTTATGAAAAGGAAATGTTGGCAATACTACATGCACTTAAGAAATGGTGACCCTACTTAATGGGAAGACACTTCAAGGTAAAAATAGATCATGATAGTCTTAAATACTTTTTAGAAGAAAGATTATCTTCAGAAGAGTAGCAAAAATGGGTCACAAAGATGTTGGGTTATGACTTTGAAATCATCTACAAAAAAGGGAAGCAAAATGTTGTGGAAGATGCACTCTCAAGAAAGGATGAGGATGTGGAAGCGTTTCTTTACGCCATTTCTATTATCCAACCAGATTGGATAGACGAAGCAAGGGATGAATGGAAGAATGACAAGGAAGTGTGGGCGCTCATTCAAAAGATACAACAAGATCCTAGTACATCTGATATAGTTAGCTGGAAAAATGATTCGTTATGGTACAAGGATAAATTTTCCTATGTAAGAATTTCCAACTCAAACAAAAGATTCTTAGGGAATTGCACACCTCTCCCTTAGGATGGCACTCAGGATTTCTAGAAACCTACCACAGGGTTAAGAAGGTTTTTTTTTGGGATGGCCTTAAATCATATATTCAAAAGTTTGTGGCAGAATGTTTTATTTGCCAAAAAAATGAAGTTGAAACAATTAAGATCCCAGGACTATTACAACTTTTATCCATTCCAAGCCAACGTTGGGAGGAGGTTTCAATGGATTTTATCACAGGTTTACCCAAGTCCGAAGGAAAGAGTGTTATCATGGTGGTAGTTGATAGACTTACCAAGTATGCACACTTTTGTGCATTATCTCATCCATTTAAAGCGAGTACAATTTCTACTGCATTTATGGAAACAATTCAAAAGCTACATTGAAACCCAAAGATTATTGTAAGTGACAGAGATCCCATTTTCACGGGAAATTTTTAGACATAATTATTTTCTTGTCTTGGTACTCAGTTAGCTCATTACTCATCTTATCATCCTCAATCTGATTGGTAAACTGAGATAGTAAACAAATGTTTGGAAGGATACCTACGTTGCTTTGTATCTGATAAACAGGCGCAATGGGTCAAATGGTTGCCTCTGGCTAAATGGTGGTATAACACTTCCATACTGCAACAAAAATGACCCCATTTATGGCACTTTATGGATATCATCCACCATCCATCACATCATATTTAAGAGAAAATTCTAAGGTTTAAGCAGTGGAAGATCACATCAAGCATTAGCAACAAGTTCTCCAACTCTTAAAGGATAACCACCCTGGTGCAAAATAGAATGAAACAGCAGGTAGATCAACATTGCAGTGAAAGAAGTTTTGATGTAGGTGATTGGGTATTCCTATGGCTACAATCATATAAACAAATGTCCCTCAAGCAAGCTAAGAAGGATAATAAATTTTCACCAAAGTATTATGGTCCGTACATGGTTTTGCAAAATATAGTTACTATGGCATACAAATTGGAGCTTCCTGCAACTTCCCGAGTGCACCCAGTTTTCCATGTTTCATGCTTAAAGAAGGTTATAGGTGACAAGTTTCCAGTTCAAACAATATTGCCAGAACTTGATGAGGAAGGAAAAATCATATTGGAACCTGAAGCAGTCAAAGAAACAAGAACTCGACAGCTATGAAATCGATCAATTCCAGAGTATCTCATCAAGTGGAAGAATTTACCCGTTGGATATTCCACATGGGAGGATGAGTATTTTATACAGAAGCATCCATAACTACTCAAGCATTGAGGACAACACCTTTTTTAAGGAGAGGGGTATGTTAGGTCCCTATAATATTATTGATTCCCCCATTACTATTGTCGTTGTATCCCTTATTGTTATTGTTGTGCCCCTATTGTCCCCATATTGTTACTATTGTGCCCCATAGAATCCCTCTATTGTTGTTTTTGTTCCTTTATATTATTATTGTTAGGTTGGCTTCATTATATTGTGACCCCTTAGACTCCTATATATAGAAAGGAGGTTTTGTCATTTGAATCATCCAAGAATTGTTCATTTGTGTAATGTAAATGAGGTTTCCCCCTCGAAGAGGCTTATTTCTAAGGTGTTCATCTATCTTTTCTATCTTTTTGTGAGCTAGTTTCATAACAATTTATAATATCAATCCATTGGGTATATATTATTCATATGGTTTATAATACTTATCTTTGGGTTTAATATAAATAAATTGGGTTTATAGTCATGGTCAATGTGGGTTCAATTTCACATGGTAATACATATTTTCTCAATATGAAAATCAACCATGGTTGAGTGTCACATTGTTACAAAGATTGCCTCCATATGAAAATCAATCATGGTCAACCATGGTCCAATGTCTCATTGTGAAAAGATTGTCTTAGTATGAAAATCAATCATGGTCAACCATTACTTTTTTAGGATTTATAATATTTATCTTAGGGTTTCTATACCTTGAAATTATAATATTGATCCTTGGGGTTTCACATTATTTCCATAGGTTTATAATCCCTTGGATTTTTCGTACAAATCCCTTGGGTTTATAATATCAATCCCTTGAGTTTATTAATCTAAGGGTTCATAATATTCATAGCGTATAATGTTATTATAGGTTTTTTAATATTAGTCCTTGGGTTAAATATAAACCCTTGAGTTTAATTAATTAATAATAATTACTATAAATTATTAAAACATAATATTTATATTAATTATTTTTAATATAAAACATTATTAGTTAAATAGTTAATATAAAATAATAATAATAATTGGCTAATTATATTTATATTTATATCTAAAATATTTATATCTAAAATATGTTTTGTTCAGGTGGACTTGATTGTGGGAAAAACTCCAGAGTTAAGCGCACTTGAGCTAGAGGAGACCTTGGATGGGTGGTCACTTGAGCTAGAGGAGATCTTAGATGGGTGACCACTAGAGAAGTCCTTGTTATTGGGTGCAAGCCGGGGAAGTGTGATGATTTAAGCTATGTGATTTATTTCACTAATTTCAATACTATTAGTGGACTATTAATAAATGAGGAGAAATTAATGTGTTACTATTAACTCTCATAAAAATAGTCATAAATGAATAACTTACTTAACCCACTTGAATCTCAAAAATAATATTTAAAAATAATATTATTTATTAATAATAATTTATAATAATAATCATAATTATAAGTTTTAAAAATATATCAACCATATTCACTGACTAATATAAATACAATTGTAAAATAAATAATATTATTCTAAAAAAATCTAAACTTTATATTTTTAATATTTTTTAAACAAATAAAAATTATGAAATTTATAAATTTAAATTGTTAAACCTTTGATTATCAAAATAATTATTAATTTATATTTTTGAGAGTTACGCCTTCCCTAGGATTATATGACCAAATAAAAATAAAAAAACAGAACATAAAATATTTCAACTCCACATTCGTAAAACATGCATAATATCATTGACATTTCGATCACATAATGAGTCGAAATGACCTATTATTTTAATAGGCATATATGCTATATATTTTAATATTACTCTTCCCCTAATGCGAAGGCATCCAATTTATTTTATTAGTTTGGCAAACTTGTCAACATTGTTACAATTATTTGTACATATTTGTTGTAGCTATTTCCATCCAATTTATTTTATTAGTTTGGCAAACTCGTTAACAATGTTATACTTATTTGTACATATTTTGTTGTAGCTATTTCCGTCCAATTTGTTTTATTAGGTTGGAAAACTCGTCAATAATGTTACACTTATTTGTACATATTTGTTGTAGCTATGGTTTAAATTTGGGTATCGTCATATTAATCATTCAAATTCAAATTTGATTTAATTAGTTTATTTTTTTATATAAGATTATTTATTATTATTATTTAAATTTATTTATTTGTAAGATGATTAATTGGAGTTTTATTATAAAATATTTTGTAATTTTTATTTTTATTAATTACTCATTTTTTAATTTTTTAATTTAATTTTTTTCTATTATTTTAATTTTTATGAATTATATATATATATGTGCTATTACATTAGCTCCATGAATACTAGTTCTCTAAAGAGGTGGATGACTAAATTTTGGCCACTGATTTCTTTTCTAACTCTAATACTAGAAGTGTTGAATACTTTTTTATAGTAAAAATAGATTCAACACTAACTCAAAAACATAACAACTCTAATTAAAATTTCCAAAAATTTCTACCCAATTTTTTTCAAAATCATATCCCAATTGCTAGAATAAATGGAGAATAGGCTATTATTGTTAGGTAGTTGTGATTTTCCTTTCTATAGTTATTGAGTTCCTATTCCCATGGGATATGATTTGCTGTCCCTAACAAATTGTATCTATTTAATATTTAGATTAATGTGAAGCTGTAGTGTGGCATTTTGCTTGAGGTAGCTCCTCGTCATTCGCACTTGTGAGCTCCTCTTGTTTTGGTTTATCATTTCATGTCTTCCCTATGCAACTCTTGACATGGTATCAGAGTTGCAGGTCTAGGGAGCAGATACCTGAGTGGGAGTGGCCGACGCGATTGAAACTAGATCGTCACGATCGTTGGGTTGTTTGAAGGGAGAGTCGCGTGGATCCATCTGTTGAACTTCCACGATTTTTTATTGGCGTGACGGCGTGGATTCACTTTGGATACACGCGAAGCACACGCAGATCCATGTGGATTGGAGGAGCGTGTAGGAAATTGTCGCCAGATCAGAGGAGCGTGCAAGAAATTGAGGCCGGTTTTGTATTTTGTATTCCTCCCCTTGTGTGGTATGACATAGCTGCCGGTCTAGAAGTGCCAAAGAGAAGAGGAGGCCGGATGGCCGAGGGGAACAATTAAGGAGGCTGAGATCGTTGTGGACTGATGTCAAGGGTCCGTGTAGTGTGGATCGGAGGAGCCGGTGCCTACATGGATAGCATGATCGTAGTTGCAAAGTGTTGGTTAGCAACTATGAAGATTGGAAGTTGCCAATGTTTGGGAGACTCCGAAGAGTTCAGGTCAGCCACGGAGAGTTTAGGTTGTTAAATGAATGAAGGTGCAGCGGTGAACGTTGCTGCGTTGCATTGATGATTACGTAGTTCGCCATTCAAATTTCTCCCAATCTAATTGCTCACATTCGATAATTAAAGTCTTTTGATTGAAGTTTTTTTTTTCAAATCTTTAATTAAAATAAGAAGTTTCTTTAATTGAAGGGCTCTACATTATTTTGAAGGGACTTATTATTTGATATAAGGGGGGCATTTTTTTAAAGGAATATTGGACTGACCATCTTTTAAAATGAAGATATGGGGTTGGTTTTAAATTATTGAATTTTTTTATTCATCCAAAATGAATAATCAAATTGTTGAAGCTTATCTCAATGAGAGTAATAAGCTTGATGGTTCCAATTATACTAATTGGGAGTTTAAACTCCACACTCTACTTGAGGGACAAAATGCCTATGGCATTGCCACTGGTGATGAGGTCAAGCCGACTGCTACAACTGGTGGATCGAATATAGCAATTCGAGACTCGGAGAAGGGAGATGAAAGCAAAGGTTCTCCTAAAGTTATCAGCCAAAGATTGCATCATCCCTCACATTCGGGAGTGCAAGACGGTGAATGATATATGGACGATTCTCAAAAAAATGTACGAGATCAAGAACACTAGTTGAACTTTGTACCTCAGGAAGAAGATTCTCTCCATCAAGATGGAGGAGAATGAGTCTGTTTCTTCATTCATATCTCAGATAAAGGAGGTTAAAGATAAACTAACTGATATCGATGAGAATGTGTCGAATGGTGATCTGGTGACGATTACCATGAACGACATGATGGATGATTATCAGATATTTAGAACGGGATTGAATGCAAGAGAAAAGCCTCCAGGCTTTGAAGAGCTTACCAGGATCTTGCTACAAGAAGAAGAAAGGAGGTTTTCCCTCAAACCTCAAAATCCAAATCTTGCATTGATGAACAAGTTCAAGCGGAAGGGGAAAATAGTGGTTGATCACAAGAAAGGAAACGTATCACGTAAAAGGACACCACAAGGTATGACCTTGCATAAACATGACTCTTCTACTAAATGTTTTTATTGTGGTAAGATAGGCCATATTGCTAAATTTTGCCATAAGAAAAGGGCAGATGGGGAGAGGTACAAGCAGAAAAGACATGCAAGTCATCTTGTTGA
Organism: Pinus tabuliformis; assembly: GCA_031772625.1. Lineage (NCBI taxonomy): Eukaryota > Viridiplantae > Streptophyta > Pinopsida > Pinales > Pinaceae > Pinus > Pinus tabuliformis. Next base: position 85,019,690 of record CM062815.1, on the reverse strand, counting down.
TGCATATCATAACCAAGATGTCAGATTATTTATGGCTAAGACTGAACTAGCCACTAAGGAGGATGAATGAGATATTTGGTTCGTAGATTCTGGAGCCTCCTCACATATGACAGGTAAAAAGCAATGGTTCATAAATTTTAGAGAATCCAACACTGGAATAAAAGTATACCTTGGAGATGATAGAGGGTACGAGATCAAGGGACATGGAGATGTCCTTATCACTCTGCCTGATGGAAACATTAGGAATATTTTTGATGTGTGGTATGTACCTGGTATTAAGAAGAACCTGATTTTTGTATCAAAGATTACAGATTAAGATCTCAAGGTAGAATTCTTTAAATATTATTGTATTATTAAAGACTTGTTGGATGAGATGAAGCCTATTGCTACAGGTGTTCATATAGGAGGAATCTACAAAATGGATGTGAAGAGTACACCACAGCAAGCATTGATGTCATTAGATCAGTCTGCTGAAAACTTGTGGCATTAGAGACTTGGGCACATCAATTTCAGTGATATTCTACTGTTTCAAAACAAAGGTATGGTGAATGGTCTTCCTGTTTTGAAAAAGTTGCATATTGATTGTGAATCATGTGCATTCGGTAAACAACATAGAGATGAATTTCCTGCTGTTAAAGATAGGAAACAGAGGGATACACTCGAACTTGAACACACTAATTTATGTGGGCCTATGCAGACAAGATCATTAGGTGGGGCCTACTATTTTCTAATATTTGTTGATGATTGTACAAGATTCACATGGGTGTATTTTCTTAGACTAAAGAGTCATGCCTTTGAATATTTCAAGCAATTCAGGAACATGATTGAAAAGCGAACAAGAAATTTCATCAGGATTCTTTGACCAAATCAAGGCGGAGAATTCAAGAAAGGGGATTTCATCAAATACTGCAAAGAGCATGGGATACAACAAAAATTTACAACACCTACACTCCTCAGCAGAATGGAGTAGCTCAGAGGAAAAACAGAACACTAGTGAAGTGTGCTCGCAGTATGTTGAAAGGTAAGAATCTAACTAATGGTTTTTGGGCAGAAGTTATCAATATTGCAGTGCATTTGAAGAATAGGAGTCCCACTAAAAGTCTTGATTATAAAACTCCTTTTAAAACGTTGTTTGGCTTCAAGCCTGTAGTAAATCATCTTAGAGTATTTGGTTGTAAATATTTTGTGCATGTTCCCAAAGAAAACAGGAAGAAGTTAGATTCAAAGGCCATTAAATGTACTTTCATTGGATACGGTTGTGAGTATAAGGCTTATAAGTTGTTTGATCCTTCTACTCATAAGGTGTTTGTTAGTAGAGACATAGTATTCCATGAACAGGTTGATGATGGAAATCCTGTTCAAGATAATGAAGAATGGCATGTAACCTTACTTTTAGATGAGGATGTTGAAACAAGGATCAGTCAACAACAGCAAGAGCAACAACAAGATAAAGAGTGGGAAATTGAGTTCGGTCCACAAAGAGAAGAACATAGCAAAATAGTTGACACCCCACCACTCAAGAGATTTAGCAGGCTGAAACAATTACCAGCTTGGTATAGGGATTGTGTGCTCATGACTGGTATGTTAAACATTGCAGAACCTTCTAATTTTCATAAAGCTAGTAAGAGTTGTGAATGGAAGTAATGAAGGAGGAATATGAATATATTATTAAGAATAATACTTGGGATCTAGTAAAGCTTCCTCGTGGTAAACAACCCATAGGTTGTAGATGGTTATTTAAGTTGAAGTTTAAAGCAGATGGGTCTATTGGTAAGTATAAATCAAGGTTGGTTGCAAAGGGGTATTCTGAGAAAGAAGGTATTGACCTTGAGGAAACATTTCCCCTCTTGAAAAACTAAATACTATTAGATTGATTATTGATTTAGCCACTAAGCATCATTGGAAAAGAAATCAATTAGATGTTAATTTTTCTTTCTTAAATGGTGATTTAAAAGAAGAAGTATACTTAATGTAGTGTGAAGGGTTTGTTAAGAAGGGAGAAGCGCAGTTAGTCTGTAGATTAAAGAAAGCTTTATATGGTTTAAAACAGGGTCCTAGATCCTCGTACGACAAAATTGATTCATTTTTCCTCATGTATGGTTATAAACGGAGAAAAAATGATCCTAATTTGTATATTGTGTTTAATGATGAGTGGTAGATAGTGTTGATTTCTTTATATGATTATGATCCGATCATGACAGGAAGTGCAGAAAATATCATTGAAGAAATCAAGCAGCAGTTATCATAGAAATTTGAGATGAAGGACCTCGAAGAATTGCATTACACTTTGGGTATAGAAGTTTGAAGAGATTCAAGCCAAATTTTCTTGTCCAAGGGTAAGTATGCTAAGAGTTTGTTGACTAAACTTAAAATGGATGAGTGCAAGGCTGCATTTGTGCCTTTACAGGAGAATAGCAAACTTCAGGTGAATGATGGTTCGAAATATGCAGATGCAACATTGTACAGACAATTGGTTGGTAGTCTTATCTATTTGACTACAACAAGACCAGATCTAGCGTATTCAGTGAGTGTTTTGAGTCAGTTCATGACTCAACCTCATGAGAACCATTGGCTTGAAGCAAAAGGAGTACCGAGGTATCTGCAAGGAACTACAGACTTTGGTATTTTATATTTTGATTCATTTGATGTTAGCTTGAGAGGTTATATAGATGATAGAAGATCAATTACACGTTACCCCTTTAGCATTGGATTCGGGGTCATCTCTTGGTGCAACAAGAAGTAGCATATTGTAGCCTACTCTAACCTTATCCTGAGCACAAGCAGAATATTGAGCTATGTGTGCAGTAGCATGTGAGGCAGTTTCATAAGAAGACTAAGCACATAGACACTCAATTTCATTTTTTTAGGGAAAAGGTGCAATCCAAAGAGATTTGTGTTGAATATTGTAATTCTTGTGATAATATGGCTGATGTATTTACTAAGCCTCTCAGAAGACTAAAGTTTGAGTTTTTTAGGCACATAATAGGTGTGTTTAAGAACCATTTTTGCATTAAGAGGGAGTGTTAGAATTAATGGAGAATAGGCTATTATTGTTACGTAGTTGTGATTTTCCTTTTTATAGTTATTTAGTTCTTATTCTCGTGGGATATGATTTGTTGTCCCTAACAAATTGTATCTATTTAATATTCAGATTAATATGAAGCTATAGTGTGGCGTTTTTCTTGAGGTAGCTCCTTGTCATCCGCACTTGTGAGCTCCTCTTGTTTTGGTTTATCATTTCATGTCTTCCCTGTGCAACTAGTGACACCATTTTCAATTATTTTATGAAAAAATTATAACCTTCCTCTTTACACTGCTACTTAAATGTGCTATGACATATCTGGAGGCTTATTGGAAAGTTCAACAATCGATCCACGTCATCAACAACTTCAGATAGATCAAGTGCCAAAAAAATTGAAATACAAAGCCTTCCAATCGTTGGAATCTAGAGATCAAAATCAAGAAGAGGAGGACACGAGGAGCTCCTGTTCAATTTGCATGTTTGACTACATGGAGTCTGAGGTTGTGAGAAATGTACTAGGATGTGGCCACAGGTTTCACACAATTTGTATTGATCAATGGATTTGAATACAAGCTCAATCAAATTTTAATAGACATTTATATCTATATAAATCATATGTACGTTCCTGTCATTAATGGTACAGAACATGGTTTTACTTGTCAACTGTCCTAGTTTTCTAGAATGACTGGCTTTTTTTTATCATACTAGTTCTGTTTATCAAATTTTGTTTGTGCCCTCATAAAATTTATTGGTATCCTTTTAGAATGGACGCACACTTTTATTGCAATTTTCCGATATGTAATGTTTTGTTGGGAGATTTATAATATAACAATTTTTTTATTTTTTTTTTCTAATAGAAATGTCAGCAAAATGAATTGAACAATAAAATCCTTAAAAGTGGGGTTGAGACCATTAAGATGCAAATTAGTTATAATGGTCATACATAGAAAGAGGAGTAAAAGTGGTAGAAGAGGATAATATTTAGCTAGGAAATTGAATGGAGTAGAAAATTTTATGAAGAGTAAGGAAGAATCATTACAAAGATTAAAATAAATGAAAATAAGAGGAAATTGGAGGTTTTTTTTTTTAAGTATTAGAGCATTATGGATGGACATATGAAAAAAATGGTTTTGGAAATTAAATAAAAACATTGAGATGTGTTAATGATTATGCTAATTTGTATGTATTGTATTTGTATTTTTTTTTTCAAGGAAAAATCACAACTTTCTATTAATAAAAATAAAAAGGTTACATAAATAGATGCCCAAGTGCATTCAAGTATTATCTTTCAAGACCATTTAAATCTGCTAGAAGCACTCATATTCTAGATTTCAATGTGTTAGAAGTACTCATGTTAGTGAGACTAACAAAAAACCAAAACAAAAAATAATTACCAAGATAAACTAGTTTTTTCTTTTTTTTTACCTTTTCTATTTGGTATTTTTTGCCATACCCCATGATATGGAGTGACCTTTACAATTTCCAATTGTTCTCCTTCTAGAATTGTTGGTGCCTCCTTCTATAATTGTTGGTTCTTCCTTGTCAAATTCTGAACTTTAGAAACATGTGTTCTCTTTAACCCACCTGAAGCTTGACTATTTCTCTTTCCCTCATGCTAAGTTTCAGGAGACTAGATTACTACTGAGCCATTTCTATTTCTCTTCTCCCTCCTTCATTTGGGGTTCTTGTTCATTTTGTGTCTATGGTTGTTGGTTTGTCTCATCCATTTCTTCATCTTCATCCTCAGAATATTGAGTTTCATGAATTTACCATCATTTTGGCTTTTGTGGTCATTTTTTTGTTAGTTCCTTAGCTTGTGGACATGTAGTATGCAAGTGCCCTGCTATTGAAAGTAGTATTTTTCAAATCTAACCATTGAGTCGACTTAAAATCATGGTGAGTAAGATGGACACCATCTATAAGGCCTTTTCTTAATTTTATCTCCACACATATGTTGGCAAAAGTAAAGATGCATTTCTCCATTCTTTCTTGGTCCATATTTAGGAATCTCCCTAGTGAGTTTCTAATGTCTTAAAAAAATTTGTGGTGCTAGAAAGGAAGAGGGAGATTATGTAACCATATCAATACTGAAACTTTGGTAACCACCATTGTATTGGCATCTAAATCTAGGAATTATGGTATTACAAAAAGACCTGCCTTCCCAGAACCATGGTCCTTCATTTATGACAAAATCCAAATCTATCTCCTTGTCAAATTCTACCACAAAATGTTCCTTAGAGTGCAGGTAAATGTCACAATTTTTTGTCCACTTGATGTGAATCCATTGATGAATCTCCTCATATTTGGGCTAGACACCACTAAAACTACAAATGATAGCTTTTTCTTGTAGCACATAGAAAAGGTCACTCACCTCTCATGATTTTATTGTCACATATGGAGCTTTCTCCATCTTCTCAACAAGGTATAGACCTTGAATTGTTAGATTTGGGGGTTTTTTTTCTCATGTAGTTGCTTTCTCTTTCAATGTGTCCTTAAATGAAGTTGGGCCCTTGTTAGTAGAAGAAGATCGAGTTGGGATGTTGGCTCCTCAGTTCGACCTTGCAGTATTAAGTTTAATTGTATTTGTATTTCAATAAAATGATTATAATTAATAATTTTCTATGTTTTGACACTAAAATATTTATATTTTTAGAAATTTTATGTGAAATTTGTAAATAGATAGACTATAAATTTTTTAATAATAAAAACATAGTGAATTAATATCCATTTGCATTATGTTTAAATATTACTATTGTGTGAAGACATGAGGTATTTTTGCATATAAAAATGGAGTGTTGATAAAGATTAAGTTGGTTTAATGTATTTATTATCATTTACTTATTGAGAATTTGAAATCATTGTTGCATAGTGTAATGAGAAGAGGCTACGTGGATGTGATGATTTCTAGGATTTATTATAGACATATATGGTCATCCTTAATCACTTCTACTTTGTTTGATTAGTTATGTATTGTTTTTCCAAGATTTTCACTCATGTTATATGGTTTTTATGTCCATTACTCTGTGTTTGCAAATTTCCTTCCCGCAACTCACAATATGCTCACTAGTATCCCTTATGCAAGTCAAGAATACCTCCTAAATGGCCTTAAAAAAAAGATTATGCAAAATTCATTATCTATAGTGGAGATCACGGAGTCCATGCACTTGTACATCTCTCATCTTGAGCCCTATTGACTTGAATTAGTTAACCGTGGTATCTACAAGAGTTCCATGTTGAAGGAAAGAGACATTACTAATTGATATAAATACATGTTGGAGGATCACTTCTTAGGATTCTATAATTTATCTTCTATCAAAACCCAATATTTGTAATAGAATTGTCTATAAGCTTTAAGTTGGGCCTCAATCCTCATTGGTTTCCCTCTTAGAGTAAAACTAGGACTCACTAGCAATGTCAACTCTCGTATGACATTGATAAATTGAACTTAGGCTTAGGTGATGAAGGTGTGAATAAAAGCATAAGGTAAAAGCTTGTTATTATGTACATATTTTATATATAAATATTTCTCTTCTAGCACGAGGACACCTCTCACCCCAAAATTATTATGCAAAATTAACTTGATTTTTTTTAGTTTAATGAATTATAGATGGAATTGATTTACTTGATATCAATTAGAAATAATTTTCTATAAGTTGATTTTTTTATTTATATGCTTAATCAAATTTTAGGATGGTGAATGATTAACTTGTATGCATAATTGGAATAGGACATTGTGTTAGAAAATTGCTATTTAGATTGCTCATAAGGTTAAACGAATTGGTAATATAATTCCAAGTGTTTTCCTCTACTGTCTCTTTTACATTTAATAATATAACTTGAAGATATACAAAAGTTAGCTACCATTTACTATAATTGGTAGTTATTCTAAGGCTACTCATCCATGACATTTCCATAAAGCAAGGTTATATTAACCATGCATTTGTAGGTTTGGAGAAAATTAAGTGTGTTTTTGTTAATTTCTACTTGTAGAGAGGTTGCACTAGTGCATATAACTCTTTGTTATATCTAGGGTAGCTAACAACTACCTTATTCCTAAGTGCACAAATAATGCTCCCATAGCATACCCAGTTCCACCTATCTCCATTTTGAAGGGTTGTTGCAAGATTCGTAATGCTAGAATTCGTGCTTGATTAGTATTCCTCCTTAGCTCCCTAAAGGCTCTCCACTGACCCTTTCCCCACTAAAAACTCTTTCAAATTGTTGTTATGACATGGATTGTGATGCTATTGTTGAAAATGAGGCTATGAATTTTCTCATGCATTGTTCTGATCTAATGAAAGTGTTATGTAACCAAATCACAAAATAGAATTAAAGTTAGATCAATGACTTAAAAAACTCTTTGAGGGAGAAACCTCCTTTTACATCACATAAATGTTGGATGATACAAATGAAAAGACCTCCTTGGTATATATAGGATTCTAAAGTGTCACAATATAATTAGGGCCTACATAATAATAATAATGCAGGAGCTCAACAATAACAATAGTGGGCTTCTATGGGGCATAAGAATAACAATATGGGGGCTACATGGAGCATAATAATAACAATATGGGAGATACACTAGTATTACAGGGACCTAACATGCCCCTATGCTTCAAAAAATTGTTTTCCTCAAAGCCTGGTGGATGCTTCTATATAAAATTCTCATCATTCCATGTAGAACCTTTAGCGGGTAGGTTCTTCAACGTAATGAGATACTCTTAAATTTATTGATTTCATAGTTGTCGGGTTCTTGCTTCTATGAATTCTTTAGGCTCCAATATGATTTTTCATTCCTCATCAAGTTCTCAAAATATTACTTGAACTCGAAAGTTGTCACCTATGACCTTCCTTAAGCATGAAACATGGAAAACTTGGTGTACTTGGGAAGATGTAGACAACTCCAATTTGTATTCCATAGTACCAATATTTGCAACACCTTGTAAGGGCCATAGTACTTGGGTGATAATTTATTATCCTTCTTAGATTGCTTGCGAGACAATTTTTTACATGGTTATATCCATAAAAATACCCAAACACCTACATCAAAATGTATTTCACTATGATGTTAATCTGCCTATTGGTCCATTCAATTCTATGTTAGAGTTAGGTTATCCTTTAAGAGTTAGAGAACTTCTTGTTGATTCTTGATGTGGTCTTCCATTGATTGAACCTTAAAATTTTCTCTTAAAGATGATGTGATGAATGGTGGATGATATCCATAAAGAGCCATATATGGGATAATTTTTGTTGCGGTATGGAAGAAAATGTTATACCACCATTTTGCGAGAGGTAACCACTTCAACCATTATGCTTTTTAATCAAATATAAAGCAGCAAAGATATCCTTCCAAACATTTGTTCACTATTTTAGTTTTCCATATGATTAAGGATGATAAGATGAGCAACGAGCTAATTGAGTACCAAGACAAGAAAATAATTTTGTCTAAAAAATTCTAGTGAAAATGGGATCTCTATCGCTTACAATAATCTTTGGGTTTCCATGTAGCTTTTGAATTGTTTCCATAATTGTAGTGGTAACTATACTGGATTTGAAAGGATGAGATAGTGCACAAAATTTTTCATACTTGGCAAGTCTATCAACTACCACCATGATGACACTCTTTCATTTGGACTCGGGTAAACCTATGATAAAATCCATAGAGACCTCCTCCCAACGCTCACCTGGAATGGCTAAAGGTTGTAATAACTTGGGGTCTTAATTCTCTCATCTTTATTCAATTGGAAAACCAAACATTTTTTCACAAACTTCTGAATATTTGATTTAAGGTCATCCCAAAAAAAATCCTTCTTGAACCTGTGATAGGCTTTTAAAATTTCCAAGTGTCCTCCTAAAGGAGAGGTGTGTAATTCCAAAATAATATTTTATTTGAGTTGGGAGTTCATACATAAATATAAGTGATATTTGTACCATAATGAATATTTTTTTAGATAAATATATCAAATGTGTTGGGATCTTACTACAACTTTTGAATGAGTGTCCACACCACTTTGTTATTATTCCATTCATCCCTTGATACAATTATTCAAATAGGTTGGATAATTTAAATGGCACATAACAATGCTTCCACATCATCATCCCTTCTAAAGAGTGCATCTCCAAAAACATTTTTCTTTCTTTTAGGTAGATGATTTCAAAGTGATACCCTAAAATCTTTGTGACCCATTTTTTGTTCTCTTCTCAAGATAATCTTTGTTCCAAAAATTATTTAAGACTATCATGATTTGTTTTTACCTTGAAGTGACTTCCCATTAGGTAAGGGCATATTGCTTCAAGGCATGTAGTATTGCCAACATTTACTTCTCCCAAGTCAGTTTGTGTTAATACTTTCCCTTGGCTGGACAACTTTTAAAAGTAATGGGCCTTCCTTTTTACATTAAAACAACACAAATTCCATTTCATTAGGAACCACATTCGACAATAAATATTTTTATCAAGTGTGGTGTAGCTAAGACTGGAGCTTGGCACATTTCTTCTTTAAGATGTTTAAAGGCCTTAGTTGCTTCTAGAGTCCAAAAAAATGCATATTTGTTCAATATTGTTGTTAGAGGTGGTGTTATTTTTCCATAATTCTTAAGAAACTTGTGATAATACTATGTCAACCTAAGAACTCCTTGAATATTCTTTAGGGTTGTGGGAATTTTCCATTCCTTGATAGCTTTGATTTTGTTAGGGTTTACCTTAACACCCTTATGAGATACACTATGACCCAAATATTCCACCTCTTGTACCCCCCAAGAAACATTTGGAGGGTTTTTCATACAATTATTTCTCCCCCAATATTTTAAGAACCTTGTCAACATGTTGAACATGATATTTCCAAGACTTTTTGTAGATTAGTATATGATCAAAAAATACTAACACTAATTTTTTGAGAAAGGGTTTGAAAGTGGAATTCATCAAACCTTAAAATGTAGAAGGTGCATTGGTAAGGCAAAAAGGTATGACCAAACATTTATGATGACTTTCATAAGTTTTGAATGTTTTTTTTGGAATATCTTCTATCTTCATTCTAATTTGATGATATATAGAATGAAGATCCATATTGGTGACGTAATTTTCTCCAAGTAATTCATCCAATAATTCATCAATGACATGAATGTGAAATAAATATTTTATAGTGAACTTATTCAGCTCTCTATAATCTATACACATATACCATGATCCATCCTTCTTGTCCACCAATACTACTTGTAACAACCCTCAGTTAAAAAACCATTTAATAAAGTTAATAAAGGAAAATTAATAACCAAGGTCATGGGACACATATTCTAAGTTGAATTTTGGGGAAAAACATAGTTATGTGGATCACTTGTGACTAATCAATGGCTATGGAAATTGGCAAAGGAAATGGAAAAGGCGTCAGAAAGGCATCAGGCATTAATTGACATTTATTTATGAAAATAATAAAAAATAGGAGAAAAGGAAGGCAAAAGGTCACGGGTTGCATTTGAGGAGGAAAATGAAGGAAAAATAATGGAAAATGAAGAAAATAGAAGCCTCATTGATAGAAAGGATTTTGAGGATCAATTCATAACCTTTTGTCATTTTTATGTTGGAGCACTCTATTCTATTCTCTCTCTCATACTCTTGGACACTTATAGTTTTCTTGGAGCACTCTTAGAGGAGTACATCATACTTGGGATTTGAAGAAAGGAGGAAAAGAAAAATTAGGAAAGCGTAAGAGAACAACAGGATCAATAGCTACAATGAGGTTTTCTTGCAGGTACTGAACTACATGTGTGATTTCCTTGCTAGTTTTGGCATGCATGTGGTTTATTGGTTATGATATGTCATTAGCATGGAGGATTGGTTGGATTGACAATGGTTTTTCCTAGCCTTCCATTTCCCTGATAGCCATGGTGTTGTGGGTTTTATATGTTCTTTCTAGTTGGTACTCATGTTCCTTTGGTTGTGGGTTGAGTTCCAAGTTTGTGGAACCTTGGTTGGACAAACGCTCTAGAAGCCCTGTAAAATCTTGGGCTAAGTTAATAGTCTTCGAAGCCTTGGTTGGAAAAACACTCTCGAGACCTCGGTGGGTTGAGTTATTAGTCCTATAAGCCTTAGTTGGGAGAACACTCTGGAGATTGACGACAACTGTGGGTTGAGTTACTAGTCCTAGAAGTTGGGTTGGAACAAACGCATTAGAGCCCTAAACAACTTGGATAGACTCTGATCTGGTGATGGTTAGTGATGTCTGACCGTGTGGTGGAATAACTAGATGAGTGTTGAAGTGGTTTGGCCTATGTAATCCCTTGCTTGGTTTCTTAATTTATTCCATGAGATCCCACATTCATGCTTGGAATATGGCACGAGCATGATTAGATAAAAGAGAGATTTGGTTTAGCCCAATCTATGGTCCGGTGGTACACGGAAGTCCCTGACTTGGTTGGATTTTCACATTTTAATAAGAGCTCTTCTCTCTTGTGTTTTGTGTGTAAATGTACTTTTTATTATACGACTTTGATGGTTGTTCTATTGTTGTTATTTATTTAGTTATATGTTGGTTATAAGTATGGTTTTAGGACAATATTGAGTTATGGATCTCATCATGTTTTGGTTAGTAGATGAAATTTTAATGATTGAATGACCTAATAGATGATAATTCAGCTAATGTAAGAGGGCATCATACCTTCTTGATGATTCTCAAATAAGTATGAGGTTCCTATGTTCATATGTGTTTTTATAACTTGTACATTACATGTTCATGATGTGTTTGATGAAATGCCTGTAATGGTTAGGATGAGTCGAGTTAGGTCCTTGTTCCAAATTTTCATTAGAGGAATTTTATTCTTATTATTTATCATTTCTGATAATTTCATCAATTTATTGGGAGAGGCCTAAATCCAAGCCCTGAAAAAGTGGATCAAAATTTGGGGAATTGCCTGAAAAATAATGTAGTCACATGGAAGGCTTGTTGTGGGAGGAGCTGGAGGGTTTCAGTCACATCGAGGGCTTGTCATGGGAGTGAGTGGGAGTATAGTTTAGTCAAAAGGAAATTTAACTAAGGGGTTTGGCACCTGGAGTGGTTGGTTAACCTCTAGGTTCTTGTAGCTCCCAAGGAAGGTTAGTTTGGTTTTGGTTTGTCGATTCCACTTCCTTAACTATACTTGGGGAGTTGAATCATATCATAGTAACTCTTCATCACATGTTTATCTTGGTGGACTTGTTAGCTCAGGTAAATGGAGGAGGAGGAGGTTACAAAGTGATATCAGAGCATGGTTCAACCCTTGGACTAGATGGGAAGAATGTGTTTGTCATGAAAAAATGTTGGTTGTGTATGTGTTCATTATGCTTGTGGTCTATGTGTTTGTTATGTATGCATGTCATTGGTCATTGTTGCAGTTATGTTGTCAGATAGAGTTGATGATGTTATTCTTGGGATATTTTTGTCGTAAACAGATGACGATTGTAAATGCACTGGTTATGCACATTAGTGTGTATATGTTGTTATGAATGAATTCTGTCTAGTTGGTGTTGTAGTTGTGAAACCATAAATGGTAACTGGAATGGTGATTGAGATGATTTTTATATACAACTATGATTATGTTTATACATTCTAATCTGTTTGAAATTTTGAGACATCCTCCCCTAAACTATGCTAAGGTATGTTGGTTATGTTTATATTTTAGTTTAGCTGACATGATATGCTTGCAGGAAGAAGAATATCAAATATGACTAGCAAAACAATTGACTACAGTTCACAAGACTCTCCCTATAAATCAGCCGAGAAGCATGGTATGGGTACTCTCCTCACATAGCAGACACTTTGAGAAGTTTGAAGTAAGAAATAAGGAGTTGCAAAGCAGATAATGACAAAATCATTCAGTCACGAGAGAGAGTTTCCACGACATAAGAAGAATAAGCAAAGGTTAATGCAATCATCATTCAGAGCATGTGAGACTTGCAAAGACGAGGACCACTTAGGATCAGTAATGGACAGGAGGACAATGGAGCATATGGTAGCAGGTCTCATGGTGGGCATAGGTCAAATAGATATGACACAGTTAGAGATGACAGGTTCATGGATACACTAGATAGACGAGGTAGTGGATATGGGCTTTACTCTATATATTTTTCAAATAGGTACCATGGTCATCATTGCTATCATCCTTATAGGAGGAGTGGGGGATGTTGGACAAAGTATTCCCCATATTTATGATGTGTTGGATAAGAGTCACGTGGATCACCGGGAATCTTTTCTCAAGATGGACAACAATTTTTCTAATCAAGTTGTTTATATTTTGATTGACCTTTGATCTAATTATAGTTATGTTAATCTTGACCTCGTAGATAAGTGTGGTTTGAATAAAGAAGTGCATGTAGAGTCTTGGTTAGTGAAATTGGTCATAGGTACAAATAAGAGAGTTCATCATTGGGTAAGACCTTGTGCACTTGAGTTGAATGGTATGCGTACATCATCGCATTTGAATGTGCTTCCATTTGGGTCATATAGTATGTTGTTGGGTATGGAATGGTTATATCTTTATAGGACTAAGGTGGATTTTTATGACAAGGCTATTGAGTGTTTGGATGACAATGGAGAACAGAGGATCTTGTAGGGTACGAACAAGGAAACATCCATTAGAATAGTGAAAACTATGTAGGAAAAGCATAGTTGCAGGAAACAGTGTGTCTTATTTGTAGTTCATATTTCCATTCATAAACGTAAGGATGCTAAGGATGCAGAAACTTTGAGAAGGTGTCAAGTTCTATAGCAATTTTAGGATGCATTTCCTATAGAGATTCCAGAGTTACCGTCTCACAGGGAACTGGAATTTTCTATTGAATGAGTACTAGGGGCATCACCAACATTAGAGGAACCATACAATATGAGCACACAATAGTTAGTGGAATTGAAGTTGTAGTTGAAGGAAGTTCTTGAAAAGGGATAAATTAGACCAAGTGTGTTGCCTTGGGGTGCACTAGTGGTGTTTGTGAAGAGGAAGGATGGCACTCTCAAGTTATGCATTGACTACAAGAATTTGGACAAGGTAACCATCAAGAACATGTATCGATTGCTGAGGATTGATGACTTGTTTGACCAGTTGAACAGAGGAACAATGTTCTTGAAGATTGATATGAGATTATGATACCATTAGGTACACATTAAAGAAGATGACATATACAAGACTGCTTTCTAGATCAGGTATGGAAATTATGAGTTTTTTATAGTTCTTTTTGGTTTGACTAATGCTCTAGCTACATTTATGTGCTTGATGAATAGTGTGTTGTGTCCTTGTCTAGACAAGTTTATTATTGTGTTCATTGATGATATATTGATACATTCTAAGAATGAGGAAGAACATGTTGAACATTTAGTGGCAGTTCTAAGATTGCTAAGAGAGAATCAGTGGTATGCTAAGCTTAGAAAATGCAGTTTCTTTCAGATAGAGGTACATTACTTGGGACTATTGGGCAAGGGAGGCCCGCGTAATGGTTTTGGGGCTTAAAACCCACAATTTTGGGTAAAAGAGTTGTAAAAGCTCCATGAAGTGCACGGAGCATGAATTGTAACGAGTCAAGTCAAAGGGTAGTCCGCCAAAAAATATTGTAATTTAGAATAGATTGGGTCGGCTTACCCATGGTCCACAAACCATGGGAATGTATAAATAGAGCAAGGCTCTAAGGGTAGAAGGAAGTTCTATTTTTGGAATACATATGGATTTCATGTGTTTTTGAGCATGGTATATTGTCTAAGTCTGTAAGTTGAAGTTGTGGGTTGTAGTAGGAGATAGAGGCTCTGTAGCTGTGTGCACAGACCCCTACAGCTAGGTGCGCAAGGTGGAATTGGATTGTACTGAAAAGAAGATTAATAAAAGATAAGTTGTTTTGGAAATATTGCGTATTTATTAACATATCTGGATGTTTATGCTTCTGTTACATGTTTATGCATTTGGTTATGATTTATGATTGTGCGCACTAATTAAAGAGGTGAAATCAGTAAGTAAGATACATTGAACCAAGTTAGATTTGTAGTACTTACAAAACGGATCTAGGTAGGGCATCTTCGTGCTCTGTACTAGGCTACATGAAGGTTAGATTGCTACGTGGAACAGTTGGCTCGCGACCCCTCCAGACCTCATCAAGACATCCCTATGGTGTGGAAACCTGGTTCCGGCACCCTCCCATACTACCTTGGGTGAGACCTCAGTTTGCGCTCTGCGGACTGTTGTCGAAAGGGCTGGTAGTGTCGGGATTTGTTTGGCTTAAACACTTCTGAACTTGGGTCAGGTCCCATCAAGCCAACAAATGGTTTCATTGCTGAGACTGGGATCTGCCTAAGGGATGTCTGATCTCGGAACACTTGAACCCTATAAAGAAAGAGATTGAAGATTGGTTGGATCAGAAGCTTCACGAGTTCATCGTACAGGAAAACAAAACTCCATAGATATCTGAGAAGAGGTGGCTGGATCGCTACATATACACATAAATACACAAGATCTTCTTTGCGTCCTTCTCGTCAGAGCTGTATGAGTGGATCACAAGGCTAGCTGACAGTCAGGGAAGGTGCAAACTCAATCAACCATTAGTGTGAACCCCAGGGTTGGTGCGCCGGCTGGAGGAATCTGAAGATAAAATCACACAGGCAGTAGATCATTGGCTGGATTGGATAATAGGAGGGTTTATCACTGAGTTCGCAATAAACACAATAGTGAGCTACATCGAAGATGAGCAATGTTTTTTCAAGGGACCATGAGGTAAGTACATCAAATTGTTGAATACCTGGATTAAAATGTTGTTATGTGAAACACAGGTTATGCGAATCCATTGATGTCTGGGATAACGCAAACCAAAAGAGGCTACCAAGGGATCGAAGGATTAGAGAACAATCCCTTGATTTCACTTTCGCGAGAAAGCGAGGAGGAGCTAGCTACGTTCTCTCCAAGAAGTGCGGTCTAGTTCATAAAGAAGTGCATTCCTCTGTTACCACCTCCATCCATGCCATCGCCCACTTCACCAACATCAACCCCCTCTTCACCCAGCACACCTCCACCCCCTCCAAGGGTTGGAATGGCGAGTTTGATCAAGTTGCTTGTATTTAGAGGAGTGGGAAATAAGGAACCAGATCAGTTCCGGTTCATGGTAAAGGCAGTATGGGAAGCGCAAGGAGTTACAGATGATAACATTAAAAAGGCTACTTTGGTGAGCGCGCTAAAGGATCGTGCACTATCGTGGTATATCAAGCACTCCAGCGATCACCCTAATGCCAGAATAGCAGAGATCGAGGATGCATTGAACAAAGAGTTTAGCTGACCAAAATCAAAAGCTCAGTCAATCATCGGATTTAAGGAAATTGTGATGCTTCCAAGTGAGACTCCATGGGATCTGGATCAATGCCTCAAGGGTATGATCCATGAGGCTAATATGATGATTTTAGATGCACAACACTACGCATGGTTTATGGCATCCCTAAAACCGCACCTAAGGACAACACTATCACAACAGAAGATCTCAACTCAGGCTGAAGCATTAGAGATAGCAATGAGCTTGCATGAAACTCCAATACAAGATCCTAGGTTGGGAGTTCAACAAATCCACATGAAACTACAAAATCTATGCATGGAGATGCAACGCCTGAAGCAAGATAGGGCATTGCGACCGGAGGTGCGTGAAAAAGTGTGGTGTATAAAATGTAAGGGCCCGGGTCATGACAAGGATCACTGTCCCGTATTCGCAAACTATTTGGCAGGACGGGGACCAATGCCATTAAAACCAGAGGCATAGGCAGGGCCAAGTGCGGCACACGCACTCTGATGCGTAATCTGTTAGGTGGGGGGAAAGCACACAACTAACGTTTGCCATCTATTGCATAATTATACATAGGGCCCACAACAATTGTTTTATAAGTTCTGCAAATCAGTAGGACATGACGAGCGTACTTGTTGCAACTATGAACTCTTGATCGATAGGACTCTGACATACAGGATGAAAACTAAGATGTGAGGCCTCGACCCAACGGCAGGAATGGCACGAGGTGGATTTCAAGGGCAAGGACGAGGACGAGGAGGCATGGGGCCGGGAAGGGGCCGAGGGCAGTTAATTTTCTACAATTGTGGTGGACCAGATCACTACGCACGTGATTGTACTAATCCAACAAGATTGTCTTGCCCATATTGTCAGCAGTTTGATCATGAATCGGTGGATTGTCCTACATTGATAGCCCATATGTGTGAGAAAGGGGTACTCCAGCCTCCTCAGACTCAAAACATATAGATGATGAAATCCGAACCTCACGAGGAAGACCCCAATGTGAACATGATGCTTAGAAGCGACATGACCACAGGGGAATACAAGGGGAAGTAGCACAAGGAGGATACATGGGTGCATAAGGCTCCTACAAAGGAACCTGAGTTCGATTTGCAACGCATGAAGGAGAAATTTATGGAAGCTAAAAAGAGCTTCACGGAAGCCTCCACTTTAGGTGGTAAGGACCAACCATAGTCGAGGATGGATCCTTCTATGCTTACCACCTTTCTAGTGACCTGCATGAATTTTTTATGTGATAATAAGGTAGTTAAATGGTTACAGGAGTTGATAACATGATGCACAGGACAAGGTGAAACCCGCGTAGTCTGGAAGATGCGAAAACATGCATTCCACATGTAGAGAGAGATGAGATTAACTATGCAGATCGGCGATTATGAAATGGATTAGGTGATCTTGGACCTGGGATCAGATGTGAATGTATTACCTAAGAAAACCTGGGAACGCATGGGTAGCCCCACGATGCAATGGTCCCTTATTCAATTATGAATGGCAAACCAACAAAATATCGCGCCCATAGGAAGATTGCAAGGAGTGACAGTGGATATTGAGGGTGCGAGCACCCGAATGGATTTTGAAGCGATAGAAATTTTTGACGAAAACAACCCTTATCCCATGCTGTTAGGAATTGACTGGGCGACGGATATGAATGGAGTCATCAATCCGAAAAAAAGGAAGATGATATTTGAAAAGAAATCCCTTCACATAGTAATTCCGCTAGATCCGGTTGAAGGTGTGCGCTACACTGAACCTATACATGACGATGAACTGGATTGTATTTATCAAATAACATTACAAGACGAGGATCGAGTGAACCTGATAGCAAATGGTAGGATCTCATGGGAATGTGACAGTTCCTGTACTTCAGATTCAGATGAGGAGATAGAATGCTCGAAGAATCGGCTGCACGAGGTAACAACGCTAAGCTGCAACATGATGATTAAATCACTGTGGCGTGTGACATCTGAAGCAAGGGAAAGGCCACCATATGAGGGGGTAACAGGAGTGGAGGAAGTCTTAGGCAATTCTAAAAGAACAGTACTGGAACAACAACGTTATGATGCAATGAAGTGGGTGTTGCGTGCGACACTCACTCGATGGTGGACTATGCACCAAAGGACTATGGCGAAACGGCGTAGGAATGGAAGACATCTACACTTACAATTTAAACGGTTCCCCCATCACACAAGAGCTGAGTAGTTAGAATGAAATAGTCGATGCACCCACCTAGGGAAATAGGTGCGATTGGGTACTATGCAAGTACATCCTAGACTAAGAATAGCACATCAGAAACCGAGGCGGCAGCAGGAGCGACCAACCTTCCATACGACAAAATTATGCAGAATCAGGGAAAGGGTACATCAAGTGAGATGAACCAACACATGGTTCATGGAAATAACCCCAACACTGACAGAAAGAGAGGACATCAAGAGAGCAGCATAGAATTCTCGGGTTACAGCTTCTGCAGTTAGGGCAGGGTGCGCTGATCCAAGTGGATGTTGGTGGCCACCCACCTATCCCATTTGTACCCCCACAACTGTCTCTTTCAGCTTTTGCAGTTTCCTAAATTGTAGCACAGTTTACTATTTTTAGCAGTTTTTTGGGTCCCGAACTTCCGGAGTCGTTTTGAGGCCCTAAACGACGTTTTTTGGGAAATCTGGGGCGATGTTGCCTCCCAAAGTGGTAGTGCTTGGATAGATCTTTCTAATGAGCTATTGTACGCATCAAACAGAGATCGTATGCCAAAGTTACGACCCCGGGAAATTGATGTACCAATTTACCCAAACAGGGCCCACAATTTGGCGTTTCATCTTCTAGGGTTCGGTTTCGGGATGTGAAAGGTTTTCCATTGTTTCTCAACAATAAATAGGCCTTCGAGCCTCATTGTAACACAGTTAGGAGGCATGTTTCCACCACATCTCTTCTCAGAGATAAGTTACCATCGCCCTAGCTGGTTTATTTCCATTTCTGGTTGTAAGCATATTTCGGTATTTTCCGTTAATGAAATGAAGTATTATTTCCGTTGCATCTTTTTGTATATGGTTCTCTATAATTTGTTGCATTCCTATTTAAATTTTTATCAGTGGTATCAGAGTGGTCTGCTTTTTCTCTGTTTTTCTTTGCATGTCCCCAACGAGGTCGGGATATAAGGAGTTAGGGCTTGAACGAGTCGAACCTTTGCAAGACCAGCCTCGCAAATCCCAACGGCCTCCCATGGCAGATGAGAAGAAAGATGAAGGGGCAGGAGATCCTATCGAAATCTTGCTCAAAGAAGCCCTCGAGCGACAACGGAACGCGATGATGTACAACTTTGCCCACATCCTTTAGTGGCTACCCAGAAGCGACGCATCGACTTCCAACAGCTACTCTGGAAATGCCACACTGTTTAAGGTACAAGTGAATTTTGAAATCCCCATCTTCAAGGGTAAAATAGACGCAGATGCGGTAGATAAATGGTTAAATCTACTAGAAGGGTATTTTTCTGTTCATAATTTTCGAGTCGGGAAAAGATTGTTTTTTCTCTTCTCAAAGCAGCCCCCCACATCAAGGACTGGTGGGAAACCTACTGCGAGCAGAAGGATGAAAGTACAAGCTCACTATTTTCAGCCGCACCCACTTGGAATGACTTTCAGGATGCCATTAAGGAGCAGTACTACCCTGCCAAAAGCTATGAGGACAAATACATCAAATGGACCACACTGCGGCAGGGACGAGACCAAGATGTGCCAGAGTTCACAAACATTTTTCATACCCTTCGCACACAGTTGGGTATCAAATATTTTGAGCTGCATCTGGTACTCAAATACCGCGGCTGCCTACACAGATACATCCAAGAAGAGATGGAGTTCTTCAACATCTCCTCACTCGGCATAGCATACCTATAGGTGTCAAAATTGAGCAAAAGTTCAAACAGAAGAAGCGAGACTTTGGATTTGCAAATCCAAAGCCCAAAGGACAAAGCCAAGGGGGGGTGACCCAAGACAACTCGTTGAAGCCGCAAGAAAAGAAAAACACCATGAAGCTGAAGAAGGACACAGGAAAGTGGTGTGAGTTCCACAAGAGTCCCAATCATAACACAAGTGAGTGTCGGACCAAGCAGTCACTCGTGGCTGAGTTGAAGGCTTTCGAATCAGATGCATGTTCCAACCCTGAGCCAGAACCCAACAAGGGGAATGGCAAAGGGAAGCAGATCATTGATGCGGATCCCAGTGCCACTGTTGCCACTACCAAGATCCATAAAAATGAGCCCGAAAATCCAGAGGAAGGGGAGCGTCTTTTCCACTCACAGATGTGGGTGAAGGGTTCGCCGCTGCAATTCATTGTCGACAGCAGTAGCCAAAAGAACCTTATTTCAGCAAAGGTCATGAAGCGGTTGGGCCTACCGACTACACCATACCCCCAGCCGTACAGTATCGGATGGCTTCATGAAGGACGAGATCTTAAAGTTCGCCAGCAGTGTCGCCTTCCCTACAGCATCAAGCCATTCACAGACAAGGTATTGTGTGATGTTACACCTCTGGATGTTTGTGATGTATTACTAGGCCAACCATACTTGTGGAGGCGACATGCTGTGTATGAGTCAAGGCCTCGTGCTGTCATTATTTCTTTGAATAATTCATTATACAGGATACCAGAGGTAGCCCCACCTGCCGCCACATCTTTGATCACCGCTAAGAAAGGCAGTAAGCTCATCTCCCAGACTAGGAAATTCATCTGTCTGGTTCACTCCCAAATTAAGGGGAAGATTTTCATCACATCCATGACCCCCGCGAAGGGTTCCTCCATGCAGTAGCAGCAGCAAAGGGATACAGTCATGACAAGACACAGGAACAACTTCTCCTCACCCACAGGGGTACTACACAAGTTTCAGGTGGGCAACAAAGTTTGGTTGCATTTGGTTGCATCTGCAGAGAGAACACCTTACCAGAACCCATCAGAAACTGAGACCACTCCGACATGGTCCTTACACCAGTACCAAGGCTACGAGTAATAATGCTTTGAAGCATAGCATTCCTCCATTCCTTTGCTTGCACCAAGTGATCAATGTGGACTGTCGTCGACCATGCTTCCCACCATTTCTGAACACATCAGAGATTGCAGAACAGCTCACCAAGGACCAAGCTTAGTAGATGGAGAAACTCAACGCAATGGGGACCATTGCTTCCTAAGGGGGGAGGAATGATCCAGGTGGATGTTGGTGGCCACCCACCTATCCCATTTGGACCCCCACAACTGTCTCTTTCAGCTTTTCCAGTTTCTTAAATTGTAGCACAGTTTACTATTTTTAGCAGTTTTTCGGGTCCCGAACTTCCGGAGTCGTTTTGAGGCCCTAAATGAATTTTTTTGGGAAATCTGGGGCAACATGGGTCCATGGACCGATGTTGCCTCCCAAAGTGGTAGTGCTCGGAAAGATCTTTCTAACGAGCTATTGTACGCATCAAATGGAGATCGTATGCCAAAGTTACGACCCCGGGAAATTGATGTACCAATTTACCCAAACGGGGCCCACAATTTGGCGTTTCATCTTCTAGGGTTAGGTTTCAGCATGTGAAAGGTTTTCCATTGTTTCTCAACAATAAATAGGCCTTTGAGCCTCATTGTAACACAGTTCAGAGGCATGTAGCCACCACATCTCTTCTCAGAGATAAGCTACCATCGCCCTAGCTGGTTTATTTCCATTTCTGGTTGTAAGCATATTTCGGTATTTTCCATTAATGAAATGAAGTATTATTTCCGCTGCATCTTTGTGTATATGGTTATCTCTATAATTTGTTGCATTCCTGTTTAAATCCGGATCATGCGAAGAATGGGGTAAAGGAATTAAGCAGTTATTGGAAGCCATTCGGAAAGGGAGATTGAAGCTTCGCGAACTTCATGAAGATTGGGCACGACTGAGGCAGGAAAGCATAACATTGAATGATGAAATATGCAAGCTAGACACCAAAGATGGGAAAGTAGGGCGTAAGAAACTAAGCATGATGGGGCCTAGTCTAGGAGTTGCGACTCTGCTAACTTGGCTGCGATCGCACCTTCCTAAACAAAAGAATGTCCCATACCAAGATGAACATGACTCACTAATGGATGCAAGGGTAGCTGCAGGGTGCCCGTAGCCTGAGCTAGCAGGGGAATTGAAGCTTCGTACTGAGGGTGCGAACACCTGACTATTTGTAGGAAGCATAGTCTCAGCACTCCAAACAGTTGAAAGGAGGTGCGGGGCTATAAACGAGTCTGCAGGAGAACTGTGCGGAAAGTTAGGTCCGCGCAAGAACAGTAGGTCGCAGGGATCGCGTTCGCACATCCAGGACTACACTGTTGTGTGGGTAGGTGGGGAGGTGATTGTGGATGTCACTATTCATGAAAAGAGGTCCAATTTAAGGCAGAAAGGAGCAGGCGACAGGCCATTAAGACACGAATTAAGAGCTAGATTCGGGGAGATCTGCTGCCAACAAGATATTAATGACTAAAAAATGGAGGGAAGGGTCGAATTCGAATTGAACAGGTACTATAAAATTCTTTGGGGTAGCCGTGAAGCAACCCTTGGTTGGTTGAAAACTTAGACGGTAAAGAGAATTGAGCACCAAGCTACCCTACCATCTGTGAATGCACAATCTAGTATAGACATGCTGACGGTTGCCTGAACCAGAGTGCAATTTGCAGAAGTTAATTGAGAACCTTGCGTGGCCCAGGATGAGCCCGGAGAGACAACAGATCCACCAGAGGTTCCAAAGTCCCAATGCACGCCACAACCACAGAAAAGAAAGTAGCCAATGGGGCTGGTCCGGGTATCACCACGGAACCCACATTTTGGGAAACTCTCAATGGCAGAGAAGGGAAAAACTGTCACTGTTGAAACAAATGAGGAGGAGGAAGAATTGCAAACCCTGATTGCCCAAATTGAAGCACAAGACAACGAGGCAGAGAATGTTTCCTAGGTAGTTTCGGCAATAACATTAACCCCCTACATGTCCCCTTGGCAAGGGACAGCCAAGATACCGAAGGACCTAGAGGCCATAAAGAATGAGCTCTAGACCCACTTCTTCTGGATGAAATAAGGATGGAAGGTTCACCACAAGGATGGATACCTAGTATAAAGTTCGAAGAATGGGACCTTGCGGACAGCGAGAAGTTTCCACAGCTAGCCACGGAGCAATTAGGATAGCAGAAATGGTTACGTTGTGTAGAGAAATTTGGGTTACTACATCTGCGATGGATACCTCATTACCACCGCGCGTCCATCACGATCTTTGTCATTTGACAGCTACTGTGTCTCGTACATGATGGGTATCTCTGGTTGAAGGAGCCAATTCCCAGCATGGCTGACTTAATTCATCAAATTTCTCGGCTTTCTACCAAAGGAAATAATCCCATAGCCATAGCCAGAGAAAGCAGTGACTTAGGCCTAGCAGAAGCAATGAAGGCCAAATATAAGCTGGAAAAAAGGAAAAGAGGGTATGTGATAGTGAACATCAAGGACAAAGGGGTGTGTGTCGCCACCCAACTACTAGCTAGAAAGCTCATGACGAAATTTCGCGCAGATGAGGTGCCAGAGTTTGTGATTGCATTGATCGAACAGTGTGCGGAGGGAGTCCAATTCAACTGGGCACAGTTTCTCTGTGACGAATTTTTGATCAATTGTCGGGAAGCCCAAGAGCATGGTAAGACCTTCCATTACGCGTGGCTACTATTATCCATATTTTTGGTTGTAGGGGAGCTATCGTTTAAGGATAGTCAATTTCCCACTATTAAGAAGGACCTGCCTGAAGCCGCGAGGTTCACCTCGCTCTGGGATTTTCCACTGTGCAGGGATGGATCAAGGGATGAAATGCTTTGGGAAAGGCTGGGATGGTACAGAGAGGGTCTAAGGGATACCTGACATTCTCTCTGAGAGTTTCACAAAGTTTGGATGACATGCAACCGTGTTTATGAACTTCTACAGGAAGTCTGCAGGGGTTTCTACAGGAAAGTCCTGTAGGTCTTCTACAGGATGTTCTGTAATTCTTCTACAGGATGTTTACGAATTGGATTTTTGAGGATGGATGGTTGATGGAAGATGCATGGATGGTTATGGAGGTAGGATGGGGGTCTGAAGTAACCTAGGAACTGATGGATGGAGTGATGAGATGATATGTGGAAGGCTGATTTGGCTTTAAGGTAGTTGAGGCAACAATGGAGAAGAAGGTAGGGTGACGTGGCAAAAGAGAAGATGGGAGATGAGGGAACAGACTTGGTGATGGAGGAGCTGATCTGAACGAGGAGGTGATGAAGGTGATAGAGATGCCCTGCACAATGCTTATTCAAACAAATCAATGAATTCTTGCAAACAAACCAAGTCCTAGCTAACTCAATCCAACTGTTAATGAATGAGTAAACAGCAGCCTTGTTTGAAAACAGAACCATATACATCACATGAGAAAGAACATGCCAAAAGATCTAAATGCATACAAACTCCTACCAATCTATTATAAACATGAGAAGCTACTTGAACCATCAAAAGAAACCTAAGTAACAAAGCACGAATTAAATCTAAAGAGCAGATTTTATTTCAAGAACGCAGCAAACACATAAATATAAACAAGGGAGGTACTGGGCGCGTGAGATGGGCCCAACCCCAAGAACTACAGCCTCCCAAGAACCATTTAGAGCTGGTGCAAAGCTGGATCCATCTTTATTAATCAAGAAATGAAAAGTACATCAAAACTGTCCATAAGGAGAGCTTGAGAATGAGCTGAAAGCAAAGCTAATCCATGGCCTAAAAATCGAACTACAAGGGTGAGCCAGATCAAGGTCTTTTGGATAGTCATGAAGGAAAGCATTCAGACTTCGATCGATCACACGCTGCAGTTGTCTCCGACAGTATACAACAATTTGTAAAGCATGGTATAATTCAAGGCGGATATAACAATGTAAACATTGAAACGGGAACTATAAACTCAAAACGAGAACTCTGGCCAAAAAACCCTGTAAAAACATCAAAAAATGTGGTAAAAGCGAAAAGTGTTGATGTTGGAATAACACCTTTTTTTTTTAGGGTAAATTTTCAACATGTTTTAAAAATGGCAGTGAAAACCAATTTTTTGTGCAAAAAATGTCCAAAACACACCCTCAAAATGGAAAGTGTTGATGTTCCAATAACACTTTTTTTTCAATGGTAAATTTTTTGCAAAAAACACCCTAAAAATGATAAGTATTGACGTTGGGATAACAATTTTTTTTCAATGGTAAAATTTCAGTGTTTCGAAATAATGGTGTAAAAGGTTTTATCATGACCTCGAAAAATATTAAAATTTCAAAAGAATAATGAAAACATAAAATAAAATAAAATAAATAAAGAAATTAAAAAATGAAAAAACACAAAACAAAAAAAGTTTAAAAAAATAACAAAACATAAATTAAAATATATGCTAAAAAAAAAAATCCAAAAAAATCAAACTTAAAAAAAAAAAACAAACAAACAAACAAACAAACAAACAAACAAACATGAATCATAAAAATGTTAAAAAAAAACAAAATTAACCTATAAAAGATAAGAATTAAAAACTAAAAATAAAACTTAAAAATTATAAACAAGTAAATAGTAAGAAAAACATATTGAAAAAAAAATGGAAGGAAAAATGTTATCTTGTAAACAATAAAAAAAAATCAAGTTGTTTTATTTTTCTTTTATTAAATGTTGATTACTTAAAAAAACAAATATAATGCTATATATAAAAAAGACAAAATAAATAAATAAATAAATTATCTCATAAACCATAAAATAATTTGAAAAAAAAATAAAAATTTAAAAATATATATATAAAATTAAGTAAGTTAAAATAGAAAAATTTAAAAAAACATTAACAAAAACTATGAAAAAAAAAAAACAAAAAAAAAATTAAAACAAACTAGATTAAAAGAAAAAATAGAAAATTAACAAAAAAAAATTAAAAACTAGTAAAATTAATATTAAAAACATTTAAAAATAAACCAAAATAAACACAATTATAAAACAAAAAACTACAAAAATTTTTAAAATATATGTATCTTTTCAAGTTTTATATATATATATATTTATATTTAAGAAAGTATGTATTTTTCATATATATATATATATATATATATATATATATATATTAAGCCCTGTCTCTTTAATTTAAAAATAAAAAGATTTAAATTTAAATTTAAAACTATTTCTTTTACACTATTTTTTTTTTATTTCAAAAAAAAATTAACAATGTTTTTTTTAAACAAATTTTTATTTTTATTTTAAAAAATTACATTATTTTTTTAAGCAACTTTTTTTTATTTTATATTTAAAAAAATGAAATTCCACCCCCCGGTTGCCCTTAGTGGCACGGGCCTGCACACAGGCCCCTCCGCCCACAACCACGCCACCACCGGCGGCCGAGGGATGGGGAGGCGATTCTCGCAAACCCCTCTGCCCACGGCCGCTCCACCACGGGCAGCGGGGGGGTGGGGAGGCGATTCCTGGGGTGGTGGCACAGCTATGGGCGGAGGGGTCTACGTGTAGACCTCTCCGCCCACGGTTGCGCCACCAAGGGCAACCGAGGGCAGAATTTTTTTTTCTATATATATAAAATATATATATATTTTAAACTAATGTAAATTTTTTTTTTAAATAAAAATAAAAATTTGTTTAAAAATACATTGTTAATTTTTTTTTGAAATAAAAAAATGGTTAAAAAAATAGTTTTAAATTTTTTTATTTTTTTATTTTTTTAAAATTATATATATATATATAAAATGAAAAATACATATTTTCTTAAACTTTAATTTTTTTTTTTTTTTTTTTTTTTTTTTTAACTTGAAAAGATACATATATTTTAAAATTTTCATAGTTTTTTGTTTTTTTTGTGTTTATTTTTGTTTTTTTAGTTTATTTTTAAATGTTTTTAATATTAATTTTACTAGTTTTTTAAATTATTTGTTGTTAATTTTCTTTTCTTTTTTTAATATAGTTTGTTTTTTATTTATTTTTTTCTAGTTTTGTTAATGTTTTTTAAAATTTTTCTATTTTTAATTACTTAATTTTATATATTTTTTTTAAATTTTTTTTTTCAAATTATTTTAGGGCTTATGAGATAATTTTATTTTTTTATTTTTATTTTTTTATATAGTTTTATATTTGTTTGTTTAAGTAATCAACATCTATAAAAAGAAAAATAAAATAACATGAAAATTCGTTAAGTAATCATAATTTCAAAAAAAATGGACATAATACATTTTAAAGTGTGAAGCCTAAGTCCTCTAAAAAAATGTATACTACATCAACACTTTGCATCAACACATTTCAAAATTAGCATGAAAATCACCAACATTTAAAAATAAATATTTATATTTGATACATAAGAAAATTTAAAGCGTAAATCATATGCTCCGAAAAGAAAGAAGTATATTCTACATCACCACTTTTCAAAATCGGGTCACGTTTTTACTACCCCTACATAACGGGTAATCGTATCGGTTACTTAAAGTGCCAAAAACTATGCTCTAAAAAGAATATGTGTGTTCTGCATCGCCCCTTTTTGAAATCAAGTCACTTTTTTGCTATCTCTACAAAATGGGTAACTGTATCAGTTCTCGTTTCAAAGTTTACGTTGTTATATGCATAATCTGCATATCCAGGCGAGAAAGGATCCAACCTGAAGATGGGTAAAGTTTATGTTTATTGCAACGGATGATGCAATTTTTGAAGTAATGGTGGCATGGTCCCCATAGTGGCACGTGCCGGACTTGAAGGAACTGGAAAATCTTGCAGAACAGTAGTCGAAGAGGGAGCACAAGCTGCGCCTCGTGAAGCTGGCAAAGAGGTAGCGCTAGGAACAGGAAGCAGCTACACAACAGAAGACGGATAAGGTAGCAGCAACAGTACAGACGGTAGAACCCACAAGCAGACCTACCACAGAGACCGAGGAAGGTTAGGGTATGTCCACGAAGCAGGACATCCAATGGGAGGTTGAGGTAGAGGACCATACCACAATAGTGTCCCCACTCAAGAGGTCGCGAGGTCAGGATAAGCCAACCACCCAAAAGAAGACAAAGACAACAAAGAATCTCAGGGAGCCAATCTTGATAGGGGTGACTAGGCACGCGAGGGCACCAAGGATTATCTAGAAGAATTGATGACGGAGCAGACCACTGTGTTGGGGGCGCTCTAGGTGCACTTGCAGGCACTACAGGTGCAACCCCTAGGAATGATGCCACCACGTCTCATGGAAGGTGTAGCCAAAGTCGAGCAGATGGTGCGTGCCCGCACAGCACACACTCTGGTGTTACTAAAAGGCGTCGTCTTAATAGAAGCTAAAGGTGACATAAGGGATTTGGGATTGAATTTGGCTGACCTTCCCAGAGACATGTTATACCAGCTATACGATGGGGTAACTGCTGAGCCACGTGCCAGGGAGGGCCGCACCCTCCAAGTTTGGAGTGAACAGAAGGTCAGTTTGGACCAACTCAGCCTGTAGCGTGACAACCTAGTTGGCCAAAAACATGAATTGAAACAAGCAGTGGAAGAGGCCTGTAGTAGCATTCCAGAGTTGGCCATGCCGGCGGCACTCCCCACGATGAAAAAAATTCACTATCTAGCAGCTGGAGTCCGCAGAACTCAAGAGGAGGCCGCGAAGGTCCGGTTGGAGATGGACTTGCAAATCACAGATCTACGATTGTAGGGACGAGCCTCTACACCCCCGGAAGTCAAAGAGTAGCGCCACCACGCCATTCAAGCTGGGTTACAAGAGATTGAGCATGCTTGCACAAGAATGTTGGATCAGTCCCTCGTCACGCTCCCTTCACTACAGGAGGACTCGACGCTACAACAGTTAGAGACAGAAGTGTGGGAATTACAGCAGGCCTATGACAATGTCCTGGGAACCGCGCCAACGGTTGCCCTTACTCAGCGATTGGCAAAAATGAGGGAGACCCAGGCTCTCAAGGCACAAGTGGACACCGCACATCAGAAGGAGGCAAAGCGTAAAGAATGTATCCAATCTTGGCTCGAGGAGGCCTTCACCATTTCTGCCATGATCGTGGGGACGTTGGCCCAGATGCAAGATACCTATGCGCAAAGAAAAAAGGGTGCCTGTGACAATGATGCCCCTGAGAGTCGCACACAATTGATACAACGGATAGTGCAGGAATGTGTGTCAGACGTCCACGAAGCGCAGAAGTTGATGGATGGACTCAGAGCGAAGATCACCACACCAGCAAAGTCTCGAGACGAGTCACGATAATTTTTTTGGGGGTTTGTTGGGCAGGGGAGGCCTCACGTAATGGTTTTGGGGCTTAAAACCCACAATTTTGGGTAAAAGTGTTGTAAAATCTCCGCGAAGTGCGCGGAGCACGAATTGTAATGAGTCAAGTCAAAGGGTAGTTTGCCCAAAAATATTGTAATTTAGAATAGGCTGCGTTGGCTTACCCATGGTCTGCGCGGGAATGTATAAATAGAGCAACGCTCTAAGGGTAGAAGGCAATTTTGTTTTTGGAATACATATGGATTGCATGGGTTT
Organism: Pinus tabuliformis; assembly: GCA_031772625.1. Lineage (NCBI taxonomy): Eukaryota > Viridiplantae > Streptophyta > Pinopsida > Pinales > Pinaceae > Pinus > Pinus tabuliformis. Next base: position 84,989,876 of record CM062815.1, on the reverse strand, counting down.
CTGAGCATAGTATATTGTCTGAGTCTGTAAGTTGAAGTCGTGGGTTGTAGTAGGAGATAGAGGCTCTACAGCTATGTGCGCAGAGGCCTGGTAGAGTTTGTAGCTATGTGTGTGGACCCCTGCAGCTAGGTGCATAGGGTGGAATTGAATTGTACGAAACAGAAGATTAATAAAAGATAAGTTGTTCTGGAAATATTGTGTATTTATTCATAGATCTAGATGTTTATGCCTCTATTATATTTTTATGCATCTGGTTATGATTTAAGATTGTGCACACTAATTAAAGAGGTGAAATCAGTAAGTAAGAAACGCTGAACCAAGTTAGATCTGTAGTACTTCCAAAAAGGATCTAGGCAGGGCATCATTGTGCTTTGTATTGGGCTACACGAAGGTTAGACTGCTACATGGAACAGTTGGCTCGCGACCCCTCTAGACCTCATCAAGACATCCCTAGGGTGTGAAAACCTTGTTCCAGCACCCTTCCATACTACCTCGGGTGAGACCTGAGTTCGCGCTCCGCGGAGTGTTGCCGAAAGGGCCGATAGTGTCGGGATTTGTTTGGCTAAAACAATTCTAAACCTGGGTCAGGTCCCATCAAGCAAACAGAGACATGTAGTTTGCAAGGAAGGCATAGTAGTGGAGCTAGAAAAGATAAAATCTATTATGGAATGGGAAGATATTAGGAATGTGAATGACGTAAGTTCATTTATGGGGTTAGAAAGTTATTATAGGAGGTTCACCAAGAATTTCTCAAATATTGCTCATCCTATTACATCGTTGCAAAGGAAAGGTAAGGAATTTGAATGGATGGAGGAATGTGTAGTAATTTTTGAGCAGTTGACAAATTCTCTAGTTCTAAACATTGTATATCTGGATAAAGAATTTGTGGTGTGTACAGATGCCTCCAAGAGAGGACTTGGTGGAGTCTTGTTGTAGGAGGGATAGGTGGTATGTTATGAATAAAGGAAACAGAATGAGCATGAGCAGAATTATGTTACACATGGTCTTGAGTTGGTAGTGATTATCCATTGATTGAAGATGTGGAGACACTATCTTCTTGTGAGGATGTTTGTATTGATGACTGATCATCATGGATTGAGATACTTATTTGAACAACTAAACATGAATGCCAAACAATCTAGATGGTTGGTCATGATCAGTGAGTTTGACTTTAAGACCAGGTACATTAAAGGGAAAATTAATAGGGTGACATATTCTCTTAGAAGAAGAGTGTATACAAACAATATAACAACTATGAGTTCATATGGGACGAGTTTACAAGATCGAATCTTGCAGGTAGGATAGTAGGATGATAGGTCTAGAGAGGATAAGCATAGGTTATAGCAAGATACATGTGATCAGGATGTTGACTATCATCTCATAGTGGATGGTTTGGCTAGATTTAGGGACACGATCTATGTGCCAAACAATGGTGAGCTCAAGAAGCTTATATTGAGAGAATTTCATGCAAAGTAATATTCAGATCATAAAGGATATCAGAAGACATTGACAGTGGTGAAGAAGTTCTATTATTGACCAAATTTGAAGAAGGAAGTGGTAGATTTTGTGGTTAGGTGCTTAGATTATCAATAGGTAAAAGCAGGGTGTAAGAATCTAGGTCGATTACTACAGCTAATTATGATTCTAGAGTGGAAATGGGAGGTCATTTCCATGGATTCAATTACAAGTTTTCTGAGGACATCTAAATAGCATGATTCTATCATGGTTGTTGTGGATAGGTTGAAAAAGGTAGCACACTTCATTCCAGTTAAGTCTACTTATTCATCTAATGATGTAGAACGTGTCTTCATTAGAGATGTAGTAACATTGCATGGTGTTCGAACTAAGATTTTGTGAGATAGGGATTCCAAGTTCACTTCAAAGTTTTGGAGGGAGTTATTTGCAAGTTTCGATATAGAGTTGGCCTTCAACACAACTTATCATCTGCAAATAGATGGAAAAAAAGAGAGGGCCAACAAGGTCTTGGAGGACATGTTAAGGATGTATGTGATGCATTAGCAGTGGAAGTGGAAAGGGTATCTTTTACTGGTTGAGTTTGCATACAAAAATGGGTATCAGGAGTCATTGATGATGAGTCTATTTAAGGCACTCTATGGGCAGAGTTGTAATACTCTTATAATTTGGAGTGATCTAGTGAACATGGTATTGATAGGACCAGATAATTTGGAAGAGATGGAATAGGAAATTCAGATAATCAAGAAGAATCTAAAGGTAGCACATGCCAAGAAGAAAATTTATGCAAATCAACAAAGGTTGTTTAAGGAGTTTCAAGTTAGGGAACATGTGTACTTGCGCATCAAGCCCAAAAATAGCTCCTTAAGGATTGGTTCATGTGAAAAGCTGGTATCTCGGTACTATGGGCCTCTTGTGATCGTTGAGAGGATTGGACCAGTGGCCTATAGACTTGTACTGCCTCTGATAGTTAAAGTCCATGTTTTTTTCCATGTTTCATTGCTTAAAATATATGTGAAATATGTTGATCCTGTTATCGATCAATCCATATTATAGGTGGATCCAGAAGGAGAATTCCAGCTGGAACCTTAGTTCTTTTTACAGAGAAAGATGCTCATGCTTTGGAACTAAGCAACCGATCAAGTTAAATTGTAGTGGAATCTCTTTGGGCCCAATGAAGCTACATGGGAGATGGCTTATCAGATGTGGGCTATGTATCTTTCCTTGTTTCCCAATTGAGGAAAAATATTTTTTCTATATGTATATATGTATATGGATGTAAATACCACCATGAGTTGTGTTATAAAGCTCCAATAAGTGGTACGAGTGTCATGTTGTTATGTTTGTCATATTGGTTTTCTTTTTAGCAGGTTGTTCATTGTAAATACTGGAATGAGATAAGTTATAAAGCTCCATGGGAATTATATTTTTCTTTTCAACAGTCTTGCTAGTTGTAGGTTTCATTGAACACCAAGGATGGTGTTCCCCTAAGGGGGAGGGGTTTGAAACATCCCCGGGTTAAAAATATGCATAATAAAGATAATAAAGGAAAAATAATAACCAAGGTCATGGGACACATGTTCCAAGCTTAATGTTGGGAAAAAACATAATGATGAGGATCATTTGTGATTAATTAATGGCTATGGAAATTGACAAATACAATGGCAAAGGCTTTAGAAAGGAATGAGAAATTAATTGTCATTTTTTTATGAAAATAATGGAAAATAGGAAAAAAGGAAGGTGAAAGGTCATAGATTTCATGTCAGGAGGAAAATGAAGAAAAGATAATGAAGAATGAAGAAAATAAAGGCCTCATTGATAAAAAGGATTATAGGATCATTTCACAACCTTTTGTTAATTTTAGCTTGGAGCTCTCTCTTCTATTCTCTCTCTCATACTCTTGGACACTTAGAGTTTTCTTAGAGCACTCTTGGAGGAGTGTGAAATAATTTGGATTTGGAGCAAGTAGGCAAAGGAAAAGTAAGAAAGTGCAAGATGATAGTGAGATCAACAAATACAATAGGTTTTCTTTGCAAGTACTGAATTTCGTGTATGCTTTCCTTGCTAGTTTTGGCATGCATGTGGCTTCCTAGTTATGACTTGTCATTGACATGGAGGATTGCTTATATTGATAGTGGATTTTCCTAGCCTTTCCATTTCCTTGATAACCATGGTGTTGTGTTTTTTATCATTTGTTTTCTGGTTGGTGCTCATGTTCCTTTAATTGTGGGTTGAGTTACTTGTTCTTGGAGCCGTGACTGGAAAAATGTCTTTGAAGCCCCATAAAATCTTGCATCGAGTTACTAGTCCTAGAAGCCTTGGTTGGACAAACACTCTCAAGCCCTTGATGGGTTGAATTATTAGTCCTAGAAGTCTTGGTTAGACAAACTCTCTGGAGCTTGGTGAAAGTTGTGCGTTTAGTTAAAATTCCTGGAAGCTAGGTTGGAACAAACATTCTAGAGCCCTGAACAACTTGGATAGAGACTGATCTAGTGATGGTTAGTGATGTTTGACCGTGAGGTGGAATCACTCATTGAGGGTTGAGGCAGTTTGGTCTATGGAAGCCTTGGTTTTGTTTTCTTGGTTTATTCCATGAGATCCCACATTCATGCTCGGAATATGACAAGGGGATGATTGAGTGAAGAGAGATTTGGTTCAACCCAATCTATGGTTAGGGGGTATGTGGAATTCCTTTACTTGGTTGGATTTTCATATTTTAATAGAGCTCTTTCCTCTTATGTTTTTTTATAAATGTACTTCTTTTTATATGTCTTTGATGGGTGTTCTATTGTTGTTATTTATCTAGATATATGTTGGTTATAAGTATGGTTTTATGACAGTATCAAGTTATGGATCTCATCATGTTTTGGTTAGTAGATTAAATGTTAATGAATGAATGAAATAATAGATAATAATGTAGCTAATGTAAGAGAGTATCTGACCTTCTTGATAATTCTTAGATAAGTATGAGGTCCCTATGTTCAGATGGGTTTTTATGACCAATACATTACATGTTCATGATGTGTTTGGAAAAATGCTTGTCATGGTTAGGATGTGTCAGCTCATGTTCTTCTACATTTTTACATTAGAGGAATTGTCTTCTTGTTATTTATCATTTATGAGAATTTAATTAAGTTTTGGGTAGAGTCCTGAGTCCTAGCGCTGAAAAAGTGGCTTAGAATTGAGGGTCGCATGGAGGCCTTGTTGTGGGAGAGACTCAAGGGTTTTAGTCACGTGGAAGGTTTTTCATGGGAGTGAATCGGGGTTTGGTTTAGTCAAAATGCAAGTTAACTCAGTTTTTGGGAACCTAGAGTGGTTGGTTAGCCTCTGGGGTTCCTGTAGCTCGTGAGGAAGGTCAATTTGGTTTTGGTTTGTCGATTCCACTTCCTTAACTCTACTTGGGGAGTTGAATCATATCATAGTAACTCTTTGTCACATGCTTATCCCGATGGACAAGTTAGCTTGGGTAAATGTGGGGGGAGTGTTACACTATTGGAGAAGAGAAAGAAATTTGACTAGGTTGAATTATGCCTGCCTCTAGCATTTCTCCAACCATACGTTCAATTTCACTCTTTTGGTAATAAATATATTTGTAAGGTCTGATGCTTAGAGGAACACTTCCTGGAGTCAAGTGAATAACATGATCATGATCATCAATAGGTGGGAAACATTTGAGAGTCTCAAATAACTTAGAATGTTTATCCAATACTCTTTGGAGAATTGGAGAAATGGATGATTTCGATGTTTGAACATCTAGTGAGCACAATTGTGCAATTATATCTCATTGTTCATTTTTAAAAATATTTTTTATTCCATTAGAGCTTATTATCTTCTTTAGTTTCCTTATGATACCCCTTAATTCAATTTCCTTTCCTTCCAAGAAAATTTTAGGAAAAGTTCTTGAACATCACAAATTATCATTCCCAAATATTGTAACCATTTAGACTCCTAATTGTTACATAGTCTTTTGTCGCACTCCCTCTCTCATATCCTGAAGTGTCAAAATGACGAAAGATGTCAATGTGTTCATCATTAAGCATATTTAGAATAATCCTTGAAGAAAATAAGAAAAACATGTCTTAAAATATTTCTGAAGAAACTTGTCAAAAACCTTGTTTTCAGGATCAATGCTTTTTGCATCACTAGTGACCCGTGCTGGTACCTTGTTGCACTATACTATCCTAGCCTTGCTAGTGCAGCTTCTATTAGGAAAACCCATGCTGAAATGCTTTAGGAATTTTTTCCTAAAAGTGGAGGAGAAGCTTCTCTTACCAGAAGTCTTGAGAACGACGAGCTGGTTACAGGTGAATGAGGATTGGAACGTGACCTCCCATTCTTGGTCCTTGATCCTACTTTCAAGGATATTTCCATTGAGATGTGGAACCTCTCCCTACTTTTATGGATCCTTTTTCTCCCTCGCCTTCCCTATAAATAAGATCCCTAATATCCACTACTGATTGGCTATTGCTTGGTTGCCTTCCTATTGATGAATTATTCCCAAATGTTGCCCATTTTCCTTAGGAGAAAGGAGTGCTTGAAGGTTAAGGCTAGGAATTGGAAACTCACTTAAAGGAGGTTATGAATAAATGATCCATTCCATAATAAAGTAATATAGGTTATGAATAAATGGTCCATCAACAAAATTTTCATGACTGGATAGAATCACTAATAGATGACGAACCTAAGATATCTATTTCTATTGTGAATGGAAAAATTATATCGATACAATACACTATCGTCAATCCAGAATAAGAGATAAATGAATTTTTGGATTGGCGCTATATTAGGACGAGATGTTAGATGCATCGATAGAAAATCATAGGCTTATTTGTAACAATATAACAATTCGAATAGTTGTCATCTTTGTATGGAATCACTTGGAAACGAGGTTTACATGGAGAGTATATAAGAAAATAAGGATAATGTTGAGCCAAGGTCATTTGATCTGAATATGAAATGATGTCATAATCCGTATCCATGAAACCCATTATGTAAACTACTGCATAATTTTAGACGACTTTTTGAATATCCCTCCCTAATCTCGAATCATGATCAAGATGTGATTATGAATAGTCATTAACTCAAATGATATGATAAGAATAGGTATTGAATTGGATCGACTCTTTTTGTATAGAATACACTCAATGTAATCAATTAATTGATATTGATTAGGTACTTAACTAATCCAGATTTAAATAGGAATGTAATAAAGTACAGAAATAACCATAAATACAGAGATTCAGTGGAAATAATACTTCATTTCATTAATGTAAAATACTGAAATATGCTTACAAACATAAATGGAAATAAACCAGCTAAGGTGATGGTAGCTTATCTCTGAGAAGAGATGTGGCGGCTACATGCATCTAAATTGTGTTACAATGAGGCTCAAAGGCCTAATTATTGTTGAGAAATAATGGAAAACCCTAAACATCCAACAACCTAACCCTAGGAGATGAAACGCCAAATTGTGAGCCCCGTTCTGGGTAAATTGGTACATCAACTTCCTGGGATCATAACTTTGGTATACAATCTATGTTTGATGTGCACAATACCTCATTAGAAATATCTATCCAAGGAATACAACTTTGGGAAGAGTTACATTAGTCCATGCACCCATGTTGCTCCCAGGTTTCCCAAAAAGCATCATTTAGGGCCTCAAAATGACTCCAAAGTTCAGGACCCAAAAAATTGCTAAAAATAGTAAACTATGCTACAATTAAGGAAACTGAAAAACTGAAAGAGTTAGTTGTGGGGGTCCAAGTGGGATAGCTGGGTGGCCACCAAAATCCATATAGATCATTCCTCCCCCCTTAGGAAGCAATTGTACCCATTGCATTGAGTAGAGATGCTTCAGAAGTCAGATCAGACGAATACTTGACCTGACAGTGCAACGATACCCCTGTGGGTGAGGAGAAGATGTCCTTGTCTTCTTTCATGACTGTATCCACCTACTTCTACTGCTACGTGGAGGAACCCTTTGCGAGTTTCATGGATGTGGCGATGATCTTCCCCTTACTTTGGGAGCGAACCAGATAGAAAATGAATTTCCTAGTCTGGGAGATGAGTTTGTTGCATTTCTTAGCAGTGATCAAAGAGGTGGCAGTAGGTGGGGCTACCTCTGGTATCCTATATAATGAATTATCCAAAGAAATAATAATAGCATGAGGCCTTGACTCATACACAACATGTTTCCTCCATAAGTATGGTTGGCCTAATAGTACATCACAAACATCAAGAGGTGCAACATCACATAATACCTCATCTATGAAGGGCTTGATGCTGTATGAAAGGCAGCACTACTCGCGGACTCAAGGATCTCGTCCTTGGTGAAGCCACCCGATACTGTACAACTGCGAGTGTGGTGTATTCGACTGTCACAACTGCTTCACAACCTCTGCTGAAATGAGGATCTTTTGGCTCCCATTGTCAACAATGAATTGTAGTGGTGAACCCTTCACCCACATTTGTGAGTGGAAAAGGCATTCCCCCTCCTCTGGATATTTGGGCTCATTCTTCTAGACCTTGGTAGTGGAAACAGTGGCGTTAGGCTCTGAATCAATTATTTGCTTCCCCTTGTCGTTCCCCTTGTCATGTTTTGACTCAAGGTCGGAACATGCATCTGATTCTGAAGCCTTCAACTTGGCCACCAGTGACTGCTTGGTCCGACACACACTTGTGTTATGAGTGGGGCTCTTACGGAACTCACGCCACTTTCCTGTGTCCTTCTTCGACTTCGCAGTGTTGTTATTCTCTTGTGGATTCGACGGGTTGTCTTGGGTCACTCCGACTTATCTTTGTCATTTGGACTTTGGATTTGCAGATCCAAAGGCTTGCTTCTTCTGTTTAAACTTATGCTTGATCTTGACAGCATATTGGTATGTCGTGCCAAGTTAGGAGATGTTCAAGAACTCCATTTTGTCTTGGATGTATCTATGTAAGAAGCTGCAGTATTTGAGTACCAAACACAGCTTAGAATCCTTAGTACCCAACTTTGTGCGAAGGATATGAAAAATATTTATGAACTCCCTTCCTTGCCGTAGCGTGGTCCACTTTATGTATTGTCCTCATAGCTTTTGACAAGGTAGTACTACTCCTTGATGGCATCCCAAAATGAATTCCAAGTGGAAGCAGCTGAAAACAACGAGTTTGTACTTTCATCCCTCTGCTCGCAGTAGGTTTCCCACCAGTCCTTGACGTGGGGAGCTATTTTGAGAAGTGCAAAAGTGATCTTTTGTTGGTTGGAAAAATCATGAATAGAAAAACCCTTCTAGCAGATTTAAACATTTATCTATGACATCTGCATCTATTTGACCCTTGAATATGGGGATTTCAAAATTAACTTGTACCTTAAAGGGTGTGGCATTCCTAGAGTAGCTATTGGAAGCCAATGCATTGCCTCTAGGTAGTCGCTGAAGGATCTGGGTGAAGTTTTCCATCATCACGTTCCTTTGTCACTCGAGGGCTTCTTCGAGCAAGATTTTGATAGGATCTCCTGCCCCCTCGTCTTTCTTTTCATCCACCATGGGAGGCCATCGAATTTGCAAGGATAGTCTTGCAAAGGTTCGACCAGTTCAACCCCTAACTCCTTATATCCCGACCTTGTTGGGGACATGCAAAGAAAAATAAAGAAAGAGCAGACTGCTCTGATACCACTGATCCAGATTTAAATAGGAACGAAATAAAGTACATAAATAATCATAAATACAGAGATGTAGTGGAAATAATACATCATTTCGTTAATGTAAAATACAGAAATATGCTTACAAACAGAAATGGAAATAAACCAGATAGGGCGATGGTAGCTTATCTCTGACAAGAGATGTGGCAGCTACATGCCTCTAAAATGTGTTACAATGAGGCTCGAAGGCCTATTTATTGTTGAGAAACAATGGAAAACCCTAAACATCCAACAACTTAACCCTAGGAGATGAAACGAGAAATTGTGGGCCCCGTTCTGGGTAAATTGGTACATCAACTTCCTGGGGTCGTAACTTTGGCATACGATCTCCGTTTGACAGACACAATACCTCGTTAGAAAGACCTATGCGAGGACTACAACTTTGGGAAGATAAACATTGGACCATGGACCCATGTTGCTCCCATGTTTCCCAAAAAATGTCGTTTAGGGCCTCAAAACGGTTCCGGAAGTTCACGACCCGAAAAACTGCTAAAAATAGTAAAGTTTGCTACAATTAAGGAAACTAAAAAACTGAAAGAGACAGTGGTGGGAGTCCAAGTGGGATAGGTTGGTGGCCACGAAAATCCACCTAGATTAGTAACTTAATGCTTCTGTAGCTACGTGAATTACCTTGACAGTAACGTTCAAAATGCCCTTTTGTCGTGCAAATTTTTCTGTATTTCTTTTTACTTCGTCCCTTACAAAATGAGGGATTTTACCCAATTCTTACTGACTTTCTGGATCCAAAATTGGACTAATATCTGTGGATAAGGATTAGTAATTATTTCTTTCCTATCATGACCACAAAAAATATCTAGGAGATGATCCTCCATACCTAGAGCAAATGAGTTATAAACTAGATTAGCTATTTGATTAGTACCTTCATAATTGAGGAAGGGTCGATATCCCAAGGAAAATTTTTGGATATGAAATGGTGCAGAAATAACACCATAGGGAATTTAAAGACATTTACCAATATGATGTTCCATTTGATTACCAAATATTGCAAAGCGTTCCATGCGAGCAATAATATCTCCTACCTTAGCATGATCATCTGTGATGATTATCTCATCACAAAAATATTTAATTTTCTCTTTGAACCATTGTGCGTAATTTTACAATAACTACATGTACAACTCACATGAATTCCCATCTCTCTAGCAAGTATCTTATTGATTTAAGAAACATGAGTTGCATCATGAAAAATGATTGTTTCTTTCCCCATAAAATTTTGACAATCGATAGATCTTGAGAACCAAGCAGTGCATGAAACGAATCGAGTTTTACCATCGATATAGGATTCATAATCAACCCTTTTGCTTGATAAAATAGGAGCCGCCAAGGTCTCAATAGATTTCTTTATCTATCGGATGCACTCGGTCATATCAACAGCTCCCATAGGATTTGTAGATACATAAGGAATTTCAAATTCCTTATTCAAATACATCATTGTCATTAAGCCCACTTCATGATAAGGAATTAAATTGAACTAAGCTTTCCGTAAAGTTTTCAGATCCTCTACAGATCCTCCTTCAGGAATTATTTGATTAATTATGATGTCCAAATGTTTTAATAAATGTCTCAACTCACGACAATCGTGTCGATTATGAAAACATAGAGTAATAATCCCAATTATATTTATAGAAGGTTGATTTGTTAGGAATTGATCCAATGTATGGGATTTCTCCAAATAATATCATACTACCTATTCCAAAGTTCTATCCACTGCTTGAATTTCATTCACTTTATAACGATCCACATCTGCAAAAATGACGTTGCAATTGGAGATTATGGATGCTCTATCCAGAAAGTTTTTTAAATCCTCTTGCAAGATACTAGAGGTACATGTAGGTGTTAATATTATTAGATCAGGACCTTCCTCCTTACCTTTTCAAAGAATATTATCTGTAACTATTTTTCGAGATCCATGTGCTAGTACATGACGATCTACTATACTAGTAGTTGCAGGAGTAAAATTTCTTTTTTGTTCTAACATAGAATGCATTACATTAAAATAATAATCTCCTAAAGGAGAATGCATAATGGCATGAACATTCTTGAAGGAACTAGATACTCGTAGAGTTCCATTATGAGCAGGACCAACATATATCCAATGGGATAACTTCATAAATTGAACCTTATCTCAAATTGATTTGTATTCCCATCTTGCACCACAGAGATACCTCCTTATCTCTTCCCTATTGTACTCACATTCACTTTCAATAAGTATGGTGAAATTATGATAAAAAGGAAAACAAAATTCCATTGGATTTACCCTTTATGAAAGAAAAAAATGAAGAGAGATGGAAGGAAAAATAGGAACCAATGAAATCAGTCTCAGACAGAAGGATTCAAACCTCTCAATAATAGGATCAAAACCTGTTTCCTTACCGCTTGGCCATGCACCATTCCCATCATATTTCCCTATTCATATGTTAATGAATACTTATATAAAATTGTTTGTCAACCCATTAGGATCCAAGATTCATTAGATCAGATCCCAATTTGGTGAAAAAATTGTTGTGGATATTTAAACAAAATAGGTTATTGATGGAATTAGACATAATAGGAGAAACAAAAAAAGGGACAAGAGTATCCATTCATTGATCATTTTCTATTAGATTGGGTAAAATGTTGTATGTATGAAAGAATCATGCCTTCCAACCCTAAGTTTGGTCAAAATTGATGAAGAGCTTCAATCGATTCGATCAATCAAATAATTTTCTAGCTTTAACCCCCCTGCCCCGCCCCCCTTAATTTTTATTAGAGAAGAAAAATGCGAGTTATGTTCAATACTTGTCTAGATGATGCCTTTATTCATTCAAATAATCCTTTTTTTGGAAAATTACTTGAGGCTTATGCGATTTCTAATCCAATTGTCGATGTAATGCCAATTATTCTCATTCTCTCTTTTCTCTTAGGCAAGATGTTGTAAGTTTTCGATAAAAAGTATCCCCTTTTTTATTTTTCAAGTCTTTGGATTATTGTCATTGATCCAACTTTTGTATATCTCTTTCAATTTTTTTTGACAGAAGTTATATCCTTGCTCCATGTGACTATACCAAATTCATATACCTTATCTACTCCTAGATAAAATAATTTCCACTCACCTTCATTAATTCCTTCTGGTCCCATCACTCACTTTGGATCGGGCTATTGGGTCACATATTGATACGACCAATACCAATGACTTATTTTCATAAAGATTCGATAAATATATGGTTGATCCAAAAAAAGAAGAGGGAAAAAAGACCATTTGGAAAACAAAGAGAAAAATTATCTCCTTTCAAATTTGATTTTCACACGTGATTTGTAACAATTATACTATTGTTTGGTATTCAATTATCCATATATGGTATAAAGATTGATGATCTAATATGTTATACATATAATCAAGATTCCGGATATTACGTAATTCTTACTCTTAAGCTTTTCATTTACGTAGTAGTGGTATTTTTCATTTCTCTTTTTATCTTTTGATCTCTATTGAACGATCCAGGACATAATCGCGGACTTAAATAATAGTGAAAAAAAGTCTCTAGGTTAATGAGTCTTTTCTGTTCCATAGAAATATTCGAGGTTATTCATTTTCAATATCAATAGTGGACGGACAGAGAGATAGGGATTGAAATCCTTGGTATGGATGATCCATACTATGGATTATCAATCTGCTGCTTTGGTCCACTCAGCCATCTCTCAAGGATGGAAGCGTTCATGTGTAACAAAATGAATGGTGGAGTAAATGCATATACCATAGTATGTACAGATTGTATCGGAAATATAATGAATATTGCAATTATTATGTTGGATAAAGAATAATCTAGTCAATCGTATTGTTCATTTCATTCAAAATAGTTATTTATTTTCCTCTCCTTTTTATGACCTGCTTGTCTAGGCAAGGAATATTAGAAAGATCAGTCATATAGTGCTTTACCTAATTTGAGAGCTAGAATACTTGCAGCAAAACCAAGAAAAAAATATCAAAAATTGAACCTCTATTATCATCTCTTCATTCCCTCCCGAATCAGTTTGAATAAATGCATTACATGGATTATTCCATTTATTCCTCTCCAGTATCATATTTTATTATATGGATATTGAAGGGTTCTCTATCTATTTTATGTATTATTGTAAAGATATCAATTTCTCAAGGCCGTAGGTTCCTGATCGAAACTACACAAATGGGTAGGAGTTCGAAGAAGACAAAATAGAAGAAAAGTGATTGATCCCGAAAACCTTTTATTCATACATCCAGTCGATTGAGGGTGAAGGAAAACCAAATGGATCTAGACGTTATTGCATAGCTCACTGTTTTGACTCTAGTGGTTGTATCAAGCCCTTTAGTTATTGTTTTATCAACAATTCACAAAGGTAATCTATAATTACTAATGGACCTCATAAATGGGTAATTATATGGGCTCATTTTTCCTCCTAACCTAGTCAAATCAACCATTCTCTTAGCTTATTGTATGATTTTCTAATTATATTTATGCTTATAGAGTGAGTTGAGTTAGTTATGATGCCATGTGGTCTAACATGTATTTAATGCAGATTATTGATGGATTTCGAGGACAAAATCAAGGATCCAGTGGTCAAATGGCAGCAATAACTCGAAGTAGACAGAGGAGAGGACTTATAGGAGGGAATCCCCCTCATTTATTACTCCTCACTTTGAATTCCCCTTCATTCAGCTCAGAGTACAAGCAACCAAATCATGCACTAGAAGGCAACCAAGCAAGTGGAGGATGATTGAGAGTTATCTCGAGTTTTGGGAGCCAAGCCTCGCTGATTTTAAGGAAGCTATTAGTAGATTCAGATGTATAAGTAGAGAGGCATAGGGCCTCACTAGGGTTGGATTTTTTTTGCTTATGTAAACTTTGCTCAAATTTTGAGCTTATTATTTTGTGACAGTTTCATGTAATCTTACTATTGTTTTGATAATGAAGATGGAATCCTTTTGGCTAGCACTGAGTTACCTCAGAGGGCTAAAGCTCTTGGTTTCGGGCACAATCCAAGAATCGAAGCTTCTCTTTAGTTGTATTTGTATGCTTTACTTCAATTTGTAGATTAATTTGTTGTTAGATGTATTTATTTTATGGTTAAGAATAGGTTGTTTTCGATGATTTAGTAGTTTGCTTCTATTTGTGCTTTTTGTAGCAGGTTAAGCAGCGATCAGAAAAGATTCAAAAGGCTAGCAATAGTTCCTTGGCCTCTCTTCCTCCCTCTGGGACCATGATTTGAGGCAAAGACTCTCTTGTTGCCCTGAAAACATAGATTTTCCTCATTCATAGCACTTCTATTGTTTGCAGCTCTTTAGTTGGTTAATATTCCAGTCTTTCTTTGCTTCATATCTCCTTCATCATGTTCATTTCCTGATTTTCAATAGTCCTCTTTCATGCTTTCCTTTCCTATAACATTTCACAACATTTCCTTTCATAGATCACAGTCTAGACCATTTTAATGCAAAACTCTGTTTTTCCTAAATGCAGTCATTTCATTTTTTTCTTGATTTTCTTGGTTTACTGTCAGTTCCTTTGTAGTAGATCTCTCCCAGCAGTAGGCCAGCTTATCAGCAATCACATCCTCCATCTGATCGATGCCATACAGGTCTCCTAAACCTCACCTCAATTCTGCCCTAGTTTCCTTCATTTTTTCCATAGAACTTCTTCCTCTCTCCTTGAGAAAACCCAATCATCTTTCTCTCTCCTGGTGATTCATGGTAGACCTTAGGTGCTCTAACACCTCATCCCAACCTTCATCCACATTTTCCACCCACTCTTACACCCTCAAAATAGCGGAAATTTCTCTCGGCCTCCTCATGTAGGCCTCCTATAGTTCCCCTGTTTCCCCCCTATAGTTTCCCCGTCCTCCTGTAGCTTTTCCCGTAGGCTTCCTTTTGAAGGTCGAGTGTGGAAAAGCCTCCAGAAGGCCACCTAAGACCTCCTAAACCCATCCACACCATATTACATCCTCCTAAGCTTCAAAACCTCCCCCTAATGCCACCTATTCGCTGCCACACTCACACACAATAAATTAGATGTATGTCAAATTCACATAAAAACGCATAAAAATCCAAAAATATGTTTTTTGCTTATTTACTTCCAGAAATAGCATGGTTAGATGTTGTTTACTTTATTTAGTAGGTAATGGCATTTCTTTCATGGTTTTCATAGTGTTTTTGGAAAAAGTAGGATTAGCCTGTTAATTAGGGTTTACTGGGTCTTGCTTTACATTACAGTCGTTTTCCTTTCTGCAATTAGAATAGCTTCTGTAGAGTAATATTTCTTTATTTCATCACACATAGAGCTTCTTCTAACCAAGTGACAACCTACAGTGAGAACTAGTACTTGTGCATACAACATTGACGCTTCCAAGTTTGTTACGAACTACTGGGTTGATAAAAATAAAGTTGGCAGCCCAGGAGTTGCAACATTCTTGCTGCAATACTGGTGCTCACCACTTTTTGGCACTATTTTGGGGAAGCATTAGAGTATTCTGTGATTACTTCTTTCTGCTATTTCTTCTTGCAACATTATGCTAATAGTTTATTTCAGCAAAAGTAGACTAGTCATTTCTTTTCTTTCAGTTCTACATTTCCTTGCTTTCCTTTCCAATTCTGCAAATTCCATTTCGGAAAAAGTAGATTAGTCATTTCCTTTCTTTCAGTTCTACATTTCATTGCTTTCCTTTTCAATTCTGCAAATTTCCATTCAGCAAGTTCATTTCAGATAGTTGCAATTTGTTTTGTTCAATCACAATCTCAGTTTCTGCAGATATTATCAGTGTGGGGAAAAAGAAACAAAAACGAAGCAAAAATATTTCCTTTCATGCCTTGTAGGAATAGAGATAACTCGGGAAAATTTCTACCCAACACCCCAACTACTTCACACAGCCAACCTTCTCTCTTCTTCGGTGGTTGCAATCAAAAGGAACCCTTAGGTGAATAGCCAGACATATTTGAAGAACCTATAGGGGAAGAAGAAGAAGAAGAAAACATTCCTCTGGAGCCAATCGCTGAAAATAGAAATGCTAGGGGAAATGGAGAGAGAATAAATGGTACCTTTCCCATTTGGTAGACCAATGGGGACACCAAAATGAAAAATACAAGTCCTTCAGCCCTACCTCACTTCCATGGCCTGACCATAGAAGATCCTGACACCATCTTGTTTGAGTTCGATGTCATATGTCGAACTTATGACTATGCATAAGATGAGCAAAAGTTTAAACTGTTCCCTTATACTCTCAAGGATGCAACATTACACTGGTTCATGGGATTACCTAGCGATAGAATCAAAACTTGGGCGTAGATGCAGAAAGCCTTTAACAACAAGTACCGAGACTATTGTAGGTCAAAAGATACTAAAGAAGAAATCTTCCAAATGACCATGGGAAGTGATGAGTCCCTGGAAGACTATGAAGAGAGGTTCCAGCTCAATTACAAAAGGGTCGGGTGTACACTTGACCCTTAGTCTCTAAAGATGGTCCTACTAAGGGGAATCCGGGAAGACCTTCTAGACACCCTCCATCTACTAGCTGAGGGAGACATCTACCAAATATCCTATGAGGAAATAATAACTATTTTTAGAAACCATTCTAGAGTAGCCAGAAAGAAAGGTAGGGGGAGTCAACCCATAGCCAGTACCTCTTCTTCCAATTCATCCATTAAAGGTGAAATTGGAAACATGCTAGAATACTTCAAGAGTGAGATGTTGTAGACTCTTGCCATGCAAATGGATACCTTACATATCAAAAGAAAACAAGAGGAAGCGGAGAGGGCTTTGGCCATTTTTTGCCCTAGATGCACCAGGAGGCATCCTAGGAATGAATTCCCATTGAACTATATAGAGGTTTGTTCAGTCTGTGAAGAAAATCATTCTACAGACATGTGCCCTTCCTTGCTCGGACTTAAAGTTGTATACCAAGGGGCTGAAGGAGTCATTGAACAGATCTATTACATAAACCAAAGGAGGTCGCATGGACCTAGACCATACCAGTAGGGGATGCAAGGTACATATCAGGCATACTACAACCCCAAACAAGTCCCCTCCATACCTTCTTGGGGCCCCCTGCTCATCCTTCCTGGTCCACACCACCTCCTTTGTCCTTCACATCTCAATATCATGCCCAACCAGCCACCCATTCATTTCAATCCTATGCTCAGCCGCAACCTGAGTGGAATGCACCTCATCAGGGGTGGAGGCCCCAATACAACTCTCTTTCTGCTCTTCTACCTCCACCACCTACCCAAACACAATAGTTACCTTCTGCTCCACCAAGGAAACCCCAAATGCCTGCCCAGCCAAATCCAAACCCGAATAACAGACAAGCTCAACAAGTGTATAGTGGGGAACCATCATGCCCAACTTATGCCGTGGAGATTCAAGAAATTAACTTGTGATCTAGGAAAGTTCTCCTAGATAGCCATCCTCCACCCAGGGAGGTTGAGGAAGATAAATAGGAAAGCGAACCTAAATTAAATCCACCATTTCCTAAGAGACTATCCATGATAATCCAGCCTACTTGAGAGGAGACTGAACTCCTGGGAGAATTGAAACATTTATGTGTGAAGATACCACTTCTCCAAGCCATAAAAGATGTGCCTATCTACAATAGGTTGATCAAAAAGAAGTGCTTTAGGCATCCAGGAAGGCACAAGAGGGATGCCCCAACCATCAATGTCATAGGACAACTATTGGACTTGATGTTGGGGCAGGGAATCTGTCCAAAATATCTGGATCCTTGAAGCCCAGTAGTTGATGTCCACATCAATGGCACAATGGTCGCACATACCTTGATTGATCTGGGAGTTGCAATTAATGTGATGACAAAGGACATAATGCTCAAACTTAACCTCCAGGGCTCCTTGAGGAAGACCATGACAGTGCTACGGTTAGGAGACCACTCCACCGTGACCCCTGAGGGGATTGTGGAAGATGTGATGGTATTCATTGATTCTTGGGAGTATCCTGCTAATTTCTTAGTTCTCCAGCCAAAGGCAAAGCTCACTGGGTATCCTCTCATTCTAGGAAGACCTGGTTGGCTACAGCCGATGCCTACATCAGCTACCGAGCTGGGAACATGACCATAAAGAACGGGCACATGTCCAAGCAGTTAACCCTATATCCTCTTGCCCAACCCCTGCTAGAACATGATCTACCTCTCTGGTTGGAGGAGGAGGATGAGGGTGAAGTTTATTCTCCACCACTTTGTGCATTAGAAATCGCAATGGGGGAAAACCACAAGATGAGGATGATCTGATTGAAAATTTGATTCAAAATCCACCTCCCAGTGTATCACCATTAGAAGACATAGTAAGATAAACCCAAAACAACCCCTCAATTGATCTCTATGTGGCCAACCCTACTTCTCCCCGTGTCAAAAATATAGATTTCAGCCCAGAAAGAACATTGAAAATCAATCCATCCCTATCTACTTCCCAGGAGAAGGATCTATGCAGCCTACTGAGAAAACATCTAGATGCCTTTGCCTGGAGTTATAAGGAGATGAAGGGAGTGCACCCCTCAGTAAGTACTCATCATATATAGATCATGGAAGATTGCAAGCCAATCATGCAGCCTTAAAGGAGGATGAATCCAATACTTAAATATATTGTTAAGGATGAACTGCAGAAATTGCTAGATGTAGGATTCATCTATCCCTTTTCTGACAGTGAATGGGTCTCTACTTTGGTTCTATTGCCAAAGAGAAATGGTAAGTGGATAATTTGTGTCAACTACTGGGAAATTAACAAAGCCACTTAAAAGGACCACTTTCCTTTACCTTTCATAGATCAAGTGTTAGACGGCTTGGTAGGGAAAAAGTTTTTCTCCTTCCTAGATGGGTTTAGCAGGTACAATTAGATTCAAATAAGCCCAGAAGACCAAGATAAGACCACTTTCACTTGTCCTTGGGGTACCTTTGCATACCGGGTCCTTCCTTTTGGTTTTTGTAATGCTCCAGCCACTTTCCAAAGAGCGGTATTGAGTATATTTTCTGAACTGGTTCATGATGCAGTAGAAATATACATCGATGATTTTACTCCTTACGGCTCTGAGTTTTAGGAAGCTTTATCTAACCTAGGAAAAGTTCTAGATAAGTGTATTGAGATGAACCTATCCCTTAGTCTGGAAAAATGTGAATTCTTGATGACTAAAGGGACCATGCTAGGTCATGTAATATCTCAACAAGGACTACAGGTGGACCCCAACAAAATTACCATCATCCATAGGGTCCCACCTCCTCAAAAGGTGAGAGATGTCAGAAGTTTCCTATGCTTAGACGCATATTATAGGAGATTCATTAAAGAATTCATCAAGATAGCCTCTCCTTTGTTTCGCCTCCTAGGCAAAGATGTTGAGTTCATATGGTCAGAAAATTGTCAAGAAGCCTTAGATACCTTGAAGGGAAAGCTAGTGACTGCCTAAATTCTCAGAGGCCCAAAATGGGCCCTACCTTTTCACATTCACACAGATGCCTCGAACAAAGCAATAGCAGTAGCCTTAGGACAAATTGATGAAAATTCACCTGATGCCATATTCTTCATAAGCAAAAATTTGTCAAAGGCATAGTTAAACTACACAGTGACCGAGAAGGAACTCCTAGCTATCGTTCATTCCTTAAACAAATTCAGACATTATATCACAGGCTATCAAACCTTTGTGCACAGTGATCATGCTACAATTAGATATTTAATGAAAAAACCAGATGTAAATGCTCGCATTATTATATTTTTTCTTTTATTGTAGTAGTTTGATTTGACCATTATTGATAAGCCTGGTAAAGATAATGTTGTTGCTAACTTTTTGTCTAGAGTAAATTTGCCTACAGGTGAAGAAGGAATGGTGGATGACCAAATGCCAGATGAACACCTATTTTCTATATCAGTAATCTCTCCATGGTTTGCTGATATAGCAAACTACTTGGTTTCAGCATAGTTCTCACCACACCTATCCTCAAAAGAGAAGAGCAGGATAGTAAGAAAAAGCGCCCCTTTCACCTGGATTGGAGGCAATCTCTTCAAATTGGGCCCAGATTAGATCTTGAGAAGATGTGTCAAGGAGGAGGAAGTATTTGAAATCCTCCTGACCTGTCATGACAGGCCTTGTGGAGGTCATTTTGCAACACAAATAACCACCTTCAAGATATTGCAAGTAGGCTACTACTGGCCCACTCTTCATGAGGATGTGAGGAGGTACACGAGCCAGTGTGATTGGTCTCAGAGGATGGGGAAACCCACTCCAAAGGATGAAATTCCCATGCAACCTCAAGTGACCTTTGAGCCATTTGAGAAGTTGGCCATGGACTTTGTGGGGCCTATCAACCCCCCTTCAAAGCAGAAGCAATACATCATTGTGTGCACCAACTACCTAACAAAGTGGGCAGAGACAAAAGCAATGAAAGCAACGACAGAGGAAAAAGTAGCTGAGTTTTTGAGAGAAAATATATTCTACAAGTTCGGGTATCCGAGAAAGTTGGTCACAGACCAAGGCAGTGAGTTCACTTCTAGCCTGATTGAAGACCTACTCACACATCATAAGATCAAGCATAGGAATTCCACCCCTTACCATCCACAAGCCAATGGGTAAGTGGAGGTCACTAACAGAGCATTGGAAGGGATCCTAACCAAGGTAGTGAGTAGAAGTAGAAAAGACTGGGTAGACATATTAGTTGAGGCCACTTGGGCCTACAACAAAAAATGGAAGACCACCACCGGGTTCACACCCTATGAACTGGTCTATGGGAAGAAGGCCTTGCTGCCAATAGAGTTTGAATTCAATATCTTAAGGATGGCAGCTCAGCTAGACCTAGACCTCAGCCATGCACAGAAGGAGAGATTACATCAGCTCAATGGATTGGATGAATATAGATTGCAAGTCCTTCTCCATACAGAGGTAGTTCATCTTCAGAGAAAGATATGGCATGACAAAAATATCAAGGAGAAGCAATTCCAAGAGGGAGATTGGGTACTACTCTATGATTCAAGATACAAAGATCTCAAAAACAAGCTGAGGACAAGATGGGTGGGACCCTACACTGTGAAGAAATGCAATGACAGTGGTTCAGTTATGATTAGAACCATTGATGATGAAGCCATCCCCATGCTTGTCAATGGACATTAGTTGAAAGTTTACAAGAAACCCCTCTCCAAGCGAGAGTTTTTTGAAGATTTGAATAAAATAGTGATGGTAGTGGATCATGTCTTAGCTTCCACTTCACGCACTCACTGAAGAAAAGGAAAATAAAAAAATAAGGACTCAAATGAAAACCTCCATGAGGCGCTTGAGTCCCATCATTGGATTGAAAACCTCTTCTGAGGCAACCCAGTGATGTCAAGAAAAAAGGAAAAAAAATAAGATCCATGGGCGAAAACCTCCCTTGGAGGTGCCTAGGGTAGGAAACTAAGGTGAAAACCTCTTTGAGGCACCCTAGTTGTTTTCAAAAAGCAAAAAAACAAAAAAAAGGAAGAAAAGAAAAAAATGAATTTTTATTGCATTGCAGGTTTGCAGGAGGACTACAGGAAGCAGAAGAAGGTGCCAAGGGGACCCTGAAATTGACACCAGCATCCATCTCATCTCCTCCACACCTTCCTCCATCATTTTTGGCATCTCTTTCACTCCATTGTACCTTTTTCTTCCAAAACTATGTTTTCTACAACAGGCTCTATATTTTCTACAGGAGGCTCCTGTAGGAATTATAGAGAGCCAAAAGTGTCAACAGAAGGTAGTTTGAGGGACAAAAAAGCTTCATGAGGAACCTATAATCCCTCCTACCATCTTCAAACCTCATTGCCATAATTTCCAAGCCTACATCACACCCAAACATC
The DNA here is from genome assembly GCA_031772625.1 of Pinus tabuliformis. Taxonomy (NCBI): domain Eukaryota; kingdom Viridiplantae; phylum Streptophyta; class Pinopsida; order Pinales; family Pinaceae; genus Pinus; species Pinus tabuliformis. The sequence continues at coordinate 84,967,899 of CM062815.1, read as the reverse complement.
ATTATTTTTTTTTCTTCCTGTCCAAAAGAAAGAAAAAAAACACAGAAAACCAGTTTTTAGGTTTTGAAAAAAACAAAAATAAAAAGAGGAAAAGGCACCAATAACCTTACTTAAAGCTTAACTACCATCCCTCCATCATTCTTGACACCTCTAGCATTATTTTTGAGCTCCAAGCATAGGGAAAAGCTGAAGTTTCTAGGGGAGAAGTAGCTACATGAGCTTCTGTAGGAATTCCTGTAGCAGATGATCCCATAGAAGTCCAACACCAGCAGTAAGAGAGTGCACACATGAAGGTTGAAGAGGCACATGAAGCTCAGCTCCAGCAAGAGAAGAACCCGCACAAGAACACAACCACACATCAGCAAGTAGAGACAACATGCATGAAGGGAAATGAAGGCATGCATCAAAGAAAGCCACAACACCTCACAACAAATACACTCAAATCACAGGTAAGTAACTAAGTCACTCCTCTATTTGCATTTGTGTAATTAGGAGTCATACACAGGCAACGAGATGGTTGAGGTTGAATGAGGGAAAGGTGGCCAGTTAACTTGGCCACCTTCATTTAGTTGACTCCACTTATCTTGGATGGCACCCACACGTGTGCACAGTCAACTCAAGCACAAGATGCCAAGGATAGGTAGTGGGAGGAAGTGTGAACTCTGATGTAATAATGAGGGATGATTACAAGGAGGGGCCATAATGACCAAGTAGGTGCGGACCAATGGTCTGAAGATGGCCAATGTACACCTTGCCAGCTCAGAACTCATAACTAAAAATAGCCATGAAAAGAAATGAGCACTTCTCCCCGCGCATTCTCACCACCTTTTCTTCATTTTCTCCTCGTAACTCAGCCACAGCAGTCTTCTTGTGTTCCCACAGCCTTGTAACCACCATTCTCCATTGATTTCTTCCCTATATTTGCTATCAGCGTTTTCTATAGGAAATTTACAGGAGCACCTACAGGAAATCTGCAGGAGTAGCTACAGGAAATCTACAGGAGGGATAGTGGGCTTCTACAGGAGGGGCAGTGAGTCATTTTGAAGGGAGAAACCACGATTTTTGGCACAAATTTCAGTCTGGAGAGGTAGGGTTCATGCATGCCCCCTATTGAATATCAATACATGAAAGAAGTGATCTCAATTTGAGGATGAAATAAGTCTTTAGGAGGGTAGAAAATACATATAAAAAAAATTTCTGTTTGTTTAAAAAAAACAGTCTCCTCTGTTTCTTTGTTTTTCTCAAAATTCTTTGTCTCCACCTCCAGATTTGTTTTTCCAAAAGAGTACAGACAGTATGACAGGAAGGTTTATGAGAAAGGAGCCCACTAACTCCACTAGGCTCCATGCACATCCTCAAGTGGTGGATATATTCACAAGGGCAAATTGGATGAATTTATTTGATAAATTTCAAGGGTTTGACGATGAAATTGCCCAAGAATTTTCTCCCTTTGGTCCCTCACACAAGAACACACGCCACTATAACCATTAGAGGCCTCTCCATTGAAATAACCCCTGAATTCATTAGTAGGGTCACTACCCTTCCTCTTGGGCTGCCTTGGAGTAAAGATGAGAAACCAATTGGCGAAGGTGCGAAGAAGAAAATTTTCCAAAATAATGAAACCCCTGTCGAAGATAAAAATGGAATTAGAAGGGCTAGTATACCATACCCTTGGAATGAGGTTAGCTATCAAGTCATCAAATACATTTCCTATGAAGGGAGGCACAACATTGTCTATGGATATCATTTCAAAATTCTCCATGACTTGAGATATGGCATGGATACCCTAGCACCTCAAAAGCTCAGTATCCCTTACTTTCTCCTTCAGTCCCTCATTGACTCCAGCACCAAAGTACAAGAAGGAAATTCAGGGTGGTTAGCTCACCATGGATTAATAAAAATCCAAGTAGAGGAAACCCTCCATACATTTACACTCCCTATAGCATGGGAAGTTTTCTGAAATATGACAGCTGATGATGACATAAAGGCATTAAACTATGATGTCAGTCCTACTGGAAATGAGGAGGAAGAACAACAAGGAGGAGAAAATGAAGCCAGTGGTGACATAACAGAGCAAGAAAGGAAGGAGGAAGGAAAATAAACAGAGGAGGGAAAAGTTGAAGAGATAGAAAAAGAGACAGAAGAGGGAGAAAAGGAGGCAGAGAAGGTACAACAAGGGAAGAGTCCCCTGAGACTCTCGAAAGAGAAGCAACATCTTCTCTCACTGCCCTCAGTACACCAGCCAAGCCAAAGATGAAGAGGAAAATAAAGACCTCCATGTATTTCAGGGTAAGGAAGAGCACAAGAATTAAAACAAGCAAACCTCAACCCTCTTCAAAAGTTCCCATTACCATTGAAGATTCACCATCTACTAAGATGAAAGAATCTCCTTTCAATACACCCATAACCTATGAAAGAGGGAATCCAAGATCTTCTACATGGAAGGGGAAGTCAATTCTATAGGACCCCAAACCAGACCTATAGGGGGCTGAAACAGTCCTACAAGAGACATTGTCCCAACTACAAGAGACCCAAAATCTTGAAAAAAGGTAGGAGGATAGCCAAAGATGAAAGAGGAAGGACAAGAGCCACAAAAACCTCACCCCCAGCCTAGTCTTGCCTCCTATTACAATCTACTTGTGGGAGGCAGGATAATCTCATAGAAATTTTCAATTCCACTGTTTTTTGAATTGGAGAAGGAAAGAGTGAGAACACATAGGTGGATGCAGATAGCCAAATCCAAAGGAGTTGAGGATGTTGGCCATATGGAAAACAAACTCAGTGAAATGGGCAGAGAATTGAGTGCTCTCAGAGATAGAGAGGCCATCACAAGAAGCCACATTGAAAATGAGAATGAACTACTAAGGATGCAGCTGCAAGAGAAAGCGACTCAACTAGCATACATGGCCAGCTTCTCCATGGAAGCATTACAATGCAGAACACCAGCCAAATCTTATGGCCTCTATCTGAAGGATCAATGGCTTCAATTCCAAATAAAGACCTTAGCACAAAGAGGCACAATTCCTTTCCAAGACTACATGTAATTCATGGATTTGTGTGACCAAAGAAACTCAAAGGATAAGGCAAAGATGGCACAGTTCTACCTACATAATATGGCCCTCATAGAAGTGAATGTGTGGGACCCTATTTCCAAGCTAGGGGATCTGCAATTAATGGCCATGGCCTCATGGATGAACCATGAACAATTAAGGGAAACAAAAATGAAAAATATTGATGATAAAAGAGCAGAATGAGCCATTAATGATAAGAGCTGAGTCATCAGATCCTATCACACTCATCAGCACACACAACCTGCTTGCCAATGACCCTCAAATTGCCCCTAGATATCTAGCCAATCAGCCACAAGCAATTGAACACTTTGAAGATATGCAAAGGCTACTTGGGGATGACTGTGTGCATGCCTGCATGACAATATGGAACACCCTACCCCACAGCTTGCAGATTAGAGAATACCATTCCCTAATGAGGCTGAGGGAGGCATTGAAAAGAGTGCCAATGTACAAGCACACCATGCAAAGGATGAAGGTCAACTAGATTGGCCTCAAACTAAGTCCTCCACTCCTATTAGGCATGCTGGAAGGTAGAAGAGAAGAAGAAGAGAAGGAGCAGCAGAAGGACATAGACAAAACAACAGGATTTTACGACCAACATGAGCAAACCACATGCGAAGCTTGGGATGCTAGGGAGGCCACCAAGGCCATATAAGATGAGGAGATTGACTAAGTTTCTCAGAGGATGAGCAACACCTTCAGTAGGGGGTGATGTCAAGCCTCATAAATGGGTAATTATATGGGCTCATTTTACCTCCTAACCTAGTCAAATCAACCATTCTCTTAGCTTATTATACGATTTTTTGATTATATTTATGCTTATAGAGTGAGTTGAGTTAGTTATGATGCCATGTGGTCTAAAATGTATTTAATGTAGATTATTGATGGATTTCAAGGACAAATTCAAGGATCCAGTCGTCAAATGGGAGTAATAACTCAAGGTAGACAAAGGAGAGGAATTATAGGAGGGAATCCCCCTCATTTATTACTCCTCACTTTGAATTCCCCTTCATTCAGCTCGGAGTACAAGAAGCCAAATCATGCACTACAAGGAAGCTGTTGGTAGCTTTAGATGTATAAGTATAGAGGCCTAGGGCCTCACTAGGGTCGGATTTTTTTTGCTTATGTAAACTCTGCTCAAATTTCGAGCTTATTATTTTGTGACAGTTTCATGTAATCTTGTTATTGTTTTGATAATGAATATGGAATCCTTTTTGAGCTAGCACTGAGTTACCTCAAAGGGCTGAAGCTCTTGGTTTAGGGCACAATCCAAGTAGCCAAGCTTCTCTTTACTTGTATTTGTATGCTTTACTTCAGTTTGTAGATTGATTTGTTGTTAGATGTATTTCTTTTATGGTTAAGAATAGGTTGCTTTTAATGATTTAGTAGTTTGATTCCATTTGTGCTTTCTATAGAAGGTTAAGCAGCGATCAGAAAAGATTCAAAAGCCTAGCAATAGTGCCTTAGCCTCTCTTCCTCCCTCTGGGACTATTATTTGAGGCAAAGACTCTCTTGTTGCCCCAAAAACACAGATTTTCGTCATTCATAGGACTTCTAGTGTTTGCAGCTCTTTAATAGGTTAATAGTCCAGTCTTGCTTTGCTTTAGATCTCCTTCATCATGTTCATTTCCTGATTTGCAATATTCCTCTTCTGTTCTTTCCTTTCCTACAACATTTCTTAGCATTTCCTTTCATAGATCACAGTCTAGACCATTTTAATGCAAAACTTTGTTTTTCCTCAATACACTCATTTCATTTGTTTCTTGATTTTCTTGGTTGATTGTTAGTTCCTTTGTAGCAGATCTCTTCTAGAAGTAGGCCAGATTATCAGCAATCACATCCTCCATCTGATCCAGGCCTTATAGGTCTCCTAAACATCACCTCAATTCTGCCCTAGTTTCCTTCATTTTTTCCATAGAACTTCTTCCTCTCTCCTTGAGTAAAACCAATCAAATTTCTCTTGCCTGATGATTCATGGTAGACCTTCAGTGCCATAACACCTCATCCCAAGCTTCATCCACCTTTTCCACCCACTCTTACACCCTCAAAATAGCAAAAATTGCTCTCGGCCCCCTCCTGTAGTTTACCTGTTTTCCTCCTATAGTTTCCCTGTGTCCTCCTGTAGTTTTTCCTGTAGGCTTTCTTTTGAAGGCCGAGTGTAGGAAAAGCCTCTAGAAGGCCACCTAAGACCTCCTAGAACTCATCCACACCATCTTACATCCTTCTAAGCTTCAAAACCGCCCCCTAATGCCACATGTTCGCTGCCACACTCACACACAAAAAATTAGATGTATGTTAAATTAACATAAAAACACATAAAAATCCAAAAATATGTTTTTTGCCTATTTACTTCCAGAAATAGCATGGTTAGATTTTTTTTACCTTCTTGAGTAGGTAATAGCATTTCTTTCATGGTTTTCATAGTGTTTTTGGCAAAAGTATGATTAGCTTGTTAATTAGGGTTTACTAGTTCTTTCTTTACATTACAGTGTTTTTCCTTTTTGCAATTAGAATAGCTTCTTTAGAGTAATCTTTCTTTCTTTCATCACACATAGAGCTTCTTCTAAGATCTATAGAAGTTGGCTTGAGCTCCTAGTGATCTTGCGTCGGTTGACCAAGTGATAACTTGCAATGGTAACTAGTACTTGTGCATATAGCACCGACCCTTCCAAGTTTGTTACGAATTACCGGGTTGATAAAAGTAAATTTGGTAGCCCAGGAGTTGCAACATTCTTGCTGCAATACCGGCGCTCACCAATTACAATGAGCCATCTCCGGAGATGAAATACTCAGTAAATAGTATTTCATCTCCGAAGATGGAAATTCATGTAATGATGAAAATGAGGTAATGATTGATAGAAACCTTCAATAGAGGTTGATTGATAACTCCTCGTCTTCCGATTGATTGGACAAAAGATCGATCCATGTGTTACAATCAGATCATGGCAGGTATAGTTTAGTGGTAAAGGTGTGATTCATTACATTATCAACTTGAATAATTGAAGGATATTTTACATGGATCTTTGATCCATATAAAGCTCTATTTCCAGATAGGTTCAAACCCTTCCCCATGAATAACCAAGAATAAAATAGCTTCTCATAATTTGGGTCTGAAACAACGAAAGAGAAACACATTTTTGGTTCCAATATAATGACATAGAATGTTTGAAAGGTTAGATAAATTACAATTCTATGGGGATCCAAAGATATTTTTTCATCGCGACTGAACCTTCAACTTATGGATGGAAGGACCCTAGGTTGAAGCCGAATAACTATAGAACTATGACTTTGTTTTACTTGGGTTATCGACATTATGTTCGAGCTTGGTGGATTTTGTTCTCCTAGCGATCAAAATAAGTAGAAATAAGGAATGAAGTAACTAGAAAGATTTGTGATTATTTGAAACTTTTCAAATTTCTCTTTCTATCAGGATCATCTAGAAAGTGAGTAAGTATTCTATGATTTTGGGCCCTTCATTAAAAAAAGAGAAGATTAGAAAAGAGAAGAAACTAGCATAGATGTCATGGGTATGATAAGAAATTAGGGTTTTATTAGAGAAAAAGAGAGGAGAAAGAAAAGAATTGAAATTTCTTTTCACAAATATTTGATATAAATACTGCACTTCTTCCCTCATACGGCTCTCTATCTCCCATGAAGGAGCCAAATGACATGAAATTCTCATGTTCAGTTCTAAATTAGAGGCATTGAATAATCAATGTCGACTATAACCTGTACCTTTCCAAGATAACGATGCTAGTTCGATTCCCATTACCCACTAACATATATCTACCTATTCTATATCTATCTATATAGATAGAATAGGTAGATATAAAGTGATTAAGTATATAGCATAATTTTACAATTCACTCAAAATCCATTTTCCATTGAAATGTGAAATAGATTCCATTCTTTTCCTATCCTATAACCTCATTGTGAATAAAACGGTAGATCGGGACAATGTATGCCAAAGGGAGTTAAAAAAAAAAAGGGAAGAGAGAAAGAGCATTCATCGTCTAATGGATAGGACAGAGGTGTTCTAAACCTTCGGTATAGGTTCAAATCCTATTGGATGTAATACTATTCAATTGTTTTAAACTGTTGTGCAATGTATTAGAAGAATTTCTTTAGTTCTTTTTACTGTTATGAATAATCCCACCAAATGATCAAATATTAATTTTTGTTCTTGAAGTAAAAAAAATTCAATATGTTCATTAAAAGACTCTTCCAAAAGGGCTTTCGCTTCTTCTGTAAATGTACTAGTAGAATGTATAATTTCTCCGAACTTAGGTTTATTATTTATCAAATACTCACGTAACCAAACAAGAAATTTTCTCACCTGTGCTATTTCTAATATATCCAGGTATCCATTTGTTCCGGTATAAATAGTAGCTATTTGTTCTTCTACTTTCAAAGGTTCTGACTGAGATTGTTTGAGAAACTTGCGTAATCATTGACCCCTTCCCAATTGATTTTGAGTAGCTTTATCAAGATTAGAAGAAAATTGTGCAAAGGCTTCAAACTCTTAAAATTGAGCTAAGTCTAATTTCAACTTTCCAGCTACCTTTTTCATAGATTTTATCTGAGTCACGGGTCCTATTCTAGATATGGAAATGCCCACATTAATAGCAGGCTGGATCCCGACATTGAATATATTGACCGATGTAAATATTTGTCTATTGGTAATGGAAATTACATCAGTGGGAATATAAGCTTAAACATCTCCACCTTGAGTCTCAACTATTGGTAGAGTAGTAACACTCCCCTCACCTAACTAGGAACTTAATTTAGCTGATCTTTCTAAGAGTTAGGAATGCAAATAGAAAACATCTCTCGGATAAGCTTCTCGGTTAGGTGGTCTTCTTAATAGAAGAGACATTTGTCGATAAGCTTGTGCCTATTTGGCGAGATCATCATAAATGATTGATGTGTTTTGTTTCTTATACATGAAGTATTTATTCAAATCTCCTCCTGTATAAGGGGAAAGATATTGTAATGTAGCAGGAGAATCCCCAGTTTCTTCTATCACACTGGTATATTCCATTGTGACAAATTATCAGAATGTATTAACTACCAGATCCATGGAAGAAGCTCTTTAACCAATTGCTACATAGACATAGATTACATTTTTACTCTTTTGATTAACAATAATATATGTAGCTACTATTGTTTTTCTGGTCTGACTATCCCCAATAATTAATTCTCATTGACCACATCTTATAGGAATCATAGAATCAATAGAAATAAGCCTTGTTTGAAGGGGTTCATATACAAAACATATTGCGATAATACTTGAAGCAAGAGATTCAATTAGTCAAAATTTGGAAGCTAAAATTTGACCCTTACCATCAATGAGTTGGGCTAGAGCATTTAAAACATGACCCAAATATGCATCACTTACTAGTATCTAAGAAATGTTCCTATTTCTCTCACGAAACTACCTTCTTATATAATCAAGTCATCACCCATTAATATAGCTCCAACATTATCTGATCCCAAATTTAGGGCAATGCCTATTGTACCATCTCCAAATTCCACTAATTCCCCTGCCATTACTTCATCAAGGCCATGAATACAAGCAATTTCATCTCCTACTTGAAGTACAGAGCCAATATTACCAACTCTTACTTCGTTGTTATATTTTTCGATCTGTTTCCATATAATACTACTAATTTCGTCGACTTTAATACTTCCCATTAGTAGTTATTCATTATCTATTCAGAAATAGAGCCTTAACCTTTTTCATTATCTATTGAGAAATAGAACCTATAACAACTAATCATTTGTGTCCATCATGGTTCTAAGCATACCAATATTGTGATTGATCATACATAAATGTAACTCAATATTCAAACAACTATTCAAAGTTTGTATATCTCTTCATAAAGCTTGGCCAGAAACTTGTTGTTGGATTTGGCCAATTTCTCTTTGCTATTCAGAGTAAACCCTTTCATTCTTAGTATCCTCTAATTGTTCCAAATTCTCAGAAGCAGTATTGATGAGATCCTCTTCCTCTCATTCTATTATGGAGTCTCCATTTACGGAGATTTCGTCTGATATCATTTTCATTTCCCTTAAGCAAGCCCGAGCTTTATCAAGGTGATTGATAGATCCTTTACATAGTTCTTTTGAAATCCAAATAGTATTCAATAATTTATTTTATGGTTATATAATAGATTACTTAATAAAAGTAGATTATCCATTCACAAATTTCACGAATTCATAATCTCTTCCCAAACTGAACATGGATATTTCAATTCATTCGTATCTCCTACTTAGTTCTTTTTTATTTCCCAGGAACATATACATTCCCTTCACACCAAGCCCACCCTTTCCGTTCCATTTAAAAAAGATTAGAATCAATTTATAAAAGACCAAGATCTCTGAAGGGCTCTTCCAGCAAAAGGGATTTGCAATTATAAAGAAAGTCTTGTGTTGTTTTTGTTTTAATTTCCCCTTTTCTCTCCTCTTCTTCCCTCATCAAAATTGAATCGTTCCATTCAATCAATTAATTTGTGCCTCCTCCTTTTTGTTCTATTGAATAATTTTCCTTCTGTATAGGTTGTCAGTTTGACATTGGAACTAAAATTGGATGGGAGATTGGGACTATTTTTCACTAAATATATCAAATTATTCCATTGATATGAATGTTATATACCAGATCAATCTCCAACTATGCCTTGAATCCATCTCATCTTGACACAACGGTGGAAAGAATACCTAGTTAGTTGTGCTTAGACTTCAAACAATTCAGCTTTAACCATTCTAGTGGTCCTCCCTCATTGGTTGGTATAAACTAAGAGTTGATTTCCCAATCAATTAAGAAATGCTATAGTTCTTCACTATTACCCATTCGAAACTAATTCGTTGAGATTATGCACTTTTCTATCTCCAAAATGCAGCTGGTTGGGCCTAGCCATATTATTCGAATATACAACCCGCACACACTCCCTTTCCAAAATGGATCAGTACACTAAGCACCACACTTGAATTTATTATATTTGTTTCTAAAATATTTGTATTTGATCCGAAACCCCCACCAGAAGGCCAATAACTCAAGGAAATGAAAGGATCAATTACATTTTTCATATGCTCTCCCCTCATTGATAAGGATATGTTCTATAGAATTTTATTCTTTTTCTATTTGATCCTATCTAGTTCTAGATAAGAATATTTGTGATACTTAACTTACTCCCAAGTATTTTATAAGGATAAAAATAATTTTCTTTCCCTATCCACTCCCTTCCTTGTCGCACGTGTCATGAATCTTTTCAACCAAAGTATAGTTATAGGAAGAATAATTCATTTGCTAATTATTCAGATCAACCTCTTCTATAGTTGAAGAAGGAAATTCTTGGAGAAATATTAATGTAATGGCAAGGTGTAGGGATATTTTTTTTCTTCAGGATTAAACAAAGGGATTCAAAAATAGAAGAACTAGGCCATAAATAGTCCATAAATAGCTAAAGCTTCCATAAAATATCAACTTAGCAGTAAGGTACCTTCTATTTTACCTTCTTCTTCTAGTTATCACGCAATAACTTCTACAACTTGGCCCGCAACAGTGCCCTGGCCAATGCTAGGTCCAATGGAAGAAAGCCCTATAGATAATCCAACAACAATAATAGAAGTAGTATAAATTAATGGATCCATGGTAATATCCTCTTACTAAGGTTGGGAAATAGTTGATAATACAACAATTTCGCCTATTGAGTGTTCACCAATGGTAAATTTATCGAATGATTTCTTCCTAACAACTAAGAACCAAAAATATTTCTTGATGGTCTCAAAGTGATAATATCAACGAATAGGGTATCCCTTATGCAAATATTTCATCATGAAAATATTTCTTCATAATATTCAAAATAAAGATTCCATTTCATTGGACATATGAATTCTTATCATAGAGCGAGAATAGATTGTGTAAGAGCCTATAAGTCATTATATATCATATCTATAGACGTGATATTAATCCATATAATCTATAAGTCTTATAATCAATATAAATGGATTCATATATGAAATGAACTATATAAAAAGAAAACACATTCTGAAAAATCCTCCCTTACTCGAAACAAAAATTTCATCGTTCTATGCTAGGTACATTCTTTACTCAAACAACTCCGATTAGTGAACTTGTATGATCCTATTTTCCATCATATTTCTATACAAATGGACCAATCAGATCCACTCTACTTGGAATCTAATGGAAAAAAGTAGTTAACTAATCTTCAATCTTGTTAGCAAGATCTTTTTACTAAGAAATTTTATTTGCTTCTACCATACATATCGAGTCATGTGTTTGTACGATACTTAGAAAATATTATGACTGATTGGACAATGATTTAATGATGACCCTCCATGGATTCACCTATATAAGCTATAGCTGGATTTGCAAAGATTAGATCTTGAATATTGCTCGTAAAGAATCCCAGGAACATTACAAGTATAGGAACTACTAAAATTTTGATGGTGCTCGACCTGCCAACATGTTAGGGGATCTCGCTGGTAAGAATTCCCAATTATACCTCAGATCATTTAGTGTAGGAGTCAGAAGAGTGGGTCATACAGTAATGCCTTGACTGCGGTTTGGCACTGAGGCAAGTAAGATGTCCATGTTGGTAGCAAGGGTGTGACATATGTAGTAAGTCAAGGAAGGTGCATGAAAGGTTCTAACACAAGGAAGGTGAGCTGAGTGCACCCCTTGGAAGCCTGTGATAGCACGGTGTTAAGAAGGGAACACATGAGAAAAGATGAATCACAACATGGAAGGAAATTTAGCGAGCAATCCAAAGTGATGGTTAAACGAACATCACATTTTAGGAAGATTCATACATACATGTACGTAAATAGCTACACATGCATGCGTAAGAAAAAGATACATATATCATTTAGAGTACTCAAGATAGTTGAAATACAATACAACATATGCATGAAACAAGTTGGATTTGTTATATTAAGAAGTGTAAGTTCCATTCATACAATACATCCATGTCCAACCACTAGTTCTGACAACAGAATGTTATAGCCACAACTGCCTCATCCTCCAAAGAGATATACTAGCTTTGCGTAGTGGAGAAACCAAGGCTCGTTACAATACTATCTAAGCTCTCTCTAAGATAGTGTTATCGGAAGCTTGGCTAACCAAAAATCCTATACAATGAGTTATGAAGAACAATTTGTAGCAAAGGGTGGGGTGGCCCTTGACATCCCCCTTTGTGACAGTTCATCTACCCTCATGACTCTTCATCTACTCAATCATTGTTACATCCAACTATCGACTCTTGAACTTACACTCGAAAAGACGTTACATTACAATCCACATGTACCGATGTGAGACAAAATGGCTTGAGAAATCCATCCAAGACATCACTATGACTCGAACAACTGTTGGAAGACTAGCTCTTTGACATCCTCATGGTGGTCGATAGTAGCGAACTGATAACAAGCTCAGTAGTCCGCAATGGTGTTCGTGTACTCTAAGATGACATATTTCTAGAAATGAACTCTTGCCTCCATAACATCTGGGTACACTACTTCGTATCCTCTGTCCAAATCGTCTGATAGCTTGTGCATCATTGTCTTGAGTGCAGCCAAACCAACAACATACTTGTGCATCGTGTCTGCACTGATTGAAAAGTTTGGGTTGGTGGCTATGCACATCAACTCGTCAAAGTACGAGTCAAGATATAGTCTGAATTGTGCCTTTTTCTTCACTTGGGTGAGTGTCCCAATAGATGGGATTACATAGGCGCACACAACATCCATACTCTTGAATACACATGCATGGGAAGCCTGTAGGCTAGTGATGAGCTGCGGGAGCTCTTCATAGTTCTAGATCCGACTCCGGATGCATGCCTTGAGCTTGACTGCTCTGGGATTCATTATCTTAGGCAAGTGAAGTGGGGCTCCCTTATATCTCATCGTCCATGTTTGTATGTAATCAATAGCAGCATGCACATTCCACAAGATGTTTTCTCTCCTAGCACATCACTACTGCCACCCATCAAGATGGAAGACTTCCTTATGCATGGTACCAAACTTTGAATATGACGCCCACATGAATGTGTTAAGAGACAATACTTCATCCAGTATTGCCTTCTTCAATTCCTCTCGGGTAGATTTTGTAACCCATTCTCCTCCCTGCTTGGCCGTTTGTAGCTCCTTGGCCATTTGCTCATTCTAAGCTACTAGGAAGCGAACACTCGAGCTAGTGGCTTCGACATATGCTTTGGTAGCATCGGCCAATACTACTGGATGTTTGCGCACGTCAGACATAATCACTCATTCCTTAAACTGTGCAGGAGATGTATGATCATCCAAAGTCAACACTCTGCGAGATTGCAAAACTCTATGTTGAGAATTGTCAAATGAGATGTTGTGCATCTCTCCTTTCAACTGATCACTAAGGATCTTAGTGTCTCCTTCATCACTTTGGAATTGCTCCTCTTCTAGATGCGGTGAAGCTGGTGGGTCTACCTCTTGGTGGTGAGGCATGATGTCAATGTTTTGCTTTAACTCCTGTTGCTTCATATTTGTATCCATCTGTTCAAGTGATTTCTCTATCTCCTATGTGAAGTCTTGTTCCTGTGATGGATCACACTGTCTGCCTAATGCCATCTATTCTAATGAGTGTAGTATCTGTATGGGTGTAATTCCATCTATCTGGATAAGTTGCGCCCCCTGTTGTACTTGTTCGTGCTACACTTCCTTCTCCTATCTGTGCCACTTGTGTTCCTTTCAGAGTTTCTCCTTCAACTCATGCAACTCCTTCTCGATTTCCTCCATTCTCCATTTCTCTCTTTTCCTTTCCGCATTTCTCTTGTCCCGATGTTTCCTCTTTTCCTCTATTTCCATAGCTTCTTTCTACACAAGTGGATCTTCTTGGAACTTGCAGCTTTTCTCTTCCTCCATGTTGTCAACAATCTTCCTCTTTCCCTTGTCGCGCACTGGTATGTTTTCCTCTACTTCTGCTGCTACTTCTGGTGCTCTCCGGGATGTTGCTTCACTATCCATTCCACAACGAGGCCGACTAGTTAATTGAGTGTCAAGGAGTTGTAGTAATATCTCCATGGGTCTTCCTCTGCCCAATGACATGTCCCGTGGATCCAATTAAGTTGTACTCTTGCGCAGTGATCTTTCACAATACAATGTGGTTCATATGGATTATAACTTCGGAGGTTGAATGGATATTTATTCATCTTCTCTGCTTCGACATCCGCATGCTTGAAACTCCGTATCTCGTATAACCCGATCCACAATGGAAGAGTGGGCCAATGTGCCTTCTTCTTCCAGTACATCCTACCTGTCAATCCTGCTGAGATGTGATATGATACTTCCTACATGATGAGCTTGTCCAAAGAAAAATTTGGTAGAACATGCAGAGGATTTTCTGTGGTGTACATCCGTATGAAGGTGCTGGACAATGAGGCATACTAATCAACTATGTCAATCAATGCCTCCATTTCTTCCTTTGACATGTAGGGTGGATCCCATTCAAATATCATCTTGTAAAATAGGGTGACAATATGTTCAGATAGCTATGTGATAACTCCTCTGAAGCTGCATTTAGACAACATCTTACAATAAGTTTTCACAAAAGTCTTTGTCGGTGTCCATGTCCACTTCAAGCCTGGGAACTACTTACGGGCACAGATTGCATCCAAGATGTAAGAAAACATGTAGATCTCTACTTGCATACCTTTGGGTAGTTTTCGATCCCTTGTTACCTGATCCTTCAGCTGGTGAGCCAACATGTTGGACCAGTTGCATGTTTTTCCTTCTCTGGCAAGTTGGTCCAACGCGATCACCCAACTTTGTGGGAAGGTTTCTGTGATTTATTGGCCATACAAATGACATGCCAAGATGACCAAGTATTAATACACCTTCCACAATATCTTTGTCTTATAGACCTGGTTGGGTGTCATTTTGAATTTAACCAAGTCCTTCAACTAGTTCTTCAATATATCTCTGGATTTGGAATTGCTGCTTGGTATGCTAAAGGGAGTCTCCATGGTGATAATGGGCTTCGACATTTGATACATCACATCATAATCCTATGCCCTAAAGTTAGAAATATTCGTCCTGCTGACACTGGTCAATGTCATCATTTCAGGATCAATGTGTGAGATGATCCAGTGTATCATGTCTGTGCATGGGAGCATGGGATACCTGCATGCAATACGGTACAACCTGGACTTGTGGATGTTCACATAGACTTGGTGGTCTTCAATGTCTTCCCCAAATGTTCATGCAAATGCATCATTGACCTCTTTCCAGTTAATCTTGATGTCCTTGTCTACAATCAATTTGGTATCTTCATATATCGTTAGACTTGTAGACCCTCACTCAACTACTGCTCCAGTTTCACTTCCATCAGTGTCCTTTGATCCTTCTCTCTTCGAGGCCATTGATCCTCAACTACTAAGAGGTGGAAAAAATCCTACAAGATATGAAGACAAAGTGACATGCATGGCAAGAAACATGTCAGCCAAAAACAAAACAAACTAGAGGAATGACATGCAACATACCTAGGGATTGACTGACAAGGATTGCACAACTTTTCCTGGGAGGATGGGACACTGACTGCCAGAACTGCGCAAAAGGTAGTCTGGCTTATTTGGGGAGGTTGGCTAGCTACTAGAATTACACAATGTGCAATCTATGCTGGCCTGTTGGCTACTGGAACTGCACCATTCACAATTTCAACTAGTAGGGGTTGCAGGCCTAGTGACTGCATTGCACAATTTTCTGGGCCAACAGTCACCATCCCTCAAAATTACGCAATCCAAGACTGGAGGACAATCACTGTTCAGAAATGCACATTTCTTGAGAGGAATATAGAGCCTTCCCTCTCAGAATTGCGTAATTGTGTCTTGGTGAGGCACAGTCTAGGCCAAGGCTACCCAGTCCTGCCGACGGGCAACTGAAAGAAATTATGAATGTGAATGCATGGTGATATTGAGTGTAATAAGGAGTTAATGATCATGCATGAAAATGGTGAATGAAATATTCAAAAAATGGAACAACATGCATGTGGGTGAAGCAAGTCACCGAATCAACGATTGTTCATACAAAACAGTTTCATGCATGCAACAACAATGAGATGGTGACGAAAACCAAAATGGTGCTAGTACAATATAGTATGCATGTAAATGACATCAAGCATTCACAGAATTAAAGCAAACAACACTCACATAAGTGAAAACACAAAAAGCGTCAAAAATGTTGTGAAAGACAAGTTAAGCCGACTTACCTGTGAATAGATGAGTTGGATATGTCGAAGACTCCTAGATGTGTTGTGGGATGTCAGAGCTCCAAGATTGATGTGAATGAGTGAGCTCTAAAGTGTCGAATAAATGAGTTTGAGGCTCATGACGTGGATGCCACAAATCTAGGAAAAAGCGACACTTGGAGGAAATATTCTAAAACAATCTTTGCATGTAACCTCCAACTCCTAAAAGTAACTCCCTAAAATCTAGAGATGCTTTTTGCATGTTGTTTTTTCTATTCCAAGAAAAAGCAGCCCATGCATGCAAGTCAAATATTCCTAGTCCTGGGTGGAACCGGTCAACTTAATGGCACATGAAACAACGTGCTCAGCTGAGGAGAAAAAATGCACATTTCTGGGAAGGAGATGGGTTGGCTGCTTAGAAGGTTTGTGTAATTTCTAGGCTGAGCATATAATTGCTGCCTAGAGTTATGCAATTTCTAGGCTGAGCAGCCATGCTGGGAGGAAATTGCACAATTTTCTCAGTGAAGCTTGACAGGAATATTTGCGCAATTCTGGAGCCCAATAGGCTACCAAACAGAATTGCACAATTTCTAGAGGGGAGGCTAGTTCCCCTCCATAATTATACAATTTCTTAATGGAGATGTTCATTCTGTAGTTGGACCAAGTTCGGAGAAATGCCCTATGAGGGAGATGCAACAAGCTCTCAAGAACAAGTTGGCAGTCTGCTAGAATATCACTGAAGCTTGCTTACTTGACAAGGCAAGACATGGTGCTAAGGATGGTTGGTAGGGAGGCTCCAAAACAAAGCTAAGGAAAAAATTTGGATGGTGGTTGCAGTTGCTACAACACTTGGTAGCACACTAGTAGAACTCTAGCTCTCAAAATGGATCTTGTTCATGAAAAGCAACTCTAACATCTCCGGAAGTATTGTTCAGTTCTCAATTCGTCTTAGTTTTCTCACTAGCATGATTGTAAGATGTATCATCTACCAAGATCTTGGTCAATTAGCACACATTCGAAGCCAAGGAAACATAGTTGTTTCAATTGGGATTGAGGGGTATATTGGTGCACAAGCAGTGTAGTCGTAAGAGTCTTAGTTTCATCTCTAGTGTTGCTCCACTGCTAACAAGCCTAGACAGTACCCCATCGGAGTCACATAGGAACACAAGCATCGTTTCGCTTCCAATGAGCTTGGTCAGTACCTTGATGGAGTTACTTGCATCACGTCTCTGTGCATGAATCCTTTCTCTTCTTTCGCCTTATTCATTTTTTAAAATTTTGAAAATTTTCACTTTTCATTGATTTTTTTTCATTTTTCATTTTCATAACTATGCATATCACTTATTCATTTTAGAGGTGGAACAGGGATACTGAATTCTTGAGATAAGAAGAGGTTGTTCCTTCAGAGAAGTAGTTTATTATATACCTCTGATGTGCCTATTAAGGTTTTCCTCCTCACCTTACTCTACTTGACTGAGCTAACAAGGATTAACCCAAAAATAATCGACTAGAGTGGGTGACACTAGTTAGGTGCACAAGAGTTGTGATTTCACCAAGGTTCACTTTGAACAATACGTATTTTCCATCGACGTATCATAGACTAAAAGTAACAAGTTCTTCATATAGAGGCAGGATGACAGATAACCAAGTAGTGATAGTTGTAGAAGGCCTCTTGTAATTTAGCTAGCTTGTTTCAAGAGTCAAGCATGGTTTCATGGGAAACTAACCTACGAACAAAAACAAGCAAACAAACAACAAAGAAAAGTAGAAGCAAAAGTAAACATGAAAGCAAAGTGAGTAAGAAAACAAGAGAGAAGACAAACAAACATGCAAAGTAGGAATGAAAATAGGCATGCAAGCAAACAAACTGAAAGCAAACACTACTTCTACTCCTAGAATAACGATGCATGGGCCCAATCACGTGAAGTGATATTTCCAATGCAGCCACTAGTGCATTGGTTGACCCATGTTGGTGAAGGCTTGGTCTACGAGCAACTCGGTTGTGCGAACTAGAAAAAAAGAAACATATAACAATGAAGACAAACACACTTCATGTTTAAAAGTGTCCATATGACATAAGCGAATGCAATAACATGACATATGGTTCATGGACTCTTCGCGGTGTTGTGCGACAATACGTGTAGCTTTGAAGCATACACATACTCTTTACTGTGGCATGCAAGAAAACGAAAGAAACAAAGAAAACTTACATCGTGCATATGTGCTTGCAATGAATGATGGGATTGTGTAGCTTGAGTGGAGGAAGCATGATCTGTGTATGAAATTGATCTTCAATGCATACAGATGAGTGATGAGGAACCTCGGGTGATTGAACAATTTCCTTATCAAAAGCAAAACCAACCTCAGGATAGTGAGGGCTTGATATAACCATCAGCTTGGTTGAAGTGCCTTGATAGTCTGGGGTGTTTCAACTTCGTTGTTAGATAGATCATTATAAATAGGTGGCTTCAAAAAGTCAATCGTGATAGAATCATGATCGTGATCGAATATGGGAGTAATGGATCATGAGAGCTACGATCAAAAAAATCAATGATTTCATTGACATCCTCATGATGTGATAAATCAAACAAAGGGGTAGATGAAAAGCGAACAAATTCATCCTTTGTGATTCCGGAAAAGGCAGATGAAAGATAAAGTGGATTTTCAATGAATATGTTATCCTCTCCATTGTTGGATGATAGAATAACATCTGGTTTATCTTGCGAGTGATCAATAATGGGTGCATCCGTAGATGAAGATACAGGTGAAATAATGGATGGCAGGTTCACCAAATATGTCAGGAAAGAACAAAGGAGGTTCGCATAGAAGGGAGTCATCCTTCACCGAGTGTTGATGCTCAAACTCCCAGTCATACTCTTAATGAATGACAACACATGTTCATTTTGCAACACCAAATTTGTCAGTGGCTTGATCCTCATTCACAACAAGTGTAGAGTCTGGAATGTAAGAACATAAGACAATATCATCCGAAGGATCATCCAAGTACGAAGAAAGAGGTTTTGGTATGCAATTCACATGACAAATCGATGGAACCACAATCAAATATGCGCGAAAATTAAGAGAAGTGATGTTTGGAGGATGTGATAGTTGAACAGATGTATGAGTAGGATCTCCCACATCACTCTATAGTGGTGGAGTTGTTTGATGAGGGGACGACGAACAATCACTTGTGACAATGACTGTATCCATCTATGATTGCGTAGCTCCATCACTCAAGAATACTGAGCAAGACTTGAGTTCAAACTTCTTCTTGGGATGGGCTGATTTATTAATACAGTACTTGAATCTATCCCAAAGATAAAAAAACTTCATTTGGCTCTTCGAATCTTGACACTATAAATCACGGAAGTGCTACTAAAAATCCAATGGTGATTCATGTGGAGCCTATTATTGTTGTAACATTTTTTGGTCAAGATATTCTGGATCAAAATGATAGAAGGTATCTTCAATGAGATCATAGAAGTGCTGAAGTGAGTGCACGTTGTCAGGCGGTAGGCCGCACAACCAACGATGTGGTTATTCATGAAGTGTGTATGCAAGCAGTAGATTGGCCTATTCATTAGAACATCCATCATC
Source organism: Pinus tabuliformis (assembly GCA_031772625.1). Lineage (NCBI taxonomy): Eukaryota > Viridiplantae > Streptophyta > Pinopsida > Pinales > Pinaceae > Pinus > Pinus tabuliformis. The sequence goes on along the minus strand of CM062815.1, from coordinate 84,948,000 downwards.
CTCATAAAGCATGGCAAGGAAGTCATGTAAGAACCTAGGCCCGACCACTTCACCTTCACCATCATTCGTGTATGTAGACAAGAGATCAAAAAATTCCCTCGAGATGGTAATATATTCGGAATGCAAAAAACATCGTGGAGGGATGAGAGTGCAAGACTCCATGGTAGATATGAAAAGATTCAAAATAGGATGAGAGGACACATCTTATCATCTGGCCTTCCTTCTAGCGCCAGATACGTTGACGGTGTTGGACCCACCAACATGTCAGGGACTCTCCCCAGTAAGAAGTCCCAATTAGACCTCAGACCATTTGGTGTAGGATTCCCAGCAGTGGGTTGTACAGTAATGCCTTGACCATGGTTTCGCACAGAGGCAAGTAAGATGTCCCTGTTGGTAGAAAGGGTGTGACATATGTATTAAGTCAAGGGAGGTGAATGAGAGGTTCCAACACATGGAGGCTTAGGTGAGTGCGCCCCTTGGAAACCTGTGATAGGACTAGTTACGAAGGGAACACATGAGAAAAGATGAACCACAACATGGAAGGAAATTTAGCAAGAAATCCAAGGTGATGGTTAAACCAACAACACATTTCAGAAAGATTTATACATACATGTACAGAAATAGCTACACATGCATCGTAAGAAAATATATACATATATCATTTAGACTACTCAAGATAGCTAAAATACAACACAACATATGCATGAAACGTGTTGGATTTGTTATATTAAGAAGTGTAAGTTCCATTCATACAACAAATCCATATCCAACCACTAGTTTCGACAATGGAACATTACAATCACAACCTCCTGCTCCTCCAAAGAGATATACTAGATCTGCACAATGGAGAAGCATGTCTCATTACAATACTGTCCAAGCTCTCTCTAAGATAGTCTTATCGGAAGCTTGGCTCACCAAAAGGCCTATACAATGAGTTATGAGGGACTATTTATAGCAAAGGGTGGGGTGGCCCTTGACATTACCCTTTGTGATAATTCATCTACCCTCATGACTCTTCATCTACTTTATGACTGTTACATCCAACTATCGACACTTGAACTTACACTTGACAAGACGTTAAATTACAATGCACATGTACCCGTGTGAGACAAAATGGCTTGAGCAAGCCATACAAGACATCATTATGACTCAAACAACTATTAGAATACTAGCTCATGGTATCTGTGTACTGTAAGGTTACATCTTTCTGGAAACGAAATCTTGCCTCCATAGAATCTAGGTACAAAACTCAGGCTCTTCTATCCAACTCGTCTAATATCATGTGCATCATTGTCTTGAGTGTGGCCGGACCAACAACATACTTGTGCATGGTGTCTGCATTGATTGACAAGTCTGGGCTAGTGGTAATGGGCATCAACTCGTTAAAGTACAAGTCAAGCTCTAGTTTGACCTGTGCATTTGTCCTCACCTGGGTGTGTGTCCCAATAGATGGGATTGCTTGTGAGAACATAACAACATCCATACTCTTGAATACACGTGCATGGGAAGCATGTAGACTAGTGATGAGCTATGAGAGCTCTTCATAGTTCTAGATCTAACTTTGGATGCGTGCCTTCAGCTCGACTACTCTGGGCCTCATCATCTTAGGTAAGTGAAGTGGGGCTCACTTGTATCTCATCATCCATGTTTGCATGTAATCAACAACAGTATGCACATTCGACAAGATGTGTGCTGTCCTAGCACATCGTTGTTGCATCCCATTGAGATGGACGACTACCTTATGCATGGTACCAAACTTCAAATACAATGCCCAAATGACTATGTCAAGAGATAATACTTCATCTAGTATTACCTTATTCAATTCTACTCAGGCAGATGAAGTAACCAATTCTCTTCCCTGCTTGGTCGTATATAGTTCCTTGGCCATTCACTCATGCTCAACTCTCAGGAAGTGAACACTCGAACTAGTCTTTGGCATATTCTCTCGTAGCATCGACTAATGCTACTGGATGTTTGCGCACGTCAAACATGATCACTCATCCCTCAAACTGCACAGGAGCTGTATGATCATCTGGAGTTGACACTCTATGAGATTTCACAACTCTATGTTGAGACTTGTCGAATGAGATGTTGTGCATCTCTCCTTCTGGCTGATCTCCAAGGATCTCAGTGTCTCCTTGGTCACTTGGGACTTACTCCTCTTCTGGATGCGGTGAAGTTGGTGGGTCAACCTCTTGGTTGTGAGGCATGAGGTCGATGTCTTGCTCTAACTCTTGTTGCTCCATATCCAAATCCATCTCTTCAAGTGCTTGCTCTATCTCCTAAGCGAAATCCTTTTCCTGGAATGGTTCACCCTTTCTGCTTGATGCTAGCTGTTCTGATGAGTCTATTATCTGTTCAAGCGCAGTTTCATCTATCTGCACAATTTACGCCCCATACTATACCTGTTCCTTCTGCGCTTCCTTCTCCTATATGCGCAACTCTTGTTCCTTCTGGAGCTTCTCCTTCAACTCATGCAACTCCTTCTCTATTTCCTCCATTCTCCATTTCTCTCTCTGTCTTTGCATGCTTCTCTTGTCATGTGTTTGCACATGTGGGTCTGATCAAAACTTGCAGCCTTTCTCTTCCTCCATGTTGTTGACAATCTTCCGCTTGCCCTTGTCGTGCACTGGTATGTTTTCCTTTGCTACTACTGCTACTTCTAGTGCTCTCCAAGATGCTGCTTCACGTTGCTTCACTATCCATTCCATAGTGAGGCCAACTAGTTCATTGAGTCTAGATGAGTTGTAATAATATTTCCATGGGTCTTCCTTTTCCCAATGACATGCACGTGGATCTAGTTAAAATGTAATCTCGCGCAGTGATCTTTAACAAGACAATGTGGGTCATAAAGATTGTATCCTCAGAGGTCGAATGGATATTTCTTCATCTGCTCTACTTCGACATCCACTTGATTGAAACTCTATATCTCATATAACCTGATCCAAAATGGAAGAGCGGTCCAAGGTTCCTTCTTCTTCCGTTGCATCTTAGCTATCAATATTGCCGAGATGTGATATGATGCTTCCTGCATATTGAGCTTGTCTAAGGAAAAATTATGTAGAACATGTGGAGGCTTATCCATGTTGTACATCCGTATGAATGTGTCAGACGATGAGGCATACCAATAAGCTATGTTAATCATTGCCTCCATTGCTACCTTCGACATGCAGGGTGGATCATGTTAAAATATCATCTTCTAAACCAGGGTGAAAAAATGATCAAATAGTTGTTTGATAATTCCTCTGAAGCAGCATTTGGACAACATCTTACAATAAGTGTTCACAGTAGTATCCATTGGTGTCGATGTCCACTTCAAGCCTGGGAACTCCTAACAGGCGCATATTTCATCCAACATGTAAGTAGACATGTAGATTTCTTCATGCATAACTTTGGGTGGCAGTTGAGCCCTTGTTACCTGTTCCTTTAGCTAGTGAGCCAACATGTCAGACCAGTTGCATGCTTTTCCTTCTCTAGCCAATTAGTCCAACGCAATCACCCAACTCTGTGGGAAGGTTTCTGTGATTTCTTGGCCATATAGATGACATACGAAGATGACCAAGTATTGATACGCCTTCCACATTATCTTTGTCTTGTAGGCCTGTTTGGGTGTTATTCTGAATTTAGCAGGCTCCTTTACCTAATTCTTCAAGTTATCTCTGGAGTTGGCATTGTTTCTGGGTATGCTGAAGGGAGTCTCCATGGTGATCACAGGCTTCGATATATGATACATCTCATCATAATCCTATGCCCTGAAGGTAGAAATATCTATCCCGCTAACACTACTCAATCATTGTCTCAGAATCAGTGTGCAAGACGATCCAATGTATCATGTCAGCGCATGGGAGCACAAGATACCTGTATGCAATCCAGTACAAGCCAGACTTGTGGATGTTCACATAGACTTGGAGGCCTTTGAGGTCTTCCCCAAATATGCCTACAAATGCATCAATGACCTCTTTCCATTTTAGCTTGATGTCCTTGTCTACAATCAACTTGGTTTCTTCATAGATCAGGAAACTTGTAGACACTCGCTCAACTACTTCTCCAGTTGCACTTCCATAAGTGTCCTTTGATCCCGTTCTCTTGGAGGCCATTGATCCTAAACTTATAAGAAGCATACAAACACCCCCTAGATTTGGAGACAAAGTGACATGCATGGCAAGAAATATGTCAGCAGAAAACAAAGAAAACTTAAGGAATGACATGCAACATACTTGGGGATTGACCTAGCAAGGATTGCATAATTTTCCTGGGAGGCTAGGAGATTGGCTGCTAGAACTATGCAAAAGGTAGTATGGGCTATCTGGGGAGGCTGGCTGACTACTAGAATTACACAATCCACGCTGGCCTGCTCGCTGCTGGAACTGCACAATGCACAATTTTAGCTAGCAGTGGTTGCATGCCTAGTGACTAAATTTCGCAATTTTCTAGGCCAACAGTCACTATCCCTTAGAATTACACAATGTAAGACTGAAGGACAGTCACTAGGCAGAAATGCACATTTCCTGAGAGGAATACATAGACTTCCCTCTCAGAATTATGCAATGTTGTCTTAGTGAGGTAGAGTCCAGGCCAAGGTTGCCCAGTCCCGCCAACGGGCAACTAAAAGAAATTGTGAATGTGAATGCATGGCGATACTGAGTGTAAGCAGGAGTGAATGATCATGCATGCAAATGGTTAATGAAATATTTAGAAAATGGAACAACATGCATGTGGGTGATGCGAGTCATTGAATCAATGACCATTCTTGCAAAACAGTTTCATGCATGTGACAATAGTGAAATGCTAACGAAAAATGAAAGGATGCTAATACAAGCTAGTATGCATGTAAATGACAGAAATCATTCACATAAATCAAGAAAATAACACTCACACAAGTGAAAACACAAAAAGAGACATAAATGTTGTAGAAGACTAGTTAAGATGACTTACCCATCAATAACTGAGATGGATGTGTCAAAGACTCCTGGAGGTGTTGTGTGATGTCAGAGCTCTAAGATAGATGTGAATGAGTGAGCTCTGAAGCGTCAAATAAATAAGTTTGAGGCTCATGACATGCATGCCACAAATCTTGGAAAAAGTGACACTTGGAGGAAATATTCTAAAACGATCTTTGCATGTAACCTCCAGCTGCTAAAAATAGCTCCCTAAAATCTAGGGATGCTTTTTGCATGTTTCTTTCACTATTCCGGGAAAAAGAAACCCATGCATGCAAGTCAAGTTTTCCTAGTCCTAGGTGGAACCGGTCAACTCAATGGCACATGAAATATCCTGCTCAGCTAAGGAGAAAAAATGGGCATTTCTGGGAGGAAGCTGGGCTGGGTACCCATAAGTTTTGTGCAATTTCTGGGATGACTAGCTGAGTGTTGGCTAGCATTGCACAATTTCTGGGTTGAGTAGCCCTGTTGGGAGGAATTGTGTAATTTTCTCAGTGAAGCTTGACAAACAGATTTGTGCAATTTTGGAGCCCAACAGGCTGCCAGAAAAAATTGTGCAATTTCTAGAGGGAAGGTTGCTTCCCCTCCAAAGTTGTGCAATTTTTTGAGGGAACTATTCAGCCTACACCTGGACCAAGTCTAGAGAAACAACCCATGAGGGAGATGAAACAAACTCTCATGGATAGGTTGGTAGTTTGCTAGAAAATCACCAAAGTTTGTGTACTTGACAAGGCAAGACATGGCACTAAGGATGGTTGGTAAGGAGGCTCCAAAATGAGGCTAAGGAAAAATTTTAGAAGGTGGTTGTAGCCACTACAACATAAAGGTACTAGAGAAATAGGAACGACAACTACCAATTTGTCAGCTAATATATTTCCAAAAAATCGAAAACTAAGTGATAAGGTTTTTGTAAAATGTTCTAAGATATTAATTGGTAAAGTATTGGGGTTGGTTGAATATATTTACAAAATAAACTAACCCCTTCTTTGCAAGAACTGCATAGAATTATGCTACTGACGTAAGTAAAACTAGAGCAACCGTAGTATTAATATCATTTGTAGGTTTGGCTAACTCCTCCTAAGATAATTTTACAATTCCCCAAGGAAGAACAACACCTGACCAATCAGAAACAAAGATAAATAGAAACATAGTTCCAATAAAGGGAACCAAGGGACCATGTTCTTCCTCCCCAATCTAATTTTTGGTCAAGTCAAAAAAAAAATCGAGAATATATTCAACAAAATTTTGACCGCCGGTAGGAATGGTTTGTGGATCTCGAACAACTATGGTAGTTGAACCTAATAAGACAACAATTACAACCCAAGAAGTCATAAGTACTTGTCCATGAACTTGAAACCCCCCTATTTGCCAATAAAAAATTTGACCCAACTCCACACTGGATATCTCATAGATATGATTCAGAGTGCTAAGAGGAGATCGTACAATATCCATATCCATATTACCCCCTTGTAAAGATGAACTTAGAGAAGAGAATAAATTATTTTTTTCAAATGAGAGATTCCTCAATTATTTCACTCTCACCAGAATTTTTAATGTCACGAGATAATAAAATGGTTATTCCATTAAGAATATTTTTCAATTTGGAGCAACCAACCAAACCAATAAATTCAATTCACTCTTACGAGATCTTGGATGGAATAACAACCAACTCAGTAAATCCTCAACGCCGCCCGCCCCCCGTTTTTTTATTTTCTTTTTATTACTTTCTATTATCCCTTCATATAGCTATAATGACCTTAATTCCCTTCCTTCACAAATTTATGACTTTAATCTATTCAGGATCAATTGGATTTAAGTTATAACATCATCATTCGCTGGAATTGGGATATCCACGAGGTTTGCATCACAATATCTATCAACCAAGAAAATTGTCAGAATACCCAAAGTTCTACATTCCCCAAGAGCAATGGATTCTTCTCATTGATTGGTAATTATCGCAATATCGGGTAAGCTCGTCATGTATCTAATCCCACCTAGATATTTCGGCAATTGGTCTAATTTTCTCTTGAGCATAGCTACTTCTTGTTTTGGAAGTCAATTGAATCATCCTATATCCAGTTCTATTTTTAAATCCTTTAACTTTTGAAGTCTCATCTCTGTAGTAAACCAATTAGTTAACATACCACCAAGCCTTTTTCTATTTACATAATGACATCGAGATTTTGTAGCAGTTGATGCTACTAAATCAGTATCTTGATATTTCGTACTAACTATCAGGAATTCTTTTCCTCTACATGCTATATCAAACACCAAATCACAAGCTTCTGATAAGGAACAAGTAGTTTTAGCAAGATTTATAATATGAGTATCTTTACAATCTGTAAAAATGTAAGGTTCGATATTAGGGTTCCATTTCCTAGTTTTATGCCCTAAATGAACTCTTTCTTCCATCATCTCTTCCAAATCAATGTTCCAATATATTTTACTCATTCTCATTCGCTTTCCTCCCCAAAATAGTGAAATAACATCCATTGGAATATCTAATTATTCCAACGGAATCAATTACATCTCAAAGATTGCATGTTTGTCTAGTATGTGATAGAAATGTTCTCACTCATAGAATATCTGATATTCTTCCTATTATAGAAAGGATATTCATGAAAACAACAAGAAATCTATTTCTCAAGTCTATTTTAATTGTTGTTTTAATATATTGTGAGAATTTTCTTGAATGGAAAATAAAGATACTTTGTCATGATGAAATAAAATGTCCTTCACTTTGTTGCTAAATAGATTCCTATTCCCTATTCTTGGATCTATTCCATTTCATTTCCCTCAATGGTGAATATGTTTCCCAATAGTGACAGGTATCACCCCCCCAAGAATAACATTTTCCTTTAAGCCTTTCAACCAATCGATATGATCTTGTAGAGCAGCTTTAGCTAAGACCCAAGCAATTTCTTGGAAACTCGCTTCGGATATAAAACTTTGATTATTCAGAGATGCCCTTGTTATTCCTAATAACATGGTTTGATAGTAGATTGCCTCTTCCAGAGCATGATCCATTCTCTGTGCTCATGATAATCCAATGAGTTCCCCTGGTGAAAAAAAATTATCCATTCCATCAATTAAGACTTTCGATGTCATTTGGTGTACAATAATCTCTATATGCTTATCACCAATTTTTATCCCTTAGGATCGGTAAAAAATTTGAATCTGATTGGCCAAATGAATATGAATTTGTTCCATAGTTATCCTAGTGCTAATGAATAACCCCCAAAGACTTCCAATAAATCTTGTCATATCTTTGGTCCAATTTTCAAAACTTTCTTTCGGATTCATCAATATTGAATTATTCAAACGAGCTTCTCACAATTGTTCAACTTTAGGAAGACCTTGAATTATATCATTGGATTCCAACCTTTCATATATCAATGTTATAAACGTATCTCCTTTGTCAAGAATTTCTCCATAATGACCATGAACAGTCGTTGTTCGAGTCACCAAATAAGGTTTAGCTGATCTAATGACTAAAGATTCCTCATCAACTGCTATAATTTGACCAGATTTGGGGAGTGGTTGATCCTCAGATATCCATACACTTTCAGGAATCAATTGTCCAAGACTAAATAGAGGAAATGTTTTTTTGCAAAATTCGGATGAGGAAGAGCACCAATTTGGACCGAAGAGATTGGAAATGATCTTCCTACACAGATCGAAATGATAAATTCTCATATTTTCATCCACAAAATAATATTTAGGTACTTGGAAAGTTTTGAAATAATTGTGGAAAATGGATTGTTTCTTTGATAATACGTTTTTATAAGTTAGAAAATGGGAGGATGGAAAGTGGTTGGTTATACTATGTAAATGACCCAGAGACCTAAAAATTCATTACTTTTTCTCATAGGATCCTTTCTATTTGATTTATTTCCTGTATCATAACATTTAGAATCATTGAATAGAACAATTCGAAAATAGTCAGATGGCGATAGAACCATAAAAGATCCATTGTATTCTTCCTCATTCGATAGTGAACAAATAGTTCCTTGATGGCCACTAGTTAATTGACTCACCCCATTGGAAGACAAAAGATTAGTGTGGTCCAAATTGTTATGGAACATCAAAGTTGAACTTGCTTTATTGTCCCTTCTCCCCATGAAAAAAGGGGGGTATTTCATCAAGCTAATTTGAACCATATTGTTAACGATCTTATTTATTCTTACTGAAATAAGAGAAACATATGCCTCAGATTCTATAGAATCTATTTGTTCCCAATCAAATACTAGACAAGTTCGAACCAATGTAATACTTGTATCACTCATTACTCGGATTGGTTCACCATGTTCATATGAAATAGAATTGCTAATTTGAATATCAAAGTTGTCCCCTTCCCTCGATAAATCTAGGGAAAAGGGTGTTGTTATATTTGTCCCATCAGGTATTCCATGTGCTATGTTAGAATATCCAAAAATAGAATTTCTTTCTAGAATACCACTTTTGGGTATTCCAAGAATCACATTAGGACAAGGTATTATTATTTTTCCCCATTCTTTATCACACTACAACAAGATGATGAATTGATTCATTTTCTTTTTCCCCTTCATATTGTAGCTCTTAGGGGAAAAGGTGACACAAATAGAGTCTTGATGCTTGTTGGATATGTTCCGATCAATTTTAGTTTTTGAATAACTAAAGATTTGTTCTTCCTTCTCATAGCAGTTTGAGTCACTTGATCTATGCTCCACTTGATCCATGTCAGAATTAGAAAGTGATTGATGTTTGGAAACAAAAGGTTGATCATCTACTTGATCCTGATGCTTATGAAATGGAAAGGGTACTACACGGGATCCGTATACACCTCCCGATAATATCCATAGATAACCTGTCCTAAGTATAGGATGAACATTAACATGTACATATTCAAGTGCATGACACACATTGGTACTCTAGTGCATTTCTCCTTCTAAGTCTGAATATATATTTTTTCAAACTTTTTCCCTGAAGGAAGATGTTCTAGCACAAACCTTGGCAATAAGTTGTTCCGATTCCACATATTGATCATTCTGAACTATAAGAAAACTTTGTGGTGGAATGGTTAAGTTATGTACTTGATCCTGACCATAAATAGTAATGGCTAAGTTATTATGACATAGATAAGCAGGATGTCCATTACATGTACGTGTGGGATAAACCAAATTTTCATTGAATTCAATCTTTACATTGAAAATTCCTTAGTGTTAGTTTCGTTCCTGTTTCCCCAGTGTATTGGACCATAATAATACCTACTGCTTCTCCTAATTCAATCAAGTGACTGTGAGTAGTACTTCGACCATAACATAATTGAAAAATCCGAGATATACTCCTGCAAGTAAAGAGGTTTCGTATATATATTGGTTGTGTTCAAAGGTTTATTAATTAATTGGAAAGTCCAACTCAAATATCCTGATTACGGGTGGAAATGCATCTCCTCTTCATATATACATCTTCTGCTAGCACACGTCCAATCAGTATTTGTGTTCATACAACAATTTCATTTCTATCCCTCTCTCCACCTTGAATGGGACTTACGAAAATCCCTTAGATATTGCCACAATCCGTTCTACGTACTACAATGTGTTTAAATACTTCAATGAGTGTATGTGTGAGGTATCCAACATCTTCTGTTCATACAACAGTATCCACAACTCCTTTACGAGCCCCATAACAGGAAATAATATATTCCGTTAAAGAGAGCCCTTCGCATAAATTTCATTGAATGGGTATATCGATGATTTGTCCTTGAGGATCTGACATTAATCCTCTCATACCTATTGATTGGTGAACCTGATATGTACTTCCCCTAGCTCCTGAGAAGGACATTGCATGTACTGGATTTAAAGGATCAATGATGCTAAAATTTAGATTCATTTCTTTTCTCAAATATTCACTAGTAGCATACCATATCTCAATCAATTGAAATAATTTTTCCACTGCATGTACATTCCCATGATGATGTTTTTTCTCTAAAACATAACCTTGTTTCTCCAGATCTTGGTCGAGCAATACTTTGGAAGGCACTATTAAGAGATCATCAATTCCTAATGAAATAGTTGTATCAGTAGCTTGTTGAAAACCTGAAGTCTTGAGTTGATCCAAGATATGTGAGGTATATGCCACTCCGAAGTGATCTATTAATCTGCTAATAAGATTTTTAATGGTATTTTTATCCATCACTTTATTATAAAAGGGAAGTTTATCAAAGGGAAGTCTAGTTCATTGCTTCATAAGGAAAAATCTTGATATTTTAATGAGCATGATTAATCAATGGGTTCAAGTCGGTTATTCGAAGGCTTCATATCTTCACTAATGAAAAAATCATAAGATCAATAAAATTAGATCCGAGAGTTGGCAGTGATTTCTTTAGGTGTTCAGAACAGGCAAACCCTTTTATGGCTTCTTCCATTTCTCGATTGAAATGAGTATGACCAACAGTTGTTCGAATGTATATATTAAGGAATTCTCCCATTCTACCTTTTCTTATTCGATAATATTCATGGATTTCTTGGAAAGTACCCAAATATTCGTATTGAACTTTGATAGGGGAATCTTGGCTTACTGATGTAATGATACATAAATCCACTTCCCCTCACCGGAGCCATAAGGGGCTGCATAAATAAATTTGTTTCTGTAGGTAAGATATTAGCACATCATCATAACTATAAAAGGAAGGTTTCTTACAAAATAAGATTTTCTTTTTCGAGTGATACAGATGGTACATATTCCCATAAATACCTTGACTATTTTGGACTGTTGATATATAAAGTCCAAGAAGCATATCCTGATTCAGTATAGAAATAAGATCCCCATAACTGGAGACAAAATATTTGTCTTAGAAAACATGAGTAAATGATCTTCTTCTCTAGCTTATACAGATAAAGGTACATGGAGAACCATTTGATCTCTATTGAATTCTGCATTAAATCCCCCAAAATTTGATGGATGTAAATGAATGACACATCCTTATACTAAAATAGGTTGAAACACTTGTATTCCCAATTTGTGTAAGGTAGATTCTCAATTCAACAATATGGGATGTACTTGGATAACCTCTTGAAGTACTTCCCATATAATGGGTCCCTTATCTCGAATCATACTTTTAGAAGCATTTAGGTTGGGAGAAATTTGTCATCCGATGAGACTACGAATTACAAATGCTTGAAAAAAATCTATTTTTATTTCTGAGGGTAATCCACATTGGTACAATGATAGAAAGGGGCCCACCACAATAATGGAACGACCTAAATAATCAACTCATTTGCCTAGTAATTTTTCACGAAATCTTCCCTCTTTGCCTTCGATCGCATCTGAGAATGATTTATAAGGCCTATCATGATTGTCTCTCATTGGTTGTTCGCATATACCATTATCGAGAGGTGCATCTACGACTTCCTGGATCGATGTTTTTTTACAAATAACAAATGACTTAGATCCAATTCTTGCTAATAAATTTGTAAGAGTATTCTTTCGATTGGTAACTCTTCAATAAATTTCATTTAGATCTGACAAGGTAATAATTCCACATTCATGTAATTAAATGGTTGGCCTCGGTTTGGGAGGAAGAACTAGTAATAGACATAAGACCATCAATTTTTGTTCTATATTTGTTCGAAGAAATGTTTAGCCAATTTCATGCATCCAACCATAAAATAATTTCTTCTTCGAATTTTTTCATCCTCCCATCTATCCACACTAGATTCTTGGTTCTCCTCCAATCTATTCCATTTCAATTCCACCAAGTTCTTCCATTCCATATGTGAATGATATATAATAATTTATAGATATAGACCCGTTAGCTGTTCCCCAATAACATCTCCCCCAGTAGCTATTTCTCTCTCTCTTTAAATGTTCTAGAACCCTGAGCAAAGAGGTAATGAGGAATAATATCTCTCCAGGATTGAATCTCATAATTGAATGTACTCCGTGATCTCAATAAAGTTGGTTTGTTAGCTATGGACCTAGAAAGAAAAAGCTTTGGATAGGTTATTCTAATATTCCCCCCACTCAGGATTAGACGTGAAAGTTTCCTCCCATCTATCTCAAGTAACTAAAAAAAAATATGCAAAAAGCTCTTCTTTCACTCTGAAGAGAGATTGCTACTCTTTGCTCAAGTTCGAAGTGAAATTGAGTATTCCTTTATGTTGTGATTGTACAACATAGATATGGAATTATTGAGCAGTCTCCTCCCTTTCAAACAATCCTTTTCTTCTTGAAAGGCCTTAAATTAGGGATTTACTTGTCTTTATCTTGTTCCATTTGACCCTTTAGGTTCCTACTTGATTTGTTTTACTTCGATGGTTACAATAATATCGATCGAAGAATATGTTCGATGAATACACTCCTATATCCATATATTGGGTCCAGAATACCTATTAATGCAAATAAAAGAGAATGAATTTCAAATTCCATTACCTAAAAAAGTTTTTTCACGAAGTTCAATTAGCATTTTGATACAAAATATCTAAACCCTGGAATAATTCTTCTTTCTCAACATCTTGAAAAGATGCCTATAATTATGAGCTTCATGCTACTCCTCTAGAGGGGAATGTCAGAGCTAAAGGAATCCCAATGAGATGTAATAGGATGATAGTTCCTTCTTACAGATTTTTATGATTGGAACTTGTGATCAAGTCACACATTGCAATATACTGGACCTTCTATTCTTTACAGGTTTTATCTAATACATTCACCATATAACTAGGAATTTTTTTCAAATACCATATGTGAACCACCAGACATGCCAGTTCAATGTATCCCATTTGATGTCTTTGAATTTGAGAATCAATGAATTCAGCTCCACATTGTGTGAAAAATTTTGAATATATGTTTTCATTTCCGATCCCTGGAGAATTTCCACAAGCACACACTCTACTTTTGATAGGTCCAAAGATTCTTTCACAAAATGATCCATCTCTTTCTGGTTTATTACTTTCATAATGTAGAGTATAAGGTTTAGTTACATGTTCAATTGTCTCACCATTAGGTAAATTTTTTTCAGACCAAGCACAAATATGTTTGGCAGAAGCTAATCCAATTCGAAGTTGTTGATGTTTATGCTGGTCAATCATAAAATATCTCAATTTATTGTGATAAAAATTCCTCTCTATCTATCTGAAATTATTTCTTAGATATAATAGCATGATTTAATTCTAGCGCTAAAGATCGTAATTCTCGAATGATAAATCGAAAAGATTATGGAGCAGGGTCAAGTTTAGGTATTGGCCCTCTAGCGATAATTCCACAAAGTACTTCATTACGAGTTCTAATATGGTCAGATTTGAGCGTAAGCATCTCTTGTAAAATATAAGAAACACCAAAACCTTCTAGAGCCCAAACTTCCATTTTTCCTATTTGTTTCCCCCCTCATTTGGATTTTCCTCTAAGAGGTTATTGTGTAACCTGTGCATAAGGTCCGCTCAAATGTGCATGCATTTTCTCATCAACTTGATGAATCAATTTCGACATATAAGATTTTCCTATTATAACAGGTTCTTCAAAAACATCTACTCTTCTTCCATCAATTAATCTATTTTTTCCTAGATGATCTAGTTCGAATACCCATGGATTAACAATTTCCTCACTAGCTTTGTAAAGTTCAGGAACCACTAGTTTTCTTGAAGTTTCTAGCTCGTATTTTTCATCAAAGGGTGTTATTATATAATGTTTGTTCATTGGGTTTCTTCCTAAACCAGGCAAACATTCAAATATTTGTCCTACATTCACTCTTGAAGGTACCCCTAATGGATTCAATACCATATCAACTCGTATTCCATTTTGAAAATTGGGCATATATTGTCTTTGCAAAACTATTGATATAATACCTTTATTACCATGCCTTCCAGCTACTTTATCACCCACTTGTATCTTATGTTTTTGTGATATATATATATATATATATATATATATGTGGACTGTTTCCACATTATCACCAAAACCATGTACTCTATTGATCCATCTCACATCGATAACTCGACCCCTTCCACCTATAGTTGCTCTAAGACAAATTTCTTTCACAGTGGATGCCTCAATACCAGATATGGTTTGTAATAATCTTCCTTCTAGGGTAAATAATGATTCTTCTATTGTTTGAGGCGTTAATTTACTTACCAAAACATCACCTATTTCTATCCAAGATCCTAGCATTATAAGACCATTTTTGTCCAAATGACGAAGTGAATGAGCATCTAAATGAGGTATTTCTCTAGTGATTCTTTCAGGACCCTGGCTTGTCATACATATTTCAATCTTATATCTTACGATATGGAAATAGGTATAATTATCTTCATATACTAGAAATTAACTAATGAGTATCGCATCTTCGAAATTGTATTCTTCCCATGGAATATAAGCTAATAAAATGTTTTTTCCCAAAGAAAGTTCTGCCCCTATCATAGTCACACCATCCGCCAAAATTTGTCCCTTCTTTACATATTCCCCTTCACGAACTTGAGGTTTTTGATGCATACAAGTATTGGTATTAGAACATTGATATATAACCAGTTATGTTCGTACAGTGTCTCCATTAACTGATGAAGTTATATTACATCGATACACTCAATCCTTTATTCTATGTAGTTATAGCAAAACTTCTTGAATCTTGAGTTGTGTGACCTTCCAACCCATTTCCAATAATGCACTTCTTGGGTCGAAAAAGTGGAACTACTTGACATTGCATATTAGAACCCATTAGAGCGTGATTCACATCATTATGTTCAAGAAAAGGAATAAGGGAAACTCCATCGGAAAATTATTGGAAAGGAAAAATACTTCTAAAATGGACTTGTTCCCATGCAATAACTATAAATTCTTGTTAGTATCGAGCTGGAGTAATTTGTTCCTCTTGAATTCCTTGATTTAATGCCAAAGAATTTCCCGTAGCTATCCAATAGTATTCATCCTCATATTATCTCGGTAATAGATAAACCATATGTTCCTCCCTCGATATCTCGGAGATCTTATAGAATCGACTTTGTAAAGAACCACAATCACCAATGTTTGCATGAATAGATAATGATGCAACAAGTAAAAAATTCATTCCTTCAGGTGTATCAATTGGAAAAATATGCCCATAATAACTAGGATGAATATCTTGTGTCTAAAAACTAGCAGTTCACCCTTTTAAGCCCCCAGGGACTAAATGGCTTAATTTTTTCCCATGAGCTATTTCCATCAATGGATTAGTTTGCTCAAAAAATTGGGATAAGGGGTGTGAACCAAAAAAATCTTGAAAATAAATTTTTAATAGATTTGAAGTGACCAAGTTATGGGGAGTTGATCTACACTTGGTTGCTTTGTGTATATTTCTTCGAACTGCATCTTCCAAATGACCTAGAGCTAATATAAATTGATCATGTAATAAATCTACTGTAGTTTTTAACCCCCTACAAAAATTACCTACATATGAATTCTAAAACACAGAAAATAAACAATGTGAGAGCATAACACATAAAACACACATACACAAAGATTTTCCCCTAGAACCCAAAACCAGGACTACCAGCTTGATTTGTCATTATGTTCCTTTCAATGTTATAATACATATTTATACATGCCAAAGCATCCAATACCACAGACCGAAAACCATCGCGTCCAAAAAACATGTGCGAAAATCATGCACAAAACCATAGGTGGGTCTGCCCATCCTAACATAGGGTACAAAACCAAAATTTTCCAGGGTTCTACCCCAGACCCCATAAAGTGGGGTTACGGGTATGCCTCAAACCCCCTGTCACCCCCCTGCTACAAAATCGGTGCAACAAAGGGGGGGCTCCTCCGCCCTCCTAACCCCCGTTTAACTATGTGGGCTAGTTGTGGAAAGAATATAACACA
This sequence comes from Pinus tabuliformis, assembly GCA_031772625.1. NCBI lineage: Eukaryota > Viridiplantae > Streptophyta > Pinopsida > Pinales > Pinaceae > Pinus > Pinus tabuliformis. The sequence continues at coordinate 84,931,231 of CM062815.1, read as the reverse complement.
ACCCAACATTCTCCCACTTGTTGTTTTCTTTCCACGGGGGGCCACAAGAGAGCTTAGTCATTTTTCTAGCCCTGAAATTCCCATTGTCTCTCTACACCAAGAGAACTTCTTAGAGCTCACAGATTTTTTCAATGCATCTGCAGTATTCTTCAAAGTGTCCATCTTTACCAGCAACACCTTTTTGTCCCTCACAAAGTGATATTGAACATCAATGTGCTCTGTCTTTGAATGATATGCGAGGTTCTTTGCCAAGAAAATTGCACTTTGGCTATCACAGTCTATCCTTATACCCCCCTGTACTAACCCCATACTTGAGCACAATCTCTGCAACCAGAATGCTTCCTTACTTTCATGAGTGGCTTCCATGTATTATGCCTTTGTAGTTGATAGTGCCACTACAGATTGTTTCTTACTCATCCAACTGACTGCACCTCCAAATAGGTTAAACACATACCCACTTGTAGATATTCTCTGATCAAGATCTCCAACCCAATCAACATCAACAAAGCCACGAATATCCAACACTCTGTCCAATCCTGGTCTTCCTTGGTAGCACAAGCCATAATCACTAGTGCCACGCAAATACCTAAAAACCCACTTCACTGCTGTCTAATGCTCCTTCCCTGGTTTTGACATAAACCTGTTCGATAATCCCACTGCATGTGCAATGTCTGGTCTAGTACAGACCATTGCATACATCAAGCTACCGACTGCACTTGCATATGGAACATGAGACATGTCCTCTTCCTCTTCTTGTATCTTGGGACACTGTTCAGCAGATAACCTCACACCTACAGGAATAGGAACCTTCACCAATTTACTATCCTGCATATTAAATCTCTGCAGTATTGTCTTGACATACTTCCTCTGGTTTAACCAAAGCTTCCTCTTTTCCTGATCTCTTTTAATTTCCATGCCCAAAATATAGTTTGTAGCACCAAGATCTTTCATGTCGAATTTGGAGGATAATTGGGTCTTCAAATCCTATAAAATTTCTTTGTCATGTCCAACCAGCAACATATCATCCACATACAAGACCAGATAAATAACATGGTCACCAATTAATTTAAAATACACATAGTGATCTGCTTTGCTTCTGGTGAAGCCAAGTCCCCGTATAAATGTATCAAATTTCTGATACCACATCCTTGGTGACTATTTAACCCATATAGAGACTTCTTTAACTTGCATAATAATTCTTTCTTACCCTTCACCGCAAAGCCTTCAGGTTGCTTCATGTATATTTCCTCTTCCAGATCCCCGTGAAGAAATGTTGTCTTCACATCCATTTGTTCTACCTCAAAATCAAAAGAAGAAACAATAGATAAAAGTAATTTAATAGAAGTTACCCTGGAAACAAGAGAAAAAATATCACCAAAATCAATTCCCGGCACCTGGGAATAACCTTTTGCTACCAACCGAGCTTTGTATTTCTCCACTTTTCCTTCTGCATTTGTCTTCTTTTTGAAAACCCATTTACTGCCAATGGGTTTCCTTCCAGTTGGTAACTCCACCAGATCCCAAGCCTCATTTTTGTACAAAGATGCAATTTCATCAACCATGGCCTCTTTCCAGAGTTTTCCATCCTCTGAATCCACTGCTTCCTTCACAGTTCTAGGATCATCATCAGTAAAATACAAAGAAAAATTTGAACAGAAAGCAGATGGACTATACCTTTCTGTCTACCTTCTTTCTCTAACTGATCTTCTCATAGTTGGAGTTTGTGGCTCTTCATCTTCCGATTCCTCCTCTGCTGTAGAGTTTGATTATTCCTCCTTTAGCTCAAAATCTATCTTCTCTAGTTCCCTTGGTTGGACTTCATGTTTAATAACATCTTTCACCTCTCTAAACACCACATCTCAGCTATACACAACCTTCCTTGTTACTAGATTCCAAATCATATAACCCTTTAAAGCATCCTTATACCCAATAAAGATGCGCTTTTCAAATTTACTATCCAACTTGGTTCGTTTCTCCTTTGGAACATATATATATGCATCACATCCAAATACCCTCAGATGTGAAAGAGAGGGTTTCTTACCAGTCCATACCTCTTGTGGAGTCCTATCCTCCAACGCTGATGAAGGTGACCTGTTGACCAGGTGACATGAAGTATCCACTGCCTCTGCCCAGAATTCATGTCGTAACCCGACACCACTGAGCATGCTTCTTGCCCTTTCCATCAACGTCTTGTTCATTCTTTCTGCAAATCCATTTTGCTGAGGTGTATATGGAATAGTCTTCTATCGTGCTATACCACACTTCTTACAGAATTCTTCAAATTCCTTGCTGCAAAAATCTCCACCATTATCTGTCCTCAACACCTTTATCTTCTTCTCCATCTGATTTTCCACGAGAGACTTAAATTCTTTAAGCCTGTCAAAGACTTCAGATTTATTCTTAACTAAATATATCCATGTATTCCTTGACAATTCATCTATAAATGATACATAATACACAGACTTACCCAATGATGGAACCTTCACAGGTCCAAACACATCACTGTGCACAAGCTCTAATATTTGTTTCGCCCTCTTACTACTAGAGGGGAAACTCACCCGATTCTGGTTTCCATATACACAATTTTCATAGAAATCAAAATCCAGAGAGCTATTACTCATAGCTTCTACCATAGCTTTACCATGAAGTATTCAAAGGCCCTTGTCTCCAATATGTCCAAGCCTTTGATGACACAACATAGTCTTCTCTCCATAGACCACTAGATTTTTTGCTCTACTTTTAGGAACCACAGAACTATTACACCCATCAATAAAAGTGCTACCTTGCAGCTTGTACAGAGTTCCAATCCAAACTCCCTGCATCAATACTAGTGCTCCTCGAACCATCTTGCAGGTATCCTTCTTGAACATTATTTTTACACTTGAATCATCTAGCTTGCTTACAGAAATTAGATTTTTGGCCAATGCACGAATATGCAGAACACCCAGAAGTGTTCTAACCCTTCCACCTTGCAATTTCAACTTTACTTTTCCGCGACCAATGATTCTAGTCTTCCTATCATCCCCTAGGAAGACATAACCACCATCATATTTCTCATACTCGCAGAACCACTCTCTATGGGGAGTGAAGTGAAAGGATGCACCTGAGTCAATCAACCATGCCTCATGATATACATGTGTACTTGAAGAAGCCAAGTAAACATCCCCACCTTCATCTGAGGTGGTTTTCACCTCTGTAAAAGGAGCATCATCAGATCCCTTTCCTTTATCAGGAGCTTTAGATTTATAGTCCCTTTTGTAGTGCCATTTCTTTCTGCATTTCTAGCACACCACCTTTACAGGTTTTCCTGGAGATTTAGATCTCCCTCTAGATTTAGGTCTCCCACTCGATGACTTATTTTTGTTTCTATTTTGGGACCATCCTTGTACAGACAAGGCATCACCATTCTAGCTCTCCGTATTTTTCCATCTCATCTCCTCTGTCAGCACGACTAAGACTATTTCATCAAACTGCAAGGTAGTAGCATTGCTACCTATTGCAGTAACTAGACTATCCCATGAATTTGGTAGAGAACACAACAAACTGATGCACTTATCTTCATCTAAAATTTTAATATCAATAGATGCTAACTGACTTACCACAGTATTAAATACGTTTAGATTCTCTGTCACCGAGTCTCCATCTTTCATCCTCAGGTTATACAGCTTTTTCCGCAGGAATATTTTATTCACTAGAGACTTATATTGGTACAAAGTCCCTAACTTGTCCCACAAAGCCTTCGTTGTAGCTTCCCCCGATACATTCAGCAATACTAAATTTGAGACACACAATCGTATTGTTCTTTTTGCCTTCCGATCAAACTTCTTCCATTCTTCATCGGACACTCCCGTTGGTTTATTACCAGGAACTACCGTGATCCACTAATCTTTATGCACCAACAAATCCTCCATATTGAGTTTCCACAACTCAAAACTCTGACCATTGAATTTCTCAATCTCTATCTTTCCACTGCTCGCCATCTTCTTTTACCACTAGAATCGATCTCACAGATCTCCCACTGAATAGGGTCTACCACAGGCCCGAGCGAAACCTCTCCAAAAAATGCATCCCGTTGAAGCCAAAACTACTCTGATAGCAAATGTAGGTTTTAACCTTGTACAGAAATTACCTGCATATGAATTCTAAAACACAGAAAATAAACAATGCGAGAGCATAACACATAAAACACATATACATAGAGATTTTCCCTTGGAACCCAAAACCGGGACTACCAGCTTGATTTTTCATTATGTTCATTTCAATGTTATAATACATATTTATACATGTCGAAGCATCCAATACCATGGATCAAAAACCATCGCGTCCAAAAAACATGTGCGAAAATCATGCACAAAACCATAGGTGGGTCCGCCCATCCTTACATAGGGTCCAAAACCAAAATTTTTTGGGGCGCTGGCCCAGACCCCATAAAGTGGGGTTATGGGTATGCCTCAAACCCCCTATCACCGCCCCCACTACAAAATCGGTGCAACAAAAGGGTCTCCTAACCCCCCGTTTAACTACGCAGACTAGTCATGGAAAGAATATAACACAACCCAACATCTACTACAGAACAAATATGTCGATTTCTAAGGTGATCTATATCATTGAGTGTAACAATTCCAAATTTCACCCCGATAAAGTAATCCACAGTAGCCAATACATCTTGTGGTAATGAAAAAATCTCATTCTCAGGTATATGAAGGTTCAATTTTTGGTTCAAATTTCGTCAACCAATCTTTCCCAATTCACATCTTTGCCGGAATTTTTTTTTTGCAATTCTTTACATAGAGACTCCGAAAATTCCAAATCACCACTTACATAGTAGAGCTTTTTATAAAACTCCAGAATCAATTTTTCCATCGACCAGAGATATTAATCCCGCTCCCACCTCTCCTTCTTCTTCAATAAAAAATGAAAATCTTTCGAGATATCGAGTATTGTCAAGTATCTCTTCGAGATTGAAACCCATAACTAATAATAGAACTGGAATAGATATTTTTCATTTTCTTATTACATGAACCCATATCCTTTCTATCACATTGATCTGTGATTTCGATCCTCTTCCCCAATCTGAAATCAAAATGCCTGTATATATATAATTTCTTCTATTATGGTCTAATTCTAAATGGTAATAAATACCAGGACTTATTAATATTTTATTAACCATGACTCTATAAATCCCATTTACTACAAAATTTCCATGGGAATTCATTAAAGGAATATTTCCGAGAAATACAGTTTGTTTCTATATCTTCCTACTATTTCTCCAAATCAATCTTGCTGGTACATATACTTTAGAGTAATATTTAAGGGATTGATAGACAACGTATCTCCCTTCTTTGAAAGGTTTTGCTAATTCATATTCATTACCAAAAAGCCTGAATTCAATTTCTTTATCTATATCCTCAATTTTTGGAAAATTATGAAGTTCTTGCATCAAGCCATGATCGATAAAATGACAAAATCCTTCAAATTGTATCTTACCAAATTAAGGGATTGTAAACGCTCCCTCATTTTCATCTAATCACATTGGAAGTTTCACATCTGTAGAAAAGTATATTCAATTATTCACGATTGATCTATATGGATCAATCCGATAAAAAGGATTGAGATATCTATCCAGTCTTCCCTACTGTTATAGACATTTTGTGCCTTACAACTCCAAGCATGAAATGTCCATAAACCAAGGGCTCCTAAGTCCCTAAAAGTGTTGTTCTAACCCCTAAAGGAACAAGGTCAACAGATTACAGCTTCTCCCAGAAGTTCTCCACCAGAAACTGCTCAGAATAAGTCAAAACAAGATTATTTCAGCTGCTCCACTGGCTAGGTGAGTTGCATTGCACCTAAATAAACTGTGAGGGTGCGTTGCATTTCAAAATTCCCTTCTGTGGGGTGCGATGGGCGAGAAATGACAAATGGCAGTGTCATTTCGCGAGGTGGAAAGACAATGGAAGCTTCCAGAATCTTCTCCTATGACACTTGCCTCACTGAATTCGACCAAGGATGAGTAAGAGGCCTTCAGTCTCCAAGTGGAAGCAAGAACTGACAGAGAGAAGACACTAATCAAATCACAAGCTGACTCATCCTCCTTACACATATCTATATATGGATCCCTCATCTCAGAGATCCAGAGGCTGGAATTTTGCATATTGTAAGGAATTGCTATTGGTTTTTTGAGACAAACATCAGAGTATTGGGTGATCTATGCTTTGTTTGAGGTGAAGAGGGGCTTCTTTGCTGGGAGGTTGATGCTGGGTTAGGAACCACCGGTTGTAACTCCTCCTGGATCTTTTCTTGTTTATCAATAAAAACTATTTGAGTTTTTCTCCATGCTTTTGTATCATTGATGTTTGTTACATTTGTATGGTTAACTTAAATCTGATCCTAAGTTGTTTATGAATATAGATCCATGTCTTTGTATAGTGTTCTTCTTCTGTGATCTTACAGGTACTTGGTGAAGCTGAGCAAGTAAGGGAGCAGGTAGCTGGAGACTGTCAAAGAAGAGAGGGATTGGATCAAAGGATTAGCGCAAGACACAGGTTGGTTCTTTCTATTCCTCTCTATCTATAGTTCATAAAGGAAATACAAAAGTAGTTTTTTCTCTGTTTGTTTCTAAGGCAGCTATCACACCTTAGTGGGATAGAGCAGTTCTAAATAGACACTTTTCCCTGTAACAAAATGGCGACTCTGCTGGGGAGTGTCTAATTAGTTTGTTTGTGTATCTCTTTGTTGTTTGTTTCATAAACTTATAAGTAGCATTCGAACCGCATTTGCCATAACAAATGCAAAGTAGACATCTACTGCTTCAATCCATTCACTGGATCTGTTTATGATTTGAACAGTTGATTCACAAGCTATCTGATTGCCCTTGTGATAGCTCTTAGATCCTCCTTAGATCTACCCCTGATTGTGCATTACTGATTGCTTTTACTCGGCCAAAAACCAAAGACTGAACTGCAAACTGTGACCTGGAACCCGGACAGATTCTCGTTTCTGGCCCAGCACAGGTATTGTTAAGAGATCCTGAATTTCAGCGCACTTCCCGAAAGGGCAACCTGCGCTGCATTTCAGTTTCTCTGTGTTACAGGTGCGCTGATCAGACTAGCCCTGTGCAGCTGTGGTTTTTATGCTTCATTCTTTCCAGTTCTGTCTCTGAATTTTGCTGCCTGTGATCAGTATATGTCTGTTTAAAACCCCTTTTCCTTGCTGTTATTCTGCCTCCTTTGTACAAAAGAACTGTAGATGTTTTTTGTGTGTTTGTTGAGTCGTTTACAGTTTTCCATTGCAAAAGTAGAATAGTCGTACTGTCGTCATTTGATTTGGATCTGTCGCAAGTGTCGATTTTGATCATAGGAGAAAGTTTGATTGTTGTTGATGGTCGATTATACTGTTACTATTGCTTTGGTTTGAATTTGTGATTTTCTAGTGTCAAGAAAAAGTGTTCATTTCAAAATCGCAAGGTGTCGTAATCATCTCTGTTTTTTATTTCGAAAAAGAGTTTGTTTATATTTGTCGCTTGAAAAAATTCAGATTTGTACATCAACTTTCTTTTTAGCATCAATACTAAGAAAGTTGAAAACAAATACATGCATGTGCATTTGCATATTGACAGTCTGTTTGGCTTGATTTAGGAAAGTGCATTTACAGTGTGCTCTTTGCTCTTTGTGAAAAGATTGTGTCTTTCTTTTCCTCTAGTAGCTAGGATTTTCATTGCACAAAAGAGATAAAAGTTTGTTTATCATCTTTAGATTGCATTTTAGGAATTACATCTACATCTCATGGTGAACCCAAAAGGAAAACTTCATAAGCAAGATCAACTTAAAATAAATTCAATGAATCTAACAACGCTTTGGAACTTAACGCACAACATTTAGAGGTCTAGGCTAGAGACGTATTCTGGCGTCGTAAAGCCTGGTAACTGTTGTCCTCACTGATGGTTGGGTGATTCCTCCACTTTGAGACGATAAGTGCCAGTACAGACTTGTGCTCCCACATACCGTCGAGTATATTTTGGGAGACCCCTATAGGCTTAAATCCTTTATCCTTAGGAAGCCTTGTCTGTCGCCCTATCGATCGCAATGCACTGAACACAGCATTCGGGAAGATTGACTGTCGTACCGTAAAAAGTATTCTGCAGTTTTGCGATTGGTTTGGTACTCCCTCTACCTAGATCTCCAGAGTAGTCCCTTTCGTTCCTTTTCAGACTCCTTAACGGAAAAGGTCCATCTGAGCACTTGTAACTTCAGGCTCATTAAAAATCGAAGGAGACTAGAGTCATCTTTATTTTTTTCTCGACTCTTAAAAACTGAAAAAACAAGTTGTGTCAAAGCGTCTAAAATTTATTTTAAACGGAATATTCTACCCTTTCCTATGTTGATCTTGGGTTGAGAAAATGGAGTCTACCAACCAAGGAATTCCCCTTGGAGGAAATCCTAGTCCCTTCTCCTCTTGGGGAGATGTTGGTGCACCCCATATGGCCACATTGTCGCTTCTAGGACTGACAATTGGTTTGCCTGTATGGCCCTTCTCGACCTCTGTCGTTCAGAACACCACTATTCCTGAACAATCGAATCAGCAATTAGATGAATCCAGAGTAGCCCACCAACCTTCTACTTCCTCTAATTCTTCCTCTCCTCCTTCCTCTTCGCTTGATGGGGATGGTAAAGCCAAAAGTCAAGTTCCTAAGGAGAAGAAAGAGAAGAAGAAGAAGGAGTCAAAAGCAAATGGGGGCAAACGAGTGTCGTCTAACGAAAATCCACACACTGCACCGACCAGGCCTAAATCACCATGTGTCATTTGCAAAGGAGACCACTTTCACAGAGATTGTCCTTGCATCCCTCGGATCTTAAGGGACTGGTCTCCTCGTTTGCACAACCCGGTGTCATCAACCTCTGATGATCATGTTGAAAACACACCGTCGACTAGTGAAAGTGAAGCCCCAGGACAAAAAGGAAAATATAGATTTCCTTGTAAACAGTGTGAAGGCGATCATGCCGTTCACTGTTGTCCCTTCTTAGATGAAGCTAAAAGAGTTTTGGATGATCGTCTGGTTTCACCGTTACGACTTCCTCATGGATATAAAAAACTCTTGCCAAGTTCGTCACTAGACGAAAATCCGGCTGACCCGCTCAGGTGGTCGGCCGAAGCATCTGTCATTGAAGATGAACCATCTGAATCCACACCAGACGAAAGTCAAAAGGTCGAGGCGGCAGTTGACCCGGTCTTGCCTTCAGAGGTTCCATCTTCAGATGATACAATCACAGAAGAGAACAAGGATGACACCGTCCAAATTCTTTTCATAAGCACATACTCCAACGAACATGGGGGCAATTTACCCGTTCCTTTACCACAGGAAGGAAGTTCATCAGAGTCGTACCCAGCCGTCTATTCAGTCCCACCTCCAAGCAACCTAGTTGTCTCCTTTGATTGGAATCAACTAGGCAGACCCCGTTTACCAGCTAGTGTACCATTTTGAATTATTGTTCAAATATATAGAATGGTTATGGCTGGTACCATCATAGATGAAGGGGCTTCGGTGAGTATCCTTTCCTCAACTGCTTGGAAAGCGCTTGGTTCGCCATCGCTTTTGCCTAAGATGAGAAATCTAACAGGCTTTGATAAAGGAACCAGTCGACCGTTAGGGATCCTTCCCAATGTGCCCATAACATTGAGAGGGAAAACCGTTCACATGAACGTGATGGTAGTTCAAGGACCCCTGGATTACAATCTACTCCTTGGACGAGACTATATTTATGGCATGGGAGCAATTGTCTCCTCACTCTTTAGAGTTATGTTTTTTCCGCACGAAGGAAGAGTGGTCAAGCTCATGGACCAGCTTTCATTCCCCGGATCATACAAAGCAAATAGTCATATATCATCCCTGAATGGTCTTTTCACGCAAGAAATGTCTCAATCTCCAGTCCGTCCTCCCGATGAGCACGAGTAATTCGGAGGGATATGACTGAATCCCAGGGGGCATGCACCCTGGTCTACTTCGGCAGGAAAACTTCGGGTATAGGGTAGGTTTCTGCGGGAGAATATGACTAGTCTGTACCCCTGTCCGTGATTGGAAGAGGGGGTTATTGTAGAACAAGATTCTCTTGTCAAAGTTATGCGAGTTGGCGAGCGCTGCCACTCACCTTTGTTTATCTCGGTAGACATCGCCGAAGAAGTGTTTTGTTTGCCCTGTGAATAGAACAATCTTTGGGTAACCTGTAAGAGGTAGGCCTCTCTCGGTAAAACAAATGTTTTAGTGGAAAGAAGTAGGGGTAACCTTGAAACTCTATTTTAGACCTGGGGGCATGCAAACCTTTTGGAGTGCAAGTGAAGAGCGACTATTTATTTTTTAAATTTTTAGGACCTCTAACCCTTTAAACTCATAGGATTGGTCGTCTCCTAACTTGCATAAAGGAAGGATGTGGGGAAAACCTCTAAAAGTTGCCATTTTTATATGAGACACTCTTATCATACGACTGGATTAATCGAGCAGTTTTAGCACATAGTTCAAGCTCGTTAAAAAATAAACATAAGACATGAGCAAATGTTTCCACCCGCGTTTAAGCTCGTTAAAAAATGAACTATTCCCCGGTAAATAACCACCGTGAATGTAGTACTTCAGCCATTAAAATCCTTGGTCGTGTTTGCACCGTCACCTCCACTTTTTCATTGGCCGAACATTCACCTCCATTTGATTGTTTGCCCATTTTGAGGAACAGCTGCGAAGAGTGATTTCACTAGCCATCCTTGTGACACTGCCGTGATTGGAAAATTCCAAACCTTACCTAGAATCAGCTGCTACCCGTTTTATCACTCGTTCCTCAAAAGACGAGTCTTCTTTAAGCTCTTTTCAACTGACTCGTAAAATATGAAAAGATTGCCGAGTCCTTGGCCTTCCAGCTCATTAAAGGGACAGGAAGTGCTATCCCTCATCTAGATTTTAATCTTTTTGAACCTGAGGGATTATTACACAAAAAGATCGAGCGCTTGTTTTGTTTGGCTCGTTAAAACTATCGAAAATTCATCCCTTCTGTATTGTTTTATACTTTTTCGGACTTAAGGGATTAGATGACGAAAAAGGAATTTTGGAGTTACCTTTATGTGCCTTTTAAGACTCTCTAAAAATGAAAAGGACCGAGTTATCTTTGTTGTTAAACTCGTTAAAAAGATTAATAGCGACAAACTTGTCTTTAGACAAGAACGAGTTTCAATATCGCTAGGCTCGCTAAAACATAGCGATGGGTTTGCCCGAAGGGAAAATTATAGAACAAGCATATGTTATCCTCCTCAAGCTTGACAAAAATAAAGAGGTACTGGTCAGCAATGACTGGGGAAAAATTGGGAAGAAAACTCAAAGAATCTTTATTGGTAGCAAGTCGCTCTTAAACATGACACTTCCACTCCGTGTCCGAGTCGGGTTGGGTTGTTTCATTCACCGGTCACATCGCCATGGTCACGCCACACCATCCACATTTGGGGTTAATGCTACCAATCCATCACATCAGTGTCGCCGATATGTTCAAGAGAAGTCATCCAGAGAAGTCACCTGTGTCCCACCCACTACCATACATTATACTCCATTCCTTCATGACCGCCACCCTAAACATTATATCATCAAATCGTTTTCACCTCCATCAAAATCATTTGCTCCGTTCCGTGTCATTGATGTGGGATTCATTAAGGCCCTCCTGTGACGGATCACTTCTTGTCGAAATTAGCTCATTATCCAAGAAGTTGATCTAGGAACACCCCATTCAGTACTTTGAAGCTTGCATGCCTCAAGGGTAAGTTTCTCACTTCCAGCGACAGGTTTACATCAATGACCTTCGACTGAAAGAATTTGCGTGGTGTTCGACGCCAAGTCCTTTATTCACACCACGTGGGTTGTACTGCAGTACCTTGAGGATCATTATCATTATCGATGACTCCTCTCATGCTTGTTAACAGTTTACATCATTGACTGGTAATCAAGCGATGTCTTTCCATGTTCGACTTCAAAACATTTCTCACATGGATCGACTTGTACTTCAAGTAAAGATCGGACGAGATTGAAGACCCCGTATCTAGTTTCATCCATCCGGGTTGTGATATATATTCAAGGAAATAAAGACATCAAATGTACAACATTGTGGCACAGATAATCATCCTACCAAAAGGATGATGGCTCTATCAGAATCATCAGTCTACCCTCAGACGAGTGTCTATCCTATGTACATGAAAATGAATTTATAAAGCTGAGCATGGGAATGCCCGCCTCAGCTAGATCATGAAAACAGTATGAAGATAATGTATTGTATTGTATCTTATTATAGGTCTCCTCCCAGAATTGAAAGAACTTCGGATCCTCATAATAAAGCATTTCACCCGACACCAAAAGGTTAACGGCCTCATAATTTAGGGGGCAACTGTTATAGACATTTTTGTGCCTTACAACTCCAAGCATGAAGTGTCCATAAACCAAGGGCTCCTAAGTCCCTAAAAGTGTTGTTCTAACCCCTAAAGGAACAAGGTCAACAGATTACAGCTTCTCCCAAAAGTTCTCCACCAGCAACTGCTCAGAATAAGTCAAAACAGGATCATTTCAGCTGCTCCACTGGCTAGGTGCGTTGCATTGCACCTAAATACACTGTGAGGGTGTGTTGCATTTCAAAAGTCCCTTCTGTGGGGTGCGATGGGCGAGAAATGACAAATGGCAGTGTCATTCCGCGAGGTGGAAAGACAATGGAAGCTTCCAGAATCTTCTCCTATGACACTTGCCTCACTGAATTCGACCAAGGATGAGTAAGAGGCCTTCAGTCTCCAAGTGGAAGCAAGAACTGACAGAGAGAAGACACTAATCAAATCACAAGCTGACTCATCCTCCTTACACATATCTATATATGGATCCCTCATCTCAGAGATCCAGAGGCTGGAATTTTGCATATTGTAAGGAATTTTTGTTGGTTTTTTGAGACAAACATCAGAGTATTGGGTGATCTATGCTTTGTTTGAGGTGAAGAGGGGCTTCTTTGCTGGGAGGTTGATGCTGGGTCAGGAACCACCGGTTGTAACTCCTCCTGGATCTTTTCTTGTTTATCAATAAAAACTATTTGAGTTTTTCTCCATGCTTTTGTATCATTGATGCTTGTTACATTTGTATGGTTAACTTAAATCTGATCCTAAGTTGTTTATGAATATAGATCCATGTCTTTGTATAGTGTTCTTATTCTGTGATCTTACAGGTACTTGGTGAAGCTGGGCAAGTAAGGGAGCAGGTAGCTGGAGACTGTCAAAGAAGAGAGGGATTGGATCAAAGGATTAGCGCAAGACACAGGTTGGTTCTTTCTATTCCTCTCTATCTATAGTTCATAAAGGAAATACAAAAGTAGTTTTTTCTCTGTTTGTTTCTAAGGCAGCTGTCACACCTTAGTGGGATAGAGCAGTTCTAAATAGACACTTTTCCCTGTAACACCTACATCCCATGAAATTCTACCCGTATCTTGATATATTTCCAATTAGAAAAAAAAAAAAGGATAAGGAAGAGGTACTTTAATACTTTCATCCAAACACGTGAAATGGAGTTATGAACGAATGAATCAAACCATTCTTAAATGTTAATCTCACTTAGAAAATTTCCCAATGAAAATAGTCATATCGAAAGACGAAGAACAAATTAGATCCATTTCCTTTATGGTTGACTTTAGCATACATCTCATACTATACTTAATGGATGAATGAATGGCTTGAAAGGACAAATGATTCAATTTGTCCATGGGATTCTCATATCTCGGTGACATAGCCAAGTGGTAAGGTAGAGGACTGCAAATCCTCCATCCCCAGTTCGAATCCAGGTGTCGCCTTCTTGAGGTAAGTAAATGGAAGGAAAAGTCTTGATTTCCATTCGAGAACCTCTGAAGACATATTGGGACATATTACCAATATAGATAGTGAGTAACATACATTTGATCTCAATTTTGTCATGAATGTACGCCCCTCGAGTTAGTTATAGTAACTTGCTGGTCAATGAATAAATGGATTTATTAGTCTCTCATATCAGCTCGAACGTCAGTAATGTTCAGAATGCAAAGGTGGACCATTCATTTCAACTTCAACTTTGCACTATAGTTGATAGTTCCCTTATCATCTCGATGTTGAAATCATTATGTTTCAGAGAACATGATCTGTATGGATATAGTCGGTATAACTTGGGCCGTTTTAATGGTAGTTTTTATATTTTCCCTTTCACTCATAGTATGGGGGATAATTGTGCTATAATCATAATGCTTAAGAATCAATTATTGTGTTCCTTCCATATCATTCATGACAATATATTTTGTTCCATAAGGATCTAGTAATACTGAATCTTTGTTCCAAATTGAAACACTCTCCATGGAATTATTTCCTGTTTATCCCCGTAAGGGATGTACGTAATCCCTTATCATTATCATTTTCCAATGACAAATTTGATTTTCTTCAACCTGTTTGAATTCATTAGTTCTTTTATAGAATGAGTTGATAATCTCATTTCTTCCACTAAAGAACTTTTTCTCTTCTCTCTCTTCTCTTTCTTAGTAGGAATAGAAAGAGCCATTGTTTTATCGGCGATTCCAAATTGATCGGATCTGATATGAATTAAGTCATATATTCCTTTTCTTCTTCTTATACCATTTCAGGTTCTATATCTAACATGTGCTAGATATAGATGTTCATACTAGAAAAACATCTTAAACTTTGATCCTAAAGAATTCGCAAGTACCTTCAGAATTGAGTTTGTTTGTATTGGGTCTATTCTTCTAGGAGCAGGAAGAAGGTGATCAGCTTCGCTATTTTATGGTATGAGGTCCTTCATCCTACATTTACCATATATGGATAAGTACCATTAAGATCTATTTATGGATATATTGGTGTAGAATAAGAAGTAGTACAAAAGAAAAGGTTAGATGTTCTTTTCCTTAGTACTACATTTTTTCTTTTCAAAAGAAATTGAAAAGCAAACCCTACCCTTTATTGTTGTAATACAATAGATCCCACCCTACCCTGTATTGTTGTAATATAATATATGTCATAATCTATTTTATACTTATGATTTGGATCATAAATATCTATCTAGTGATTAGAAATCAATTGATTTTCATCAAAATCAATTGCTTCCAGTGCTTGCGCTAGTCGTTTTGACATAAGGGATAAGTAGAAAAGTAGTAGGAACTACAAGGAACAATAGAACAACAATAAATGCAAGGGCATTTACTTCCATGATCTCCTTATTTTAACTTTGCTAAAAAATAGCTTGAGATTTGATCTCATCTTGATCTCATAGATATGAACAAATCTTTCAAGATCCATGAAATAGATGTATGTCATTGATAGAATTGGTTCGAGTAATAGAATCTAACTAATGGATTGAATGATTTTTTCGATGGAAATGGTATAACCTAATACAATTACTTTTGATAAGACTAGTGAAAACTTACGTGCATCAAAAAATGTTCCGATCAACACATGTCTGTATAATTTTGAAAGAATAGGATTCATACGAATAAGAACCTTATGCTACTCCAGAAGACGTTCGTCAGCATGAGAGATATTTTTCTTGGATCTCCCCTATTTAGATGAAATTTTGAATCTATCCTACTTCGGTGATGATATAGAAGTATCCCATATAAAATTTATCAGAGGCCCACCCATGACCCTGGAATGATAAGGACTAGTCCGTCCAGATCCCAACATGATCACTCTTGGAAAGAAAATAGAGTGTCTAGAAATCCACTAGCTATTGATCATGAAAAATAAGTATTAGCATGAAATAGTCGCAATATTCTTGGGGAAGAACAAAAGGAAGATCTCCTAAAAATCATTGGGAATTATCTATAGGGATCTCTGTGGGATTTTGACTTAGGAGGACTACCTCTGTGTCACCCTAAAATCTATTGATCTTCCTATGTTTTTGATAGAGGAATTTTCTTCTTTGGTAAGGGAAGAATATTTCTTATAGATTCAATATGATGATTAGATTTTATCCTTGAAAGAAGGATATTTTTTCCAAATTGAATTATTGATTTGGTGAATGTATCTAATGGATAGATATCCTAAAAATCTAGTATATCTATCCATTAGATACTAGATTTTATTTTTCGCTCTTCTACGAGGATTAAGAGCTTAATTTATTAACTTATTGGATTAGGACTGGAGGGGCTCGAACCCGCAACTTCCTCTTGAAAGAGAGGTACTCTAACCAATTTAACTACAATCGCAATACAATAAAGTTCACTTACTATTGGTTTGGGACTGATGGGACTTGAACCCACAACTTCCGTCTTAACAGGGCAGTACTCTAACCAATTCAACTATAAACCCAATACAGTATAGTTCACCTACTATTGGATCATATTTATTCTATGATATGTGCTATATAGGTTGTATATATTATGTGAGTGCTAAGTCAATGAAATATCTTATCCTTCTCTTTTATTTTTGAAATGTATCAATTCATATAGAATTGGGCATCTATGATATGAATAGATATCGATCTCAATAAAAAATTATCTTTCAATTCATGATTGACATGAATATAAACATACTGATAGATTGGTATTTATGATATTGGTTGGGTTGAGCTGGATTTGTACCAGTGTAGGCATATTGCCAACGTATTTACAGTCTATCCTCATTAACCACTTGGGAATAGACTCAGGAACAAGACAGTAATTGAAAGTCTTTAGATTAAGATACCTAACGAATGGATCATGGTACCCCTAGGGGAAGTCGAATCCCCATTTCCTCCTTGAAAGAGAGATGTCCTGGTCCACTAGACGATAGAAGCCACCAATCTTTTCTTTAAAATATGAAAGTAATTGGGAAGTTGTCAATGGTATGACCATAATTCTTGGTTTCCTCAAGTTTTTTTCAATAAACTTTCCTATTGAGAAAGTGGAGTCCCTTCACAAATTACTTATTGCAACTAAAACAACTCTAAAAAAAAGTCTGAAATCTCTATTTGTGATCCATCGGCCTAGTTCCGAGAAAAAGGACTTTATGGACTCAAATTATTTAGAATGTTTCATGCTTAATCATTTTAATAGTGAATGGGGCTTATCATTCTCTACTCGAATTTATCTGGAAAATACTCAAAAAAAGAGAAATGGGTTGGTTGGGAAAAATATCAATCCGCATGTTACAATCGAATCGTGGTGGGTATAGTTTAGCGGTAAAAATGTGATTTGTTACATTATCAACTCGAATAATGGAAGTATATTTTACATGGATCTTTGATCCATCTAAAGCTCTATTTCTAGATAGGTTCAAAACCTCCCCTATGAATTCCATCCATCCAGAGTTCATATGTTACACAATGTCATATACTTTGCATTCCCATATTAGAGTATAGTTCTTCACTTCTTTCCATTAAAACAGATGATTGTTGGTGTTCCAAAAGTTCCTTTCCAAACCCCTGGAGATGAATATGAAACTTGGGTCAACTTATACAACCGACTTTATCAATAGAGATTACTTTTTTTGGCTCAGGATATCAATCACGAGATTGCAAATCAACTCATGGGTCTCATGGTATATTGGAGTGCAGAAGATGCAAATAAATATATTTTCTCATTTATCAATTATCTCAGTGGATCAACAATACCAGGGGTAGGTCATTTTGATATGATGCAAGAAATAGTACCAGATGTACATACAATATAAATGGACGTAGTTTCTTCAATGGGATATTTCATCCTAATCAAGGGAGAAATGACTAAACGTATAGCATTACCTCATGTTAGGTTTATGATCCACCAACCTACTAGTTCCTATTATTACGGATTGGTCGTAGATTTTCATAACGAATCAAAACACAAAGTGATGCTTCACAATTACATAACCAAATGTTATATAGAAATAACTAGCCACCTCGAAGAGGTCATTCAGCGAGACCTGAACAAATATTTTTTATGTCAGCAACAAAAGCCTGAGATTATGGCATTGTTGATTCCGTAGCGGAAGGTTGATCTCATAGTGGAAGATCCTCTTTTGAATTTATTTTTATAATGAATTGTAAACTGTGATCTCTTTGTTCCTTTTCAAAAAAAAAAGGAAAAAATAGGGGGGGGGAGAGGAAAGTGATTCATTTCATAATCACTAGATATGGTATGGTTACGATCAATTTGAACCAGTTGATTCTGCATATAATACAGCTAGAATGCCCACTATTCAACAACTTATTAGAAATGAAATACATCCAATAGATAATAGAAAAAAATATCCTGCTCTTCGAGGATGTCCTCAACGTAGAGGTGTATGTGCTAGGGTGTATGTGTGACTCATTTGGATCAGAAACAGAAACAGACTAGGAAATTATTACAACATAATAAAACTAGAATTTTCCCGATGTAATCAAGTAAAGATCCATCCTCTAACCTTACCCAGGATGAAATTTATGGTTTCCATTGGTGAAAATACAATCACCTTGATGTGGAATGAAAATCAATTTCTTATGCAAATTGAAGAAGCATAAATTTTATGCTCATATTTTCGTGAGAATGGAATAACAGGGTCAGCTACATGGCAAACCCCAGAATTACATGTCGTTACTGTATTAATAGATCTTGTAATGAGATTACTTATTACTTAATGATTCAAGAGTAGAGTTGGAGATGGTAAACCACACAAGTTACCGATAGCATACTCATCTCATATTTCAGAAATGAATAAAAGGCTCTGGCGTATAGAAAGGACCTTACCATTGGAGAAATAACCATAGAAATGATGAAATCCATGAAATTTTATCATTCTCAGTACAAGGTCCCAGTCCTTGCCTACCAAGAAGATGCCTATCCAAAGGGAATTATGGTTGGTAAGGTTGCAGTAGAAAAAGCTATTGGAACTTTTCTTTTCTAAATAAGAAGAATGGGTGTTATTCTCAATGGACCATACAAATGACTAACCGAGAAAAATATGAGTGATTCATGAGAGTAAACTTAAATGACTAGAGTGAAATGTGGACATATAGCTCGAAAACATCAAAAAAAGTTCTTGCGTTTGTATCAAGCTCTCGAGGGGCCCATTCAAAAAAATTTCAAGTTGCTAACCAACAGAAACATAGGGCCTTAGTTTCTGCCCACTGAGATAAAGGTAAATGCAAGAGAGATCTTCGTCCTCTATGGATTACTTGGATCAATGAAGCAGTCGTGCCAATGGGGTTTCTTATAATAGATTCATCCAATATTTGTACAAGAGGCAATTACTTCCAAGTCATATAGCACTTGCACAAATAGATGTATTAGATAGTAATTGATTTTCCACCATCTTGAAGAACTTATCATATGATGAAATAGGTTAGGTATAGATGAAATAAATAGGTAAATATGGAATGGATAGAACAGATTCTCCTAGATAATTCCCTCTAGGAAGGTCAAAACATTGAAAATCTTTTCAATATTGGATTGGAAATGAATGAAAAGAATTCAATCCAATTAATTTCCAAAAATTAAATCCTTTTGACTTTTTCAACAATAGACTCAACATCTGCATCTTTATCGAAGAGATATACCAACTCCAATTTTATTAAGGAGTAGGATTATTTCCATTGTAAAGAAAATGTAACAAAGATATAATACAAGCTCATTTAATAACATTAGTCATTACACGTTGTTGTTTTGAAGTTAATATATTCGCTAGGCTTGATAACAATTTTCCTTGCTCAATAATAAATTGACTAATTAGGCTCATATTTTTATAATCGATTCGATCTACCGAACTAATAGGTAACAAATGTCTACGAATTGATTTCAAATGTCTACAAAAATATCACTTGGGTCTATCCATAGTTTGTTTCATGAACCTTTTGAATACTATTTATTCCAAATCTTTTGAAAATATTTTTCCATTAAAGATCTTGTTGAAATACCATTTCTTTTTATATATGTGATTTATTCATATCCATGGGTAGGAGTAGTACATTTAATCTATTTTTTCTCTCTCTCTATGAATGGTATGCTTGTAACAATAGGGACAAAATTTATTTGATTCGAATCGAATAGGTGTATTGCGTCAATTTTTCTCAATTGTATATTTAGAAATCCCCATGAATATTTTATAAACACTATCTTGGGTACAACTAGTGCACTCCAAATTAATTATTACTCTTATATCTCTGCTCTTGGCCATAAAATTACTCTGAATATTGGGTCTACTTTTCTTTTCAACCAAAAAAGGGAAAAAGGGAAAAAGGGATAGAAGTTGATAGTCAGAGATCCTATGTGAAACATTTGAAAGTAAAAAAATGTTTGATCAGGAGTTTTAAGTTTTACTAACAAAATTGAATGTGGAAAGAATCTTTAGATCGATATTTCTACTTGAATTATACCCCCTTCTAGTCCTAACCTTAGATCCTTTTTGGGGATGAATGCACTAAATTATCCAAGAGGTAGAAGTAAATCTAGCACAATATTTTTTTCCCTTGGCTTTAAGGGGAGGAAAAAAAAAAGAAAAAAAGGAAAAATAAGAGAATCTGAAAAAAAAGATTGATTTCTATCAATAGGCCGACTAAAAAACTAAACCATGAAATAGCTAACATAGGCGCTATGGAAATATAGATATTTATATATTTCATTGTGAATTCTCCTTATCGATAATAATGTGTAAGTGATTCAACTGTATCAATAGTTATGAATCCTAGGGAAAACTTGGAACTAATGAATATATTTATAATGTGATCTGGGTTGTGGTCCTATTTATAGAAATGGAAAAATATGTTTCATCACCATAAGGAATAATTATCTTCTAGATAATATACCCTACATGCATGTATCAAGTTTTTTCACTCAGGGGGGTGAAGAGAAATGAAGGTGGAAAAATGTGGGAAACATATTTCGAGTTCTATAAAATAACAATGTCTAATGATTAGAAGGGATGTAGTGAATCTTGGTAGCGTGTTTGTTTTTGGTACAAAATGTCACAAGTTCAAATCCTGTAATCCCTACACTTCCCTTATTTTCTATGGAAAGAAAGGAATGAAAGATCATTTGATATTGATTCGACGAGAACATCAAAAAATTGAATTGTATCAGATGCGAAAATGTTTGGCTCTAAGAGTATCAACAAAAGGTATTTTTCCTTTATCACTTTCTATTAAAGAAAGCGCTCTTAGTTCAGTTCGGTAGAATATAGGTCTCCGAAACCTGATGCCATACGTTCAAATCCTACAGAGAATGATTCTATTCCTATCAAATACAACCCTCTAAATTATCGAGATTCCATTCCAACTAGAATGAGCAATGGAATATGACCTCCCAAGAAATGTAGGAGGCCAATCAAATTGTTCGGGATAAAATATCCTATTGATCACCATGTTGGTATATGAATATGCGGTTACTAATAATTCGACCAAAGTTACGGGAATTAGACCTAACACAATTCTGGATGGAAAAGCCTTAATCATTTCGATTCAATGGAATAAGTTGGGATAATAGCTATCCTAGACAGTACCCTGAATTTTCTATGAATCTCAATGATAAAAAATTGATATAGATAGAATAAAGAAAATTATTGAAATTGAAATAGTGAACTAAGAGGGTTTCCCCTTACTTAATTTTGAATAAGTTCTATCTTGCGCAAGCTAATTAATAGGACTAGGGTGAAAATGATAGAAGCCAATATGAAACCAAAATAACTAATTATAGTTATAGTAGGCGTGGAAGGAATGAATGAAATATGGTTTATCCATATCTTCATGAGACAATTACCTAAATTTTTCTTTTCGTAACCTTGAGATCAGAATACAAAAGATCAATTGTCCCAATTCTTACCAATTCAAGATCCTATATCTAATAAAGGATATGTATTAATGACCATAGATGAGAGAGAGATATATCATAGAAATATCTTCATTATCCTAGAAATCCCCACATTCATCGAGCAACTAATGAATAACACCCACAAACCCCTTCACAAATTGTCGAATGTAATCTTCTTACAGGGTGAATGAATTCTCAATCAGTACGATTAGATCACTTAGCATTATATTTTTATCAGAAGCTATGTTGGCATTATGATTTATGGTTTGGCTCTATGGTTCATGTGTTGTACTTGATGGCAACTCATACAGGTGGCAAAACTCTGATCAGGCTCTCAAAATGATAAAAATTAAGAGGTCCGCATGTGCTCAGTGAAAATCATGCGTACCCGCAGGTACACCATGCAGGAAATGCGGTCATACCCGCAAGTTACCCGTTCAGAAGGTGCGGTCCCCCAGTTCACTCACTTCAAGGCAGAGAAGCGCGCTCATATGGGGTTTCTTATGTATGGCCCGTGGTATTTAGCCCGTCGTTCATGATCCTATGGTTTTGGCCCGTGGTATAGGATCTAATTTAGCCCCGGTTTGGATCCCTTGTTTTGGTTATTTGATGGTTTTGTCCCATGGTGTGAATGAGGGCTTGACTATAAATAGGGAAGGAGATCACTTGGCCAAGTATCTTTTGCAAATTGAATATCTTAAGATCTGAAATATTGGGTTATCGGTTTAAAAGCTTGATCTATATAAAAGTGAAGTTGAAAGTGAATCTATGAAGTGTGATCTCTCGGGCGCATGATCAGATCTGGGCATCTGACTATCTGTGGCACACTGGTGGACTGCCAATTTGGCTCTAATCAGAGGTTCGCAGGTGATTAACGGTGCAAGTGCGGGGGTACGCATAGCAGAAGAAGGCGCAGTGCGTGGGTACGCAGCACGACAGAAGTCCAGGTGCGGTGGTTCGCAGAGAAGAGAAAGCAGAAGCGCGGAGGTACGCTGTGCGACAGAAGCTGCAGGTGCAGGAAAACAGTGAAAGTACGCGGCGCGATAGAAGAAGTAACTGTGGAGGCACAGTGAAAGTGCGCGGCACAATAGAAGCAGTGACTGCGGAGGCACAGTGAAAGTACGCGGCGCGATAGAAGCAGTGGGTGCGGGGGCACAGTATAGGTACGCGGCGCATTTAAAGGCACAGTGCGTGGATACACAGTGCTGTTCAAGGTTCTATGCGGGGATACGTAGAGGTGCATGAGGTGAAGTGCGTAGCAACGCATGCCAGATAAAGAAAAACTGCGGATCTGTATTAAGGCATTTATTTGACTGACCTTTCTCTATTGATAAGGTGTTCTGGATTTTGTTTACTGATCTTGTTACTGCAGTTGACTGGGTGATTTACTTGTACATGATGATCACTTGATGTTTATGGATCCAGTTTGAAAATTTATGAAAAGTGATCCTTGAAAGAAAAGAAGTAGGGGGTTGTAGCTCCCTTCCAGGAGAGACTGGAAAACGAGAGAGAGTTGCAGCTCTCTACAGGTTGTAGCCTGCGTACTGGTAAAGGACTGCAACAGTACAAAATCATTGTAAAAGGAGTTTCTAATTTGAAAGAAGATAGAGACATATTGCAGTAGGTGGTTTTCACCCACATTGGGTTTCCACCTTATATCTGGTGTTCTTTGGTGTGACTATATGTTTTTCTTGTTCATGCTCATTATTTTATGGTACTGACATACAAAAATAATTCAAAGTATAAATGAAGAAGATTTATTAAAAGAACTTGATAATACTGATTCACCCCCCCTCTCAGTATTATTTCCAACAATTGGTATCAGAGCAGGTCCTTTAGAGAAGCTTGATCGCTTGAAGGAAGATCATTCATCATGAGCAACTACGAGAGGGAAGCATCAATCAGGCCACCAATTTTTGATGGGACAAACTTCAATTATTGGAAGGTAAGAGTTACTGCCTATCTTCAATCTCTTGGTACAGAAGTTTGGGATATCATAGATATAGGCTACACTTTTCCTTCAGCTACTCCTACAGATCCGGACGAAAAGAAGAAATATGAAACAAATGCTAAAGCAGTCAATACTCTGTTGGGATGCTTATCTCAAACAGAATTCGTGAAGGTTATGCAATATAAATCCGCAAAAGAAATATGGGACAAGATTGTCTTGAGCTACGAAGGAGATGAACAGGTAAAGTGTGCTAAACTTCAAACCCTTAGGATTCAGTATGAGAATCTCAGAATGTATAATGATGAAAGTGTGGCTAACTATTTCCTTCGAGTAGACGAGATTGTTAATTGCATGAAAAACTTGGGTGAAGAAATAAAAGAGGCTATTGTGGTTGAAAAAGTTCTAAGATCATTGTCCCCCAAGTTTGAATCTAAAGTGTCTGCAATAGAAGAAAAGGAAAATCTACAAACTCTTACTATGTCTCAGCTACACGGAATTCTAACTGCTTATGAAATGAGAAAGGGAGGTCCATCAGACAGGAGAGAAGCTGCTTTCAAGGCTTCAGGCAAAGGAGACTACTATGAAGCAAGTCACGTACCAGAAGAAGAAGAAGAATCAAATTTTGTCAGAAATCTACAACGGGGTACTGGAAGGTTCAGAGGTAAGTTACCTTTTAAATGTTTTGCTTGTGGAAGAGTAGGTCATTATGCTGCGAAATGTCCTCATAAGGATAAAGGAAAGGAACCTGCTAAATGGAACAAGAAACAGAATGCAAATAAGAAAAGCTACTACACCCATGAAGATAGTGATGGTCTATCAAATAGTGATGAAGATGAACGAGGTAATGACTATAAACTCTTAATGGCATTTGAAGATGATGATTACATGGATGCTATAGATGTGGATAGCTTTTACGAAGAAATTTCTAGACTCAAGACATGTATAGAAGAAAAGAATATGATCATTGATACTCTACAATTTCAAATTGATGAAAAGGAAAAATATCTTGAAAAGTTAGAAGGTGAAATTGTTGGTCTTAGAAAAGAGATTGAGAAAACAAAGGCTATTAATCTTAAGTTTGTCAAAGGATCTAAAACTCTGGATGAGATCATCAATGTACAGCGTTCTCCTCTAAACAAGACAGGTCTGGGGTATAATGGAGAAACTTCTCAACCATCCACCTCAAAGAGTTATCTTGATGCAGCAAGAAGGAATGAGCAAAAGCAAAATGGAGATCACCAGGTAAAATAGGGACGAATTACATCAACAACAAACAAAGACTATCAGGTAAACCGGGGGAAATCCGTCTTAAGGATGAACAAAAGCTACAACCAGCCACAGGTAAAATCCTCTCAATTTGCTTCAAGAATGGATGACAATAGAAATTACAATCATTTGGCCGGAAGATTTGATAACCGCAGAAGTTTCTTCAATGGACAATGCTTCTCTTGCCACAACTTTGGTCACAAAGCAGCTCAATGTGTTGCATATAAAACAATCATGACTAGAGAAGCTCAAAAACAAAGAAGTATGACCGGGATTACAAAAAGGACCTATAAAAACTTTTCGGCTCTTGAAAATGAAGTTGAATGTTCTATTTGCAATAACTTTGGTCATGAAGATTCTGAATGCAGGAGTAGGTTTCAGCAGACAAAGGAACAAGCCTCAAGCACCAAAACATGGAGAATAAAGGAACCACAAACAGAAAGATGTGGGATAGCATTTTATGCAGAGGGATAGGAAAATCTATGGTACATTGACAGTGGATGTTCGAAGCATATGAGAGGCGATAAATAAAAACTTGAATCATATTCTGCTTTAGAAAAGGGAAAGAAAGTTTCTTTTGGAAATGATACTCCTGCAGCTATAAAAGGAAAAGGCACTGCTCAGTTAAAAGAAAAGGTCAAAGCTGGAAATGTTTTGTATGTTGATGGATTGAAGCATAATCTTCTGAGTGTCAGTCAGATGTGTGATCAAGGAACCGAGGTGATATTTAGATCAAATGGATGTCTTGTTCGTGATCTTGATACAGGTGAAACAGTGATCAAAGGTAAAAGAACTCCAAATAATCTATACATATTTGAAGAAGGACAACAACAATGTTATTTGAGCAAGGATGATGAACACTGGTTATGGCACCGGAGGTTGGGGCATCTAAGCTTTTCACAAATAAGGAAAGCATGCAAATATTAGGCAGTTCGTGGTCTTCCAGATATCAAAATTCCAGACAACACCATATGCAAGTCATGTCAATTTGGAAAGCAAACCAGAACTAACTTTCTGAAGAAGGAAGGATCAGCTAGCATGCCTCTTGAGCTAGTACATACAGATGTATGTGGTTCATTCAGGAAAAGGACACCTCGAGGAGAAGAATACTTGATATTATTCATTGACGATTTCTCCAGGTTTGTCTAGTTAGGACTTATGAAGCACAAAGATGAGGCATTCGAAAAATTCAAATCCTTTAAAGCCTTGGTTGAAAATGAATCAGGATACAAAATTAAGTGCCTCAGGTCCGACAGAGGTGGGGAGTTTACCTCAAATGAATTTTTCGATTTCTGTGAAGAACATGGGATAAGAAGAGAATTCTCTACAGCTAGAACTCCTCAGCAAAATGGAGTGGTGGAAAGAATGAACAGAACAGTCCAACAAATGACTCGTGCTATGCTTGATGAGTCTGGAACTCCCGCAACTTTCTAGGGTGAAGCTGCATATGCTGCGGTTGTTATTCTCAACAAAACAAATGTCCGAGTGAACAGCACTCAAACCCCTCATGAGCTCTGGTATGGTGAGACTCCTTCGGTAAAGCACTTCAAAATCTTTGGGAGCAAATGCTATATTAAGAATACTGATGAGCAACTTGGCAAACTTGAACCTAGAGAAAATGAAGGCATTCTTCTTGGTTATTCTCCACACAGCAAAGCATATAAGTGCTACAGTAAAAGACTTGGAAGAATTGTTAACAGCATTGATGTAGTGGTTGATGAGAAGGGATACATTCCTAGGCAAGTAAATCATGAAAATATCGAAGAAGATGAAGACTACCCTCAAAGACAGAATGATGAAGAAGAAGAACCTCAAGAAGAACCAGAGGAGCAGATAAGGATAGAAGAGAAGACCCCATCCAGGTATGTTTAGAAGAATCATCTAGAATCTCATATTTTGGGGCAGAAAGAAGCAGGTGTACAAACAAGGAGAACAATTGCAAAAGCTTCAAGCTATTTGGCATTACTCTCTTCCACTGAACCACAAAATGTGAAAGAGGCATGCAATGATGAATGTTGGGTCAAAGCAATGGATGAAGAACTTGAGCAGATCAAAAAGAACAACACTTGGGAGTTGGTTCCTAGACCAAAGGATAAGAATGTTATAGGGACAAAATGGGTCTTCAAAAATAAATTGAATGAAAATGGAGAAGTAATTAGAAACAAGGCCATACTTGTTTGTAAAGGGTATGCACAGCAAGAAGGAATAGATTTTGAAGAAAATTTTGCTCCTGTTGCAAGACTTGAGGCCATCCGAATGTTCCTTGCTCTCTCAAGCTTTCAAAACTTCAAAGTATTTCAAATGGACGTGAAATCAGCCTTTCTGAATGGAGACTTGGAAGAAGAAGTATACATTGAGCAGCCAGATGGTTTCATTCTTGGAAATTATCCAAATCTTGTATGCAGATTGAAAAAGGCTCTCTATGGTCTCAAACAAGCTCCAAGGGCTTGGTACTATCATTTGAACAAATATCTTCATCAACAAGGCTTTTCAAAAGGATCAGCAGATAGCAATCTTTATATAAAAGTTGAAAATGACAAATTGCTAATACTTGTTGTGTATGTAGATGACATTATCTTTGGCAGCAATGAAGAAGCTATGAGTCAAAGCTTTGCCTTGGTAATGTAGAAAGAATTCGAAATGTCCTTGCTGGGAGAACTAACATATTTTCTTGGTTTGCAAATCCAACAAAAAGAAGGAGGGATCTTTTTGTCTCAAACCAAGTATCTCAAGCAGATTTTGAAGAAATATGGCATGGAAAATGCAAAACCAGTATGTACACCCATGGTCACAGGATGTAGCCTCAGTGAAAATGATGAATCAGCAGCAGTGCATCAACCAACCTACAGATCTATGATTGGAAGTCTACTTTATTTGACAGGTACCCGACCAGACATCATGCATGCAGTGGGAATAGTTGGAAGATTTCAGGCAAATCCAAAGGAAACCCATCTTCAGGCAGTAAAGAGAATCTTCAAATATCTTCAAGGAACTCAAAACTATGGCTTATGGTATCCTAGAGATACAAATCTCACACTTCATGCTTATACAGATGCAGATTGGGCTGGAAGCGTGGATGACAGGAAGAGCACAAGTGGTGGTGCATTCTTTATGGGTTCCAGATTAGTATCTTGGTTCAGCAAGAAACAGAGTTTGATTGCCTTGTCTACAGTTGAAGCGGAATATGTTGCTGTTGCATCTTGCTGCACTCAACTCCTTTGGATGATGCAGACCTTGCAGGATTTTCAAATCACTTGTACACCACCTATCTCCATCTTATGTGATAATACAAGTGCAATCAGCATTTCAAAGAACCCAGTCATGCATTCAAAGACCAAGCACATACCAATCAAGTATCACTTTCTCCGGGAACAAGTGCTTGAAAAAAAGGTCAAGTTGGAGTATGTTCCTTCTAAGGAACAGGTTGTTGATATACTCACCAAACCATTGCCCAGGGAGGCCTTTGAATACCTCAGGCAAAAGCTGGGGGTTGTTGATGCATCATCTTGTTGTTGAATCTTATCTGTTGTTGTATGTGAGGATCATATGGGGTATACATTTGATGGCACAGGTTCAGGGGGAGCATATAATGCATTGTTGGCATTATGGTATAAGTACAAAAGGAGATCATGGATGTTGATCCAAATATCACTGCAATATGTCTCTATCTCTTTCATGTTCATTTATGGTGTTTGGTGATCATTCTTTTGCAGATCTGGTCTATAATCAGGGGGAGCATGTTCTCAGGGGGAGTATAACCCTTTGCCCTTGATGTCAAAGGGGGAGAATGACATGGAGAATCTTGAGGTTGCCATCAAGTCCAAAGGGGGAGATTGTTGGCATTATGATTTCTGGTTTGGCTCTATGGTTCATGTGTTGTACTTGATGGCAACTCATACAGGTGGCAAAACTCTGATCAGGCTCTCAAAATGATAAAAATTAAGACGTCTGCATGTGCTCAGTGAAAAGCGTGCGTACCCGCAAGTACGCCGTGCAGGAAATGCGGTCATACCCGCAGGTTACCCGTTCAGAAGGTGCGGTCCCCCAGTTCACTCACTTCAAGGCAGAGAAGCGCGCTCATATGGGGTTTCTTATGTATGGCCCGTGGTATTTAGCCCGTCGTTCATGATCCTATGGTTTTGGCTCGTGGTATAGGATCTAATTTAGCCCCGATTTGGATCCCTTGTTTTGGTTATTTGATGGTTTTGTCCCATGGTGTGAATGAGGGCTTGACTATAAATAGGGAAGGAGATCACTTGGCCAAGTATCTTTTGTAAATTGAATATCTTAAGATCTGAAATATTGGGTTATCGGTTTAAAAGCTTGATCTATATAAAAGTGAAGTTGAAAGTGAATCTATGAAGTGTGATCTCTCGGGTGCATGATCAGATCTGGGCATCTGACTATCTGTGGCACACTGGTGGACTGCCAATTTGGCCCTAAGTAGAGGTTCGCAGGTGATTAACGGTGCAAGTGCGGGGGTACGCATAGCAGAAGAAGGCGCAGTGCGTGGGTAAGCAGCGCGACAGAAGTCCAGGTGTGGTGGTTCGCAGTGAAGAGAAAGCAGAAGCGCGGAGGTACGCTGTGCGACAGAAGCCGCAGCTGCGGGGACACAGTGAAAGTATGCGGCGCGATAGAAGAAGTAACTGCGGAGGCACAGTGAAAGTACGCGGCACGATAGAAGCAGTGACTGCGGAGGCACAGTGAAAGTACACGGCGCGATAGAAGCAGTGGGTGCGGGGGCACAGTATAGGTACGTGGCGCATTTAAAGGCACAGTGCATGGATACGCAGTGTTGTTCAAGGTTCTATGCGGGGATACGTAGAGGTGCATGAGGTGAAGTGCGTAGCAACGCATGCCAAATAAAGAAAAACTGCGGATCTGTATTAAGGCATTTATTTGACTGACCTTTCTCTGTTGATAAGGTGTTCTGGATTTTGTTTACTGATCTTGTTACTGCAGTTGACTGGGTGATTTACTTGTACATGATGATCACTTGATGTTTATGGATCCAGTTTGAAAATTTATGAAAAGTGATCCTTGAAAGAAAAGAAGTAGGGGGTTGTAGCTCCCTTCCAGGAGAGACTGGAAAACGAGAGAGAGTTGCAGCTCTCTGCAGGTTGCAGCCTGCGTACTGGTAAAGGAATGCACCAGTACAAAATCATTGTAAAAGGAGTTTCTAATTTGAAAGAAGATAGAGACATATTGCAGCAGGTGGTTTTCACCCACATTGGGTTTCCACCTTATATCTGGTGTTCTTTGGTGTGACTATCTGTTTTTCTTGTTCATGCTCATTATTTTATGGTACTGACATACAAAAATAATACAAAGTATAAATGAAGAAGATTTATTAAAAGAACTTGATAATACTGATTCACCCCCCCTCTCAGTATTATTTCCAACAAGCTATTGGTCCAGAGACGGGACTGGAAGAAACCTCTCCATAGACATAGCCAAAGTTTTGTGAATTTCACATTTAGGTGTCAGAATATGAATATCCGATTTGTCCTTTCATTTCTCTATCTTATTGATGCAATCATTTGACCCTCTAGATAGATTAGGTTTTTTCAATATTCATTCTTAGAGCGAGTGGAACCTGATATTACAGAAATTCCACCTATTGAAAAGAGTTCATAATTTCACATACCTAGAATTGACTAGGTTCTAGTGCACTATCACTTACTTTTATCTAATTAATATGTAACACATGCTCATTAATACTAGGTACTATACAATAAGTCTGCGGCATAACTCCATCTGTGCCAGATACTATTGGAAAGGAAACATACATCTGCATAGCACCAATGATCCCCATGAAATCTAAATTACTAGGATCATATACACAGGCATAATGTCATGTCAGAATGAAAAAGAAAGAAGTAAAAGTTTCATATTCTGGATGAGTTGTATTGATAGTGATTAATATCCTTTACAAGTGGAACTCATCCTCTTTTTCGGTTATAAAGCCACCTATATGAAAAAGCTAATTCCAATTGAAAATTTCCATCATCTATGCAATTGTTACAACATCGATTGAGGGGGTTCCTTATGCCTGGACCTTGGAACATGTAATATTCTCTTATTTATGTTGCGATTTAGTCAACCAAACAGAGATAGAATAAATGCTAGTAGGAGCATAATTAGTCTATCACGTTTCTTCTCGATACTCATCAAAATTGTATTGTTGTGATAGAAGAAAGTTAGCTATACTAGTCCTGTAGACTTCAAATATACCCTTGGTATAACATTTACAATCGAGCAAGGATTGGAGAATATATTAGTAGTTTTCCATTTCATGCTCTCTATCTTTCATGGGATCAATTCTCCCTTGACTGACTTTACAATAATATATGGAGTTGAGCATGTCCAAGAATACAGGAGAATGCTCCTTTTCTGACATTATTACTAGTACTAGATACTGGGTTATCCATAGCATTACCATACCTTCCCTATTCATTACAGGTTGGTTATTTGTTAGCATGGGTTTGGCTCATGATGTGTTCGGGAGCCCTTGACCAAATGAGTATTTCACAGAAAGTCGACAAGAGGTTCCATTAGTAACTCGTCGTTTCGATCTGTTAGAGAAACTCGATGAATTTACTAGATCTTTTTAGGAGGCGCTAATGACTATAGATAGAACTTATCCAATTTTTACAGTTAGATGGTTGGTCGTTCACGGGCTAGCTGTCCCTACATTTTTTTTCTTGCGATCAATATTGGAAATTTAGTTCATCCAACGATAAACTCTATACTAAAGGAAGAGGAAGTATGTAGATATGACACAACTGAACCTGAATGACCAAAATGTTGAATTGAATCATACCAGTATATATTGGGGGTAGCTACTAATTTTTTGTACTTGTTGTTCCATTCTCAAATTATTTTTTCGATTAGGAACAATGATAATATTCTCACTCCATTCGAAGAGATCCAATATGCATAATTATATATGTTATGACTGTTTATGTCTCGAGTATGACCACTTAAGAAAATATGAAAGGGAGTAAGACAAATGGCCAATACCACTAGAAGGATCCCTCTTTGGTTGATAAGTATTGTAACTCGTAATATTGTGATTGGTCTAATGGGTGTCTTTTTCTATGTTTCATATTCTGGGT
This sequence comes from Pinus tabuliformis, assembly GCA_031772625.1. Lineage (NCBI taxonomy): Eukaryota > Viridiplantae > Streptophyta > Pinopsida > Pinales > Pinaceae > Pinus > Pinus tabuliformis. The sequence continues at coordinate 84,899,132 of CM062815.1, read as the reverse complement.
TAGGGCCATCCCTATAGTAGGGGAAATGCACTTACTGTGGGAAATAGTATACATGCGAAAATGAAAAATTGATAAGGCCTTACCCTTGAAAGAAGGGTAAGGCCTTATTGAAATCTCATTTACTTCATTCAATGCCTTTCAGTTAAGTGATGACCCAATCTATTCTTCCACTATATGATCGGAAAAAAATAAAATTGAATTGATGTAATTTCAATCTCTGTCAAACGAACAACATAAAAATAGAAAATATTAACTACTAAATATTCGCTCATTTCTCTGATGGGAGATTATGCGAAGTTTTTGTAAAAACCCGAACTATGAGAATCTAAATGTGCATATACAATATTTATTCTCTTATTTTGTCTTACAAAATAAAAGAGGAGGAAAAACACCTTTTATGAATTTCTCTCATTAGGAACGAACCTTATCAAAAGTTTTATAGGTTTTTTTATGAGTGATAGTGCCTCTTGTCTCCTCTTCCTTCTTTAGGAATTTTAAGTATAACGTACAAAATAATCTGCAATTTATGAAGGAATAGGATAGGATCGGAAACCCAATTAGTTCCTTGAATAATGAAATAGGATAAAGAATGGGATCAGAGAAAGGAGGGAATGACATGTATATAGTACATGATATAGCATACAGGGAATGTTCAATAAGTTGATCCATTCCAGTGCTTATGGAGTCACTCCCCATTTCAATTTTTTTCCAATGTAGATATATCTACATGAACTTTTTCTAAAGAACATATAAGGGAGAAGGACAAAAGGCTCTGAAGGAATATTAATTTTTGAATCAATAAGTAAACTTCATGTTCAAAAATATGTGTATCTAAAGCTTCATCTCGATCAATTGAACTTTCTCAAACTATTTCTTCTTAAGGACCAAAAATATCTATGCCAAAATGACAGATGCTAAGAATAATAAATGACCTTTAACACGTAATGGATGTTGAAGTACTATCTCTACATCTCCTTGACCAAATCCACCCACATTAGGGTTATTTATTAATGGCTGATCGACCTTGATCAATTCGCCTTCTAAAATAGGAAGCTCTGGTCCTAGAGGCACAATGTCAACCACTTACCCACTGTCTGATCTATTATCGATAGTTATCTCATATCCAACCTTTTCTTTACGTAAAATGTTTCTCACTCTTCCTATTGTTGAATCACTATAGACCATAGTGTTTCTCTTACTCCTGTCGGGATAAATTTGTCGTCTTCCTCTATTACCACCCACATATATGGGATATTTCAGAAAGTGAGCTTCTTTATCAGTAGAAGGATCTGGGGAAAGTACGGGGAACACAAGTTCACTATATTTTTCACCAAGAACAAGACCTATTACAATAATGTTTTTTTTTATTGGGGCGATAGTTTTGAAAATAAATATTACTTGTATTTTGTCTAATCTCAGGGGAAATACGATCTGTAGGAGCTAATTCAAAGCCCTGAGGTAAAATTAGAACAAATCCTACATTTAAAGCCCCTTTCTGCCATTAAACTTGTTTCATTTGTGTATCATAGGGGATCTTAACAACTGCTTCAAATACGGTATTGGGAAGCACTAAATGTGGAACCTTAATTTCCACATGTTTTTTTTCCAAGTGATAATTGCTACATACAATACGTCCAGTGGCTTCTCGGGGATTTTCATAACCTTGCTGTGAAAAAATGGGATATACATTTGAAATGGATGTCTGAGTTATGGTATGTATCATGACTGGGACGAAAATTAATCAAGTCATGCTTTTCACCCATTCATAAGTATTTCTATTTTTCATGGTTCAATTATTGGATCCAAATCATTTTTTTGGTGAGAGTAGGTAGCTATCATAGTTACATGTCAAAAATTCTTCTACTATATTCATTCAACCAAACCTAAAAGGAAGAAATCGGAAGTCTCGCACCAGGAGAAGAATGAAGGGGAGAAATAGCTAATTCCTGACATAGAAAACACTTTATTATTTTCTTTCAATTGTTTCAATTGGAGAAAACAACCTACCTATTCTTTATTCATTCATCGAATGATAAATTACTACAACTGAAGGAGATATATGATTGAAACAATGAAAGATCCAATATTTAAGAATCATATCTAAGATGACTGGAAAAGTTGAAACAAGAATAGATATGATTCGTTCATTACGGGAAAATCCATAATTTTCGTAGATCGAATCGATCATTAGTTCCCAACCATGGGGTGAATGAAACCCAATAAATAGATTGGTTGCTAAAATAATTAGAAAATATTTCATTGTATCTCTCAGACTGTAGAAGAATTCTTGGATCCAATAATTGATAATGGCAAGTTTATTCTTACCGAGAATGACATAAGCACTTATAAAAGAAAAACCTATTAGATTTGTTAATAAATGTGATATTATCTAGATATTATCTTCATTGTACATTTCGACCAATTGGATCGTTTCTTTGCGAATCTCTATATGAAGAGATTATGAATGTGTTCCCAACGAATCTTCCACCATTATTTCTAACAAGAATAATTCTTCTATTTTCTCAAATCTTCCCAGAGAATTTTGTTCCTAGAGATAATAAAAAAGTTTATGATATTTAACCGTATTCTACTAATTTGTAACCCAAGGCTCCAAACCTTTCCGTAATGAAATAGGAATTACCCAAGGCAGTACTACTAAAAATGTGATATATCATAGGGAAGTTGATACTTTATATTCGGACATTTCCAATTCGTGAATCGCTAACGAATCTTATTCACTTGTCAGTTCTGTTCAAAATCTAGACAGAGTATGAGTGATAGAATGAGGCATGGGATCCATAGATTGCTCTATTGTGTAATTGTTTGATACTGATAAAAAAATATCTTCGAGAAAAAAGTAAAAGTTTTGTTCCAAATGGGTGAGATGGAGCATAAGGAGATCATTCCCAGATATCCGATCATTCCAAATAATTTCTATTTGCACCAATTATCTATTCATTTTTTTCATCTTCTTCTTTTTTAGAAGAATAACTTGAAGTAACATAAGTCTTATTCATTGCGAAGATCCTTTATGAATATTTCCCCAGCTATCTCCAAAGATGGCATGACAAATTCTATTGAAAAATTAGAGTCGAAAAAATCATAATTGGATCGTTATGAAGACTTGGGATGAGAGGGAAAAAGTGTTTTAGTTTTAGAGAAATCGGACCACTATATCTAGTAATTGTTGTTTATGATACATCATATTCATCTATTGGTACCAGTTATATTTTAACTTATTACTTTTTCTATATTACCTCTTCCTATACTATTTCATAAAAAGAGTATATTGTTTGTAAATATCCTATATCTTTCCATTTTCATACAATGAAATATTTATTGAAATTTCATTGTATGAAATGAAATAAATATTTCATTGAGATTTCCTGATTGAATATTGATTCATGTTCCTTGATTCGATCCATATTCAAATGTATTTACATTTTAATGTATGTCAAGGATAAAGACACCCTCAATTTCAAAACACTTCAATGGATACACCCAAGAAATGGGCTGATTTAACGGATTTTTGTTCGATCTCCCTTAGGTTCAAGTTATCACCAGTACGAGTTAGATGAATGTCTTGTCAGCCCTTTATTTCCATATAAATAACACGATGAGGGGAATACCTTCTTGAATTTTAGTTTTAATAATTTAAATATCCTTCATAAGAAATTGTGGGAAAATACAACGACTTATTCCATGAAATCCCAAATGAAAAAGACATACAATTCCCTTTTTTTTTATCCAACTTATTATAGTCACTACCCACATTGAAAAACATTGTGCACCATAGATAAGAGCTAATGAACAGACCTGCAATAGCATAAAAACGCATTACAATTCCTTGTGGAATAAAGAGTATTTTCTAAGATGATAATAGGTGTATTAGGTTCTCACCAAAATATCTCGAGATCATGTCCAGGAAAAATCCTACTGAACCCAGAAAGACGATACAAGCCCAAAAGAAATTACTTCTTTTTTGAGACCCTATTATAGGTTTTATCCAGAGCCATTTGGATCAACGATTCATAAAAAATTGTATTCAATTCCATCCTATTGAAGTTGAGGAAATAGCCAACTTTTTTATTCTTTGTTTCGCAAATTGTTATGAACTAGCTATCTATATACATTGCTAAAATTTCAGTTAAGTCAGCCAAGTTTTTCTCCTTTTCCATTCTTACCATCCATTTCAAATTTTTCCTTCCTTAATTTATTAATTTTAGAAACAGCACTAGATCATTGGATTATAAATATCTCCTAGAATAGATATCTATACGATACAAAAAAAAAAAACATACCACATTAACATATTGACCCATACCAATTTATTGACATATGCATATATCCTATTTGTATATGTATATGAATATATAATTTGGATATTTAGACCTATTTTGTCTTTATAAGAGTTCTATATTATATTATCTAAAATAGATATATATATATCCTATCTGTTCTGCAATTGAAAGATGCAAACCCATTTCTTAAATCTGATTTGATTAAATTCATAAAATATCGTCATTCTGAATATACGGATGAGAAAGAACCATTATACTTGTTGGAAGTAATCAGCTGACTAAAGGCACCAAATTAGAGGGTAGGATAGGGAGTAGGTTAGGAATTATCATAGAACGAGTACCTTACTTAATCAATGAAATGTTTATCCATATTACAAGGAATTATTATAAGGTTAAATAGGTCATGGGACCAAATAAGCGGTCCCATTCATCCTTTCCTCGTCTCTCCCGAAAATACTGAAAAATCATTTCGAGTTGGGGCAATTATTATTTTTTGAATAAGATCCCGACGAGTTCAACAATGAGTTCTATATTACAATATATAGATCCATTAAAACACTTATTCATACTATATAAGTATAATAGTGAAAGAACATGAATCCTGACCAAAATTTCTCTAATTTTAGAAAGAAGAGAATTTGCTATATTTATTGTTAGTATAGTCTCGAGGATCATAAATTTTTAATAAGAAGTGGGTGAAAAGAAATTCTCTTAAATAAATAAATATTTCCTTCACCATGATAGGAAATTGTATCATTGTCACCTTCGTTACAAGGAACTCTATTTGATCCTTTTTCCTCATAAGGAAAAAAACTCAACATTCATTTTTTTCTTTTTCTTTATTTACAAGGAAGACCATAAAATGAAAATAGTTCACTCAGAACACATTTTAAGAGATTATGTGGCTTGATCAAATCAAATAAACCATGACCAGATAAATTCTCAGTTACCTAAAAATCTTTAATCACTTTCTAACCTAATGTCTGTTCGATTACTCTTTTACCTGCAAATGCAATGTACTCTTTAGGTTCAAAAATAATAATATCTCCCAAGATGCCAAAAATAGAAGTCACTCCACCATTTATTGGAGACGTTAGAATCAATATATATAACAACTTTTTCTTCTTCTTATTAATATATAATGTAGAAGTTATTTTAGCCATTTGCATTAAACTAAAACTTCCTTCTTACATGCGTGCTCCTCCGGAATCACATGCCATAATAACTGAAAGATATTCTGTGGTAGCGTGCTCGATCATACGGGTTATTTTATCACCTACTACAGAGCCCATACTACCTCCAATGAACTGAAAATCCATAACTTTGAGTGCGATAGTACTACCATTTAATTGACCTATGCATGTTTGAATAGCATCAGTTAAACTTGTCTCTATTTGATAAACAGTGATATCATCCTTATAAGATTCATCTTTATAATTAAGATTCTCAGAATGAGGCGGTTCATTCTCATAATAAAATTGAAGAACATCTGGAGTGTACATGTCTTCATCCATAGGAAGCTAAGTGTCACGATCAATTGGAAGTTCTATTCTATCTGAACTATTCATTTGTAGATAATATCCAGATTCTTTACAAATAGTTTGATTCTCTCTCAAGAATCTGATACAGAGCAAGTTCTTGCAATTATTGCATTGAGCCCATAACTTCATAATTTTAGCATAATCAATACTTTGATTCTTTTTTTTCCTCGTCTCATTGGAATCCTTACTATCCCTTTTCGAGCAAATTTTTTAGTAATGCAGTTATTTTACGCCTATCTTCGAACCACTCCTTTATAAACATAGAGCTTTCCTGCCATATAAGGGTGAAAATTGTTACTTTTCCTATCTTATTTTATATGAAGAGAATTCGTATAAGTATAAATACAATGATGAAAATTATTAATCAATATTGGAATTAATAATTGAGAAATAATATTCATTCATTATTGATTAGGAATCTGAAGTATCAATCCAAGATTATGATAGAATCCTTTATTCTATTATAAAGAAAGATTCTCTCCTATACCGCGATGGAAAGGAATTTTCATTTAAAATACAACATCTTTTGGGCTAGAAGGGATTAGAACCATGAGCTCTGATCCATTGAGTTTCCATTCTTGACAAGCAGCAACTCATTCGGGACTCCATTTACAAGCTTCATGGATCACTTCATTACCTTTACCAGCAAGATCACGCCCTCCATTACGAGCTTGTACGCAAGCTTCTAGAGAAACCTAATTAGCTACTGCACCAGGTGCATTTCCCCAAGCATGACCCACAGTTCCCCCACCAAAATGCAGTATGAAATCATCCCCAAATATCTCGGTCAGAGCAGGGATATGCCAAACGTGAATACCTCTTGAAGTTATGGGAATAACACCTGGAATAGATACATAACCTTGAGTGAAGTAAATACCATGACTTCGATATTTTTTGATAAAATCATCACACAGTAGATAAACAAACCCTAAAGTCACCTCTCGTTCCCCTTCAAGTTTATCTACTATAGTATCGGTGTGAATATGATCTCAACTAGACATATGCAATTATTTAGCCTGTACCCGGAAATGCATACCATGATTTCCTTTTCTATTAATAACTGCATGCATCGTGCGGTGAATGTGAAGAAGTAGGTCATTGTCTTGACTATAATGAGCCAAAGAAGTATTTGCGGTAAAATATCCCATCAAGTAGTCATGCATAATGATAGGAACTCCCAATTCTCTTGTAAATACTGCGCTTTTTATCATTTCTTCACATGTACCTGTAGTAGCATTCCAATAAAGTCCCTTAATTTCTCCTATCTCAGCCCGAGCCTTATAAATTGCTTCCACATAAAAGAAAAAATGATCTCTACAGTGCATGAATCGTTGGGAATTTACGTTCTCATCATCCTTGTTAAAATCGAGTTCACCACAAAGACATTCATAAACTGCTCTTCCATAGTTTTTGGCTGATAGACCCAATTTTGGTTTGATAGTACATCCCAATAAAGGATGACCATATTTATTCAATTTATCTCTTTCAAATTGGATACCATGAGGTGGTCCCTGAAAAGTTTTGGAATAAGCAGGGGGAATCCACAAATATTCCAAACCTAGAGCCCATAGGGCCTTGAATCCAAATACATTACGTACAATGGAAGTGAACAAGTTATTAACAGAACCTTCTTTGAAAAGGTCTAAGGGGTAATCTATAGAGGAAATAAATTCATTCTCCTCTCTAAGAATGGGCTTGATGTCATAACATCACCCCTTGTAATGATTGAGACTAGTAATTCCATCAATCTCAATGGTGGTCCATGTACCGATCGAAGATTTAGCTGCTACTACTACTCTCGCTTCCTCAGGTGGCACCCCTGGTCGAGGAGTTACTCAGAATGTTGCCAAGATATCCGTATCTTTGGTCTGATATTTAGGAGTATAATAAGTTAATCTGTAATCTTTAACACCAACCTTGAATCCGACACAAGATTTAGTCTCTATTTTTAGTGACATAAGTCCCTCCTTTATTAATAACTATTTCTCGCAAGGATGAGGTCTGATCGACATGGATCGAACATAAGAAATCAATTTTGATAGAAATATCCTACAAAAAGTCGTTCGTTATTGGACAATAATATATGCTAGATACACTCTCATTTTATAATGTTCTTTATGTATGACGCAACCCAATCTTTTCTCTTGAAGTTCTTCCTCCATGGATTGACCCGAGCACCTTTCAATGGTTAAACTAGTTCATCAACGAAATCAAAGAAACAAATAGGCCTTTGACCATAATGGTGCAAATTGTCCATATTAAAATACATATACAAATGTGCGTATGAAGAAAAGAGATAACGATCAATGAGAGAAAGGTCATGACTAAGGTTCAAGTTTCATAATGATCTGGACATAATTTTGAAGTATTTTCCATTTTAGTTATGGAAAAATTGGTTCTATTTATAGATAAATCGAAGACTTCCTCATGATCCTTATTCATATCCATCTACCTACTTCATATTCCAAATATGGATGAATTTAAACTTTTCAATAAAGTAGGATATTACCAAGGTGGTAACTTCCATTTCTTATTGACTGATATGATTGACCCAATATGGAACATTTTTTTTTATTGATGATATTGGCAAAATCATATTTATATATTCTTCATGAAAATTCTTTCCATTTTTGTATGATAGCCAATCCTCTTTTTCTTGGGGTTTCCACACATGTAGAAGAATATTTGGGATGCATTTCTCAAATCATTGGCCCAATACTGGATATCTCTTTTCCTCCACGTAATATGCCTAATATTTACAATTCACTGACAGTTAAGGGTCAAGGTACAAATGGTCAAGAAATTATGGTTACTTGTGAGGTACAACAATTATTAGGAAATCATAAGGTTAGAGATGTACCTATGAGTGCTATAGATGGTTTGATGAGAGGAATGATAGTTATTGACATGGGATCTCCTTTAAGTTCTCCAGTTGGTGGAGCTACTCTCAGAAGAATTTTCAATATTCTTGGAGAACCTGTCGATAATTTCAGTCCTGTGGATGCTGCATAACATCTCTTATTCATATACTTGCTCCCTCCTTTATAGAGTTGGACACAAAATTATCCATCTTCGAAACATGCATTAAAGTAGTAGATCTTTTGGCTCCTTACCACCATGGGAGAAAAATTGGTCTATTTGGAGGAGCTTGAGAACCTGTCGATAATTTGGGTCCTATGGATGCTGCATAACATCTCCTATTCGTATAATTTCTCCCTCCTTTATATAGTTGGATACAAAATTATCCATCTTCAAAACATGCATTAAAGTACTATAACTTTTGGCTCCTTACCACCGTGTGGAAAAAATCGGTTTATCTGTATTTGGAGGAGTAGGAGAACGTACCTATGAAGGGAATGATTTTACATGGAAATGAAATAATTAGGAGTAATTGATAAATAAAACATATCAGAATCAAAAGTGGCTCTGGTCTATGGTCAGATGAATGAACCGCCAGAAGCTTGCATGAGAGTCTATTTAATTGCTCTAACCATGGACGAATATTTCTGAGATGTCAATGAGCAATACGTACTATTATTTATTGATAACATCATCCATTTTTTCCAAATAGGATCAAAGGTATCCACCCTATTAGGCATAATGCCTTCCACCATGGATTATAAGCAAACTCTTAGCATGAAAATGGGCTCTTTTCAAGAGAGAATTACTTCCACAAACAAGGGATCCATAACCTCGATTCAAGCACTTTATGTACCTACTAACGACTTGAACGACCCTATTCCTGCTACAAAATATGCACATTTAGATGTTACTACCATACTACGAAGAGGATTAGCTGTGAAGGGTATCTATCCAGTAGTGGATCCTTTAGATTCAACATCAACTATGCTCCAACCTTGGGTCGTAGGCGAAGAAAATTACGAAACTACACAAGGGTTTAAGAAAACATTACAACATTATAAGGAACTTCAAGAAATTACAACTATTCTTGGACTAGATGAATTATCGGAGGAAGATTGTTTAATTATGGCAAGAACAAGAAAAATTGAATGTTTCCTATCACAACCCTTTTTCGTAGAAGAGGTATTCATAGGTACCCAGAGAAAATATGTTGGTCTCATGGAAACAATTAAAGGGTTTCAAATGATCCTTTCCAGAGAATTATATGGTCTTACTAAACAGTGTTTTTATTTGGTGGGTAATATTGGTGAAGCTACCGCAAAGGCTATGAACTCCAACATGGAAAGTTAATTCTGAAAATGACCCTAAATCTTCGTGTATTGTCTCCTAATCGAGTAATTTTTTATTTACAAGTTAAAGAAATAATTCTATCTACTAATAGTGGTCAAATTGGCATATTACCCAATCATGCTTCATGGTGAGCACCAATATTGTAGCAATAATGTTGCAACTCCTGGGTTGCCTTCTTTACTCTTATCAACCCGGTAGTTTGTAACAAACTTGGAAGCAATGGTGTTGTATGCACAAGTACTAGTTCTTATTGCAGGTTGTCACTTGGTCAGTCGACACAAGATCACTAGGAGCTCAAGCCAACTTCTATGGATTCCAGAAGAAGCTCTAGATGTGATGAAATGAAAGAAAGATAGTTGCTATTCTAATTGCAGAAAGGAGAAATACTGAAATGTAAAGCAAACCAAGTAAATCCTACTTAACCAACCAATCCTACTTTTGCAGAAAGCACTATGAAAACCATGAAAAGAATGCTATTTATCTATTCAAAGAAGTAAACAACATCTAACTAGCTATTTCTGGAAGTAAATGAGCAAAAAACATATTTTTGGATTTTTATGTATTTTTATGTGAATTTGACATGTATGCAATTTATTGCTTGCGAATGTGGCAACAAATAGGTGGTGTTGAAAGGAAGTTTTGGGGATTGAGAGGATGTAGGATGGTGTGGTTGGGTCCTAGAAGGTCTCAGGTGGCCTTTTGGAAGCTTTTCCCAAACTCGGCCTTCAAAATAAAGCCTACAAGAAAATCTACAGGAGGACACAGGAAATCTGCAGGAGGAAAAACAACATTCTACAGGAGGCCTACAAGAGGAGGGCGAGAGAATTTTTGGCTATTTTGAAGGTGTGAGAGTGGGTGGAAAAGTTGGATGAAGGTTGGAATGAAGTGTTAGGGCACCTAGGTTCTACCAAGAATCATTAGGAGAGAGAAAGATGATTGGATTTTCTCAAGGAGAGAGGAAGGAATTCTATGGAAAATGCAGGAAACTAAGGCAGAATTGAGAGGAGACTTAGGCGACCTGTAGGGCATCGATCAGATGGAGGATGGGATTTCTAATAATCTGATCTACTATGAGAAGATATTTTCTGCATAGACAACTGATAGTCAACCAATGAGATGAAGCAAGCGATGAAATAAGTGCATCTAGAAAAACAGAGTTTTGCATCAAACTAATCTAAACTGTGATCTATGAAAGGAAATGTTGATAACTGATGCAAGAAAGGAAAGCATGGAAGAAGACTATGGTAAATACATAAGTGAGCATGATGGAGAAGTTCTGAAGCAAATAAAACTAGACTATTAACCAACTAAAATGCTGTAAACACTAGAAGTCCTACGAATGAGGGAAATCTGTGTTTTTGGGGCAGCAAGAGGGTCTTTGCCTTAGGTCATGGTCCGAAATGGAGGAAGAGAGGCCAAGGCACTATTGCTAGCCTTTTAAATAATTTATTTACCACTACTTAACCTTCTGTAGAAAGCACAAATGGAAGAAAACTATTGAATCATCAAAAGCAACCTATTCTTAACCATGAAAGAAATACATCTAACAACAATCTAATCTACAACTAAGATAAAACATACAAATAAAAGTAAAGAGGAGCTTGGCTACTTGGATTGGGCCCTAACTCAAGAGCTTCAGCCCTCTGAGGTAACTCAGTGGTAACTCAAACAGGATTCCATCTTTATTTCCAAAATAATAACAAGATTACATGAAACTGTCAAAATAATAAGCTCGAAGTTGAGCAGAGTTTACATAAGCAAAAGTACAACAAAAATCCAACCCTAGTGAGGCCCTAGGCCCCTCTACTTATACAAATGAAGCTACCAATAGCTTCCTTAAAATCAAGGAGGCTTGGCTCCCAAAACTCGAGATAGTCATCAGTCATCCTCCACTTGCTCGACTGCCTACTAATGCATGACCTGGCTGCTTGTACTCCGAGCTGAATGAAGGGGAATTCGAAGTGAGGAGTAATAAATGAGGGGGAATCCATCCTATAAGTACTCTCCTTTGTCTACTTCGAGTTATTGCTGCCATTTTTCCATTGGATCCTTGACTTTGACCACAAAATTCATCAATAATATGCATTAAACACATATTAGACCACATGGCATCATAACTAACTCAACTCACTCTATAAGCATAAATATAATTAAAGAATCATACAATAAGCTAAGAGAATGGTTGATTTGACTAGGTTATGAGGTAAAATGAGCCCATATAATTACCCATTGATGAGGCTCATCACTTCACTTGTGGTAGTTGTAGATATATGACTTATGTAAATATGTCTCAATGGGTAGTGGTCCACTATGGCTTTGATGGGCGGTTTCACCAAGATAGACAATTATAGAATCACTATATTGGTAAATAATGCAGAGAGGGATGTTGACATTGATCCCTAAGAAGCCCAGGAAACTTTTTGAATAGCTAAAGCTGACTTAGCTCGAGCTAAATGCAAAAAAAAAAGCAATTGAGGCTGATGTAGATTTGAAAAGAGCTAGAACATGATTAGAGGCTATCAATGCTAGTCCCCCCCCATCTCTAATTAAAATTTTCTATAATGATATGAAAAATGGATTCAATGTTTTGCCTCAATCCAAACAAGTGGAGTAAAACGTATTAGACACCATTGAAAACATGATGGCAGCTTCTAAGTTTACCTATTATTGGATTTGAACCAATGACTCTCTCCATATGAGAGTGATACTCTAACCACTGGGTATAGTGGATCATTTATTCTCATAGGTAGAATTGGATTTATAACCGATTATAAATTGAGTTAAATGTATATACAATGTATGTGTCCCTGGCATAGATCGAACTTATTGGAACCTACTGGATCATAGTATTGGATCATGAAATATCTACCTTGAGGGAAAGTGATCCATTTGGTTAGTATAGTAGTGTATCACCAAGGCTGATAAGGAAGGGCTATAGCTCAGTGAGCTAAAGTACCTCATTTACACGTGTGCTAATGGTTTTTGGGAGAGTTTATCGATTTCTTCAATCCACGAAATAGATTCTATGTGAAATAGTCTTATTCTATCAATTTGTTTCTTTGGGGAAAAATATCATGACAAGGATGAAGTTCGATCTGATTTGAATTATGGATCTAATTGATATGGTCAATCCCAGCTCCATTCAATGCCAGGCATTATGAGTATAATACGGGACCTCAAAATAGATTCTTTTCACTCTATGAACTTTTAGGTTTATGAAGTGTCATATTTTACTTTTGGAGTGATAGAAGAGACTATATTTGAGTAAATCTATGCTTAAGCAAGGTAAACCGACATCAAAAAACTTTCTGAATAACTTTGGGATTTCTTCCTAAGGGTAAAAATTTGGAGCACACGAAGCCATATTAGTATCTTATAGGAAAGAGGAAAATGGCAGAATAATTGATATTTCCATCAGTTAATGAAAGAGCCCAATGCGAGAAAATGCATGTTGGGTTCATGGAATAGTTCAAATTATTTTGATAATAAGAACTTTGATCTGTTCTACCGAGAAGGTCTACGGTTCAAGTTCACATAGCCATATACATTCCACTAAGTGATACTACTTATATATATATATCCCCTCATAGTCCCTATGACTTGGCCTTGAAAATTCTTTCAGATCATATCAATATCATGTCCCTATAGAGATCGATGGATGGGAATGTTGGACCAAAGCAGGTAGATTAGTATTTTGGATCGATCGAGATTGATCCGATATGAGATGATCACACCTATAAACTCTTTTTTTTTATTCATTTTTATTTCTAGATCTTCAAAGAAGCTACTGCCCCTTGTCCAGAAATGGTGTGGACAATGACCCAAAAGAAGCTGCTTTCTGCCCCGTTACAAATATATCTCTACTCAGCTAGACAATAGATTTTTCTAAAATGATTTTATATCATGGTGAGATGAGTGGGTTCACCTTATAATGAACTTATACGTGAAATATTTGATACATTCCATGGATCGATTGATGCCTACCAATTCTGTTCGCTTGACTTGTATGAAACTTTCAAACGAATTAACTGAAAGACAACAAATAGTGATTCATCAAATTTTCACTATCTCCATTGGTAGATGAGCCTTTAAATTTGTATATTTGTCCCATAACCTACATAAGAATATAACAAAGAACTTGATTGTATCCTAATTGTGCATATAATATGACAAAATTTTCCAAATTGGTATGCCCCATCCTTTCTAATACGAGAAGGAAGGATACAAGTTCAAATGGTCTACATTCATCAAATCTAAATATATGATAAATGGATAGGGTCGAACTTGTTGACATAGCCACAACCTTGATCATTTTAAACAATGACCCTCCAATCAAATACCTTGCCCAAGTTGTTCAGATGGACAAGATCTTAGTATCAAGATAAAACATACAATAAATCTCAAGATAGATCTCGATCTATTCAACTTACACCGAACCATGTTAATGTTTATGGTGCATTCGTTACAACTCAAATAACGTGGGATCTACCAAACCAATCTGTAAAACTATGTGTTTGAAAACTAAAGTATAATAGGGAAAAACAATAATTATTTCCTAGGGGTGAATAGAGAAAGGATCAATACGAAAGAAGAAACATTCTTCTTCCATGTTCAAAAGAATGGAGGGGCGATGGGATCAGTATATTTCTCCAAGAGAAATACGAAATACTTCATCTTTATCACATATTTTATAATAATACATACAAATTGTTTGAGAGTTGAGACATAGTCATCTATCTTGCTTTGACCCCTTATGAGAGGTCACCGACCCACATACGAACAAACGTTAGCTCATTTTTTGTTCTTGGAAAAAATGATTGTAGATAGAGAAATTTGTTATTCCAGGGCGGACGTAACCAAGTGGACCAAGGCAGTGGATGGTGAATCCACCATGTGCGGGTTCAATTCTCGTCATTCGCCTCATAAAATAAGAGAAAAAATGGACTAGAACCGATTCATTGTCATTTTCATATTTCAGTGAAAATATTTCTATCTATGTAATAGAAATGGACACTCGAGCCTTCTTTCTTTGTGGGAAACATGAGCCCTTTATCAAATTTGAATCGATGACTTACACCTTACCATGGAATTACTCTACTGATGGGTTAAAAAGGCCCCCTCATCATATATTAATGAGTGAGTCTACTATGGTAGATGGACACCAAATTGGATGTGGATGATCCATCTATCTGTATAGATATTAAGTTGAGAACATATATTAGTAGCTCGTAGGTTTAATGAGAGGAGGATAAGGATAGCAATACTGGAAACTCTGGGTTGAGATGATACGAAGTGAATGGAGACAAGTTACGCCTAAGAGAATTTGCTGAAATATGTTTGTATTGCTATAAGAGCCAAAGGATCAACAAGCCAGGTCCTATTGCAATTGCTTGAAATGCATTTGGATAATATTCTTTTAAAATTGGGTATGGCTCCCATGATTCCCAGAGCTAGAAAATTAGTGAATCATGGACATATCCGAGTCAATGACCATATGTTAGATATACCAAGTTACCCTTGCAAACCTCAAGATGTGATTAATATAAAAGATCAACAAAGATTGGGAGCTAAGAATATGGATCCATTCCAGTTCATGGCTCTTTTTCTTCCTGGAAGAGGAATATCTTTCAAAAATGAATTAGAAAGAATTCAATTAAAATATTAGAGGGGTTGAGTAAAAGAAATTCCTTGATAAAGGGAAAGAACGACCTAGAATTTCTAAAACTAGAATGGATAGAATCCTTTCTTCGCTCTAGGAAATAGAAGAGAAAGAGTTAAGGAATTCTGGAATTTGGATTCAAATGTGGAAGGAAATAAGTAACGAAATATCTGTCAATGGGATTGTGGCATGTATAGTTTAGTGATACGAGTGGTTGTGATTCATTACATTGTCAACTTAAATAGTTAAAGGATATTTGACATGGATCTCCAATCCATCCAAATCTCTATTATAACTCAAGAACCTGATACAACCATTAGAGTCAAAATGGTGAGCTGCAAAATAACTTCTTGATCAATTTGGTTTTCTTTCACCCTCCATCGATTAGATGTATGAATAAAATGTTGTCAAGATCAATCACTTTTCTTCTATTTTGTTTTCTTCAGGCTGCTACCCATTTTTGTAGTTGTGATCAAGAACCTATGGCCTTGAGAAACTGATATTTTTACAATAATACATAAAATAGATAGAGAACCCTTCAATATCTAGATAATAAAATTTGATACTAGACAGGAATAAATGGACTAATCCATGTAACACATTTATTCAAACTGATTGGGGAGGGAATGAAGAGATGATAATAGAGGTTCAATTTTTGATAGCTTTTTTTCTTGCTTTTGCTACAAGTATTCTAGCTCTCAAATTAGGTAAAGCACTATATGACTGATCTTTCTGATATTCTTGGCCTGGCCATCGACCAGGCCAAGAAGGTTAGAAAAAAGAGAGGAAAATAAATAAGTATTTTGAATGAAATGAGCAATATGATTGATCGGATTGTTCTTTATCCAGCTGAATAATTGCAATATTCATTATATTTCCGATACAATCCGTACATACTATGGTATACACCTTTACTCCACCATTCATTTTGTTACACATGAACTCTTCCATCTTAGAGAGATGGCTGAGAAAACCAAAGCGGCAAATTTCTAATCTTTAGTACAAATCATCCGTACTGAGGGTTCAAATCCCTTTGTCTCTGTTTGTCCACTATTAATCCTGAAAACGAATAACCCTGAATATTTCTATGGAACGGAAAAGACCTATTAACCTAGAGACTTCCTATTTTTACCTCTTTGGTTATCTTCATCCTTCTTGATGATTTAAATAATCATCGAGAAGGATAAAAGAACCAAAAAGGTAAAAACATAAGTTATACTTTTTTTTCATTGCATAACATAAAATGATAAAGTTCTCATTTTAAATGAGCATTTGAACTATGCTCAGTATTTTTTTTTTATTTTTTTTTTCCAGAAGGTATTATTGTTAGAAAATTATATATTACGGAGCAATGGAACACATAAAATATTGCAGAAATATAAACACAGAAAACGCACGAAACAAGAGAGACACAGATATATGTGGTTCACCCAGTTTGGGCTACGTCCACCCCGAACAACCAGTCCTTCCTTTCTATTATCCAGCAAAATGAAGAGATACAACCTACAGCAAATCCACTGTAATATCCTCTGTTTTCTCTCACAGTCTCACCTCTCTGTTTCTTTCTCACACAGAATACACATCTATCACACAGCCTCAAAATACAATACCCTCATACAAATAGAGCGGTTGCCTTGTAGGGAAAAAAACCCTAAACTAAACATAAGTTCTACCGTCAGATCATCCGCCTAATGAACGGCCCAGATTGACTAGAAATTACTATACTTTTTACAAGGCAATTCTTACATTTATTTTTGGCTTCGGGGGCGCTGCCCCCGCCGGGGGACCGCTGGCCCCTGGACCCCCGCGGGGGGACAAGTCCCCCCCGCACCCCCCCGCGTGGAGGGGTGTACAAAACATCCTGGGGTATACATCCGGCTGAAACAAAGACCTCTGAACAATCATGCTCCACACACAACAATTATTGGTTATGGAACAGTAATAGCTCCACTCCTTAGTAGAAAAATGATGTTTTTCATCAAAAATTATATCTGACCTGGTCGATAAATTGCAAAGGTATCGTTCATGAATGAATGGAAGGACTAGAAGATCTTGTTTCCTCTTGTTTTATTTGATCAATATAAATGGGACAAATCCCTAAATTGTGTATTGGTACATACAAATGATAAAATCTCTTTGCCTCTCCCTACTATTATTTACGAACAATTTTTTTTCAAACTTGTTCCATCATTAGCAATGTTTAAGTGAATAGATGTTCACTTTTGAGATGATCCCGGTCTAGCTCAATAACATGTTCTCTTCCAATCCAATATGAGAAAGTTACATAGTGTCTACTTTTCCCGATAAAGGGGTGTTTGCATGGGTTTTCCTTGGTATCGTGTTCATACCATCGTATTGAATGATCATGGCTGGTTGATTTATGTACATATAATGCATACAACTCTAGTTTTTGGTTGGGCTGGTTCAATGACTCTGTACGAATTAGTAGTTTTTGATCGATCCGATCCTGTTCTTGATCCAATGTGGAGATAAGGTATGTTTTTTATACATCTTATGGCTAATTTGGGAATAAGGGATTCATGGAGTGTGGTGAGCACCAGTATTGTAGCAAGAATGCTGTGACTCCTAGGCTACCAACTTTACTTTTATCAACCCGGTAGTTCGTAACAAACTTCGAAGCGTCGGTGCTGTATGCATAAGTACTAGTTCTCACTGCAAGTTGTCACTTGGTCAACCAGCACAATATCACTAGGAGCTCAATTCAACTTCTATAGATTTTAGAAGAAGCTCTATGTGTGATGAAAGGAAAGAAAGATTACTCTACAGATGCTATTCTGACTGCGAAAAAGGAGAAAGACTGGAATGTAAAGCAAAAACTAGTAAAGCCTAATTAACAAGCCAATTCTACTTCTGCCAGAAACACTATGAAAACCATGAAATAAATGCCATTACCTACTCAAGGAAGTAAAAAACATCTAACCATGCTATTTCTAGAAGTAAATAAGCAGAAAAACATATTTTTGGATTTTTATGTGTTTTTATGTGAATTTAATCATGCATCTAATTTATTGTGTGTGAGTGTGGCAGTGAACAGGTGGTGTTAGAGGGTGATTTGGAGCTTGGGAGGATGTAGGATGGTGTGGATTGGTACTAGGGATCTTAGGTCGCCTTCTGAAGGCTTTTCCCACACTCAGCCTTCAAAATAAAGCCTACAGAAAAAACTACAGGAGGACACACAAAAACTATAGGAGGAAAATAGGAAAACTATAAGAGGCCTACAAGAGGAGGCCAAGAACAATTTTCATTGCTTTGAGGGTGTGAGAGTGGGTGGAAAAGGTGGATGAAGGTTGGGATGAGGTGTTAGGGTGCCTAATGTCTACCATGAACTACTAGGAGAGATAAATATGATTGGGTTGGCTCAAGGAGAGGAAGAAGTTCTATGGAAAATAAAGGAAACAAGGGAAGAATTGAGGTGAAGTTTGGGAGACCTATAAGGCATGGATCAGATGGAGGGTGTGATTTCTAGTAAGCTGGCTTACTGCTATAAGAGATCTACTACATAGAAACTGACAATCAACCAAGAAAATCAAGCAACAAAGGAAATGAGTGCATCCTAGGAAAAATAGAGTTTTGCATAAAAATGGTTTAAACTATGATGTATGAAAGGAAATACTGAGAAATGCTGCAAGAAAAGAAAGCATGAAAGAGGAATATTACGAATCAGAAATTGAACACAATAAAGGAGATATAAAGCAAATCAAAACTGGACTATCAATCTACTAGAGAGTTGCAAACACCAGAAGTCTTATGAATGAGGAAAATCTGTGTTTTTGGGGCAGCAAGAGAGTCTTTGCCTCAAATCATGGTCCCAGAGGGAGGAGGAGGGGCCAAGGCACTATTTCTAGCTTTTTGAATCTTTTCTAATCACTGCTTAACCTACTATAGAAAGCACCAATGGAAGCAAACTACTAAATCATCCAGAGCAACCTATTCTTAACCATAAGGAAAATACATCTAACGGAAAATTAATCTACAAATTGAAGTAAAGCATAAAAATACATGTCACACGGAAAGAGTCGTTAGTGCGGACACAACTGACCTCCCTAGAAGCCTAAGACTTTCTAATGACAAACAAGACAAATAAGAGCAATCCTTCACTAAATATGCCTTTACAATATGAGAAATCAAGTGTTTAGATCCTACCTGTAATCCAACGCTGTTGTAGTAGTCCAGCTTCGTTGATCCGGATGAGCTCCTCCTTCCCTTCGAAACCTGCATTCACTAACAATCAAACGATTAAATAGCACCTGAATATCACATAAAATAAAACATATTTAACATATAGACCAAGGAGTATATGAAACAACTCATAAATAACAAATTGTTGAGAAGAATGGACTAATTTGTATTAAAAGGTAACAAAAGGAACCATTACAACCTGAGCCTTGGTGTTGTGCAAGTCCCTCCCAGGGTCCACAAGAGTTCTCCTTTATTCTGATTAGCTCACCCACTTCCAAATGAAACAAACAAAGATGGTAATCTCTCCTCACAAGCTTCTACAAGGAAGTCCTAATTCCAGCAGCATCTACCCTTAGGAATGTTCAGCTTTCAACCTCCCCTCCCTTTGGCCCAATGCCTGTATTTATAGTGCTCTAGAGGAAGTTATTCAGGTCCACCATCAATGGGATAAACCCCTCTTTGGATGGGATAGCTCCCCTCTTGATGGGATAAGTTCCTCTTTGGTAGGGATACATGAACCATCTGGAGGCGCTTCATACACGTCAAACAAGCTTCTAGAAGACTCTAGAAATGACCACAAGTAACTTTTTTAAGATGAAACTCGCGCCTTTTGACCTTTACAGGGGTACGCACCCACCCCTTTACATACAGAGTGTACAAATACGCAGGTATTATGAACTTGGGTTGCGTACACACAGGTAAGGCTAAGAGAAACTGTGTACCAGAGATAATTGACTTTAAATGACTTTTCTCTTTTTCTTGAAGTTTTGACATGAAGAGCAGAGGCATGAGACTTGCCAAGGAGGATAGTATGACAGTGGATGGAGCCATACTAACTGCAAATAGTCATGGTGACATTTTTTAGTGTAACAGATTGCCCCCTAAAGTGCGAAGCCTGTAGTAGATTAGGGTTTTATATGATCTAGGAAGGGTGAAGTACTTTATCATTTCAAGGAGTATCTTGCGGAGAGCCCGGTTAGAACCTGCAAATATTCAACACAAAATACATATATAAGATGATATCATCGCTGAGGTAGGCATTCCCATACTCAGATTGAAAACTTTAACTAACAATCTAACTACTGCTCCGATACAAGAATGATTTTGCAGTACATCACAATGGTAGACTTTTGTAGACACAATATGGACGCAGCCATCTGTTTATGATTAGTCTACTATATAATGAATACAAAACTCCTCGCAGCCTGGATGGTGGAAACTAGATCCAGGGTCTTCATCTCTACTTCCTGAATTGGTACGATTCTATCCATGCGAATAAATGAGTTGATGTCGAACATGGTAGAAACCACTTGATTACCAGTCGATGATGTAAACTGTTAACAAGTGTGAGAGAGACCACCAGTAATGTCAATGGTTTTCAAAGTACCCAGTACAATCCATGAAATGTGAATGAATGGGTTGATGTCGAACACGTCACGGAATCCTTTGATCGAAAGTCGATGATGTAAATTGTCGTCAAAGGCGAGAAACCTGCCATTGATGCATGCAGACTTCAAGCTACTGAAGATTTCTAAGTCATCTTTCTAGATAATGTGCTGATGTCGATAGAAAGCGACCCGTTGCAGGCAAGCCCACAACACGAAATCATTGTTCAAGTTGAAGAAATGTTGCTGTAAGGACTGACTCAGGGATGGTCAAATGGATGACAAGTATTTTGCATATGAATGGTTTATTTGCAGAGACATCTTGAACACATAACGACACGACAGATGGGTTGGTGACGATTGACCCAAAGTTAATACCCAGAAACGATTGAAGACTTTCAAAGTGGTTTTATCAGCTTTAAGGCAAAGGATTTCCCAACCCAGGTGAATGAAAAGTGTCGTGTTCAAGAGCGGTGATAAGGTTCTTCTGTAATAAAGGATAACAAATAGGTTCATTCTTCTCTCTTTTCCCCCACCATTTCTGGCAAGTACCTCTTTATTTTTTACAAGCTTGAGGAGGATAACATATGCTTGATTATAAGCTCATCCTTCGGATGAGTCCAACTTAGTTTAGATTCGGACCCTAAGAAGGAGTGGTCCGTTCCTGTTTGTAATCGAACAGGTCCTTTACTGTGAAATTTTAACGAGTCCAGTATAGGAGAAACTCGGCGTTTTTCAATTTTAGAGAGTCTGAAAAAACTAAAGAAGACTCCAAGGTGAACTTTTTCGTAAATTTGTGTCTCCCAAGCCCGAAAAAGTATAAAATAATACCTGAGAGAACCACTTGATCTTGCGACCAAGGAGTACTTTCATGATTAATGCCTTTGACCTGAAAAGTAAAAAGCGATCAGAGGCATGTCGTTTTATTTCCAGTATCGAATTTGAAACGACAAAAATCCGGCAATCTTTTCTTGTTTTTACGGTCAGAAAAGGGCTGTAAGAGGACCGTCTTTTAATTCCATTTTAACGAGTATAAAAGAAATGCTCGGCAATCTTTTCATGTTTTAGGAGTCAGAAAAGGGCTTAAAAGATGACTCTGATGTCTTGGTTCGTGAAAAATGATGATTTTACCCTAAAGTCCTTTTGTCCTGCACAAAAACAACACGTTACTCATACCTGTTTAAGATGGGCAAAAATACATTGAAAAACATCCTTTCATGGTGAAAAATAAACAAACTTAGCATTCATTTATCCAAAAAACCTATAAAAAGACTTTTTACCATGTCATTTTTACCATTTTACTGTTGAGGGTGAGAAAAAGGGCTTTTGACAAGAAACTTCCCGTGGACTTTGCGGAGAATCCGACCGTCGAAATCGAACGCCGTCTCTTTCAGGTATTTCACAACATCCTCCTCTTCAATTTCATCCATTTAGAATTTCATTTTAAGTTTTAGTTTGATTTTTTGGAGGGTTTGGGGTTTTAGAGTCCGCTTTTCGGGGGACGCAGGTGCCCCATGGGTGACCTGCGTACCCCGACATTTTCATATATGGGAAAATGGTCGGAGTACGCAGCCCACCTTCAGAACAGCTGCGTCCCCACGCTCTGTTTTTTGAACGCAGGGTGTGTACTCCACGCAAAACGGATTTTCAAAACCCAAACTCAAAACCTAACCATCAAAATTTTATTTAATGAATTCTAATCAATGTTTTTTGGTGTGTAGATTGCCCACCATGCTAGATTGGCGTGAAAGAGAGCACGAAGATGTCGATTTGGCCGCAATAGGTCATCAACCTTCCATTGATGCTTTAAAGGCATGCGGTCTCTACAAGTACTGGGCCATACCTAGCATGAGGGCCCAGGTGCCATTCTTAGAGTGGCTGGTTGAAAGGTGGAATATTCAGGATCAATGTTTCTACATCGGAGAACACCAGCTCGAGATAGAGCCCTCCGACATATATTTTCTCACTGGCTTGCCTAACAGGGGCGAGCAACTCTCTCTATTCGGGACTAGGCCGGGTGGCCAATCCCTTGCTAGTCTCCGGCTAGAGTGGTGCAACAATCAAAACCAGGAGAAGGGGATAGAAATCAAATACATATCCCAACCTGAACTTATGGTAATTGCCTTTACAGTTACCAGACTTTGCGGTGCTGCTGCTTTGCACATAGCCACTGGTTCCCAAATGCGGATGGCTATAGATTGCTTCCGAGGCACCATTTTCAACTAGTGCGATGCTGTGCTGGCCAATATAAAAGGCCAACTGACTAGGGCAAAGAACGGACAATTGAAGACCTTTGGATATGGGCCTTTAGTTGTGAGATTTTCCCTAGAGAGAGTTCCAATGCTGATCCCCCAGCATCTTACTGTTCCAGTTGGGCCTCCTCGGGAGCCTAAATTGACGCGATGGGTTTCGGTAATGGCCCGGCATCCTGATGAGGGAACGAGAGTTGTCCGATTTCCTGCGGGTTACTTTCACTGGTTGGAGAGCCAGGTCTTTGCGATTCAGGATTTTCCTTATGCCGGAGTAGATTTTCGTAATGATCCAGACATGGTTCTTCCACAGGGAGAACAATGGGACGACAGAGGTACTTCATTTTTCACAAGTTTTTTAAATTATCTACTTTTTTTGTTTTTTATATATCGTCTCAAAACTGACAGCAAAAAATTTTCAAAATGCAGATGTAGGCCCATGGCATCCGGCCAATCTCCGGGCTTTTGAGAGAAGAGTACCAGTTGCACCAGCACCAGCCCCACAGGATGCGGCTGCAGAGACCTTAGCCAAGCTGGAACAGGACCTAGAGCGTCTCACGGCGGGCATACCAGAGACGACTATAGATGATATGCCTATCCGACTTCAGCGCTATGTGGTCGCAGTCCCAGGACCTTTCAGGAGGTTCCTGTGTAGGGTAGCGCGGGCAGTGGTCTCATATCGAGAGCACCACCAGTGATTGGCTAGTCACTTTTTGTAGACACATATGACATTTTTGGTTTTTTATACTTATCATTTTTGTCGATCATAAGGTGTTTTTCAACCTATGATCGAAGACGATGTATATTTTTTGACACACTTCTATCTATATATATCATTATTACAGGCTTATTTTGTTAAACATGTGTGATGAAATGTTTATAAATTTACATTTATGATTGTTACAAATGTCTATTTAACATTCGAGACGCCATTGCATCTGCTAATGTATTTAAAGACCTTGGAATATGTTGATATTCAATGTAATCAAATTCACGTTCCAAGAGACGCACCCTCAAAAACAATATTAATAACACTGGATTTCTAATGGCATAGACTCTATTAAGTTGTAATACAACGAGTTCAGAATCTAAACTCACTATCAAACTCCGAATCCCAAATGAAATAGATTTGGATAATAATTCAATCACTGCACTGTATTCTGCAATGTTGTTTGTTGTTTGACCGAGGCTCACCCCATGCATAGAAACTAACTCGTCAGAGGGCGAATAGATAACCCAAGCTGCGGAAGAGATATTTCGTGTACTACGACAAGCACCATCAGCAAATCCAATGTACGTTTGGAGAGGCATCGATATCTGCAATATCAAGAGTAAAACCAAGATAAGCCAGAATAACGACGAAAAACACACTCTCTAAGCTAAGCACACTGTCTAAACTAACAAAACACACCAGCTAGAAAGAAAAATTAACCTAACTAATCTAACTGAATCTCCATACCCACCATTTAAGCATAATACCTCTTTAGGTAAAGTCCGTTTCTGGGCTTACCTAAAGAGTCCCCATCAAAATCTACCAGCTCATAGGCCCCTTTTGCTAGCTTTCGCTTGACAATGTAGGGCCCATGCCACATAGGAACGAACTTTCCAACACCTAATTTATCGTTAGCTTGATCATATAATAGCACTAGGTCTCCTTCCGAAAAATTACGAGGGGTCACGTTACGATCATACTGAGCTTTCATTCTTTTTGCGTGAGTCTCGATTGCCAAAGCAGCGTCACGTCGAGTCTCATCTAATTTAGCTAAGTATAACAGACGCTTCTCCTCTTCGGAAGTAGCTGGGAGTAATTCGATAGCCATTTGAAGTGATGGGATTTCGCATTCAATGGGCAACACTGCTTCCAAACCATAAACTAGTTGGAAAGGAGTGAACCCTGTTGATGTTTTCACTGAGGTTCGGTACGCCCAAAGCACTGAAAATAACATGTTATGCCAATTCGACCGATGAATACCAATGATTCGTCGGATCATGATAACTAGAACTTTGTTGATGGATTCAACCAAACCGTTTGCTTGAGGATAATAAGGAGTAGAACTATCATGGCGTAAACCAAGCTGGCTTGTGAGTTCTGTCATCATAATGTTTCGAAAATGGCACCCATGGTCAGTGATTATCGCTTGTGGGACACCAAACCTAGCAATAATATGATTGAATACGAAAATTACTGTTGTCTTTCCATCTGCCTCGAATGTAGGCATCGCCTCGGCCCACTTAGTAAAATAATCAACTGCAAGGATGATATACGCATGCCCCCCGTCCGAGTGAGGGTTACATGTAATAAAATCGATACCCCATTTAGCAAAAGGACCAACGGCAATTATAGGGTGGAGAGGAGCAGGTGGTGCGCGCATATTGCGATCAAACATTTGACAGTTGTGGCATTTCCGGACCGCAATGATACAATCTTTAAACATGGACGGCCAGAAATAGCCAGCACACAACACCTTCTGAGCTGTGGCATACCCAGACATATGACCGCCACATGCTCCAGAATGACAGTCATTCAGAACCCTTTCTGCCTCTTCATGAGTTAAGCAACGATGAAAAACCAAGTCCGCCCCACGACGATAAAGAGTATCTCCAATAATTTTGTACTGTTGGGACTGGAATCGAATTTTCCGACGTTCCGACTTTGAAGCTTCGGGCCGAAAGGATTGGGTTTGGAGATAGACGATTATATCCCCATACCACGGATCTAAAGTGCTGATAAGAAACAAAGATTCATCCGCAATGGGCTCCTCTGCCACAGTTTCCGTGTCAGCACGCAAGAAGTCACACATCAATTCCGCAAAAACTAAGGATTTCTTAGACTTAGATTTTTCGAACTCCAAATCGAACTCCTGCAGAATAACAATCCATTTGGAGTACTTGCCCCCTAGCAATTGTTTAGTCAAAATATAGATCATAGGGTTGCAATCCGAAATCACTATAGTTTTACGGAGAAGAATGTAATGACGAAAACGTTGGACAGCCTGAACAGCTGCCAGGGCCAATTTCTCCACATGCAAATATTTTAGCTCAGTGGGATTTAACATCCTACTAAGATAATATATCACATGTTCCTTTCCGAATTCGTCTTCCTGAACTAAGACCATTCCAATGGTGGAGTGGGAGGCAGCGAGATACAAAAAGTAGTCCTGGTTGTAATTGGGAGGATGCAGCAACGGTGCATGGGTCAACGCGTGCTTAAGTGCATCAAAAGATTTCTGAGCTATCTCATCCCAAGAGAATTGAGCGTTTTGTTTCAACAACCGGGTGAAACCCTTTGTAACCTCGGCGTAGTTAGGAATGAATCGACGTAAAAAGTTTTCTTTCCCCTGCAAACTTTGGAGTTGGCGCAAACTCGAAGGAGGAGGAAATTTGATGATAGCTTCGACCTTCGAGGGATCGACGCGGATACCGGCTTTTGAAATGACAAATCTTAGCAATCGTCCCACTTCTATGCAGAAGACACATTTGTGTGGGTTCAACCGAATTCGATAATGACGACACCTCATAAAAATAGCGCGTAAGTGGACAAGGTGATCAGCTCGATGTAAAAAATGAGTAGGCAAGTCATCGAGATACGGTTGCACAATGTGCTTGATGTCGTGAAACGCATAAGACATTGCCCGTTGGAAAGTGGCTCCGGCATTCTTAAGTCCAAAAGGTAATTTGCAGTAAGCAAATGTCCCCCAGGGACAAATGAAAGCCGTTTTTGGTTGATCGGCAAGTAGAATATTGATTTGGTTGTAACCGGAAAAACCGTCCATAAAGGAAAATATTTCACTGCCGGCACAATCATCAATTATTTGATCGATATAGGGCGTAGGATAGTTGTCTTTTGGACAAGCACAATTTATATCCCTATAATCGATGCATATTCTTATTGTTCCTTGCTTCTTGTTAACCGGAACAATATTTGATACCCAATCCGTTAACGGGATCGGATAAATGAAACTTGCTTTCAACAGCTTCTCGACTTCTGCTTTAATCGCAGCCGCTTTCCTAGGGTGTATCTGACACAGACGTTGTCGAACGGGTTTAGCGTCCGAATAAGTCTTGATTTCATGAACAAAAATGGAGGGATCAATTCCTGGCATTTCCTCATAGGACCAGGCAAACACGTCGCGGAATTCTTGAAATAGGACCTTGTATGTTTGAATTTCGTCATCTGTACACGAGGCACCTATATGAATGTTTTCAATAACTCTGGTTTTGACTGAAATGTCAATGGCAATTGTTTGGGAAATGTTTCCCAAATTCAACTGTGAATCAGGATGTTTCATGGGATTCTGAGCGTCCTTGACGTATTCAGCTGTAAAAATTGATTAAAAATCATTTTCAATGCCATCACCCTCAGGTAAAAACGAAGATCGATGATGAAGATCTTCCCATGGTAGATCATCTACACTTAGGATTTCGCGAAGTTGTTCATCATATGACACAACTTCAGGAAACGTTATCCGTTCTGAGGTTGATGTGAAAAGTGATTCCTCACGGACCACATTCATTTGGTCGGATTGGGTTGAACTTGAGTCGGAAAAAGACTGCACGGCCTCATAAGCAATTTCATATGGACTCAAAGGCATTGCATTACCGAATGAGTCTATCTCAGATTCAGATGGGACAATCCAAGGATCATCATAGATAATAGTGTCTGAAGTAATCATATGAATGGTTGCAAATGAAGGGTCTGCATTGATTGGAGGAAAAGGAAAAGTTCCCAGTAAACCGGAATCTTTAACTAATCCTACACCAACATCCTTGTAAGGGATAGTCGTTTTACCGACATGCTGGATACTCTCTGAAGAGGCTGGGTCGGATGAAAAGTAAGCCAGCTGTTCTATCGTCACGATCTTACCATTGTGTGGAAACTTTATAACTTTGAAGACCGATGACACGACCGCTGTCATAGCGTAAGACCAACTGCGACCCAAAAGAAGGTTGTAGTCTAGGGGGGCATCAACCACCTCCACATCCAGACTAACGGTTTTTCCTTCAACCCCTATAGGCAAATCCTGTAGAATGCCAAACGGATGGAACCCACGGCCATCAAAGGCCTTAAGAATCGTCGGGGATTGGTTCAGTGAAGGAGAACCAAGCGATCTCCAACACTGAATCGACATAATACACGTAGAATCTCCTTCATCAATTACAGTCCGATGAATTGGCCTGTTTTTTACTATCACTGGAATCTGGAAAGCCATCTGATGAGGGAGACGCGGTGTACTATTTTCTAGATCAAAGATTATCAGGTTCGGGTCCTGAACATCAACAGCTCCTATAGTCGACAAAAGTAACTTTCTCTGTGCTGGGCATGATTGCAGCACTTCCAAAGCCGACATTGCTGAGGGTGAAAAAGCTAAATCCTCAACAATGTTGTAATTCTGGGCCGCTCTCGCATGTGGATTGAAAGCAGACCTTCGAAGTACACCCTTGGCGGGCGGTTTTATTACTAAGTCAGGGTTAGGTTTCTCGATCTGTAGTGGATCGGAACCAGGAGCTGAGGTTGATGGATTTGAACGAGAAGATTCTGCTTCTTTCGATCCATCAACAGGACTTTTACTACCATAATCTATGATCGAGTCGCAATCCGTACATGAGACATCATCAATATGGGTTCTTTACTGGCACTCGAGGAAGAACCTATCATTTTACTCTCCTGCTTTGGAAATGGATCTTTCAAAACAGCAAGAGTTGGGGAACCTTTAACGATTTTCACAACCTCCGCCCGATGAGGGCAATCTCTTGTGAAATGATCTTCTTCACAAATTAAACAAGGATAGCGAGGTTTGCGCTTTTCGTCATTAGATTCCGACTTCTCTTTTTTCTCCTTTGGAGCCTTGTCTGCTTTATCCTTCTTCTTACCTTTCTTCTTACCACCGTTTTTTGATTTAGCCGTAGATGACTCTACAGCGTGAATGTCGGCGGTAATTTCAGGAGAAGATTCTCCTGTCGGGGAGTCGGGTAAGGTTATTATTGGAGAAGAATTATTTGAGGATTTCTTCTTACTTTTAGTATTCACCGTACCAATCATGCCATCAGCAGCATGAGACCCCGAAGGAGCAGCAGCGATTTGATTTGACTTAGGAATATCTGGGATATTCTCGTGCAACGTACCCGACTGAGTGTAAACTAAGTCAAGGTACTGGGCTTGAGCAATGACTTGCTCCTCAGTAACTACTCCGGCCTTAGCTACATCTTCAGTAATCTTCGGTAATAATGATTTTACAAACCATTCAGCTAAGATTTGGTCCGGGATAAAAACTTTCATTAAACGTCTTCGACGTCTCCATTCATGGATATGATCGGAAATATAAGTGGAGGTCGACTGTTTTAATGAAGTTAATAGCTCCGTGCCGTTATCGTATCTGACCGGCAACTGAAAATGAGTTAGGAACGAGGTAGCTAACTGGCTGAAATTGTAAAAAGAGGCCCGTGGTAACTCAATGTACCACTTGGCTGCGAGACCAATGAGTGTACGCTGGAAAAGACGTAAGCGGATCGAATCATCCGAGATGGAATTTGAGGCACACCAGAGGTGGTAAGTCATCACGTGATTGGACGGATCCTCTCCAGACTTACCTTCGAACTTGGGTATATCGCTGGGTAACTTATTTGGCATTGGCGGCCAGAACGGAAGATATTGTATTGGATCGTTCGTTAGGCGCGTCAAGTCTAGTAAATCCAAAGTTGCGATAAACGGTAATTGCCGATTAGGATCCCTAAAACTTTGGGTCACAAGACCAGTCCCAGGAGGAGGATATCCAGGATAACTTGGAACAGGAATCGCATTCGGGATATTATATCCTCCTGGAAAACCAGGATTAACCGGACCGTACTGAGGTTGTTGAGGTTGTTGATAAGTGTACCCAGGATACGGTTGATACTGGTAAACCGGTTGTTGGACAGCAAGACCGAATTGGTACTGTCCCTGGTACTATTGATAGGTAAATTGAGGTTGACTTGTTACAATAGTACTTAAACCAGGCTGCCCTACATGCATCTGGACCGTGATTTGAATCGTAGATCCGGACAACGGTAAAGATGTCTGAGGAGTGGTTGCAGAGACAGTAGAAACCGGAGTTGTCGATACTCCAGAAGTAAGTGCGGTAGATGTTGCGGTAGTTGCAGTAGTCGTTTGAGATGGAGTACTAGGTGCAATTGGCGGCTGAGTAACTACCGAAGTTATAGAAGTTTGAATATTTGACTGGACAGGTTGCGGTTGTTGGGGTGAACCAGAAACTACGGGTTGTCCAGTTTGAGGTAACAACTATATACTTGGCTGCAACACCTGTTGACCTTGTGATGGATCCCACACTATCATTCCGGGGTATTGACCCGTAACAGGTTGAGGATACTGAGATCCATAACCGGATTGAGGATAGGATTGATAACTGAAAGGCACAGTTCCCATACCTTGAACATATGACTGACCTTGAGGTGGTTGATAACCTTGACTCGAGTATTGACCTTGAGGTTGATAACCTTGGGGTAAATACTGATACTGGGGTTGACCTTGACCTTGAGGTTGATACCCTTGAGGTTGATACCCTTGAGGTAAATATTGATACTGAGGTTGACCCTGGGGTACATATTGAGGCTGGGGTTGACCTTGAGGCATGTATTGTACTATGGGTACATACTGTCCTTGAGGTTGCCCCCCAGATGCAATTTGTGTACCTTGAGGTTGCCCCCCAGGCGTTAATTGAGGCTACCCCCCAGGCGGTAATTGGCCACCTTGAGGTTGAGAAACGGGAACTGAACCTGACATCATATAAATGTCCCCTACACCCAACGGTTTATTACCATTGTTTCCAGCTAATAACCCATGATCAATGGGTTGAGGAGATGCCCCCGCAAAGGTACCAGAAAGTGACTGATACCCGGTGGGAACAGAAGGACCGCCGTGCAAGAAAGATTCAGGAGATTGAGTGAACACGGATGACTGACCAGACATATTTACAGGAGTATAAATACCTCCAGGTGGAAAAGGAGTACGAGGTGGAGAAAAACTTATCCCTGAGTTGTCTAAATAATTGGTTAACGAAAGGTACCAAGTAGTACTTCTAGGAGAACTGTAAAAGATAGATTCACGCTCCCTCAAATCAATAGTAGGTTGATCTTCAAGGATAGATACGCCTAATTCTTCCTCTGGAGCAAGTTCTTCAATAGCTACCAAACCAGCAGGAAGATTTTCGGTGATGACTCTTTCTACCCTAGGTGAATCTGGTGCACTAGAAGTTGGAGTAACAGGTTCAGATACTTCAAGTTCTTTGCCTATATCACTAGTAGATGAAAAACTACCAGCAAGCTTGGAAACTGCAACTGCTTCAGGATTATAACCTGTTTCTAGACCTTGGTAATCTGGATGGACTACCAATGACGATTCTCCTTCTTCAGGTGAACCTACTTTACTGCCACTAGGAGTTACAAGGACCTTTAAACCTTCGTAATGACTTGGGACGTCTTGAGGAGGTTCACCCCGAAGTCTACGGGATTTCCTCAACAATTCGGCCACAGAAACAACCTCAGGAGACTTGCCCCGAAGTCGACGGGACTGTCTCGGTAATTCCGCCACAGTTAAAAACTTTTAACTACTGCACACGCAAACAAAGTAAAATCTCAAAGCAAACCACCTAAAGTCTCTAAAGAACCAAACAAATTTGAATCACATGCCTAAAGAATCTAGGGCGTCAAACCAAGCACAAACAGTAGCCTTCCGGACCAAAAACGCTAGCTGGAGATGAAACCCAACATCGCCGGATTTAGTATAGAAGTGGCGGGTGGAACAGTTACCCCGGCAACCTGCTTAATGAATAGACCGGCACAAGTTCCTCCACTTTAACCGTCTCGAGTGAAGTGAACCCCCCGGAAAATCCAAGTGAGTCTAGCCGACGTCTGCTCCAGGTACAGTGGGATCTTCCCTCCACCGTCACCTCGGTAGAATCCTAAAGAAAATGGTCACTAAGGTTACCAATAGCAACAAATGCACCTGGGGGAACAGTCTACACTCCGACAACACGCAAGGGCAGAGTATCAAGCTCAATCCCCTTGCCGGCTCCTTGACAATAATCCAAGGTTTACCGACAAGTGACCCCTGGCTCCTCGACAATGGTTAATCCGAGGTTTACCGTTTGTAATACGTGCGTGTCTGGCGTCGTTCCCAACGAGGGAGGATTGATCCCCTCACTGGGTCGGACACGAGCTCGTGCTTCTCCTTTAAGAGGAGCTTTCCCAGAGTACAAATGAAACAATTGGATTTATTCTATCACAAGATAAGCTACTTGTTTGGTTTTGTTGTCTTGGAGAGTTAATTACTCTCCTACTCCAAGACACTAGCCTGATCTAAATTGGTGTTTCAGAGCCCTAGTAAATAAAAGTTACTAAGTTGATTTTACTTTAAGCGTTAATTTTATGGTTTTTCTTAAAGACAAAAGGTAGTGGAGATGAAACTGGTGGTGTGTAGACTCGACTCGCAACCACTACAAAGATGCACCTAAGATGATTTACACTACTTTTCTTTTTCAATGAATCTCCTAACTAAGAGAGTTGGAAAATGCAAATTTTATAGAAAACAACTTTCTTAGTAAAGACAATCAAAGAAACAATCTCTTTATCTTTTCAAAACACACAACTCATGACCACTAATCACTTCACGAAATTTTCTTTTTCTCCCAAAAGACTACAAATGCTACCAAAGCAAACTTTTTTCCAAAAGAATTTTTTGTGTTTTTTTTCTATATTAATAAAGCATGTAAAAACTATTTATCAAATCAAATTTAACAAATTTAAGACAATCAAATCAAATTCACTCAAAAGCAAATTAAAAGGAAATTTACCTAAAAGCAAAAAATAATGAGGACAAAAGCCTACAAGGATAATTCCCGGATGTTTTACTCAGTCAAAATGCAACTAAGGATCAGTTCATGCAGAATCATAAACTAATCAAAAAACAAAATCGAAATTGAAATCTTTTTGTTCTTTTTTCTCAAGAATGAAATTCAAGGTTTTAACAAACAAACTTTTCGAGATTCGCAAAAGAGAAGACACAAAGGTAGGTCTCTCACTAGGGTGACTTCTATGACAGGCCCGACTCCTAAGAGGACTGATCAAAACCAGGGAGATCCAAAGTTTGACAACCTCTAACGCCAAAGTCACTACAGGACCAGTTAAAAATCAAACCCTATGGCAAAATCCCTATGAATTCCACCAAAACCCTCGATACTAACGGGACAAGTTCAGGTGAAGATCTCTGACAGTAAACTAATGGATCTGGGCAGTAAAAACGAAGTAAAAACAAAATCTAAAGAGCAAAAAGAGGAAAAATGAAATTTTCTCAAATTTGACAGGGGTACGCAGGTGATCTGTTGACACAGGCGCGGGTTCGCCCTGTGCACAAAGATGCAGTGCGTACAAGTACGCACTGTGCCTAACTCAGAGACTGCGTACTGCTGGCAAAGCTAAGAAAAATAAAAATCTAATTTGACTCTAAGCTAACCCACCCAAATACACAGTTAGACAGCCAAAAATCAGAAAACAAGCGATTTTTCACAGACCAAAATATCAAATCAAAAAGAACTCAAACGCATTCATGGATTCCCCGGTGGAGTCACCATTTTGTCACACAGAAAGAGTCGTTAGTGTGGACACAACCGACCTCCCTAGAAGCCTAAGACTTTCTAATGACAAACAAGACAAATAAGAGCAATCCTTCACTAAATATGCCTTTACAATATGAGAAATCAAGTGTTTAGATCCTACCTGTAATCCAACGCTGTTGTAGTAGTCCAGCTTCGTTGATCCGGATGAGCTCCTCCTTCCCTTTGAAACCTGCATTCACTAACAATCAAACGATTAAATAGCACCTAAATATCACATAAAATAAAACATATTTAACATATAGACCAAGGAGTATATGAAACAACTCATAAATAACAAATTGTTGAGAAGAATGGACTAATTTGTATTAAAAGGTAACAAAAGGAACCATTACAACCTGAGCCTTGGTGTTGTGCAAGTCCCTCCCAGGGTCCACAAGATTTCTCCTTTATTCTGATCAGCTCACCCACTTCCAAATGAAACAAGCAAAGATGGTAATCTCTCCTCACAAGCTTCTACAAGGAAGTCCTAATTCTATCAGCATCTACCCTTAGGAATGTTCAGCTTTCAACCTCCCCTCCCTTTGGCCCAATGCCTGTATTTATAGTGCTCTAGAGGAAGTTATTCAGGTCCACCATCAATGGAATAAGCCCCTCTTTGGATGGGATAGCTCCCCTCTTGATGGGATAAGTTCCTCTTTGGTAGGGATACATGAACCATCTGGAGGCGCTTCATACACGTCAAACAAGCTTCTAGAAGACTCTAGAAATGACCACAAGTAACTTTTTTAAGATGAAACTCGCGCCTTTTGACCTTTACAGGGGTACGCACCCACCCCTTTATATACAGAGCGTACAAATACGCAGGTATTATGAACTTGGGTTGCGTACACGCAGGTAAGGCTAAGAGAAACTGCGTACCAGAGATAATTGACTTTAAATGACTTTTCTCTTTTTCTTGAAGTTTTGACATGAAGAGCAGAGGCATGAGACTTGCCAAGGAGGATAGTATGACAGTGGATGGAGCCATACTAACTGCAAATAGTCATGGTGACATTTTTTAGTGTAACAATACAAGTAAAGAGAAGCCTGGCTACTTGGATTGGGCCCTAACCCAAGAGCTTCCACCCTCTGAGGTAACTCAGTGCTCGCTCAAAAAGGGTTCCATCTTGATTATCAAAAAAATACCAAGATTACATGAAATTGTCACAAAATAATAAGCTCGAAATTTGAGCAGAGTTTGCACAAGAAAAAAAATCAAACCCTGGTGAGGCCCTAGGCCTCTCTACTTATACATCTTAAGCTACCAATAACTTCCTTAAAATCAGGGAGGCTTGGCTCCTAAAACTCGAGATAACTCTCAATCATCTTCCACTTGCTCGATTGCCTTCTAGTGCATGATTTGACTGCTTATACTCCAAGCTGAATGAAGGGGAATTCAAATTGAGGAGAAATAAATGAGGGGATTCCCTCCTATAAGTCCTCTCCTCTATATACTTCAAGTTATTGCTGCAATTTGGCCACTAGATCCTTGACTTTGACCTCGAAATCCATCAATCATCTGCATTAAATACATGCTAGACCACATGGCATAATAACTAACTCAACTCACCCTATAAGCATAAATATAATCATAAAATCATAAAATAAGCTAAGAGAATGGTTGATTTTACTAGGTTAGGAGGTAAAATGATCCCATATAATTACCCATTTATGAGGCTCATCATCACCCCCCTACTGAAGGTGTTGCTCATCCTCTGAGCAACCTAGTCAATCTCTTCATCTTTTATGGCCTTGGTGGCCTCCCTAGCATTCCAGGCTTCTAATGTGGTCTGCTCATGTTCTCCATAAAATCCTGTTGTTTTGTCTATGACCTTCCGCTACTCCTTCTCTTATTCTTCTCCTCTACCTTCTAGCATGCCTAATAGGAGTGGAGGACTCAGTTTGAGGCCAATCTAGTTGACCTTCAGCCTTTGCATGGAGTTCTTGTACATTGGCACTCTTTTCAATGCCTCCCTCAGTCTCATTGGGGAACGGTATTCTCTGATCTGTAAGCTATGGGGTAGGGTGTTCCATCTTCTCATGCATGCATGCACATAGTCATCCCCAAGTAGCGTTTGAATATCTTCAAAGTGTGCAATGGCTTGTGCCTGATTAGCTAGATATTTAGGGGAAATCTGAGGCTTGGAAAGTAGGTTGTGTGTGCTTATGAGTGCCATAGGATATGATGGATCAACTATTATAATTAACGGTTCATTCTTCTCTTTTATCAACAATATTTTCATTTATGCTGCCCTCAATTCTTCATGGTTCATCCATGAGGCCATGGCCATTAATTGCAGATCCGCTAGCTTGGCATTGGGGTCCCACACATTCATGTTTGTGAGGGCCATGTTGTGTAGGTAGAACTTTGCCATCTTTGCTTTATCCTCTAAGGTGCTTTGGTCACACAAATCCATGAACTGCCTGTAGTCTTGCAAAGGCATGGTGCCTCTTTGTGCCAAAGTTTTTATTTGGAATTTGAGCCATTGATCCTTCAGATAGAGGCCATAAGACTTGGCTGGTGTTCTACATTGTAATGCTTCCATGGATAAGCTGGACATGTATGCCAAATGAGTCTCTTTCTCCTGTAGTTGCCTCCTTAGTATTTCATTCTCATTCTTAAGGTGGATTCTTGTGATGGCTTCTATATCTCTGAGAGCACTCAATTCTCTACCCATTTACTTGAGCTTATTTTCCATGTGGCCAATATCCTCAACTCCTTTGGACTTGGCTATCTGCATCCACCTATGTGTTCTCACTCTCTCTTTCTCCAATTCAAAAAACAGTGGAATTACATATTTCTGTGGGATTATCTTGCCTTCCTCAAGTAGATTGTAATAGGAGGCAAGACTAGGCTGGGGTTTAGGTTCTTGTAGCTCTTGTGCTTCCTCTTTCATCTCTGGCTATCCCCCTATCTTTTTCTCAAGCTTTTGGGTCTCCTGTAGTTGGGACAGTGTCTCCTGTAGGACTGTTTCAGCTTCCTGTAGGTCTGGTTTTGGGTCCTGTAGTATTGCCTTTCCCTTCCATGTAGAAGATCTTGGAGTCCCCCTTTCATAGGTAAAGGGTGTCTTGGAAGGAGATTATTTCACCTTGGCAAATGGTTAATCTTCAATGGTAATGGGGACTTTTGAGGAGGGCTGAGGTTTGCCTTTTTTAATTCTTGTGCTCTTCCTTGCCTTGAAATACATGGAGGTTTTTCTTTTCCTATTCTGCTTCTACTTGATTGGTGTACTGAGGGCAGTGAGCGAAGCTACTGATTCTCTTTCCAAAGTTTTAGGGGACTCTTCTCCTTTCTCTTCCCTCTCTGCCTCCTTTTCTCCCTCTTCTGTCTCTTCCACTTTTCCCTGCTATGTTTCTTTTCTTTCCTCCTTCCTTTCTTGCTCTGCTATGTCACCACTGGCTTCATATTCTCCTCCTTGATGTTCTTCCTCCTCACTGACAGCAGGACTGACATCATAGGTTAATGACTTTATGTCATCCTCAGCTGTCATATTTCGGAAAACTTCCCATGCTATAGGGAGTGTAAAGGTATGGAGGGCTTCCTCTACTTGGATTTTTATTAAGCCATGGTAAGCTAACTGCTATGAATTTCTTGCTTGTACCTTGGTGCTAGAGTCAATGAGGCACTGAAGGAGAAAGTAAGGGATACTGAGCTTTTGAGGTGCTGGGATATCCATGCCATTCTCAAGTCATGGAGGATTCTGAAATGATATCCAGAAACAATGTTGTGCCTCCCCTCCCAAGAAATGTATTTGATTATTTGATATATAACCTCATCCCAAGGATATGGTATACTAGCCCTCCTAATTCCATTTTTGTCTTCAACAAATGTTCCATTATCTTGGAAAAAATTCTTCTTGGCAACCTGGCCAATTGGTTTCTCATCTTTACTCCAGGGCAGCCCAAGAGGAAGGGTAGTGACCCTACTAATGAATTCAGGGTTTATTTCAATGGAGAGGCCTCTAAAGGTTATAGTAGCATGAGTTCTTGTGTGAGGGACCAGAGAGAGAGAATATGCTTGGGCAATTTCATCATCAAACCCTCTAAATTTCTCAAAGAAATTCATCCCGTTTTCCCTTGTGAGTATGTCCACCACTTGAGGATGTGCATGGAGCCTAGTGGAGTTAGTGAGCTCCTTTATCATAAACCCCCCTGTCATACTGCTTGCACTTCTTTGGAAAACCAAATATGGAGGTGTAGACAATGAATTTCTAGTGAAATAGAAAAACAAAGGAGACTGTCTTTAAAAAAAAAAAAATAGAAATTCTTTTTATGTATTTCTACCCTCCTAAAGACTTATTTCATCCTCAAATTGAGACTACTTCTATCTCATTTAAATATTCAATAGAGGGCGTTCATGAACCCTACCTCTTCAAACTAAAATTCGTGCCAAAAATCGTGTTTTCTTCCTTCAAAATGACTCATTGCCCCTCCTGTAGGAGCTCGTTGTCCCTCCTGTAGACTTCCTGTAGGTGCTCCTCTAGAAAACACTGAGAGCAAAAATATGGAGGAAATGAATGGAGGATGGTGGTTACGAGGCTGTGGGGGCACAAGAAGACTGTTGTATAGTTGAGTTACAAGGAGGAAATGAAGAAAAGGTGGTGAGAATGCACGGGGAGGAGTGCTCATTACCCTTTATGGATATTTTCAGTTATGAGTGCTGAGCTGGCAAGGTGTACGTTGCCCGACTTAGGACCATTGGTCCCCACCTACTTGGTCATAATGGCCCCTCCTCGTAATCATCCCTCATTATTGCATCAGAGTTAACTCTTCCTCCCACTACCTGTCCTTGGCATCTTATGCTTGAGTTAGTTGTGCGCATGTGTTGGTGATATCTCAGTGAAGTGGAGTCAACTACATGAAGGTGGCCAAGTTAACTGGCCACCTTTCGATTCCAACAATCTCGTTGCCTTCATATGATTTCTAATTATGAAAATGCAGATATAGGAGTGATTTAGTTACTTACCTGTTATTCGAGTGTACTTGCTATGAGGTGTTGTGGCTTTCTCTGCTGCATGCCTTTATTTTCCTTCATGCATGTTGTCTCTACTTGCTGATGTGTGTGTTGTGCTTTTACAAGTTCCTCCCTTGCTAGAGTTTAGCTGCATGTTCCTTTTCAACCTGCAAATGTGCACTCTTTTGCTGCTACTGCTGGACTTCTATGGGATCAGCTACTACAAGAATTCTTACAGGAGCTCCTGTAGCTTCTTCTCCCCTAGAAACTTCATCTTTTCCCTATGCTTGGGGCTCAAGAATGATGCCAGAGGTGTAGATAAAGATGGAGGGATAGATGGTAAGCTTCAGGTGAAGTTGATGGTGCCTTTTCTCCTTTAATATTTTTTTTTCTTTTCAAAACAGAAAAACTGTTTTCTGTGGTTTTTTCTTGGACAAGGGAAAAAAATAATGATGCTTGGAGCGTGATGCAGGCTTGGAAATGATCGCAAGGAGGCTTGAAGATGGTAAGAGATATTATAGGTTCCACATGAAGTTATTCTTGTCCCTAAAACTGCCTCCTTTAGACACTTTTGGATCTCTGTAATTCCTATAGGAGCCTCTTGTAGAAAACACATAGCCTCTTGTAGAAAACACAGTTTTGAAAGAAAAGGTACAATGGGGTTAAAGAGATGCCAAAAATGATGGAGGAAGGTGTGGAGGAGATGAGATGGATGCTGGTGTGAATTTCAGGGTCCCCTTGGCACCTTCTTCTGCTCCTTGTAGTCCTCCTGCAAACCTGCAATGCAATAAAAATTCATTTTTTTCTTCTCTCTTTTTTTTTTTTGCTTTGAAAACAACTAGGGTGCCTCAGAGAGGTTTTCACCCTAAATTCCTGCCCTAGGTGCTCCCAAGGGAGGTTTTCACCCAGGGATCTTATTCTTTCCCTTTTTTTCTCTTTTTCTCTTTTTTATTTTTTTGACATCACTGGGCTACCTCAGGAGAGGTTTTCAACCCAATTATGGGACTCAAGTGCCTCATGGAGGTTTTCACTTGAGGCCTTAGTTTTCTCTTTTTCTTCAGTGAGTGGGTGAAGTGGGAGCTAGGACATGCTCCACTACCATCACTGTTTTATTCAAATCTACAATAAACTCTCGCTTGGAGAGGGGTTTCTTGTAGAATTTTAACCAATGTCCATTGACAAGCATGGGGATGGATTCATCATCAATGGTTTTGATCAAAACTAAACCATTGTCATTGCATTTCTCCACAGTGTAGGGTCCTAGCCATCTTGTCCTCAGCTTGGCTTTGAAATCCTTGTATCTTGAATCATAGAGTAGTGCCCAATCACCCTCTTGGAATTGCTTCTCCATAATATTTTTGTCATGCCATATCTTTCTTTGAATCTGAACTACCTCTGTATGGATAAGGGCTCACAATCTATATTCATCCAATCCATTGAGCTGAAGTAATCTCTCCTTCTATGCATGGCTGAGGTCTAGGTCTAGCTGAGCTGCCATCCTTAGGGTATTGAATTCAAAATCTATTGACAACAAAGCCTTCTTCCCGTAGACCAGTTCATAGGGTGTGAACTTGGTGGTGGTATTCCATGTTGTGTTGTAGGCCCAAGTGGCCTCAACTAATCTATCTGCCCAGTCTTTTTTACTGCTACTCACTACCTTAGTTAGGATCCCTTCCAATTCTCTGTTAGTGACTTCCACTTGCCCATTGGCTTGTGGATGGTAAGGGGTGGAAGTCCCATGCTTGATCTTATGATGTGTGAATAGGTCTTCAATCAAGCTGGAAGTGAACTGACTGCCTTGGTCTGTGACCAACTCTCTCGGATACCCAAACTTGTAGAATATGTTTTCCCTCAAAAATTGAGCTACTTTTTCCTCTATCTCTGCTTTGATTTCTTTTGTCTCCACCCACTTTTTCAGGTAGTCGGTGCACACAATGATGTACTACTTGTGCTTTGAAGGGGGTTGATACGCCCCACAAAGTCCATGCCCCATTTATCCAATGGCTCAGAGGTCACCTAAGTTTGCATGGGCATTTCATCCTTTGGAGTGGGTTTCCCCATCCTCTGACACTAATCACACTGACTCGTGTATCTCTTCACATCCTGATGAGGAGTGGGCCAGTATTAGCCTGCTTGCAATATCTTGAAGGCAGTTCTTTTTGCTGCAAAATTGCCTCCACAAGGCCCGTCATGATAGGTCAAGAGGTTGTCAAAGACTTCCTCCTCCCTGAAACATCTTCTCAAGATCTGATCTGGGCCAAGTTTGAAGAGATTACCTCCAATCCAGGTGAAAGGGGCACTTTTCCTTACTATCTTGCTCTTCTCTTTTGAGGATAGGTGTGGTGGGAACTGTGCTGAAACCAGGTAGTTTGCTATATCATCAAACCATGGAGAGAGTATTGATATAGAAAATAGGTGTTCATCTGGAATTTGGTCATCCACCATTCCTTCTTCACCTGCAGGCAAATTTACTCTAGACAAAAAGTTATCAACAACATTTTCTTTACCAGGCTTATCAATAATGGTCAAATCAAATTGCTACAGTAAAAGCAACCATATAATAATGCAAGCATTTACATTTGGTTTGTTCATTAAATATCTAATTACATCATGATCAGTGTGCACAAAGGCTTGATAGCCTGTGATATAATGTCTGAATTTGTTTAAGGAATGCACAATAGCTAGGAGTTCCTTCTCGGTCACTGTATAGTTTACCTCTACCTTTGACAAGTTTTTTCTTATAAAGTATATGGCATAAAGTAACTTTCCAACAATTTTTCCTAAGGCTGCTCCTATCACTTTGTTCAATGCATCTGTGTGAATGTGAAAGGGTAGGGCCCAGTTTGGGCCTCTGAGAATTGGGGTAGTCAAGAATGCTCTTCAAGGTATCTAGGGCTTCTTGATAGTTTTCCGACTATATGAACTCAACATATTTACCTAGGAGGTCAAAAAAAGGAGAGGCTATCTTGTAGAAGTCTTTAATGAATCTCCTGTAATATCCAGCTAAGCCTAGGAAACTTCTGACATCTCTCAACTTTTGAGGAGGTGGGACCCTTTGGATGATGCTAATTTTGTTGGGGTCCACCTGTAGTCCTTATTGAGATATTGCATGACCTAGCACGGTCCCTTCAGTCATCAAAAATTTACATTTTTCTAGACTAAGGGACAGGTTCATCTAAATACACTTATCTAGAACTTTTCCTAGGTTAGATAAATCTTCCTAAAATTTAGAGTCATAAGGAGTAAAATCATCCTTGTATATTTCTACTGCATCATGAACCAGTTCAGAAAATATACTCAATACCACTCTTTGGAAAGTGGCTAGAGTGTTTCAAAAACCAAAAGGAAGGACCCAGTATGGAAAGGTACCCCAAGGAAAAGTTAAAGTGGTCTTATCTTGGTCTTCTGGACTGATTTGAATCTGATTGTACGTGCTAAACCCATCTAGGAAAGAGAAAAAAAATTTCCCTGCCAGATCGTTTAACACTTGATCTATGAAAGGTAAAGGAAAATGGTCCTTTTTAGTGGCTTTGTTCAATTCCCAATAGTTGACACAGATTCTCCACTTACCATTTTTCTTTGGCACTAGCACCAAAGGAGAGACCCATTCACTGTCAGAGATGGGATAGATGAATCCTGCATCAAGAAATTTCCACAATTCTTCCTTAACAATATCTTTAAGTGCTACATTCATCCTCCCTTGAGGCTGCCTGATTGGTTTGGAATCT
The DNA here is from genome assembly GCA_031772625.1 of Pinus tabuliformis. Classification (NCBI taxonomy): domain Eukaryota; kingdom Viridiplantae; phylum Streptophyta; class Pinopsida; order Pinales; family Pinaceae; genus Pinus; species Pinus tabuliformis. The sequence goes on along the minus strand of CM062815.1, from coordinate 84,856,257 downwards.
TCCTTGATGTATATATGATGAGTACATACTAAAGGGTGCACCCCCTTCATCTCCTTATAACTCCAGGTGAAGGCATCTAGATGTTTTCTCAGTAGGCTGCATAGCTCCTTCTCCTAGGAAGTAGATAAGGATGGATTAATTTTCAATGTTCTTTCTGTGTTGAACTCTATATTTTTGACAAAGAGAGAAGTAGGGTCGGTCACACAGAGATTAGTTGCGGGGTTGTTTTGGGTTTCTCTTACTATTTCTTCTAATGGTGATAGAATGGGAGGTTGTTTTTGAATCAAATTTTCAATCATATCATCCTCATCTTGTGGTTTTGCCCCCATGGCAATTTCTAATGCACAAAGTGGTGCCGAGTAAACTTCATCCTCTTCCTCCTCCTCCAGCTAGAGAGGTAGATCATGTTCTAGCAAGGGTTGGACAGGACGATATAGGGTTAATTTCATGGACATTTGCCCATTCTTTATCGTCATTTTCCCAGCTCAACAACTGATGTAGGCATTGGCTGTAGCCAACCAGGGTCTTCCCAGAATGAGAGGATACCCAGTGAGCTTTTCCTTTGGCTAGAGAACTAAGAGATTAGCAAGGTACTCCCAAGAATCAATGGAGACCATCACATCTTCGAAAATCCCCTCAGCGGTCACTGTGGAGCGGTCTGCTAGCTACAACACTGTCATGGTCTTCCTCAAGGAGCCTTGGAGGTTAAGTTTGAGCATTGTGTCCTTTGTCATCACATTAATGGCAGCTCCCAAATAAAGTAAGGTATGTGGGACCATTGTGCCATTGATGTGGACATTAACTACTGGGCTTCTAGGATCCAAATATTTTGGACAGATTATCTACCCCAACATCAGGTTAGACATTTGTCCTATGACATTGATGGTTGGCGCATCTCTCTTGTGCCTTCCTGGATGCCTAAAGCACTTCTCTTTGATCAACATATTGTATATAGGCACATCTTTTATGGCTTGTAGAAGTGGTATATTCACACATAAGTGCTTTAATTCTCCCAGGAGTTCACTCTCTTCTGGGGTATGCTGGATTGTCATGGATAGTCTCTCAGGAAAGGGTGGATTTGATTTAGGTTGAATTTCCTTTTTATCTTCTTCAACCTCCCTGGGTGGAGGCTGGCTATCTGAGAGAACTTTCCGAGATCGCAAGTTAATTTCTTGAATCTCCACATCATAAATTGGGCATGATGGTTCCCCACTATACACTTGCTGAGCCTATCTTTTGTTCGGGTTCGGATTTGGCTGGGTAGGCATTTGGGGTTACCTTGGTGGAGTAGAAGTTAATGGTTGTGGTTGGGCAGGTGGTGGAGGCAGAAGAGAGGGAGGAGAGTTGTATTGGGGCCTCCACCCCTGATGAGATGAATTCCATTGAGGTTGCAGTTGAGCATAGGATTGAAATGAATGGGTGGTTGGTTGGGCATGATATTGAGATGTGAAGGACCAAGGATGAGGCGTGGAACAGGAAGGATGAGCAAGGGGGCCCCAAGAAGGTATCGAGGGGACTTGGTTGGGGTTGTAGTATGCCTAAGATGTCCCTAGCATCCCCTGCTGGTATGGTCTAAGTCCATGCAGCCTCCTTTGGTTTATGTAATAGATCTGTTCAGTGACTCCTTCGGCCCCTTGGTATACAGCTTTAAGTCTAGGCAAGGAAGGGCACTTATCTGTATAATGATTTTCTTCATAGACTGAACAAACCTCTATAGAGTTCAATGGGAATTCATTCCTAAGATGCCTCCTGGTGCATTTAGGAAAAAATATGGCCAAAGCCCTCTCTACTTCCTCTTGTTTTCTTTTGATATGTAAGGTATCAATTTGCATGGAAAGAGTCTGTAGCATCTCACTCTTGAAGTCTTCTAGCATGTTTCCAATTTCACCTTTAATGGATGAATTAGAGGAAGACGTACTGGCTATGGGTTGACTCCCCCTACCTTTCTTTCTGGTTGCTCTGGAATGGTTTATAAAAATAGTCTTTATGTCCTCATAGGATAGTTGGTAGATGTCTCCCCCGGCTAGTAGATGGAGGGTGTCTAAAAGGTCTTCCCGAATTCCCCTGAGCAAGACCAACTTTAGAGACTCGGGGTCAAGTGTACACCCGACCCTTTTGTAATTGAGCTGGAACCTCTCTTCATAGTCTTCCAGGGACTCATCACTTCCCTTGGTCATTTGGAAGATTTCTTCTTTAGTATATTTTGAGCTAAAATAGTCTCAGTACTTGTTGTTAAAGGCCTGCTACATCTAAGCCCAAGTTGTGATGTTATTGCTAGGTAATCCCATGAACCAACGCAGTGTTGCGTCCTTGAGAGTAGAAGGGAACAATTTCAACTTTTGCTCGTCTTCTGCATAGTCATAAGTTTGATAGATGACAACAAACTCAAACAAGAATATGTCAGGATCTTTTTTAGTTAGAACATGCAAGTGAGGTAGTGTTGAAGGGATAATACTCTTCATTTTGGTGTCCTCATTGGTCTCCTGAATGGGGAAGGTACCCTTTATTCTCTCTCCATTTCCCCTAGCATTTCTGTTTTTAGCCATTGGCTCTAGAAGAATGTTTTCTTCTTCTTCTTCCCTTATAGGTTCTTCAAATATGTCTGGCTGTTCACCTAAGGTTTCTTCTTGATTGCATCCACCAAAGAAGAGAGAAGGTTGGCTGTGTGAAGCAGTGGGGGTGTTGGGCAAAAATTTTCCTGAGTTATCTCTATTCCTATGAGACATGAAAGGAAATCTTTTTGGTTGGTTTTTGTTTCTTTTTCCCCACATTGATAGTACCTGTAGAAGCTGAAATTTTGATTGAACAAAACAAATTGCAACTAGCTGAAATGAACTTGCTGAATGGAAATGTGTAGAATTGAAAAGGGAAAGCAAGGAAATGGAGAACTAAAAGGAAAGAAATGACTAGTCTACTTTTGCTGAAATAAAGTATTAGCAGAATGTTGCAATAGGAAATAGAAGAAACAAGTAATCACAGAATACTCTGACGCTTCCCCGGAAACAGCGCCAAAAAGTGGTGAGTGCTAGTATTGCAGCAAGAATGCTGCAACTGTTGGGCTACCAACTTTACTTTGATCAACCCAGTAGTTCGTAACAAACTTGGAAGCGTCAATGTTGTATGCATAAGTACTAGTTCTCACTGTAGGTTGTCACTTGGTCAGCTAGCGTAAGATCACTAGGAGCTCAAGCAAAATTCTATAGATTTCAGAAGAAGCTCTATATGTGATGAAAGGAAAGAAATATTACTCTACAGATGCTATTCTAACTGCAGAAAGGAGAAAGACTGGAATGTAAAGCAAAACCTAGTAAAGCCTAATTAACAAGCCAAATCTACTTCTGCCAACAACACTATGAAAACCATGAAATAAATGCCATTACCTACTCAAGGAAGTAAGAAACATCTAACCATGCTATTTCTAGAAGTAAATAAGCAAAAAAACATATTTTTGTATTTTTATGTGTTTTTATGTGAATTTAATCATGCATCTAATTTATTGTGTGTGAGTGTGGCAACGAACAGGTGGCGTTAGAGGGCAGTTTTGGAGCTTGGGAGGATGTAGGATGGTGTGGATGGATCCTAGGAGGTCTTAGGTGGCCTTCTAAAGGCTTTTCCCATGCTCAGCCTTCAAAAGAAAGCCTACAGGAAAAACTACAGGAGGACACAGGGAAACTACAAGAGGAAAACAAGAAAACTACATAAGGCCTACAAGAGGAGGCCAAGAGAAATTTTCACTACTTTGAGGGTGTAAGAGTGGGTGGAAAAGGTGGATGAAGGTTGGGATGAGGTGTTAGGGCACCTAAGGTCTACCATGAACCACCAGGAGAGAGAAAGATGATTGGGTTTGCTCAAGGAGAGGAAGAAGTTCTATGGAAAATAAATGAAACTAGGGCAGAATTGAGGTGAGGTTTGGGAGACCTATAGGGCATGGATCAGATGGAGGGTGTCATTGATGGTAAGCTACCTTACTGCTGGAAGAGATCTGAAACATAGAAATTGACAGTCAATGAAGAAAATCAAGCAACAAAGGAAATGAGTGCATCCTAGGAAAAACAGAGTTTTGCATAAAAATGGTTTAAGCTATGATGTATGAAAGAAAATTTTGAGAAATCCTGCAAGAAAGGAAAGCATGAAAGAGGACTATTGCAAATCAGGAAGCGGACATGATAAAAGAGATCTAAAGCAAAGCAAACTGGACTATCAATCTACTAGAGTGCTGCAAACACTAGAAGTCCTATGAATGAGGAAAGTCTGTGTTTCTAGGGCAGCAAGAGAGTCTCTACCTCAAATCATGGTCCCAAAGGGAGGAAGAGAGGCCAAGGTAGTATTTCTAGCCTTTTGAATATTTTCTGATCACTGCTTAACCTACTACAGAAAGCACCAATGAAAGAAAACTACTAAATCATCCAAAGAAACCTATTCTTAACCATAAGGAAAATACATCTAATAGAAAATTAATCTACAAACTGAAGTAAAGCATACAAACACAAGTAAAGAGAAGTTTAGCTACTTGGATTGGGCCCTAACCCAAGAGCTTCTGCCCTTTGAGGTAACTCAGTGCTAGCTCAAAAATGATTCCATCTTCATTATAAAAAAAATAGCGAGATTACATGAAACAGTCACAAAATAATAAACTCGAAATTTGAACAGAGTTTGCACAAGCAAAAAATCCAACCCTAGTGATGCCCTAGGCCTCTCTACTTATACATCTAAGGTTACCAACAACTTCCTTAAAATCAGGGAGGCTTGGTTCCCAAAACTTGAGATAACTCTCAATCATCTTCCACTTGCTCGACTGCCTTCTAGTGCATGATTCAATTGCTTGTACTCCGAGCTGAATGAAAGGGAATTCGAAGTGAGGAGAAATAAATGAGGGGGATTCCCTCCTATAAGTCCTCTCCTCTATCTACTTTGAGTTATTGCTGCAGTTTGGCCACTAGATCCTTGACTTTGACCTCAAAATCCATCAATAATCTACATTAAATACATGTTAGACCACATGGCATAATAACTAATTCAACTCACCCTATAAGCATAAATATAATCAGAAAATCATACAATAAGCCAAGAGAATGGTTGATTTGACTAGGTTAGGAGGTAAAATGAGCCCATATAATTACCCATTTATGAGGCTCATCAGAGTGAATGGAACATCATCAGAGAAATTGTAATTAATCCCATTATTTGGAGTTATGAACGTGTTGCCAGGGCACTTATCATATTTTATGGCTTGTGTTTTTTGTCAGCAATCTGGTGTTTGGTATATTGGGATCTGGAAATATTATGTGATGAACGTACTAGAAAATGTTGTTTATATTTTCGAAAAGTATTTGGAATTCATTTATTCCTCTTAGGAGTAGCTTGTTTTGGATTTGGAGCATTTCATGCAACGGATTTGTATGGCCTTGGGACATGGGTCTCTGATCCTTATGTACTAATTGGAAAACAACCAATGGATCTAGCATGGGGAGCTGAAGGTTTTGATCCTTTTTTTCTAGGAGGAATAGCTTCTCATCATATAGCAGTGGGTATTTTGGGTGTATTAGCAGGTCTATTCCATCTTAGTGTTTTTCCTCCCCAACATTTGTACATAGGATTATGCATGGGGAATATTGAAACGGTCCTATCCAGCTGTATTTCTGTTGTCTTTTTTGGAGCTTTCATTGTTTCTAGGACCATGGGGTATGGCTCTGCAACTACTCTGGTCAAATTATTTGGTCCCACTCATTACCAATGGGATCAATGTCACTTCCAATAAGAATAATATCAACAAGTTTGTGTCAGTTTGGCCGAAAATTTGAGCCCATCATAAGCTTCATCCAAAATTACCGAGAAACTTTCTTTTTATGATTACATTGGCAATAATCCATCTGATGGGGGGTTATTCAAAGCAGGTGCAATGGAAAATGGAGACGGAATAACTGTTAGCTGGTTAGGACACCCTATCTTCAAAGATAAGGAGGGAAATCAACCTTTTGTACATTGTATGCCTACATTTTTCGAAACATTTCTAGTAGTTCTGGTGGATAAAGAAGGAATTGTGAAAGGTGATGTTACTTTTAGGAGGGAATAATCAAATTATAGTGTTGAACAAGTAGGTGTAACTATTGAGTCCTATGGTGGTGAACTTGACAAGGTCAGTTTTGATGATCCCACTATGTTATAGACATATTTGGGCACTGCAACCCCAATCTCATATGTCCATAAACCAAGGGCTTCTAAACCCCTAAAAATGTTGTTTCATACCCTAAAGGAACAAGGTCAGCTGATTACATCATCTCCCAGAAGTTCTCCCTAAAAAACTACTTAGAATTGGTCAAAACTGGACCATACAAACTGCTCAATGCTAAGGGTGTGATGCATCTCACCTGCTACATGAAAAAAGTGTGATGCATACTGAAAATCCCTTCTGTAGGGTGTGATGAGTGAGAGTAGACAAATGGCAGAGGTAGTTGGCTAGGTGGAAACCCAGAGAATCTTCTAGAAACTTCCCATTTGACACTTGCCTCTCTGAATTCGCCCAGGGATGAGTAAGAGATCATGAAATCTCCAAGTGGAACCAAGAACTATCAGAGAAATGACACTAATAAAAATCCAAGAAGCTGACTCACCCACCTACAAATATCTATATATGGATCCCTCATCCTAGAGATTGAAAGGCTGGGATTTTGTATTTTGTAAGGAAGTTTTGTTGGTTTCTCTATGAAACATTGTATTGTTGGGTGATCTAAGCTTTTCATGAAGTGAAGAGGGCTTTCATGCTGGGAGGATGGCGCTAGATCAGACAGCTTGGTTGTAATCCTCTCTTCTACTATTTCTATCAATAAAGCTATTTTAGTTTTCCTCCATATACTTGTATATCTCTTAATCTTGTATTTGTGTATGCATTTGCATGGTTAATATATATTTGATCCTATATTGTTTATGGTTATAGATCTCTATGATTTGATGGTATTTTGCTGCTTTGACTCTACAGGTGTTCTTTGAAGTGGGACAAGTGAGAAAAGAGTGGTGAAAGCTCTATCAAAGGAGAGAGGAAACAAGTAAGGAGCCAAGTGAAAGACTGAGGTTGGTACTCCCTACTTCTCTCTCATCTATCTCTCATAAAGGAAAACACAAGTAACTATAAATTGTTTGTTTCTAAGATAGCTACCCGTCTTAGTGGGACTAGCAGCTCTGAATGGACACTAGTTTTCTCGATAACAAAATGGCGACTCCACTCGGGAGTGAATAGTTTGTTTGTTTATTTCTATTTGTTTTCTTTATAAACTACAGACGGAGCCTGAAGTTAAGCCAACTAGCCTTCGAACTGCTTTTGCTATGCAACTGCAAAGTAGATCAACACTGCTTCAATCATTCTTCAGGTTTTTTTATGAATTGAACATTTGACTTGTAAACATCCTAAGTGCCCTGGTGGTAGCTCAAGTAACATCATTATATCAGCCCCTGTACTTTGTGTTTACTATCTATCATTAGCTTAGCCTAAATCCCTGAACTTAGCTGCAAACTGTGAGTGAAAACCAAGCTCAGTCTTGTCCCTGGACCATCACACTATCTCTCATTCGTAACCTAGATGCATTGCACCTCCCGTGTGTTGCAGGTGAGATGCATCCTTGTTTCCCTATGTTACAGGTGCGATGATTGAGTGAGATTGTTTCTACCTCTAGATTTTGGTTTTTTCTTCATTGTCTTCAGCTTTATTCAGTAGTTTTGTTGTTTATGATTAGTATATCACTGTTGAAACTCTCTTCCTTTGCATTATTCAGCCTCCATTAATAAAGAATTGTGAATGTTTTTATGTATTTTTCATCATTTACAGTTCTCCTTTGCAAAGAGTAGCTTAATCAAACTATTGTCTTCTGATTTGAAAGTGTCGCAAGTGTCATTTTCAGTCAAAGAAAAGAGTGTCATAAATTCTTCCTCTTTTAGATAGTGGATTACACTTTTTTCATTGTATTTGATTTGGATCATCAATTCTTTGAAGTTTCGAAAGCAATTTTCAAATCGAAATTGAAAGCGTCGCCTTAATCTTCCTTTCATTTTTTTAAAAGAAATTGCTGAAGTGTCGCTTTGAGAAAAGATAGTTCAGATCTGTACTTAGTTTTCTTTTTGTCATTCTCACATTAAGGAAACTGAAAAACAAATACATGCATGTACATTTGCATTTAAATTGCATGTGGAAATTGATTTAGGATAGTGCATCTTAGTGTGTGCTCTCTGCTCTATCTTGAAAGAATTTTACTTCTCTTTCCTTAGTAGCTAAGATTTTCATTGCAAAAAGAAAGTAAACGACTATTTATAATTTTAGATTTTATATTTAGGAATTGTATATCTACATCATGCGGTGAACCTTAAAGGCAAACTTCTTAAGAAAGATCAACTGTAAATAAACCTCAATGAACATAAAAACGCTTTGGAACCTAACACACAACATCTAGAAGTCTAGGCTAGAGACGTATTCTGGCATCGTAAAACCTGGTAACTATCATTTTCATCGTAGGTTGGGTGATTCCTCCTCTTTGATATGACAAGTGCCAGTACAGACTTGTGCTCCCATGTACCGTTGAGTATATATTGGGAGACCACAATAGGCTATATCCTTTATCCTTAGGAAGTCGTGTCTGTTTCCCTATCGATCACAATGCACTGAACACAGCATTCAGGAAGATTGATTGTCGTACCTTAAAAAGTATTCTGCAGTTTTGCGATTGGTTTGGTAATCCCTCTGTCTAGATCTTTAGAGTAGTCACTTTCGTTCCTTTCCAAACTCCTTAAAAGAAAAGGTCCATATGAGCACTTGTCACTTCAAGCTCATTAAAAATCGAAGGTGACTAAAGTCATTTTTAGCTTTTTCTTGACTCTTAAAAATTGAAAAAGCAAGTTGTGTCAAAGCGTCATAAAATTCATTTAATTCAGAATCACATTTTCCCATTTTTATCTTGAGTTGATCAAGTAATCCATAATCGTGGAAGAAAGTCAATCAAAACCCTGTCATTCGTGCAGACTAACGAGTCAACTATCTTTGACTCCAGAAACGAAACCATTCCGGGCCAAGCAATCTCGTTTAACTAGGTCAAAGTCTCCTGGCTCAGTTGAAACTTGTGTTTCAACTTCCTTGGAGACTCCAGTTACTCCAACTATTTCTGGTATCTCCACCTCTACAGAAGAATTTCCACAGTTACAAGAGGACATTAGAACTCATCCTAGTGTAATGGTAAACACTTCTATTCCTGAACCAGCTCCATCTAGGGATGATTCAGAAGGTGTCACCCCTCTAACATCTGTCGCTGTAGAGTTTGTACCTTCTTCGGCACCAGAAATATTTTACGGACCTAACAGTCTACCTCCTCCACCTGGACTAACTGCTATAGAAGAGATTGTGGAGGATCTTCCATCCAGTACTCCATTACATTTTGGAACTGGGATCCACCTATATCCTTCTACTATAGAAGTTAGTCATCCTTCATCGCAAGTCTCTATAGAATCACTAGGAAGTCTTTTGGATAGACTCGATATGTCTAAACAACCATCGACATCTAGGACTGTGTCATCTGACACAATAGCAATAGAACCTCCTACTACTACTCCGACAATGTTTGCTGGTGTACCATCTGTCCCAACTAGTTCTCAACCACTAGATGGAGTCCACATAGGGACTCTTTTGACAGTATGATCTATTCCTATTTGTTCATCTGGAACATTATCTGGAATTTCTTATGTTGAGTCTCAGCAAATTGATCCTTCGCAATAGTATCAATTTGGGCAGTCCAGTCTCCAAAGGCCAATTTTCCCTTTGAACACTGGATTTCCGCCACATGGGGGGCAGTATGCCGTTTCATTGTTCCCTCAGGGAGAACAACCATATGAGAGTTCACAACAGAATTTGAGTCAGGCTGGAATCACATCTAGTGGTTGGGTACCAATACTGCCTCAACAGCCAAGAGTTGTATATTCCATACAACCAAATCAACCTATGTCGAATATTCCCACTACACCGGCTATAGTGACAGTGTCGCAAGTACAAGCGTTGCCTATTGTATGTCAACCTCCAGTCTCTCAGGTTGTAATACAACAGCCTCTTGTCTCCACGACTCAATCACAACCACCGATTAGTGGATCCTTAACTGAAGCGACTCAAGCTCAAACGGGTACTATAACCCCGCATCTTGATCAAACATCCAGTATTGGGCAACAACAAATGGTCTCATAGCCATGGCTAGTGCAATATCAACAACCGTAATTCCAGCAAGCTTCCCGAGGACCTGAGCAACAAAGATTTGCAGGTAATGGGTAGCTGTATATTCAAAATGGTTACCAACAATCATATTATAATGGTTACGCCCATCAATCTTATCAAAGTTATCAACATCAAATACATTATTCTAGTATGCAAAGACCCACAGCTCAGGCAATCCCATCTTATCTTGGGTATGCTTCACCAAACCTGAATGAACAGTTTCCTTTTGTAGCAACTTTAGAATTACCAGATCTGAATTGGCTAACAAATGATCCAATTTCTTATGTCCCTTGGTGGCCAGTGATTCCTCATAAATTTCCGTCAAATATTCCTAAATTCAATGGAAATCTAGGTGAATATCCATCAAATCATGTGATGACCTTTCATCTGTGGTGTTTGTCCAACACTCTCAATGATGATTTGATTAGGCTTCGCCTTTTTCAGAGAACGTTAACTGGTCCGGCAGCAAAATGGTACATAGAATTGCCTAGAGCTTCATTCGATAATTTTAGCACCCTTGCCACCACCTTTTTAACCCATTTTCAGTTACCCATAAGGTACGAAAAGGGAACAGAGCTTCTTACCAATTTTAAGTAGACGACAGCCACTCACATATCTGATCATATTCATGACTGGTGGCATCGACATAGAATGGTAAAGACATATGTTCCTGATCAGCTATTAGTTGAATTGTTTATTAAGTCATTGTTACCTTATATTACAAAAGATGTGGCCAAGGGAGGAGTTGTCACTGAAGAGCAAGTCATTACTCGTGCGCAATATCTATACCTGATCTATACTCAATCTAGCACACTCTATGAAAAAATTCCTGATGCTCCTAGGCCCGCGTTTTTCATCCCTCCTCCCCCTAAATCAAACAGGGACTCTCATGCTGGTGATGGTGTGATTGGCACCTCAAGTACGCAAACTGCGAAGGACCCATCTGGTAAATCCCTTGCAGTTTCTAGTAAAAAGGCAAATGACAAACTTCTTGCCTCAGAGGTTAATATTGTGTTAATTGACAAAGGCAAAGAACTGAAGCAACCAGGGGGCAAGAAGAAAGGGAAAAGCAAAAGGAAGAAACAGGATGATTCGTCTCCTAACAAATATTTTGAAAACCCTTCTAGGCAAAAGAAACCTAGTCATCCATGTTTTATATCCAATGAGGACCATTGGATGAAAGATTGTCCACATAAAGCTGAGATTAAGAAATTATTCAAGAACTCAAAAACCTCAACAGTATTGATTGATCCATTTCCAAACCCAGAAACCAATCTGGTTGCTAGCGACAATGCTTCCCCGTCCCAAGTGCTTATGTTGTCCATTTCGAAGCAGAAAAATGATGCTTTGATATTGACAAGGAATAAAGATTATTGGAATCCATAGCTGTCGAACAACAAGGCTATAGATCAACCTAGTAGTTCGACAATAACTTCAACTGAAGTTGTGCCACCCATCATTCCTGAGCTAACGATAAAGCCACCAAAGGGAGTAGTACACAAGTCGACATTTAATCCTCATGCCAGAGCAGCGCATAATTATAATATAGTAGAGGATCTGGCCCAATCGCCATCTGCTATGTCGACTCTTGAAGTATTGCAAAATTTCCCCAATCAAAAGCAGGCTCTATTATCAGCAATAGGTGGGATTCACCCAACGGATTCCAATCTTGTGGCCTTTAATCATAAAGGATACAAATCTCAATTACCAGCTCAACTCGCTTTCCTCATTCAAGTGAAAGCCCTCAACGAAACTGTTCATCGAACAATTATTGATGAGGGGGAATCTACATGAATTATGCCAATGAGTTGCTGGAAAAATTTAGGCTCACCACCCTTGTCATGATCATCAATGACATTAAAAGCATTCGATGGACGAACATACACCCCGTACAGGATTTTAAGTAACTTGCAAGTTGAACTGGGGGGCAGTAGAAATTGATGTCAAAGTTATCGATGGAAACCTCGATTACAACATCCTACTGGGAAGGCCTTGGATTTATGCTATGGTGTAGTTGTGTCAACATAATTTAGAAAGATTGCATTTCCTTTTCAAGGAGGAAGTACAATCATTGACCAACAAACTTTCCTCCCTAATAGTTCACAAGTTACGGGAAGCATTCCAATGATCCATGGAAGCTCTCAATCACTTCAAAATATCAGAGTAGGCCTCCTAAAAGACCCTACATTAATGGGTACATTTGCCTTACCACCTCCAAATAATTTGGTGGAAGTGGCAAATGTGGTAACCTGCAATATGATATCTTCCACATCTACAAAGATTCAGAAATTTCCGAAGATTTTGTTAGCATGGATCATCACCAAGTATTGCCTCCAAGCCCAATAGAAATATTGTAGCAATCAATTTTCTTGGCTTGGGCATCAAACCCAAATCAATGCTCATCTAGTGTTTGGATAGATAGGTCTAAAGAATATGGTAGCTCTTCATATCCTTGGTCGCATGTACATTCTACAGATGAAGGAATTGTTCATTCAATGATGATAGAAGATGCACCATGGGAAGATTACCACCTTCGTTCCCATCTTCTGGATTACCACGAAGATTGTTCCAATGACCTTAATCATCCTTCAGTTTTTGATTTTCTATCAAATACTATAAATACGGTGGATTCCAAGAAAAATTTGTCCAATATTGAAGAAACTATCCCCATAAATATCTCGACCAAACCAGATGTTGTAGAGAATATTCATGTCGACAAATCTTTTTCTTCTTCAGAACTGGAAATATATTGTGCTCTCTTTCATGAGTTCAAAGATGTCTTTTCATGGTCATATGAAGAAATTCCAGGCATTGACTCGAGTAAAGTTGAACATGAAATTAAGATGTATCCATATGTCAAACCAGTACGACAACGGCTTTGGCAGGTGCACCAGAAGAAAGCCATTGCCATCAAGGCGGAAGTTGAAAAACTTTTACATGCTAGTTTCATTTACCCAGTTCCTCTAACTTATTGGGTATCAAACATTGTTCCTGTGATGAAAAATCAGGGAACGATTAGAGTCTGCGTCGATTACAGGGATGTAAGTCAAGCTTGTCCAAAGGACAACTACCCTACACCCTTCATTGACCAGATAATTGATGAATGCGCCGGATGCGAAATCCTTTCATTTATGGATGGATTTTCTAGGTATAATCAAATAAATATCTGCTCATAGGACCAGTCAAAGACTGCATTTATTTGTCTGTGGGGCACACTCGTGTACCACAAGCTACCTTTCAGTTTAAAGAACGCATGGGTGACTTTTCATATGGCTATGAATTATGCCTTCCATAACATCAAGAACATCATTCAACCATATCTCAACGATCTTATGGCTCATTTGCGAAAGCGGACTGATCATCTACAGCATTTGAGAGCTATATTGCTACGTTGCTGACACTACAAGATATGACTCAATCTGCACAAGTGTGTGTTTTGTGTTGGTTCTGGTCGTTTACTTGGCTTTGTAGTTTCAAATGACGGGATTCGTCTGGAGCCATGTAAGGTGATCATCGATATGCCTCCACATTCGAATTTTCTTCAAATTTAGAAACTTCAAGGGAAAGTGAACTTTCTAAGGAGGTTCATTCCAAGTTACATTGAACTTGCTAAAGGTTATACATGTCTTTTGAAAAAAGAAGTGCCCTTCAATTAGGATCAGGTTGCACAAGCTTCCTTTGATGCTCTAAAGGAATCCCTAATAAAAGCATCATTAATGTACGCTCTTGACTATCAAAAAGACTTTAACCTGTATCTAGCTGAGGCAGATATAACCATCGCAATGGTTTTAATTCAAGAAGACAATGGAATCAAACATCCTATCTATTATTTAAGTAGAAACTTAAATGATACAGAAAGCATGTACTCCTATGTTGAAAAGCTAGCTCTTGCAACTGTTCAAGTAGTACAGAGATTTCGACACTATATCCTCTTTCGCAAAACTACCATTTTGTCATATTTCAACCCTATGACTTACAACTTGTCGCGTCAGTTACTTGGGGGCAAATATTTGAAATGGATAGCTATTTTGCAAGAGTTTGATCTAGAATTCATAAAATCCAAATCAAAGAAATCTCTAGTTTTCACGTAGTTACTATGCGACTTCCCATCATCGTCCAATGATTCAACATCCAAAGCATCAATCGTGGATGAATCTTTGTTTCTGATATCATCAAGCGATCCATGGTATGGAGATATAATCATCTATATCTAAACCCAAACATATAGGCCTAATACCTCTCGCTCAGAACAACAACATACTCAGTACCAAGCAAAAGACTACATGATTGTTGGTGATACACTTTACCGTCATGGTATCGATATAGTTCTGCAAAGGTACCTCACCCATGAGGAGGCCGAAAAAGTCCTGAATGATTGTCATTTAGGCACGTGTGGGGGGAATCAATCTAGTTATGCTACGGCACAAAATATTTTACGAGCAGGTTACTTTTGGCCAACGATGTTCAAAGATTACATAACTGCAGTCAGAAGTTGCCATCCTTGTCAAATCTTCGATCGCAAAACTAGAATACCACCTACACCTCTACATCCAGTAGTTGCAGTTGGTCCATTCGCCAAATGGGGCATAGATTTCATGACATGTAACCCCACCTTGGCCTGGGGGCATGGGTATATCATAGTCGCAGTTGACTATTTTACGAAATGGGCCGAGGTGATGCCTACATTAAACAACAACAATGAAATAGCTACTCTTTTCTTTTTTAATCTTGTAGTCTCCAGATTTGGTGTTCCACAAGCTATAGCCACAGATCATGGATCGCATTTCCGCAATCACATGATGGTTGAATTGGCTACCAAATTAGGACTGTCCCATGACAGTTCCAATCTGTATTATCTGCAAGCTAAAAGACAAGTTGAGGCGATCAACAAAGTCTTGAAGCACATGCTGCAAAGGATGATTGGAGTCCATAAATGGAGTTGGCACCTAATCCTGTACTTGGCCTTGTGGGCATACCGGACATCGGTAAGAAATGCAATCGGATTTACACCCTTTTAGCTGGTGTATGGCCTGGAAGCAGTCTTACCGATTCAGTGTGAGATTTCATCTCTCAAGCTCGCAGTCAACCTTCTCCCCAGAACTTCAGAGGAAGAGGCTCGTTTCTTGGAACTAATCCAATTGGATGAAACCCGTCGTGACACCGCCTTGGCTAATGAAACTCATAAGAAATGAGTCAAGGCGCAGTTTGACAAGAATGTCAAACCTCGTGTCTTCTCAGAAGGCGACCTGGTCTTACTTTACGATTAGGAATCCGATAAATTGGGAGCAGGTAAGTTCCAATAATTGTGGATGGGTCCCTACATTGCTAAGCGAGTCTTGGCAAAAGGAGCCTACAAGCTAGTAGATTACGATGGGATCCCATTGTCACAACCCCGAAACGGGTTGTACCTTAAGAGTTACTATGCTTGACTAAGCATAGTAATCTCTTCATATGCTTTTGTTACATTTTTTTTCGTCAAGAGTGATCATTTTGGTTAGGTAATCCGATTTTGCATTTGTTGTAGATGTTGAACCTATTGGAATCATTTGTTGGATACACCGATGGAGCTAGTCGTAGTACGTGGAACCCATCTTCTATATCCCGGGCCATTTTTTATCCAAGCAGCGAGTTAGTGAGTTTCAGAGGAGTATGTATTGGTTGATCAATGAACAACATCGCTGAGTATAGCGCGTTGATATAACTTCTCTCTGATGCCATCGCACATGGCATACACTGACTTGTTGTCAGGCTAGACTCACAACTCATCATCCTACAGCTTACCGGCATCTATTCCATTCGGAATCCAGCTATTTACCGTATGTTCCTAAGGGTCAGGATTTTGGAAAGGTAGTTTGATTCTATTCAATATCAACACATTTCCATAAACTTGAACACACTAGCTGATTCATTAGCAAATTATCTGTTAGATAGACATTTGAAACATTTATAAAAGAAAAGCATTTAATCAACATTTGCATTAGGATCATATAACTTAACCAAAATAAAGCTCCGAAAATCAAAAATATATATAACTGTTTATAAGTATTCGCAAAATGTTCTATGTCTAGGAAAAAATCATTCACACAACCCAAAAACTCAAAAATGCAGGAAAACACCCTAGACTAATGGTGTTGTTGATAACAAGTCACCGCCTGTGTGATCATACGTAAGAGCCTAGTCCATCGACTCGACACGCCAGTAGTATGGTGTTATAATCTTAGAGGTAACTCGTCGGTCCTCACATACAGAATACCAAGGGTGAGGCCATCGATCTGATCCTGTAATACTACAAGGGTCTCGGCTATGTCCAGATCATGAAGGACAACCCTCCCTACAACCTCTCTTGCTGGAATGGCAGCTGCTACCCTCGGGTGCACGGTTGGTCGCACTGGTCCAATATCTGCATGAATACATGAGTTTTGATTAGTCTTGATGTTATCGGGAAAGCTAGTGTCCACTCGGAGCTGCTAGTCCCACTAAGACTAGTAGCTATCTCAGAAACAAACAAACTAAAACTACTTTCATTTTCCTTTATGAGAAGTAGATAAGAGGGGAATGAAGGACACCAACCTCAGTCTTGCACTTGGTTCCTTGCTTGGTTCCTCTCCCTTATGACAGATCCTTTCCGCTGCTCCTTTGTCTACCCAGCTTCAAAGAGCACCTGTGGAATCAAAGCAGCATAATAATATTGAAGAATAGAGATCTACAATCATAAACAATATAGGACTAGATATATATTGACCGCACAAATGCATATATCATCAAACATACAAGAATGTGGAGGAAAACTTAAATAGCTTTATTAATATCAAGAATAGCAAAGAGAATTACAACCAATTGTTCTGACCCAACATCATCCTCCAGCATGAAAGCCTTCTTTCACCTCATGAAAATCTTAGATCACAAAACACTATGATATTCCACCAAGAAAACAACAACACTTCCTTACAAGATACAAAATTCTAGCCTCTGGATCTCTGGGATGAGGGATCCATATATAGATGATTGCAAGGGGGTGAGTTAGCTTCTTGGATTTTGATTAGTGTCCTCTCTCTGATAGTTCTTGATTCCACTTGGAGATTGATGATCTCCTACACATCCCTGGGCGAATTCAGAGAGGCAAGTGTCATAGGAGAAGTTTCTGGAAGATTCTATGATCATCCACCTCGCAAACTATCTCTGCCATTTGTCCACTCTCGCCCATTGAACCCTACAAAAGGGCTTTTCAGTATGCATCGCACCCTTTACATTGGGCAGGTGGGATGCATCGCACCCTTAGCATTGAGCAACCTGTATGGTCCAATTTTGACCAGTTCTGAGCAGTTTCTTTTGGAGAACTTCTGGGAGATGATGTAATTAGCTGACCTTGTTCTTTTAGGGTATGGAACAACAATTTTGGGGACTTAGGAGCCCTTGGTTTATGGACATGTATGATTGGGGTTGCAGTGCCCAAAAATGTCTATAACACTTGATAACATTTAAAAAACACAAGAACATTATAAAAGTAATAAACAGTGACATGGTTAGATATTTTTTACCTATGACACCCCACTGCTCACCAGTCGGTAGCACCAAATCTGGGTCACCCCGGAAATCCATCCTGGCATATGGATACTCGGCATAAACCATCTGCTGATGGTTGAACCACTCGAAGAAGGCATCAGAAAATGAAATATGTGACTGACCAGCATGTCTGGCCATAAGATCGACCCATCTCTACATCCGTGGTTCTATCAGTGCTGGCACTCCGAGTGAAATGTACTGTGGCTGCATCAGTGGGATCTTCTCCAAGTCGAAAGAGGTCAGAATAGAACCGTAACAAAATTTCTTGGATCTTTTGTTCTTCACCTTGGTAGGATGTTATTTTATCACCAGAAGTACTCCATCACACTAGTTGAATACCTTTGGTTCAAGGCATTCCAAGGCATACTTCATATAGGACCTGTTGTCCAAGTGAAGAGCCACGCTGCCAGCCAATCTAGCAAAGGTGAGTAAGATAGTCCTCAAGGCCTGGTCAATAACATCTCTAATACTGATCTTGCCATCCCACGGGTGGAACCTGATAGAGAGATAGGGGCCTCGACAAACCGGTCAAAAAGTAGACATCCTCAACAGTCAAAGGGATGGATTTACCTCTAATATGAAACACTTGGTTGGTAGGATCACAAGCATCAAGAAGATATTGCAGCAAGTTGATTTTTTGGCTCATGCTAGATATGCGGAAGAACTTGAGCAAGCCATAGTTCCGCAATGCAGTTACCGTACCGGGTCATGTAAGGCAATCATATCCTCCTCTTCATGCTCACACTCACACCATGTAACGACCATCTTGCTTCGATGAATCTCTAAAAAAAAAACAAGAGAAGAATTAGGATCCTGATTTGGGCAAAAACAAGCAAAAATTCCATCAAAAATCAGTGCATAAACTTTCCTCCTTGTGCCCATCACACCCTAGCTGTGTACTGCATTGGATGCATACTGACTAGCCAATGGCTAGCTCAGTATGCATCGCACCTTTCAATGTGTACTAGGTGCGATGGGGAGAGAATGAAATTTTCAAACCCAAGAGGCTTAGAAAAGCAGGAAAACATGCTTAGAATTAGAAAAGGAAAGAATGCAATTGAAGAGCTCAGGTTAAGCTCCTACTTGGTCCAGACGACAAAGAAAATCGTCCACAGAATCTCCTAGAATCCGCTGATGAAAATCGAGGGGGAAAAACACCTCTAGAGCTCCAACAATCCCAAATTTGAATGAAATGGTAAAATGAGAGGTAATAACTACTTTAATGTTATTGCTCACGTAATTCAAGGTATTTGTTTTTTACTCATTTTCAAGCATGTATGTACATTTCTAATCAGTTTGATGGAGCAATTGAACAGACAATATGACCGTCAAGAGAACATAGTGTTAATGGTGAATCGAACATCTTTGACTATTATCACGAGCAATGTTTCCACAAAGTTCAAGCTTGTTAAAAAGTAAACCTAGTTATGAGCATATGTTCCCCCAGAGTTTAAGCTCATTAAAAATGAACCCACTTTCTGTAAATAACCTTTGTGATCGCATTACTATCAGCTTTTGAGCCTTGGTCGTGTTCTTGCAATCACCTCCACTTTTTAGCCGATCATCCACCTCCACTTGATCATTTACCCTTTTGAGGAACAGCTACAACGAGTGATTCTATTAGCCATTTTCTTTACACTGCCATGATTGAAAATTTCCAAACCTTACCTAGAACCAGCTGCTACTCGAAAATATCACTCGTTCCTCAAATACGAGTCTCTTTTAAGCTCTTTTTAGACTCATAAAATATAAAAAGATTGCCGAGAAATTGGCCTCTCCAGCTTGTTAAAGTCATTGGAAGTGACATCCCTCCTATAGATTTTAATCTTTTTGGACCTAAGGGATCATTACACAAAAAGATCGAGCACTTGTCTTTTTCGACTCGTTTAAAGTGATCAAAAAAGTCATCCCTTTTGTATCATTTTATAATTTTTCAGACTTAAGGGATTATACTATGAAAAAGGATTACTGGAGTTTCCTTTCTGTCTCTTTTCAGACTCTCTAAAATTGAAAAGGACCAAGTTATCTTTGTCGTTAAACTCGTTAAAACAATAGCGACAAACTTGTCCATTACAAACAAGAACGAGTGTCACTGTCGCTAGGCTCGTTAAAACATAGCAACAGGTTTGCTCGAAGGGAAAATTATAGAACAAGCATATGTTATCCTCCTCAAGCTTGAAAAAAATAAAGAGGTACTGGTCAGAAATAACTGGGGAAAAATTGGGAAGAAAACTTGAAGAAACTTTATTGGTAGCAGGTCACTCTTGAACATGACACTTTCACTCCATCACCATGATTGAGTCAGGTTGGGTTATTCCGTTCACCGATCATATCACCATTGGTCCTCAGTACCATCCATTTTTGGGGTTAACGCTACCAATCCATTTCAGTGTCGCTGATATGTTCAAGAGAAGTCGCTTAGAGAATTCACCAACCCATCTTACACCTCATCCGCTGCAATACCTTCACGCTCCATTCTTTCATGACTGCCACCCTAAACCTTGTATCATCAAATCGTTTTCACCTCCGCAAAATCATTTGCTTTGTTCCATGTCGTAGATGTGGGATTCATTAAGGCCCTCCTACAACGGGTCACTTCTTGTCGACATCAACTCATTATCCAAGAAGTCGACTTAGGAACATCCCTTTCAGTACTTTGAAGCTTGCATGCCTCAATGGCAAGTTTCTCACTTCCGGTGACAGGTATACATCAATGGCCTTCAACCGAAAGATTTTACATGGTGTTCGACATCGACTCATGTATTCACACCATGTGAATTGTACTACAGTACCTTGAGGGTCATCATCATTATCGGTGATTCCTCTCGTGCCTGTTAATGGCTTACATCATTGGTTGGTAATCAGGCGATGTCGTTCCATGTTCGACATCAGAACATCTTTTCGCATGAATCGACTTGTACTTCGGGTGAAGATTGAACGAGTTTGAAGACCCCGGATCTAGTTTCATCCATCTGGGTTGCAATATATTCAGGAAAAATAAAGAAATCAATTGTACATCATAGCTACACAGATAATCATCTAAGCCAAGGGATGATGGCTCTACCAGAATCATCAGTCTGCCACACAAATGGTTATCTGTCCTATGTACATGAAAATGAATTTATAAAGCTGAGCATGGGAATTCCCGCCTAAGCTAGATCATGAAAATATTATGAATATAATGTATTGTATTGTATCTTATTACAGGTCACCTTCCAGTTTTGAAAAACCTCTGATCCTCATGATAAAGCATTTCACCCAACATCAGAAGATTTACGACCTCATGCTTTAGGGGCGAACTATTATAGACATATTTGGGCACTACAACCCCAATCTCATATGTACATAAAACAAGGGCTTCTAAACCCCTAAAGGTGTTGTTTCATACCCTAAAGGAACAAGGTCAGCTGATTACATCATCCCCCAGAATTTCTGCCTAAAAAACTACTCAAAACTGGTCAAAACTGGACCATACAGACTGCTCAGTGCTAAGGGTGCGATACATCTCACCTGCTACATGCAAAAAGTGCAATGCATACTGAAAAGCCCTTCTGTAGGGTGCGATGAGCGAGAGTAGGCAAATGGCAGAGGCAGTTGGCTAGGTGGAAACCGAGAGAATCTTCTAGAAACTGCCCATTTGACACTTGCCTCTCTGAATTCGCCCAGGGATGAGTAAGATATTATTAAATCTCCAAGTGGAACCAAAAACTATCAGAGAAATGACACTAATCAAAATCCCAGAAGCTGACTCACCCACCTGCAAATATCTATATATGGATCCCTCATCCTAGAGATCCAGAGGCTGGAATTTTGTATTTTGTAAGGAAGTGTTGTTGGTTTCTCTGTTAAACATTGTATTGTTGGGTGATATAAGCTTTTCATGATGTGAAGAGGGCTTTCACACTGGGAGGATGGTGATGGATCAGATAGATTCATTGTAATCCTCTCTTCTACTACTTCTATCAATAAAGCTATTTGAGTTTTCCTCCATATACTTGTATATCTCTGAATCTTGTATTTGTGTATGCATTCGCATGGTTAATATATATCTGATCCTATATTGTTTATGGTTATAGATCTCTATTCTTTGATGGTATTTTGCTGCTTTGACTCTACAGGTGTTCTTTGAAGCGGGACAAGTGAGAAAAGAGTGGCGAAAGCTCTATCAAAGGAGAGAGGAAACAAGTAAGGAACCAAGTGAAAGACTGAGGTTGGCACTCCCTACTTCTCTCTCATCTATCTCTCATAAAGGAAAACACAAGTAACTTTAAATTGTTTTTTTCTAAGATAGCTACCCATCTTAGTGGGATTAGCAGCTCTGAATGGACACTAGTTTTCCCGATAACACGCTATAGTGAAAAGATATGCTAGATGTACTCAATTAGGTGAAATGTTTGAATTAGATTGTGCTACTCTAAAATCTGATGGTGTTTTTCGTAGTATTCCAAGGGGTTGGTTCACTTTCAGAGATGCTACATTTGCTCTCCTTTCCTTTTCTGGACACATTTGGCATGGTGTTAGGACCTTATTCAGAGATGTTTTTGCTCGTATCGACCCTAAAGATAATATTTTCGCTATTTTCTTCTGAGAACCACCCAAAGTTTTGACTAAAGGGGGAAAATAAATTTTCTTCTCCAAATCGTCATTATTTCTCTCCCATCAAAGAAAGAATGACCTTCCCTATAGAGGAATATCATTCTTTCAATTAGTCCTTGTGATCCTCAAAAGGATCCCTAAGTTGTTTAGAGGGTTGCCCAAAGGCGGTGTATAGGGCATAACCACTAAAGATTATAAGTAAACAAGATATGGAGATGGTGACTAAGGTTGCAGTTTCCATTATTAGGTGATCCAAATATCATGGTATGTTTATCATCTAATAACAAAGTTAACATATCTCAACCAACACAATAGTTTCTATGGATACACAAACCATTGATGATACTTCCAAAAGCACGCCAAGAGAAACCCATGTAGAAACATCCTTAAAACCACCCAATTCAGAATATGGTAAATAGCCCTTGGATGGGGAACTAGTCCTCTTATGGGTTTTGCAATGGCTCTATTTGCAGTATTCCAATATATTATCTTGGAGATTTATAACTCTTCCATTTTATTGGGTTGGATTCTAGTTAGTTGGGGCTAGAGAAACTCAAAAATTAACCTGGTGAGCTCTTGAAAAAAATAAAAATAAAAATAAACTAAGGGATTCACACCTAGAACAAATAGTGGCTTTGAGTTTTTAGCTTATCTTGTTCCAATAGTTTGATCATGTAATTACTTTTCTCTAAGGATTTTTGGAATATGGGTGTGCAACTTGTTGAAATTGATCCATATTTATAGCATAGAAGGCTGATCTATTATCTTCATCAAGATTGTCCTACCTCATTGGATATTTCATTTCTAGAACATTGAATCTCTAGAGCAGGAGGTATATCATAGATATGTTCTGGGAATATCTGAACTATGGTTTGTGTTATCACTAGAATCTATAGTTCATGTATATGTTAATTGTCCATAAGTTTTTATAAAGTCTTGAGGTCTTGTAAATAAGTGTGTTAACTTATGTCAATTTCAAATTTTGAAACTCAAGAGTTATGAATGAAATTCGTGTAAAGGCAAGGGCATTAGTCATCTTCCATCATGGTTAGTTATGTCATGTCATGTCATTGGTACTTGCGCAGTTTCGCAGCGCGGGTATGATCTCTTAGGTACTTGCGCAGTTTCGTAGCGCGAGTGTGATTGGTCAGTTCTGCTGCTAAATAATGTTTGCGTGTTTTCGTAGCGGCCCGTTTGTCAGCAGTTTCGTAGCGCATTCCTTTAAATTTGAACTGCCCGCGCTACGAAATCGGGGTTTCGGGCTGTTGTGCAGCATTTTTCCTTGAATGTCTAATCCGAGAAATAGTGAGTCACGAGTCCGGTTATGATTGTTTCCTCACACCATTTATGTGTCATGATTAGCCATTACTTTGCCATCAGGTCTGATTTCATTGAGTTAGGTGTCAGTTTGGAGGACGTTATAGGAAGTGGTCATCCCATAATGTGTTTTTCATAACATATGAATGTCTTCTGCTCTATGAAAAGCGTGAGCTTTATTCTAAACAGACTACTGCAAGCGAGCCTGATTTCTACAGCCAAAGAGTGTTTTTGTGCTGCAAACCACCGTCATTTCCTTGTGTAGAATTGTGCAAAGAAACATGGAAAGAAAGGAGCACCGTTCGGGTAAATGTGTGAGAACAGAGCCGGAGGGATTAGATGTAACCCTCAGGAATGAGGAAGTAGCAAAGGCGTTCAGAGGTGCTGGTTGTTGGCGGTTCTGTGAAAAACTCAAAGGTGGACATGCAGAAGTGACCAAGGCATTTGCAGTGAACTTCACGGGATTAAATTCAAAAGTGGCCATGCTAGAGTTTTCGGTTTCCCCTGAAGTCATTTCTACAGTCACAGAAATCCCAAGAGGTGGCCAAGAATGGTTCAAGAATTTCAAGTTTGATATGGGTCCGTGTAAGGAGTTCTTAAAGGCACCATATGTAGACGAAGATCTTACTAAAGTTGTCCCAAGGAGCTATCTTAAGGAGAATTATGCTACATTATTGACATGCATCCAGAAGTACTTGACATGTGAAGGTCGGTACAACAAAGTCTACTCATATCATTTCAAGCTGCTACTACACTTCACTGGTAAGAGCTCAATAGACATCCCTTTTTACTTATTCAGGAGTATTACTAAGATGTGTGACAAGATTCAGTTGAAGAAGGAAGCTTATGAAACATCTCTTTTCCATCATGGTCTGGTTAAATTATTGGTGTTGGATAGCCTACATAAAATTGGTAAGGACTGGGATTCGTTTGTATTCATGGCCGGTTTCCCTAGTAAAACGGGCCTCACTCCATTACCTGTAAGAGAAAGAGAAGATAGGAGTGAGGATACTACTTTGGCTGAGATTAGGAAAGAAATAACAGACCATAAGAAGCCCAAAGCTAAAACAAAGAAGCCAGAGAGGTCTGTAACAGTCAAAGAAACACCTGAAGCATCAACAAAGAAGACTCCTAAGTTAGCAGTTAAAGAAACTCCTGAAGCATCAGTAGTCAAAACTTCAAAATCATCTAAAGTATCTGAAAAAGAAGCTTCTAAGTTGCCTCTTAAAGAAACACCAGAATCATCTAAACAGAAGACTCACAAAAGAAAAGATGAAATTAAGTCTAGTGAAGTTGAAAGAGTTTCCAGAGTAAGAACTAGAGGCCAGCTGAACAAAGAAAAAGGAAAATCAGCTCATGTGGAAGAGAGTCCTGTTTCTAAGGGTAGTCTAAATGATTTGTTGGAAGCCATTGAATTAGAACAAGAACATCCAATTCAAGTTGAACCACTTGAAATAGAACAAGATCAGTTGGTATCACCTATGCATATTGATCTAACACAGTCTTCACCTGAGAGTTCTAAGAAGTCAAAGGCTTCCAAAAGGTTAAAGTTTGAAGAACCAGGTGAAGAGTATGCCTTTAAACCTCGCAAACCAATGACTAGGAGGCAAATGAAGGAAGCAGAAAAGGCTCAAAAAGAGAAAGTCCCTTCAGACATGCCTAGGACAAAGGCACTTGAAATCTTCTCTGAAATAGTCCAAGCAGCTAAAAACAAGAATAAGGACAATGAGGTGGTTATTAGTCAAAGTGGAAATGTGATTGCCATTAAAAAACAAGCTGGAGCAAGTAAGGAGATACCTCAGGTTCATAATATTTTTAAAGAGAAGGCAGTGAGATATACTAGTTATAAGAAAGTTGTGATGAAAGGTAAAACAAGTTTGATCAGTCAAGCTAGTTCGGTATCTGACGCCTATGTATGGACAGTACCAGCTCTAAAACAGGCAAAAACTATGAAACAAATGAATGCAAGTCTAAGAGCAGAGAACAAGAAGTTGAAGGAGGAAGTCATCAGCCTGAAAGAAAAGCTAGACAAGCTAGCTAAATGATTCAAGGAGGAATGTGTTTTCTCAAATTTTGATATATTTTGGGCCATTGTCTTTTTAAAAAGTTTTTGAGACTTTTTTGTGTCTTCACACCTGTATGGAAAGACTAAAGGAATCATAGATTTGAAATATTGCTGTTTTGAGGTTCATATATTTAATTTTGATGACCTACAGCAGTTTCGTAGCGCGCTACGAAACTGCTGTAGATGACTGGTTAGGTTTAAAGCTTGAGTTGGAATGCTGAGGTCAGCATATATTTAAAGAGATGGTTTAATATCAGCATGGAGATTATAGAAGATCAGTCAGATATTTTGAAAAGGAGGCCAGGTGTAAATATTCAAAGAAAAAGCCGAAGTTTTGTCTTTTGCCTAAAAGTCACTTTATCTCCGAAATTTTAGGGTTTGGATAGAGCTGTTGAGGTGTTAAATGATACACTTGTCCAGTTGTGGGATGGCTGGGTTGTGAGTTCTCTTCAGTCACACGGGACTATCCAAGGTTTAAATGGCTTAAAGATGGATCATTAATATATGAACACCGAGGGGAGGCAGCAACCAAGAATATAGGCTTCATTTTCTTTTCGGTTGTTGAGTCATCTATGCATCAAGTATCCGGAGCTGTATGTACATTGAATCTGTTTTAAGTTTGGATATGGTTATTATTGTAGTACTACAGGTGGCAAGCTCCAAGGACACAGCAGGGTATACAAGGAAGAAGACTTAAAGTGCCAATATGATGGAATCCTCTGTTTTCGTAGCATCATATCTCTTGTAATAAATTAGTTTGTTTATGTTATTGTTAAGGTCATTTATGTCAAAAGCCCGAGCTCCCTTCATGCTTGATGAGGAGTCTCGTACAGCAGTGTTTTGATAGGCTATATATAGGAATAACTTAGATGTAAAAAAGGTTGGATACTTAATAGAAAAAGTGTGTTGTTTTGGGCCACTGTAAGATCTTTTTTGACAGTAATAGTAAAACAGAGTTATTCTCTTCTCAAGATTCTCGAAGGATTGTCATGGTCAAATGAAGTGATGATGTGTTATACCTTATGTTATTTTATGGTTTTGTTGTATGCAATCACTCAGAATTCATACTTATATGCTCTGACTTCCTGTGTATACAGCAAGCTATGTGTGGTGGAATATGTTTGACTTGTAATGCTAAGAGCCTTGATTTCTATGAGATCACTGTGTTTTTCTTGTCTACCTGATAGTATAGACTCCATAGCCCAATGAGATATCTTTTGGTGTGTTTCCAACCAGTTATGTTTTCATAAGTAAATAAAGAGTTAGCCATCTAGTGTGTGAAGGATTTTATCAAGAGTTTTGAGAGAGCCCTCTCTGATCAAAGAGGCTAATCTTTGGTCTAAAGATAGGTTGAAATAGTTACATGAGACCATGCTTAGTTGCAGCCCCCTAGTACTGGTTTTGTGATAACAGTTTGTACCTATCATTTCCTCATCACCAGACTTCCAATAAAAAAATTGAAAGAGGTATTTCCTATAATAAATTGAAGGATCTATCCCATCTCATAATTATGCTGATTATGACCAAAGAATGATATAGTATCTAGTTTCTCTTAGTTAGCATATTTCGTTGAATGAGAGAAAATGAAAAGGTTATTACCCAGAGAACCTTTTGGGGATTTGAGAAAATCATCGGGGTCTAATTGAAATATGAGGTTTGGATTGATTCATCTATTGAGATCTCGACAAGATAATTCCTATAAATCGTCTATATTAGTTTTTTTCTAGGGAACTAATATCACACAAAGAGGATTAAATATCGTTCAAAAGGCATATAGTGATTTATCATAAGGATGAGCTGACTTGAAATTTTGGTAGTTTTTGAAATTTTGGCACTATAGATTCTTCTAATAGAAATGTTGGATTGTTTCGAATCATCTTCATTTCTCTAGCCAGTCAGGCAACAAACTATCAAGTATCTCGATATTTTCCCAAAATTATTTATTCGTGTCCAAAAGCATTTGCATGTTCTTTTTCAAGTTGTATGAAGGGAAATTATCATGTACGGTTTTTAGAGAGGGGATTTTAGTTTACCTATATAAATAAAGTATATGATCGGTTCAAAGAACGTCTCGAGATTCAGGCAATTGTGGATGATATCACCAATAAATATGTTCCTCCTCATGTCAATATATTTTATTGCCTAGGGGGGATCACACTTACCTGTTTTTTAGTACAAGTAGCCCATGGTTTTGCTATGAACTTTTACTATCATCCGACCGTTACAGAAGCTTTTTCCTCCTTTTAGTACCTAATTACCAAAATGAACTTTGGCTGGTTAATCCGATCAATTCATCGATGGTCAGAAAGTATGATGATTCTAAGGATGATCCTGCATGTATTCCTTGTTTATCTCACAGGTGGATTCAAAAAGCCACATGAATTAGCTTGGGTCACAGGTGTCATTTCGTTGTACCTAGCTATTCTTTTCCCTGGGATCAAATTGGTTATTGGACAGTGAAAATTGTTACTGGTGTGGTTGAGGCTATTCCTCTAACAGTATCTCCTTTGGTAGAATTATTACATGGAAGTTTTAGTGTGGGTTTACACATTTTCATATTACCCCTTCTTATTGCTATATTTATGCCAATGCAATTTCTGATGATCAGTAAGTAGGGTATTCAAGGCCCTTTATAGAGAGGAAATATAGATTGAAAATAAATACTCATAACTTATTTTTCCGAGTAGCGACGGTAATGTATCATTTCTAGGAATATTTCTTATTGAAAAATGGAAATATCCATAGAAAATAGAAAATATGGTCCTTATATTTCTCCTTTCGATTTTGGAGTATTATTCATCCAATACAAACAAATAATTGGAGTATATTCTCAAATGGAGAAGATGGATTATGGGAGTGTGTGACTTGACTGTTGGTTAGGCCATGCAGATACTTTCTCTGATCTACCACATAAATATTTCAAATAAAATGTATCTCTATCCCAATTTCCTTATTATAATTAGAAATTTTAGCACTTGGGTTGAAAGGCATTGGTCAGTTTGTTCTGTTCCAAGATAATTATTTCTATGATTGAATATGAATCAGAAAGGGCTCCGTTAGATCCGGATAATGGGGAAATATTTTCATATATTCAATAATTGGTCGATATGACTCTGCTTATCCTTTTCATAGTGTGAAAATGCACCCATTTCCATTGCATCCATTTCGATGGGAAAACTATTGGAGTGAAAGAATGGATGTAAGGAAGGAGAGGCCAGATCAATAACAAGTCAATACCTTGTATGCTAAAAAAAAATTGAGTTCTATTCGTGGTGATAAACACAAATTACAAGGACTAAGATGGTCCAAAAGGCATATCAATCATGATCGAATTTGTGATCTTACATGGGTCGTGAGCATTTAACTGGAATAATAAAATGTCCAATGATTGATGATCATAGACATTATTAGTTCATATTCTTCCAATTCGTCTTCCATCACAGAAAAAGAAGTGATATATACATCCTCCAGTTATTGTTGGATCCAGATGATCAAAATTGGCATGTCCGGTTCTTTCAGGGGATAGATCCATAAAGATCTACTTATCCCAATAGCAAATAAACCTGACCTAAATGATCTTGTATTAAGGGATAAATTAGCTAAAGGTATGGGACATAATTATTATGGAGAGCCCGCTTGGCACAATGATCTTTCATATATTTTTCCAGTAGCAATTTTAGGTACTATTGCATTTACAATATTTTTAGTGGTTCTAGAACCATCAATGATTGGTGAACAAACAAATCCATTTGCAACTCCTTTGGAGATATTGCTCGAATGGTATATTTTTCCTATATTCCAAATACTTCGTACAATAGCTAACAAATTATTAGGTGTTCTTTTAATGGTCTCAGTACCCGCGGGATCATTAACGGTGCCTTTTCTATAAAATGTGAATTGGTTTTAGAATCCATTTCATCGTCCAATAGCTACAACCATATCCTTGATCGGTACTGTAGTAGCCCTTTAGTTAGGTATTGGTGCTTTTCTTCAATGCCAAAATTTTTGTATTTTGGAGGTGTATATGATACTTGGGCTCTTGGAAGTGGAGATGTAAGAAAAATTATGAACCCGAATCTTAACTCAAGTGCTATATTTGGTTATCTACTAAAATCTCCTTTCGAAGGAGAAGGATGGATCGTTAGCGTGGAAAATCTATAAGATGTAATTGGAGGACATGTATGGTTAGGTTCCATTTATGTCTTCAGTGGTATCTAGCATATGTTAACCAAACCTTTCGCATGGGCTCAACATGAATTCGTATGTCCAGAGAAGCTTATTTGTCATATAGTTTAGCGACTCTATCTATCTTTGGTTTTATTTCTTTTTGTTTCATTTGGTTATCCAATACTATTTATTCAAGTGAATTTTATGGGCCCACCCAGCCTAGAAGCCTCTCAAGCTCAAGCATTTACCTTTTTAGTGAGAGGCTAACATCTT
The DNA here is from genome assembly GCA_031772625.1 of Pinus tabuliformis. Classification (NCBI taxonomy): domain Eukaryota; kingdom Viridiplantae; phylum Streptophyta; class Pinopsida; order Pinales; family Pinaceae; genus Pinus; species Pinus tabuliformis. The sequence goes on along the minus strand of CM062815.1, from coordinate 84,826,039 downwards.
GGAGCTAGTGTGGGGCCTACCCAAGCTACTGGTTTAGGTAAATACCTTATGCATTCTTTGACTGGAGAAATTATCTTTGGAGGGGAAACAATGCATTGTTTGGATCTCTGTGTTCCTTGGTTGGAACCCTAAGGGGCCTGTTAGCCTCACTAGAAAAAGGCCCAAAATTGGATCCATATATGCTCTTAAAAATTTCCAAATTTTCTTAAAATCGTCCCAAGGGATGATTTAAATGCTCTTGAAATCTTCAGCACCTGCTCAAAATCACCCCAAGGTCAAAAATAACGTAAGAGAAGAGCAACTGGAAGGGCAGAAATACACTAGCGGGAGGCAAAAAACACTTGAAAATCATGAAAAACCAAAAGCGTAGGCTTCAAACAGTAAAAGCATAGTAAGCCTCAGATCTGGCTGATCAATGGTCCAAATCTGATTGGTAGGTCGCATCGGTATAGGCAATCGGTAGAAATCAGAACGGGCCCAAGGGAAACAACAATTGTGATTGGCGATCGCTATCGAAGATAGCATGGAGCACCTACAAATGGCTCGAGGCAGGAGCGATATGTGAATGCGATCAAATTGAATCGCAATATCGCATTGGCACTGACCATGGGGCGGGGCCTTTACATATATATGGGTGTGATCTGATAACCATACCTGACATTTATATAGATAATATTGCACAAAATTTCAAATCGGCAAGTTGGCCATTTTCAATGTATTTCATTATATAATGAAATACAAAGGAACACATGAAAACACCGATAGCGATAAATCCTAGACCCGAAAGGGTTTGGGAGATGACATTATATAATATTTCAGGTTCGGGGAAAGCCATATTTTAATGTTTTTATGCATTTTCGTTGTTTCAACTAAATACAAAGGGACCAAGCCATCTGCGATTGGTGATAGCGACCCAAAGGGCGGACCCAATAGATATATATGCCAGGTTTAAGGACTTTTCAAGTTCGAAAAGAACAGAGATGGACGGATTTTTGATGCGTAAAATGTTTTCTGTGTGAAAAAATAGGAAAAATATATTGATAAACATTTAAGGGTTTACAGAGGCCCGAAGACCCTTCTCATTACCTAGCAAAGGCAGGGAGATAGGGACAAAGGGTAGAAAGGGAATAGAAAGGGCCACAGCACGTGCAACTAGCTCGAAATAGAATTGGCCATGAGGCATCAACAACACAGCTTATCCAAAACCAACAAACATTATGGGGCATCTCTGGCACAAGAGAGCTCCCAGATAATGCAAAAACTACCCAAAATATCTTAAAGCGGTTACTCTTCTGTCAGAAGGAGAAAACCTCTGAGCCATGCTTGCCTATTGAGGGAATCAATCAGTTAACAAGACAAATCAGACAGATTAAGACTCCGAGCCTCTTAGAGCTAAAGAGCATTGTAAACAGGCTCTAAATAGCTTAAAGTAAGACATAATACAGGTTCAAACTTTTGGAGACTGTAGAGACTTTTCTACTCAAGTGCCTCATCTTCATTCATTAGTAATACAAGCTTCTTTCACTGTTATATGTTCAATATTCCATTTTCTCTTCTGTTCTAAGCTTGCACTTCAACAGTTTGTTCATGTTTTCTTTTGTGTCTAAGGCCAGATAACTGTCATCTTATCTCTGCTTTGATAAATCAGATTTGCAAGCTTCTTTGCTAGCTGTAGCTAGCCATTCATTTATGTTTATATATGCATCTACAGGTATGGTCAGTATTCTCCATCCCTTCATTGAAACTACAAATTGTTGAGCATTGGTGGTCTAAAGCCTTGTACACTGAGGGTGTTCATGCATGTCTTGAGTAAAAACATAATTGAAATGGTTATCTGGCTTGATCTAAACCATCATTCATTCCAATAGTTCTGAGAATAATATTGAAGATTATATGTTATCAGGCATCTCCAATCTGCAACCTAGGAGAGTTTCCTAGAGTGATAACATAATTGGTGCTACTACCGGGGAGAGGAAACTAAAGCTCAACTTCCTTGGGAAATGACATAGATCTAGCTTTTATGATAGACAAATTCTGGGCACGTTTTTGGTTGTAATCATTTATGTGGCAACTCTAATTGAGGCCGAACTTCTTGGCAACTCCACTTCATAGTTCTAGCTCAGTTTGTGAGGCATACTCGGAGAAATCCTTAGAAACTACAAGCTGACCCAGTACCGACCCTGAAAAAATCATCAAAGAGAGAAAGGTATTGCAGAAAGGAGAATCAGGTTCAGGTAAACCTAAACAATCTCCTATATCTCTTCAAGAAAGGCCTGTAATAGAAAAAACATATGTTGAGAGTATAGCGTCTAATACTAACAGTGAAGAAAAACTTTTAGAGATTCATAAAGCTCCTTATTCTTTATGTTTTCCTTTTGTTGTAAGCCCAAAGAAAACCTCACCTCCTATCCATCATACTCCTTTAGTCCTGTCAGTCACTCCTCAGCCCTCTATCATTCAGATTGACAGTACTCTTTTAACCACCACAACTATGGCAGGTCCACAAGCACCTACCAAAATGGAAAGAATCATAACTGCTAGGTATGGACCTCTAATACTGTCCACTCCTTTGAATGCCATGCGTACTAGAGAATATCATAGGTATATGTCTAAGTTCACTGGGACTGAAGGTGTTACAGCTGAAGAACATCTTGAATCATTCTATAGCTATGTTGATAACCTAGACATTAGTGAAGATGATGTCTAGATGAGAGTCTTTGTCCAAAGCCTAGATGGAGAGGCTAGAAAATGGTTCAGGGAACTGACCCCAAGATCTATAGCAGACATTGAGGCCTTAGATGATTCATTCATAAAGCATTGGGGGGATAAGAAGGATCTCCTTTACTACTACATTGAGTTTGGTAACTTAAAGAGGGAAAATGGTGAGCTGTTGTCTGATTTTAATAAGAGATTTAACTGCATTTACAACATGATACCAGCTGAAGTGAACGTCACTGCTACCTCTACTAGACTCATCTATTCCAGCGCCTTTGATTCTGACTTGAGTTTAATATTGAGGGAGAGGCAATGTGCTTCTTTGGCTGATATGCAAGATGTAGCCTTGGAAGTAGAAACAAACATCATGGTTGCAGAAAAGCTCAAAGGTAATGCTGATAGAAGGAGACAGAGGGGTGAGCCTTCATCATCTTCAGATCCCAAGATTGATAAAATGGCCAAGATGATAGAGTCATTAGCCTCTGAAGTTTCCAAATTAATGGTTGAGAAGCACTCTGGGATAGGAAGGGTTCCTAATACCTTTGTTCCTAGAGATCCAAATCCATATAGAAGAGCTAATGAGTAGTTGTAGATTTTGCAAAGAAATAAAGATCCCAATGAAGACCAAAGGGTGAAGAACCCTTTTCAAAATGAAGTCATGGAAGAAGAGCAGTTTGAGGAAGATGATGAGATCCATTGTATGGAAGACAAAGGCAGCACCACTTTTTTAACCAAAGTTGCCAATGAGAAGTCATTATTCAATGACCAGATCAACCAAGAATGGGATGGTGAAGCTGTTCTACAAACTAAAGATCAACACCAATATAATCTTAGGTCGATGATGAATAATGTCAAGGAATCTCTTGTTCATAAAGCCATTGTCCCTATAGAACAACAAGCTAATAAGTAGAAGCAACTAGGAGTTGATCCTATCATACTCAAAGCTCCAGCCATAGAGGTAAGAGGCCTTGACAAGTCCCCTTCTTCTGTCAGTTTTCAATCAAAAATTCAGAAGCTAAGAATACCTATGCCTCTGATTGAACCAGTGAAGAATGAGTCATTCAAGAAATCTATCCTTCAAGCTCTTGAGCCTAATGCCATCCAAGCTTCCACTACCTATGTAAATCTGCAAGATGACCAACCAGCTATTATTCTCAACCCAATGATTGAAAATTGTGAAGACATATCCTCATCATTCTATGTCTCTTTGACTATTCATGATAAAATCCTTCATAATTTCCTTTTGGACACTAGAGCCAGCCATAATCCAATGCCCAAGGCTATCATGGATAAGCTCATTCTTGACATTACCAAGCCTTATCAGTTAGCCTCTACATAGCTTAAAAAACTAGTTTTCCATATCACAGAGGAAGAAGGTCCATAGATTTGGGACATTTTCTTTGATGGGGCTTGCTCTAAGGAAGCTGCAGGAATACATTGATTCATATTTTATATTAACTTTTCAGGTCACAAATGATAAGCAAAGTATAAAGTAGACCTTATCATTCAGCAGGTGTACAAAACCTTCCAAACAAAACATCCAAGGCTGAAAGCATACAGAGAGCAGGGGAAATATAGACCATCTCTGCCTGATAATACCAAATGCTGGAAAGTTTTTGAAGTAGATGATCAAATCAATAGGATTTTGCAAGTCTTTGATGAATTTGCTGATATGCACATTGACCAAGTCAATTTTTAGTTTGGTGATTGTTTTCTCAAAAGGGATGCATCAAAGGAAGGATATGTTTTTGATGGCCCATTCAATGGACTGTTCTTCGAACTTTATTTCAGTTAAGGCTTTCAAGCCTTGGGTTGAAAATATGTTGTTTTCAAGTTTTTATTTCATACTAAATAGACTCCATTCCCAATGCAACACTATGAGGAAGATTTGATTTTGTTTTTACAGCAAAGGCATTGATCTGTGATCCTTGAAACCTCACAGGGAGGATTTCATCCCTAGAAGAGCCAGCGTTAGCCTCGCTAGCAAAAGGCCCAAAATTGGATCCATATATGCTCTTAAAAATTTCCAAATTTGAATAAAATCATCCCAAGGGATGACCTAAATGCTCTTGAAATCTTTAGCATCTACTCAAAATCACCTCAATGTAAAAAACAATGCAAGAGGAGAGCCCTTTGAAGGGAAGAAATACACTAGAGGGAGGCAAAAAACGCTTGAAAATCATGAAAAACCAAAAGTGTGGGCTTAAAATAGTCAAAGCACAGTAGCCATTAGATCTAGCCGATCAATGGTCCAGATCTAATCGGTGGGTCGCATTGGTACAGGTAATTGGCAGAAATTGGTGCGGGCCCAAGGGAAATGGCGATTGCGATCAGCGATCGCTATCAGAGATAGCATAGAGTGCTTACAAACGGCCTGAGGCAAGAGAAATATGCGATTGAAATCAAATCACATCGCATTATCACATCAGCACTGACCACGGGGTAGGGCCTTTACATATATGCGGGTGCGACCCAATAACCGGACCCGACGGTTATATAGATAATATTGCATAAAATTTCAAATCTGCAGGTTGGCCACTTTAAATGTATTTCGTTATATAATGAAATACAAAGGAACACATGACAGCACCAATAGTAATAAAGCCCAGTCTTGAAAGGGTTCAGGAAATGATATTATATAATATTTCAAGTCTAGGGAAAGCCATATTTTAATGTTTTTGTGTATTTTCATTGTTTCAATGAAATTGAAAGGGACCAGGCCATCTACGATAGGCAACAACGACCCAAAGGGTAGACCTGCTAGATATATATGCTAGGTTTAAGGACTTTTCAAGTTCGAAAAGAAAAGAGATGGGCGGGCTTTCACTGCGTACAACGTTTTCTGTGTGAAGAAATAGGAAAATAATATTGATAAATGTTTAAGGGATTACACAAGCCTGAAGACACTTTTCATTACCTAGCAGAGGCCGAGAGACAGGGACAGAGGCTGAAAAGGGAATAGAAAGGGCCACAGCATGCGCAGCTAGCCCGAAATAGAATCGGCCATGAGGCATCAACAACACAACTTATCCAAAACCAACAAACATTATGGGGCATCTCTGGCATGAGAGAGCTCCCAGACAGTGCAAAAACTATCCAAAATATTTGAAAGCGGTTACTCTTCTATCAGAAGGAGAAAACCTCTGAGCCATGCTTGCCTACTGAGGGAATCATTCAGTTAACAAGACAGATTAGACAGATTAAGACTCTGAGCCTTTTAGAGCTCGGGAGCATTATAAACAGGCTATAAATAGTTGAATGTAAGATGTAATACAGGTTAAAACTTAGGGAGACTGTAGAGACTTTGCTACTCAAGCATCTCATCTCCATTCATTAGTAATACAAGCTTCTTTTTCTATTATATGTTCAATATTCCATTTTCTCTTATATTCTAAGCTTGCACTTGAACAGTTTGTTCATGTTTTCTTTTGTGTCTGGGGCTAGATAATTGTCATCTTAACTCTGCTTTGATAAATCATATTTGCAAGCTTCTTTGCTGCCTGTAGCTAGCCATTCATATGTGGTCATATATGCATCTGTCGGTATGGTCATTATTCTCCATCCATTAATTGAAACTACAAACTGTTGAGCATTAGTGGTATAAAGCCTTGTAAGCTAAGGGTGTTCATGCATGTATTGAGTAAAAACATAGTTGAAATGATTATCTGGCTTGATCCAAACCATCATTCATTCCAATAGTTTTGAGAACAATATTGATGATTATATGTTACTAGGCATCTCCAATCTGCACCTAGGAGAGTTTCCTGGAGTGATAACAGGGCCCTAAAGGTTTGGATCTCAACAAGTTGAGAAAAGACGTACAATCTTGGCAAGAACTATGTTCAACAGAATATCTGACTCATGCTCCCTTAAGTTCTTTAAATTATATGGGTGGTGTAGCTAACGAAATCAATGCACTAAATTATGTCTCTCCCCGAAGTTGGTTATCCACCTCTCATTTCTTTCTAGGAGTTTTCTTTTTCATAGGTCATTTACGACATGCGTGGAGGGATTGTGCAGCTACAACAAGATTTGAGAAAGGGATTGATCATGATTTTGAACCTATCCTTTCCATGACTCCTCTTAACTGAAACAATAGATCAAACAAGATGGAAGAGAAAGCAATTCAATTTCATTACATTTATCTCCCATCTCGGCGAGATGGGAGTATTTTCAAATACTCTGTTTCCAACTAGATCCCTATAGCTCGGCTATATATAGCTAATCTATTCTCTCTTTTTTTTTATATCAGACTAGACTAATAAATGTGATTGTTGAAAAACAAAAGGAGAGAGAGGGATTCGAACCCTCGATAGTTTTTTTTACTATAGCCGTTTTCAAGACCGAAGCCATTAAGCACTCAGCCATCTCTCCCGGGGACAACTTCTATTCTACCCCTTCGGATAATCCCTAACTATGAGCATAAAGTTGGGTCGATACCAACTATACCTATGACATATTTTGATTTATCATCATCATCATCTGGAATGGAAAAAAAGAAACAAATTTCCCTTTCCTCTCACACTCAAATATCAAATTAAAGAAGTTTGAAAAGTTTGATCAATTTATGGTCAAATCCTTTCCATAGTGCATTTGATCAGAATTGAAAATTGGGGATCGGATGGTATAGTCTATTCAATCTATTGGGAGCTTGTAAGATCACAACCATGACTATTTCTTTCCAAATGGTTGTGTTTTCATTAATTTCTATTTCATTTTTACTAGTGATTGGTGTACCTATTTCACTTGCCTCTCTAGATGGTTGGTCAAGTAGAAAAGATGTTGTATTTTCAGGTGTATCATGATGGATCATATCAATCCTTTTTTTAGGTATCCTTAATTCTTTCATATCTTAGATCTATTCTAGATGTTTTAGGTGCAATGTCCCTCCCCCACTCTCGAAGGGTTTTATAGCTCTTTTGAAGGGTATTTTACTTCAAGCCCAAGGAGGAGGGGTTTTCTGTATCTGTAATTGAATGAATAATTGGACCATTCAAAAATGGTATATACTTATGAATGGTATTGAACATATATTTATTTTCCTTACCATTAAATATATATATAGATATATATATATTATATATATATAGATATATATATATATATATATTATATATTATATATATATATATATATATATATATATATATATATTCTATATATATATTATTATATATCTATATATATATATATATATATATATATATATTATTATATATATATTATATATATATATATATATATATTTCATAGCGAATAAAATGTGGGTATGGTTTGAATGGTCAAATTTCTCTTTGCCAAGGAGAAGATGCGGGGTTCGATCCCCGCTACCCACCCGTCACATGGAATATGAAAAAGAATAGTTCATGCATTGATCATTTCTTTTCCTTGCTTATCATTCAATTATAAAATTATATGTGAGAGAGCAATCATTTCCAGACCAAAATACTTTGTATGTTCTAGTCTAGAGGAGACAGGATTTGAACCTTTTACCTCAAGGTTATGAGCCTTTTGAGCTACCAGACTACTCTACTCTGCAACATTGATTTATATCATAATCAGAATGGGTACACAAAACAATAATGGGATATAGTATCCCTATCCCTATATGGGGATAGGGGTATTATATCTCATTATCACAAGAAACTTAAATTACTTTTTTTCTTTTCATACTAGCTTGATTTTGTTATCCACGGAACTAAACATGCATGGGCCATCTCATGGAGAATGTGTCAGAACAATCCAAAGTCTGGGTAGTTGGACCTAGGTCTTCCAGTCAAAGAACAACGTCGATGGAGACATTTAGTTGCACTATTATGTGTTGAAGATTGCAATTTTCGACGAATTTCCCTTTTGTCATCCAATGGTGACACTTTTTTGTTTTCCTCCAAATATTGACAAATTAAATGATATTTTTGTTCCAGTGCTTGTCTCTTCTTCTCTCTCAAAATGAGACTCTTTCTCTCCGTAATAGTTCAATTGGTACTGTTACCTACCAAGAATCAAAATATATATCAGACTTTAGATGGAGTAATATTATCTTGATTACCTTTTCTTCGTGGGGTGTTGTCGTTGATACAATGACAATACCCATTAACTGATGAAATTGATGAAGAATAATTAACCAAATTTACCCGATGTAGAGGCAATTAAAAAAGATGCCATAAGTGGATATATAACCTATGGAAAAGTGAGATAATCCAACTAATCGTGCTTGAACAATGGAAAGGGCTAATGGCTTGTCTCTCCATCGAACTAAATTAGCTAAAAGTGTGCATTCATGGGCCATGGAAGAGTTTCTATCAATTCTTGCCAATATCAATGCCATGAAATAAGAACATAAATCTAGTAGCCCAAACAAGATTCCTGAATAATAACATCCATGCCCAAATAGATAAATTGTTCACACCAAAAGGATTGTATCCATTAATAAGTTGTGAAGAATTTAACCATAGATAATCTCTTGACCATCCCCTTAAATAAGTGGAAGACTCATTAAATTGTGCTACATTACCCTGCCATAATGTTATATGATTCCAATGACAATAGAAAGTAACCCATCCAATAGTATTCAACATCCAGAAAATTGCTAAATAAAAAGCATCCCAGGCCAGGATATTGTAAGTACCACCCCCTCCCGGATTATCACAAGGAAAACTATAACCAAAATCTTTTTTATTTGGCATTAACCTGGAACCCCGTGCATCCAAAGAACCTTTAACAAGGATAAATTTAGTTGTATGAAAACCTAGAGCAATAGCACGATGAACCAAAATGTCTCCAGGACCAATTGTTGAGAACAATGAATTATTATTATCGTTAATAAAATTTAACTAACCGGGTAACCATATCATTTTACCTGCATCGAATGCTAGACCACTTGTTGAAGATAGGAGTATATTGAAACCATATAACATCTTACCATGAGAAGATTGTATCCACTGAGAAAATATGGGTTCGATCAAGATTTGTTTTTATGGAGTACCCAAAGAAAGCATAACATCATTATAAACATAAAGTCCCAAGGTATGGAAACCTAGTAATAAACTAACCCAACTAAGATGAGATACTATAGCTTCTTTCCACTCCAACATTCTCGCCAATACATTATCCTTATTATGTTCTAGATTATAATCCCTAATGAGGAATATAGCTCCATGGGTAAAGGCTCCTGTCATAATGAACCCAGTAATGTATTGATGATGAGTATATAATGCAACTTGGGTGGTGATGTCTTATGCTAGGAATGCATAAGCAGGTAAAGAATACATATGTTGAGCTACCAAGGAAGATATAACCCCTAAAGAAGTTAAAGAAATACTCAATTGAAAATGAAGAGAATTATTGCTTCTATTATAAAGACCCTTATGCCTGCATCCTAATAAGCCTCCTGAAGGAACATGTGCCTCCAATATATATTCCATATTGTGACCAATCCAAAAGTTGGTTCTATACATATGACCAACAATTGAGAAAACAAACACAATAGCTAAATGATGATGAGACATATTAGTCAGCCATAAAATTTGAGTTTGTGTATGGAATCCTCCGAGAAGAGTTAAAATAATAGTTCTCACCCCTTGGGAGGTACCCAATAAGTGACTACTAGAATGAACATTTTGAGCATAAGGATTCCAATGACCTGTGAAAAGTAGTTCTAAACATTGAGGATCTAATAATACATCCAAAAAAGTTATCCCATCTGACATGCACTCCCCTTGATTCAGGAATATTGATATGAACTAAATGCCTTGTCCAAGCTAGAGAACTGACTCCAAAGAGTCCTGAAAAATGATGATTGAGACAGGATTCGACATTTTCGAACCATGAAACACTTGGTCTCCATTTAGGTTGTAGATGTAACCTACCCACTATTAAAAATATGAGAAAAAGAAATAACAATAGAAGAGCTCCAACACAAATATATTCGTTAGTGTGTAAGCCAATTGTATACCACCACTGATAAACACCGGAATAAGCAATATTGACTGGACCGGGAGCACCTCCTTGGGTAAAGGATTCTATAGATTATTGACCAAAATGAGTATCCCAAACTGCATGAGAAATGGGTCTTACATGTAAGGGATCGCATACCCATGCTTCAAAATTGCCTTACCAAGCCACATGGAAAAATTACCAGAGGTCCAGAAAAACGATTATTGCTAACCGACCAAAGTGGGAAGCAAAATTTTTATGATAAAGGTGTTCTTTGGTAATATCATCATGACTCTCAAAGTCATGTGTGGTTGCAATACTGAACAAAATACGATGAGTAGTTGGGTCCTGGGCCAAGCCTTGGCTGAAATTTGGAAATCTTGATGCCATAATTCTTTTCATATCCTCCTAGCCATTATCATACTGCAATAATTCTTGCCAGGAAGAACACCCATGTTGTGACGATTCTACCCAGAAGGTAATGAGCAACTCCTACAACATGTCCCTATAAAATGTTCAAGGCTCTGGGCTAGATAGCAGGAGAAAGCTTCAATTTGTTATGGTCCCAAACAATAGATTCAATGTGTTCTTTCCAATACCCATGATTGTTGAATAAGAACATTAAACTGAAGGCCCAAAAAAATGAGCACCTAAAAATAAAAGAACATATGTAGATAATGAAGAACCATAAGATTAGATCAATTGAGAGGCTTTTTCATATAAATTCATGGATCCACCCATTAATCATAATGGAATTTTCTGTAAAGTTTCCTCCCGTAATATGGGTTACCACTTCCTGATCATTTATACTACCCCAAACATCAGACTACATTTTCCAGTTGAAATGGAATATTACTACCAAAATTGCATTGTACATCCAGAATAAACCAAGGAAGACATCATCCCAGGAAGATACTTCACATGTTCCTCCTCTCCCAGGTTCATGACAAGGAAAGAGAAAACCAAAATTCACTTTTTCAGGTATTAAATGGGAGCTATGCGAAAATAGAACACCTTTAAGTAGGATTAAAACTATCACATGGATAGTAAATGCATGAATGTGATGTACCAAAAAATCTGCGGTTCCTAATGGAACTGGTAACAAAGCCACTTTGGAACCTACTCTCACCAAATCACCACCTTCCCATGTTAAGTTGGTACTCGTTGTTGCACCACGAGTTGTTGAACCAAGTGCTGAAGCATGAGTGTTTTGTATCCATTGGGAAAATGTATGTTGTAATTATATAGCAGTATCTGAGAACATATCTTGAGGACGTCCTAGAGAGCTCATAGTATCATTATGAATATACATACCAAAACAATGGAATCCTAAGAATATACATACCTAGTTGAGGTGTGATACAATTGCGTCACGATGTCTAAGAACGTGATCTAATAAATTGTTTTATTGAGTAGTTGGGTCATAGCCTCTTACCATAAAAATCGTTGCATGTGTAGCAGTGCCAACAATGATAAACCCACCAATCCACATATGATATGTGAACAGAGAGAGTTGGGTACCATAGTCAATAGCTTGGTATGGATAGGAAGGCATCAAATACATGTGGTGAGCTACAACAATAGTTAAAGATCCTAACATAGCTAGGTTAATAGCTAATTGAGCTTGTCATGAGGTAGTTAAGATCTCGTAAAGACCTTTATGGCCCTCCCCTATAAATGGACCTTTATTAACTTCTAAAAGGTCTTGGAGGTTATGGAAAATGCACCAATTCGTCTTATACATATGACCAATTATCAGGAAAAGAACTGAAATAGCCAAATGATGATGTGTAGTATCAGTCAACCACAAACCCCTCGTTACTGGATTTAATCCTCCAGGAAAATTCAAAAAGTCTGAATATTCTGACCAATTCAGGGTGAAAAATGGGGTCGATCCCTGAACAAAACTAGGATAAAGTTGAGCCAAAAGATCGTGATTCATAATAAATTCATGAGGAAGTGGTATCTCTTTAGGATCCACTCCAACTTCTAGAAGTTGGTTCATGGGTAGAGAGACGTGTATTGGGTGTCCTGCCCAAGATAGAGATCCAAGTCCTAGTAACCCTGCTAAATGATGGTTCAGCATGGATTTTACATCCTGGAACCAAGCCAATTTTGGGGAAGCTTTGTGATAATGGAACCAACCAGCAAAAAGCATTAACTTTGCAAAGATCAATGCACCAATTGTAGTGCAATAAAGTTGTAATTCACTGGTTATTCTAGATGCTCACCAAATCTAGAAGAACCCAGAGGTTATTTGTATCCCTTGAAAACATCCATCCACATTCAATATTTATTGGCTTACTATTGGCCAAACTACTTGGGCACTGTGTTTGATGTGAGTGGGATCAGCCATCCATGCTTCATAATTAGAGAAACGAGCATCGTGAAAGTGCATGCCACTTAGCTAAATAAAGATTATGGCTATTTGACCAAAATGATCGCTAAAGAATTTGCGAGAACTCTCTTCCAAATCATTAGTATGGATATCAAAATCATAAGCATCAACATGTAACTTCTAGATCCAAGTGGTATTATCAGGGCCTTCAGCTAGTGCCTTTGAGAAATGCCCAGGTTTGGCTCATTTTTCAAAAGAGGTTTTTACGTGATCTCTCTCCACTACAATCTTTACTTCTGGTTCTGGTGAATGAATGATCTTTGAATTCTCTATTTTTTGGACGGGACATAAATAAGAAGAAACCTTCCAATAGCAATTAGTGAACTTTCGAGAGATATATCTCAACTTGTTTCTCCCCTTATTTTCTAGTTTATGACTGGAGCAACTATGATATGGGAGTTGATTTGAGGTAGCTGTTCAATTTTATTATGACATATCTTCCAGGTTCTCAATGGATTGCGGGTTGTGACCATGCAGAAAAGTATTTCAAGTGTAATGGAAAAAAAAATGGTGATTATTACACATTTCTAGATGGATATATTATATATATATATATAGGGATCTCTCTCTCTCCTCCCCCCCCCCCCCCCCCCCCCCACCCCCCCCCTCCCTCTCTCCCCCCCCCCCCCCCCCCCCCCCCCCCACCTCCCCCCCCCCCCCCCCCCCCCTCCCCTAGTGAACCTCCCCCCCCCCCCCCCCCCCCCCCCCCCCCACCCTCTCTCATTTTCCCCCTTTTCCCCCACTCCCATACCCCCCCCCCCCCCCCCCCCCCCCCCCCCATTAACGAAAATAGGATTTGAGGATAGTAGTGACCCCCCAATTTTATTAAATATCTTCAGGTTCTCAATGGATTGCTAGTTGTAACCATAAGAAAAAAATTTTCAGATCTTTCTCAACTGTTTCTCCCCTTATTTCTAGTTATGACTGGATTTGGGATTTGAGGTAGTGTTCATTTTTTATGATAATATCTTCCAGGTTCTAAATGGATTAGGGTTGGGACTATGCAAAATGTTTTCAGTGTATGGAAAAATATAATGGTGATTATTCACATTTCTAGATGGTCTCTCTCTCTATACTATGGATCTGGTTCTCTCTCTCTACCTACCCCCCCTCTCTCTCTCTCCCTCCCCCCCTCCCTCTCTCTCTCCCCACCCCCCCCCCCTCTCTCCCCTCTCTCCTCTCTCTCTCTCTCTCTCTCCCTCTCTCTCTCTCTCTGTATATATATCTATATCTATATATAAATATATATATATATATATATATATATAGATAGATATGTCCCATATCAAAGTCCATCCATTATAAATCGTTATTCATGGATCATTAATGAAAAACATCTTCGAATGGATTTTACCCCTATTAAGAAGATCCACCAACAATTTAGAATCAGAAAAGGTATTCTTTTTATATTGTAAATATATTCCTATAAGATGTTGATGAAATAGAATCTAATCTTTTGGAATATTTTGGAATAATCCCATTGATTTCGAGTCAGATATTCAACAATGAAAATGATTTCCCAATAATAGAAGCTCTCATTCTCCAAAGAATCCTGTAATATTTAACCAATTTTGTGTTTATATGTAATTGCTTGGAGCAAGTGCTATAGCTTGTTTCAAATACTTAGTAGCTTGATCAAACCAAGCCTCAGCAATTTTAGGATCTCCCTGTCAAATGGCCTATTCTCCTCAGTCGGGATAGATCAACTTGGAAAAGTTTTCTTCCCTCACAACCATACTTGAGATTTTTCTACCGCATATCGCTCAATCCACTATTCTTTAGTCCTCTACACAAATTTCCAAAGAATTGGAAACGATTCATTGCGAGTTCATATTAACCAAAGGACCAAAAAAATTCAATGACATGAGTTTCTGATTTCACTTCCAATCAATTCAATGATCAAGTTCTATCTTTTCTCCTACCCTAAAAAAGATGAAGTATAGAAAGATATATACTTTAGATTGATTATCCAAATCAAAGTATTTTTTCAAGGTAACTATCTTAATTCCGTATAGAATTTTTGGAGAGTCCTATATGGCTAGAGTACTCCGCATCTTTAGGATCTGATGCTACACCGTTGTTCAATATCTTAGTAGATCAACTCTATTACATAAGTTGATTCCTAATTCTTGTCAATGAGCAGATTTGATCGTATCATCCTGAACCTTCTTTCAATAATTAATCTTTATGGTGCTTGAATCATCAATTGAATTTTTTTATCCATGGAATATTTAGGGTCTATCTATTCATATTTGGGATCCTATGAGAGATGCTCTTTTTCATTTTAGCTGATAAAAGCTATTACTTAGGACAGTCTTAGAAAGCCTTTTCTTTTGTCCTTACTCATAGTAGTTATTAACTAAGTTATTCTATGGTACACATAGTCGCACGTAATGACAGATCAAGGTCATATTATTAAGAGGTTGTAGTAAGGATGGGTTCTATTCTAATGCTTGGAAATAATATTCCAAAGCCTTCGTATGTTCCCGATTACTTGTATGCACAAGACCTATATTATATAGTATATAACTTCGATCATAAGGGTCAGTTTCCAGTTTCATAGCTTCATAATAATTTTGTAAAGCTTCTACATATTCCCCTTTTGATTGAGCTGACATCCATTATGATCATTCATTCCATTGAAATGATATTTGCATCAAAACCATACATGAGATTCCCACCTCATATGAATCCTCCTTTCTTTATAGTAGGTAATCTGGGGAGTAATCCGTGGAATTGAAAAATAAAAGATTCTAACCCAATATTATGAATTAATAGGGGCTTGTGTATTTCCAATGAAACTCTAGCCATCCTTCTTTCAAAGATTATTTTCCAAATACCAAGGATCTTAGTACTTGGAATGGAACCTCTAACAATTTCTTTGTTCTTAATGCCCTGTATTCTCTGGGGATTAATCACTTCAACAATCTCTCATGGTTCCATTATAAGGGTATCCAAATTACAAACGATATGGATGTTTGTTGTCCCAACCATTCTCACTACCCTTTAGAAAGGGGTAATGCATATGGGCTATAACGAAGCTTTTTTGTTGTCGATTTCCATTCCTAGTTCTTTCTCCCCTCATGCATGCCTATCAAATAGGTTCAACTATACAAGCAAGGCCTATTGCGTAATTGTAACCTTTTGCTCGGTACTAAAATCGTCAGGAGATGAAAGCATCTAAAGGTGCATTGACCGGGGATGTAAAATATAAGGAATTGTAATGCTCCTTTTACCATCTATTAATAATACATTATGTGTTTTCTTTCCATAAATGTGTCAATCAGTGCTCATTTAGTATAATACTCCTTTATGTATTATATGGTTTATATCAGAATGGTTTTTGTTATGTATTCATTTTCTATATCCACATGATTTTCCTTGCAGGTATTCATCCATAACAATGAAGACGAGATTGATCTTGGAAGCGTAAGAGTCAACGATGACACCAGTGAACGTTAGCATTAGAGTGAGGTAGTTCATTTATCCTCCTTTGTGTTTTCTAGTATAAACTAGGAAAGTTTTCCATATTTGTCTTTATTTGTTGCTAGATCCTCCCATAGGACTAGAGGGATCATTTCCTTCCACATAAATGATTTCCTACACGGCACTAATACAACACTAGCACCACCCATTGGAATGCAAATAATTGGAGACATATTCTTCCATGGTTATCTTGATATTATGGCACTTCACTAAGAAATCTATAGTTCGTCCCTTTGCAACCATCACTTAACACTCTAGTGTTGTATATATATAAATCAATTCAATTCATTGGCTATCTTACAATGAACAAAAATTATGGGTCCTACCCAAATCAATTAGCAATATTACCTTTTTCTTCTTGATATATCCTTCTATCTTGAGAGTTCAAGGAGTGGTAAGTTTTGCCAATGCATTACAAAATATAGTCACATTCATGTTTTCTTTCTCTAGGGTTGGTTCCTAATGTATATCATCTTCTTTTTTATTTTTCTTGTTCCTTTTCTTCCTCCTCTTCACAACCTCTGTAAAATAATATATTTTCAAAACACTTATGACCTTTAGTGTATTTTCTATCAGAACTATCACAAATCCCTTTTGTTATTTCCCCCCCCCAGTTGTTGTGGTGTCAACCTTATAGGTTGTGGGAGGCTAAGAACACCAACACTTTCATCTTTATATTTGTGAGTAGAAGAATTCCTTGTTTCCATAATTTTTCGTTCATCAATTCTTTCCACCCTAAATGCATTCTCCAATGACTTATTTTCTTAAAGGAAAACATCATGTTGGATGTTATGCTTTAAATTACCCATGAATACATCAATAATATGGTCCTATGGAATAACAATTACCTTGATATTCAATATTTCAAAGTCCTCAATGTGCTCCACCATTGAATCCTTTTCTTTGAGATTTATCATTTGACTAAAGAAGGTATTCTTCTTTGTATCCTCACAATGTGCTACCGATTCCTCTATAAATTTGTCCAAGTGATAATTGATTTACGAGAAAATAGCCATAATTCCACACAAATTGATTAGGTTCTAAATAAAGATGTAATGTGTACCTTTTTTTTGTGGCTGATGATGTAGACCAAAGAATTGCTCCATTTGTAGTATCCATGTTACCAGTTCCTTCCCATTAAACTTCCTCATATGAATCATTAGAGTGTGGTTGGACTTAAACCCAACATTGGAGCCTTTGAAATTATAATTAATATTTATTTTTTCCACATCATGATTTTCATGGATTACCTTGTCACCACTACGAAGCATTTCTTATAAAAACTTTTTTAAACCTTCCTTTAGACATTCCATGCCTACTTTTAAACCATTCTTCAAACCAACCATCTTAGATTCCATTTAATTTTTTCTTTAATCTTTGTGAGAGTGAAATTTGTTTCACTTAGTCTTATAATTTTTATATATCATGTTGTATTTCATCATATTCTTCATGTGTCATACTACAACTTTCTGTTGGCTTGTCGAGTGAATCCATTTTTTTTTGTTTTAAGGCATTTTAGAACCAAATAATGATATCTATCCTTCGATATTCCCTTCTGAATCACTTCAAAATTATTTTTTAAACAAAAGTTATGGAAATAAAAAAAATGCCTTCTTCTTACTTTTAGGAGTTTCATATTGAAACTGTTGCATCTCTATAATTTCGGCTCTCTAAGATCTGAAGTTTCTCTCTGTTTTATCACTTTTAATCTTATTTCCAATGTTATAAGTTAGACCAATATTGGATTCTTCAAGATAAATCTATGCCAAATATATCACGATGACCTGATTATGGACTAGTTTAGTAGGGAGAATTTGTATAGACTGCCACGTGTCATTTTTTTTTCAATATTTGGTCTTGAAAATTATACAAGTGAAACTAGAGTTTGTGCACCTTCAACCACTTTTTACAAAATTCAAATCCACTACACTAGGTGAAAGTTATGACGATTTTCCCCGAAACACATGTTTGAGACTGAATTCTAGATCATCCAAAAACCATAACTTTATTGAACCATATCTATGAGAATATAGAAAACCAAGATCTAAAATTTTTAACAATATTCATCAATATTTTCAGTCAACATGGTTAAATTTTCAGCTTCTGAAACCTCATCACAAAAAGTTATAATGAAAAGCAGAAAAACCCTAGAATCTATAGCTCTCACACCAACTGTTATGTAACCAAATTGCAAAAGAGAAGAAAATATAGATCAATGACTTCAAAATAAACCTCTTCGAGAGGGAAACCTCCTTTTAAATTAAATAAATAAATAATTCTTGGATGATACAAATGGCAAGACCTCCTTGGTATATATATGAGTCGAATGGTTCCCAATATAATCAACGCCTACATAACAATAATAATGTAAGGGCTCAACAATAACATACTGAGCTTCTATTGGGAACACCAATAATAAAAAGGGGGCTACATGGGGCACAATAATAATAATATGGGGCTACACTATTATTATAGGGACCTGAAGAAAACTTCTAACCTCAAAAATATTAGTAGACACCAATTACTTCATGATGGCCTCCATCTTGGGAGGATGTACTTTTAGCTTTCCTCACCTATCACATACCTCAGATACACCAAAGACTATTGTGAGAACTCACATTTCTTGAAATTTTCAAGAAATTGGTGCTTCTTTAATGTCTCTGGCACCTAAGTGAACTATGAGATGTGCTCCTTCCAAGTAGCAATGTATACCAATATATCATACAAATAGACAACAACAAAGAAATCTATAAAAGAGTGTAGTGTATAATTCATTAACCTCATAAACATATCTAGTGCATTGCGTAGGCCAAAATGGAATAAATAATCACTCATACAAACATTTCTTTATTTTAAAGGTGGTCTTCAAGGTATCTTCTTATTTTACTCAAACCTCATGACATCAAGACTTTAAGTCCAACTTGCTGAATTATTTCTATAGTTGCAACTAATCCAATAGATCATCTATTTTGGGCATGGGGTACCTATTCCTAAGCATAATTTTTTTTAACACCATCTAAATATATACACATTTTCTAAGGCCCATCCTTCTTAATAGTTGCATTAATATTTTCTTCACCTCACCTCAATTCATGTACATCCCAATGTTTGGAAATGGGGAGTCCAACAATATCTAGATCTCGTGCTCAACTTATCTCTTGGGTAGTATCCCTTTAGACTCTTAGAACACATCTTTGTATGCTTGTAGCAACTCTTCTAGTTGTTATTTATATCTCTTAGTACACCCCTCCATGGATATCATTTCTTTTACTGACTCTTTTATATACTAACTTTCTCTTAAAAAAAGTAAACATACTTATTTCGTGAATTGATCAATTTCTTGTATTGGTTAGAAATTATGAGAAGAATTTTGGACTTTCCCTTATCAATGTTCATTGTGAATTATTTTCCATTAGGTGGTACTGATTATCATTCCAAACGAAGATTTCATACAAGACGTACATATAAATACTTGCAAATAACACTCCACATACATCAAGGGGAACTACATTTAGGTCTACTTTGTTAATAGTATCATGATTGATAGAAAATCTTATTTTGAATTGTTTTCTTACCTTCAATTTTGAATATTTATTTACCCATCCAAATGGATATGGGCTTGGATGATCACAAAATTCCAATCCAGAAATTTTGACTAGCACTGCTACAATAAGAATTTCATGCCATCCTTATTCAAATTTAGCATCAATCTTGGTATTTTTTAAGCCATATCTTTATATGGGATAATTTGGTCTTTTCATTCTCTTCCTGCTTCTAAAGGCTACTTAGATTCACCACCTTCTGCACTTATTTAGATATCAAGTTCTTTTACATTTCTCATATTCTTTCAACCAGGTTGCTCAAATAAGTGGCCATGATATTCATTTTCTATTATATTTATTTTTGTACTTTAGGTTAAACTCTAGATGAAACTTCCAACACTTATCATCTATATGGTTGTTAGTATTACATTGGATTCAATGATTGATGGGATATTTTCACTCATGTGTTGTGGCGACCATTTTTTTCTCTTTCCACCTTTCCACTTCTTCTTCCCCTCAGATGCACCCTAGTTCTTATTCTTCTTTCATCCACTTGATTTCCCTTTATTTTGGCCTACTTTCTCCAAGTTATTTGCCTACACACAAGCCTCATCCATGATGTAGGATTGAACAACATCACTTTCTTTTGATGACAGTTGTGTAAACCTTTTAGATACTTGAGTAATACCACTAGGTTATTTAGGGAGACACCCAACATTATGGTCATATTTCTAAGTTTTATGGTGTACTCATGTACATTATACCCTAATTCTTGCTAAAGTAGTGCCATCAAGTCCACTAATCCTCTCCACATCCAATAGGTAAAATTATTAGTTTATGAGGGTTGTAAAGTCCTACCACATAGTCACAGGAGGATCTTCTTCTGACCTCAATGTCTCTGTGTTGATTTCTCACCAGTTCAAGATATGACGTACTAACTTCAGTTATGAAAATAAAACCTTATTTTCTTCCTATATGTGATGAGAAATGACGTAAAATACTAACTGTTCCAACCAATCATTTAGCTTTAGAGTTTCAATATCACCTTAATATTGCTTTCTATCGATCTTCACTTCAATTTTGAATAGGTTGTATGAATTGTTCATGACACTGGGTTAATCCTTTTTTGGTTCTTCCTTTGGCTCCTTCTTGCTTTCTTCATGATCTCCTGATCTCACCATTGAATGAACATCTACGTTAAAACTGTCATATTCCCTTAATAAATCAAACTTATTGATCAAGGCCACCATGAGGAGATTCATGTTATGGTTTATTGTTATAGACATTTTTGTGCCCTACAACTCCAAGCATGAAATGTCCATAAACCAAGTGCTCCTAAGTCCCTAAAAGTGTTGTTCTAACCCCTAAAGGAACAAGGTCAACAGATTACAGCTTCTCCCAGAAGTTCTCCACCAAAAACTGCTCAGAATAAGTCAAAACAGGATCATTTCAGCTGCTCCACTGGCTAGGTGCGTTGCATTGCACCTAAATACACTGTGAGGGTGCGTTGCATTTCAAAAGTCCCTTCTGTGGGGTGCGATGGGCGAGAAATGACAAATGGCAGTGTCATTCCGCGAGGTGGAGAGACAATGGAAGTTTCCAGAATCTTCTCCTGTGACACTTGCCTCACTGAATTCGACCAAGGATGAGTAAGAGGCCTTCAGTCTCCAAGTGGAAGCAAGAACTGACAGAGAGAAGACACTAATCAAATCACAAGCTAACTCATCCTCCTTACACATATCTATATATGGATCCCTCATCTCAGAGATCCAGAGGCTGTAATTTTGCATATTGTAAGGAATTGTTGTTGGTTTTTTGAGACAAACATCAGAGTATTGGGTGATCTATGCTTTGTTTGAGGTGAAGAGGGGCTTCTTTGCTGGGAGGTTGATGCTGGGTCAGGAACCACCGGTTGTAACTCCTCCTGGATCTTTTCTTGTTTATCAATAAAAACTGTTTTAGTTTTTCCTCCATGCTTTTGTATCATTGATGCTTGTTACATTTGTATGGTTAACTTAAATCTGATCCTAAGTTGTTTATGAATATAAGATCCATGTCTTTGTATGGTGTTCTTCTTCTGTGATCTTACAGGTACTTTGTGAAGTTGGGCAAGTAAGGGAGCAGGTAGCTGGAGACTGTCAAAGAAGAGAGGGATTAGATCAAAGGATTAGCGCAACACACAGGTTGGTTCTTTCTATTCCTCTCTATATATAGTTCACAAAGGAAATACAAAAGTAGTTTTTCTCTGTTTGTTTCTAAGGAAGCTGTCACACCTTAGTAGGATAGAGCAGTTCTAAATAGACACTTTTCCCTGTAACAAAATGGCGACTCCGCTGGGGAGCTAATTAGTTTGTTTTTGTATCATTCTTTGTTGTTTGTTTCATAAACTTATAAGTAGCATTCGAACTGCATTTGCCATAACAAATGCAAAGTAGACATCTGCTGCTTCAATCCATTCACTGGATCTGTTTATGATTTAAACAGCTGATTCACAAACTATCTGATTTCCCTTGTGATAGCTCTTAGATCCTCCTTAGATCTACCCCTGATTGTTGAATTACTGATTGCTTTTACTCGGCCAAAACCCAAATACTGAACTGCAAACTGTGACCCGGAACCCGGACAGATTCTCGCTTCTGGCCCAGCGCAGGTAATGTTAAGAGATCCTGAATTTCAGCGCACTTCCCGAAAGGGCAACCTGCGCTACATTTCAGATTCTCTGTGTTACAGGTGCACTGATCAGACTAGCCTTGTGCAGTTGTGGTTCTTGTGCTTCATTCTTTCCAGTTTTATCTCTGAATTTTGCTGCCTGTGATCAGTATATGTCTGTTTGAAACCCCTTTTCCTTGTTGTTATTCCGCCTCCTTTGTACAAAAGAACTATAGATGTTTTTGTGTGTTTGTTGAGTCATTTACAGTTCTCCTTAGCAAAAGTAGCGTAATCGTATTGTCGTCCTTTGATTTGAATCTGTTGCAAGTGTCGATTTCGATCATAGGAGAAAGTTTGATTGCTGTAGATGGTCGATTATATTATTACTATTGCCTTTGGTCTGAATTTGTGATTTTCTAGTGTCAAGAACAAGTGTTCATTTCAAAATCGTAAGGTGTCGTAATCATCTCTATTTTTGATTTCGAAAAAGAGCTTGTTTATATTTGTCGCTTGTAAAGAAATTCAGATTTGTACATCAACTTTCTTTTTAGCATCAATACTAAGAAAGTCGAAAACAAATACATGCATGTGTGTTTGCATATAGACAGTCTGTTTGGCTTGATTTAGGAAAGTGCATTTACAGTGTGCTCTTTGCTCTTTGTGAAAAGATTGTGTCTTTCTTTTCCTCTAGTAGCTAGGATTTTCATTGCACAAAAGAGATAAAAGTTTGTTTATCATCTTTAGATTGCATTTTAGGAATTACATCTACATCTCCTGGTGAACCCAAAAGGCAAACTTCATAAGCAAGATCAACTTAAAATAAATTCAATGAATCTAACAACGCTTTGGAACTTAACACACAACATTTAGAGGTCTAGGCTAGAGACGTATTCGGCGTCGTAAAACCTGGTAACTGTTGTCCTCACTGATGGTTGGGTGATTCCTCCACTTTGAGACGATAAGTGCCAGTACAGACTTGTGCTCCCACGTACCGTCGAGTATATTTTGGGAGACCCCTATAGGCTTAAATCCTTTATCCTTAGGAAGCCGTGTCTGCTGCCCTATCGATCGCAATGCACTGAACACAGCATTTGGGAAGATTGACTGCCGTACCGTAAAAATTATTCTGCAGTTTTGCGATTGGTTTGGTACTCCCTCTACCTAGATCTCCAGAGTATTCCCTTTCATTCCTTTTCAGACTCCTTAACGGAAAAGGTCCATCTGAGCACTTGTCACTTCAGGCTCATTAAAAATTGAAGGAGACTAGAGTCATCTTTTGTTTTTTCTCGACTCTTAAAAACTGAAAAAACAAGTTGTGTCAAAGCGTCTAAAATTCATTTAATTCGGAAACATACCTTCCCTTTATTTTAGTTGATCGAGTAATCCACAATCGTGGAAGAAAGTAAATTGAAACCCCGTCGTTCGCGGAGGCTTACGAGTCAACCGTCTTTGTCTCCGGAATCGAAACTAGTACGGACAAAGCGAACTCGTTTAACCGGTTCCAAATCTCTTATCAAAGTTAGAACAAGTGTTCCAACGACATCAGAGACTCCGGTTACTCCAAAAATTTCTGGAATCCCTGCCTCTACAAAAGAAGTTCAACAGCCACAAAAGGACAGTGATATTGATCCTAGTTTGAGAATAAACACTTGTGTTACCGAACCAGTTCCATCTACAACCGGTTCAGAGAGTCTTACTCTTCAAACATTTGTAGCTGCCGATTTCACACCTTCTTCGGCACCAGAAATATTTTACGGACCTGACGGTCTTCCCCTTCCACCTGGTCTGATTGCAATAGAAGAAATTGTAGAAGATCCTCAAACAAGCACTCCAACACACTTTGGAGTCGGGATCACTCTATATCCTTCTTCATCAGAAGTTAGTCTACCACCAACAGAAGCTCCTGTAGAATCGCTAGGTAATATTTTGGATAGACTACAAATGTCTGAACAACCGTCAACATCTAGGACTGTGTCGTCTGACACAGCGACGACAGAACTCCCTGCTATCACTCCGACAATGTTCGCTGGTATACCATCTGTCCCGACTAGCTCTCAGCCGTTAGAAGGAGCCCACTCAGGGGCTATTTCGACAGTATGGTCCGTTCCTGTTTGTTCATCCAGAATAATATCCGGAAACTCTTATGTTGAGTCTCAACAAATTGATCCATTTGGAGTTCAATTTGGGCAGTCCGGTCCCCAAGGGCAAACAATTCCCTTGAGTTCTGGATTACCACCGTATGGGGGGCAGTATACCCTTTCATTATCCCCTCCGGGAGGATACCCATACGGGAGTTCACAACAACATTCAGGTTATACTGGAATTACCTCAAGTGGTTGGGTACCTATACTGCCTCAACAACCAAGAGTTGTGTACTCAATGCAACAATGCGTACCTATGTCGAATATCCCGACTACGCCGGCTATTGTGACGGTGTTGCAAGTTCAAGCGCTGCCTGTTGTATGCCAACCTCAGGTTTCTCAGGTTGTAATGCAACAGCCCCTTGACCCTGTGACTCAACCACAATCGCCAACTGGTGGAGTGACACAGGTTCAGACGGGTACAATTACCCCTCATCTTGGTCAAACTGTTAGTATCGGGCAACAGCACATGGCTTCACAACCATGGCTGGTGCAATACCAACAACCGCAATTCCAACAAGTATACCAAGGTTCTGAGCAGCAAATCTTTGCTAACAGTGGACAGTCGTACATTCAAAACGGTCAAAATCAACCATTTTACAATGGTCATGTCCACCAACCTTACCAAACATACCAGCAGCATATGCATTATGCCGGTATGCAAAGACCAACTGCTCAGGCAATTCCATCTTACCCTGGGTATGCTTCACCTAACCTGAACCAACAGTTACCCTTTGTGGCAACTTTAGAGTTACCTGATTTAAATCGATTAACAAACGATCCAATTGCTTACGCCCCTTGGTGGCCAGCGATTCCGCATAAACTTCCATCAGATATTCCTAAATTTAATGGAAATTCGGGTGAAGATCCATCGAATCACGTGATGACCTTTCATCTATGGTGTTCATCAAACACCTTAAATGATGATTCGATAAGACTTCGCCTCTTTCAGAGGACGTTAACGGGTCCGGCGGCAAAATGGTACATTGAATTGCCTAGAGCTTCGTTCGACAACTTCAGTACCTTAGCCACAACCCTTTTAACCCATTTTCAGTTACCAATAAGGTACAAAATGGGAACAGAACTTCTTACCAACTTCAAACAGACAACGGCCACTCACATATCTGATCATATACATGAGTGGCGACGTCGTCGTAGGATGGTAAAAACGTACGTCCCCGATCAGCTCTTAGCTGAATGGTTTATCAAGTCATTACTGCCTTCCATCACGGAAGATGTGGCAAAGGGAGGAGTCATAATAGAAGAGAAAGTTATCGCTCGTGCGCAATATCAGGACTTGATTTACACTCAATCCGTAGCGCTCTACGACAAAATACTTGACGCCCCTAGAACGGAATTCTCAATTCCTCCTCCTCCTAAATCAAACAATGACTCTCATGTCGGCGATGGCGTGATTGGCACGACAGACACGAAATCGACAAAGGCTACATCCAAAAAGGCACGTAAGATTTCAGGTCAAAATGCAAAAGACGAACTTCTTGCTTCGGAAGTAAATGCCGTATCAACAGACAAAGGCAAAGAAACCAAACAACCAGGGAGCAAGAAAAAAGGCAAAGGGAAGAAGAAGAAACAGGAGGAATCATCACCTGAAAAATCTTCTTCAAACCCTCCTGGGAATACGAAACCAAAAAATCCATGCTTTATATGTGATGAGGATCATTGGACTGCAGATTGTCCACACAGGGCTGAGCTTAAGAAATTCTTCAAGAATTCAAAAACCTCCGCAGTGTTAACTGATCCGTTTCCAAATCCAGGAACAAATCTGGTTGAGAGTGGAAATGCTTCCCCGTCTCAAGTGCTAATGTTGTCGGTTTCAAAACAGCAAAATGAGGCTTTGATATCGACAAGGAACAAGGATTATGGGAATCCACAGCTGTCGAACAACAAGGATAAAGATCAACCAAGTAGTTCAACAACGACTTCGACAGAAGTTGTGCCACCCACCATTCCTGAATTGACGATAAAATCGCCAAAGGGAGTAGTACACAAGTCGACATTTAATCCCCGCGCTAGAGCGGCACAACATTATAACATAGTGGAAGATTTGGCCCAATTGCCATCCACTATGTCGACTCTTGAAGTACTACAAAATTGCCCATCCCAAAGGCAGGCTTTATTATCGGCCATTGGTGGGATTGACCCAAAGGATTCCAATCTTGTATCCTTCGATCATAAAGGATACGATCCTCAATTACCAGCTCAACTAGCTTTCCTTGTTCAAGTGAAAGCCCTCAACAAAACTGTTCATCGAACGATTATTGATGAGGGGGCATCTACATGCATTATGTCGATGAGTTGTTGGAAAACTTTAGGATCTCCAACCTTGTCACGATCTTCGACGACATTAAAAGCATTCGACGGAAGGACATATACCCCATATGGTATCCTAAGTAATTTGAAAGTTGAACTAGGAGGGAAAACGGTAGAAATAGATGTTGAAGTCATCGATGGGAATCTTGATTACAACATCCTACTAGGAAGACCATGGATATATGCCATGGCAGCTGTTGTGTCGACCTATTTTAGAAAGATTGCATTTCCTTTTCAGGGAGGGATTACAATCATCGATCAACAAAACTTCCTCCCCAATGGTTCTCAAATTACTGGAAGCATTCCCATGATCCATGGAAGCCCCCATTCGCTTCAGAATATCGGAGTAGGCCTACTAAAAGATCCTATACTAATGGGAACTTTCGCTCTTCCACCTCCAATCAATCTGGCGGAAGTAGCGTCGATAGGAACCTGCAACATGATATCTTCTAGAAAGATCTCAAAAAATGATATTGACATGGATCATGCAGTGGTTTTGCCCCCAAGCCCAACGGAAATATTATAGCAATCAATGTTCCTAGCATGGGAGGCAAACCCAAATCAACGCTCATCAAGCATTTGGATAGATAGGTCTAGAGAATATGGTACTCCTTACGATCCTTGGTCGCGAGTGCATGTCACCGACGAAGGAATTGTCCAATCAATGGTAATTGAAGGAGCACCATGGAATGATTCCCACCATCGTTCTCTTCTTCCGGATTGTGGAGAAGATACTGAAAATGACCTTTATCATCCTTCAGTCTTTGATTTTCTGTCAAATACTGTAAATACGGTGGATTCCGATCGAAACTTGTCCAACATTGAAGAGACTATAGCCATAAATATCTCGACCAAAATAGATGTTGTAGAGAATATTTTGTTGGCAAATGTTGTTCTCCTTCAGAACTGGAAATATATAACGCTCTTTTTCGCAAATTCAGAGATGTCTTTGCTTGGTCATACAGTGAAATGCCAGGCATTGACTCGAGTATAGTTGAACACGAAATTAAGATGTATCCAGATGTCAAACCAGTACGACAACAGCTAAGACAGGTGCACCCCAAGGAAGCCGCTGCCATTAAGGCAGAAGTTGAAAAACTTCTCCATGCTGGTTTCATCTACCCAGTTCCTCTAACCGATTGGGTATTGAATATTGTCCCTGTTATGAAAAAACAAGGGACAATTAGAGTGTGCGTCGATTATAGGGATGTAAATCAAGCTTGTCCAAAAGACAACTACCATACACCCTTCATTGACCAGATAATTGATGAATGCGCCAGATGCGAAATCTTTTCATTCATGGATGGATTCTCTGGGTATAATCAAATAAATATCCGCCCACAGGACCAGTCAAAGACTGCATTTATTTGTCCGTGGGGCACATCCACATATCGAAAATTACCCTTTGGTTTAAAGAACGCAGGGGCGACGTTTCAAAGGGCAATGGATTATGCCTTCCATGACATCAAAAACATCGTTCAACCCTACCTCGACGACCTTCCAGCTCATTCGCGAAAGCGGACTGATCATCTGCAGCATTTAAGAGCGATATTTCTACGTTGCCGACACTACAAGATACGACTCAATCCGCACAAATGTGTATTTTGCGTCAGTTCTGGTTGTTTACTTGGCTTTGTAGTCTCCAAAGACAGGATTCGTCTCGACCCATGTAAGGTCCAGGCAATCATAAATTTGCCTCCACCTTCGAATTTGCTTTAGATTCAGAAACTCCAAGGGAAAGCAAACTTTCTGAGGAGGTTCATTCCAAATTACGCCGAACTTGCTAAAGGTTACACACGTCTTTTGAAAAAGGAAGTACCCTTTGTTTGGGATCAGGTTGCGCAAGCTTCCTTTGATGCTTTAAAAGAATCCCTAATGAAAGCATCATTAATGTACGCTCCTGATTATCAAAAAGACTTTAACCTGTATCTGGCTGCAGCAGATACAACCATCGCAATGGTTTTAGTTCAAGAAGTCGATGGAATTGAGCATCCTATATATTATTTAAGTAAAAACTTAAATGATACAGAAAGCAAATATTCTTACGTTGAAAAGCTAGCGCTTGCAGCTGTTCAAGCGATACAGAGATTTCGACACTATATCCTCTTTCGGAAAACTACCATTCTGTCAGATTGCAACCCCATGACTTATATATTGTCGCAACAGTTGCTGGGGGGCAAATACTCAAAATGGATAGCAATCCTACAAGAGTTTGATCTGGAATTTGTAAAATCCAAATCAAAGAAAGCTCTAGTTTTCGCAGAATTATTGTGCGATCTCCCATCGTCGTCCAACGATGACACATCCGAAGAAACAATCGTGGACGAAAATTTATTTCTGATATCTACAAGCAATGAGTGGTATGAGGATATAATCATTTATCTCCAAACCCAAAAATATAGGCCAAACAACTCCCACTCTGAACAAAAACGTATTCGATACCAAGCAAAAGACTACATGATCGTCGGTGATACACTTTACTGTCGTGGTATCGATACAGTTCTGAGAAGGTGCCTCACCCATGAGGAGCCCGGAAAAATCCTGAATGATTGTCATTCAGGCGCGTGTGGGGGGCATCAATATGGATATGCTATAGCACAAAAAAATTTACGAGCAGGATACTTCTGGCCAACAATGTTCAAAGATTGCACAACCGCAGTCAGAAGTTTCCATGCTTGTCAAATTTTTGATAGCAAAACCAGAAGACCACCCGCACCTCTGCAGCCAATAGTTGCTGTTGGGCCATTCGCCAAATGGGGCATCGATTTCATGACATGTAACCCCACCTCGACTGGGGGGCGTGGGTATATCATAGTCGCAGTTGACTATTTTACCAAATGGGCCGAGGCGATGCCTACATTAGATAATACTGGTGAAACAGCTACCCTCTTCTTTTTCAATCATGTAGTCGCCAGATTCGGCGTACCACAGGCTATAGTCACAGATCATGGATCGCATTTTCGCAATCACATGATGGTCAAATTAGCTACCAAACTAGGGTTGTCTCAAGACAGCTCTACTCCATATTATCCGCAAGCCAACGGACAAGTTGAAGCAATCAACAAGGTCCTGAAACGCATGCTGCAAAGGATGATCGGAGTTCACAAAAGAAGATGGCACCTAATCCTGTACTCAGCTTTGTGGGCTTACCGAACATCGGTAAGGAATGCAACCGGGTTCACACCCTTCCAACTGGTATATGGCCTGGAAGCAGTCTTACCAATCCAGTGTGAAATCTCGTCTCTCAAACTCGCAATTGATCTCCTCCCCGGAACTTCAGAAGAAGAGGCTTGTTTCTTGGAATTAATCCAATTGGATGAAACCCATCGTGACGCCGCGTTGGCTAACGAAGCCCATAAGAAACGAGTCAAGGCGCAGTTCGACAAAAATTTCAAACCCCGTGTCTTCTCAGAAGGCGACTTGGTCTTGCTTTACGACCAAGAATCTGATAAATTGGGAGCAGGTAAATTTAATTCTTTATGGATGGGCCCCTATATTGTTAAACGAGTGTTAGCAAAAGGAGCCTACGAGTTAATGGATTATGACGGAATTCCACTGGCGCAACCTCATAATGGGTTGTACCTCAAGCGTTACTATGCGTAATGGTAACCAGTATGCTTTTGTTGTGTTTTTGTTTTCGCTAAAGTGTTTGTTTTGGTCAAGTAATCCACTTTTTACATTTATTGCAGATGTCAAACCTATTGGAGTCATGTGTTGGATATGCCGACGGAGCAAGTCGTAGTTCTCGGAACCTGTCCTCAGCAGCCTGGGCCATTTTTTATCCAAGCGGCGAGTTAGTAAGTTTCAGAGGTGTATGTATTGGTCGATCAACGAATAACATCGCTGAGTATAGCGCGTTGATAGAACTTCTCTCTGATGCCATCACTCATGGTATATGCCGACTAATTTTCAGGCTAGACTCACAACTCGTAATACTACAACTCAATGGTATATATTCCGTCCGAAACCCAGCTATTTATCGCATGTTCCTAAGGGTTAAGATTTTGGAAAGACAATTTGATCTTATTCAATATCAACATACTTCCAGAAACTTAAACACATTAACTGACTCATTATCAAACTATGTGTTAGATAGACATTTGCAACATTTATAAAAAGAAACACATCATCAATGTTTTGCATGTGGATCATGTAGCTCAACCAAAATAAAACTCCGAAAATCAAAAATATATATAACTGTTTATGGTTTACACATAATGTTCTGTAACCAAGACAAAATCGGTCAAACGACCCAAAAACTCAAAATGCTAGGGGGCACCCTAGTCTAATGATGCGCGTGATAGCAAGTCACAGCCTGTGCAATCATGCACAAGAGACGAGTCCATCGTCTGGGCACACCAGTAGTATGTCGTTGTAACTGCAAAGGTAGCTCGTCGGTCCTCACATCTGGAACACCGAGAGTGAGGCCCTCAACCTTCTCCTGCAATGCTGTGAGAGTCTCGGCCACATCGAGGTCACAAAGAATAGCCCTTTCGACGGCCTCTCCTGCTGGGGCAGCAGCTGGTACTCTCAGGCGAACTACTGGATGAACGGGACCAACATCTGCATGTACACATGAGTTTGATTAAAGTCTTGATAGAGTAAAGCACAAGGACATTATAAGCAAAAACGATAAACAGGAATATGGTCAGACATTTTACCAATGGCGCCCCACTGTTCGCCATCCGGCAGTACCAAATTTGGATCACCTCGGAAGTCCATGCCAGCGTATGGATACTCAGAATAAACCATCTCCTGACGATCGAACCACCTGAAGAAGGTATCAGAAAATGAAATCTGAGACTGGCCAGCATGCCTAGACATATGGTCAACCCATCTCTGCATACGTGGTTCAGTAGGAGAAGGTAAATCGAGTGCAATGTACTGCGGCTGCATCAGTGGTATCTTCTCCAAGGCAAAGGCGGTCAAAATAGAAACATACCCAAAGTTCTTCAACCTTCCGCTCTTTATCTTGGTCAATTGTTCTTTCATCACGAGAAGTACTACGTCGCACCATTTGAACACCTTCGGTTGGAGGCATTCCAAGGCATGCTGCATATAAGATCGGTTGGCTACATGAAGAGCCACACCACCGGCCATCCTACCAAAAGTAAACAGAATAGTCCTGAGGGACCTGTCAGTGACATCACGGATGATGATCTTGCCGTCTTTACATGGCTGAGATCCTTCTCTACAGTACCGGCGGACATAATCTCTCACAGAATCGCCTCCTCGAGCCGAACCTGACAAAGAGATAGGGGCACCCCGCCTCGACAGGCCAGTCAAGAAATAGATGTCTACTACAGTCAAGGGGATAGATTTACCCTTGATCTAGAAAACCTGATTGGTAGGATCCCAAGCATCGAGCAAATACTGCAGTAAGTTGATCTGATGTCTCATGCTAGAAATGCGGAAGAACTTCAGCAAGCCACAGTTCCGCAGCGCACTTACTGTAACTGGATCATGTAGGGCAAGCATGTCCTCTTCTTCATGCTCATGTTCTCGCCATGTAATGGTCATCTTACTCCAAATATCTGTGAAAAACAAACAAGAGAGGAGTTAGGTCCTGATTTTGGTGAGAAACAGGCAAAAAATTCCATCAAAAATTGTGCATCAAATTCCCTTTTTGTGCCCAACGCACCTGCAACAGTGTTCTAGGTGCGTTGAATGTCAGATTGCCTTTAGACAGGCCAACATTCAACGCAGTTTTTGATACACTGAGGGTGCGCTGATGGCAGAACGAGTTCTTCAAACCCCAAGAACTCAGAAAAGCTAGGAATCAAGCTCAAAATGTAAAATGGAAACCATGAAATGAAAGAGCTCAGGTTTAGCTCCTACCTGGTCTAGACGGCGTTGAGAATCGTCAACAGAATCTTCTGAAATCAGCTGATGAAAATCGAGGGGGGAAAGCACCTCCAAAGCTCCAACAAACCAAGTTCAAATGAAATGGTAAAATGAGAGTTGAAAATACAGTACGATCTTTGAAAGGACAAAGCTATTTATGGTAAAATCAAAACAAGACCATCTAATCGAGCAGTTTTAGCACATAGTTCAAGCTCGTTAAAAAACAAGTATAAGACATGAGAAAATGTTTCCACCCGCGTTTAAGCTCGTTAAAAAATGAACTATTCCCCGGTAAATAACTACCGTGAATGTAGTACCTCAGCCATTAAAGCCTTGGTCGTGTTTGCACTGTCACCTCCACTTTTTCATTCGCCGATCATTCACCTACATTTGATTGTTTACCCATTTTGAGGAACAGCTGCGAAGAGTGATTTCACTAGCCATCCTTGTGACACTGCCGTGATTGGAAAATTCCAAACCTTACCTGGAATCAGCTGCTACCCGTTTTATCACTCGTTCCTCAAAAGACGAGTCTCCTTTAAGCTCTTTTCAACTGACTCGTAAAATATGAAAAGATTGTCGAGTCCTTGGCCTTCCAGCTCGTTAAAGGGACAGGAAGTGTTATCCCTCATCTAGATTTTAATCTTTTTGGACCTGAGGGATTATTACACAAAAAGATCGAGCGCTTGTTTTGTTCGGCTCGTTAAAACTATCGAAAATTCATCCCTTCTGTATTGTTTTATACTTTTTCGGACTTCAGGGATTAGATGACGAAAAAGGAATTTTTGAGTTACCTTTACGTTCCTTTTCATACTCTCTAAAATTGAAAAGGACCGAGTTATCTTTGTCGTTAAACTCGTTAAAAAGATTAATAGTGACAAACTTGTCTTTAGATGAGAACGAGTTTCACTATCGGTAGGCTCGTTAAAACATAGCGATGGGTTTGCTCGAAGGGAAAATTATAGAACAAGCATATGTTATCCTCCTCAAGCTTGAAAAAAATAAAGAGGTACTGGTCAGCAATGACTGGGGAAAATTGGGAAGAAAACTCAAAGAATCTTTATTGGTAGCAAGTCGCTCTTGAACATGACACTTCCACTCCGTGTCCGAGTCGGGTTGGGTTGTTTCATTCACCGGTCACATCGCCATGGTCACGTCATACCATCCACATTTGGGGTTAATGCTACCGATCCACCACATCGGTGTCGCCGATATGTTCAAGAGAAGTCATCCAGAGAAGTCACCTGTGTCCCACCCACTACCATACATTATACTCCATTCTTTCATGACTGCCACCCTGAACATTATATCATCAGATCGTTTTCACCTCCATCAAAACCATTTGCTCCGTTCCGTGTCATTGATGTGGGATTCATTAAGGCCCTCCTGTGACGGATCACTTCTTGTCAACATCAACTCATTATCCAAGAAGTTGATCTAGGAACAACCCATTCAGTACTTTGAAGCTTGCATGCCTCAATGGCAAGTTTCTCACTTCCGGCGACAGGTTTACATCAATGACCTTCGACCGAAAGAATTTGCATGGTGTTCGACGCCAAGTCCTTTATTCACACCACGTGGATTGTACTGCAGTACCTTGAGGATCATTATCATTATCGGTGATTCCTCTCGCGCTTGTTAACAGTTTACATCATTGACTGGTAATCAAGCGATGTCTTTCCATGTTTGACTTCAAAACATTTCTCACATGGACCGACTTGTACTTCGAGTAAAGATCGGACGAGATTGAAGACCCCGGATCTAGTTTCATCCATCCGGGCTGTGATATATATTCAGGGAAATAAATACATCAAATGTACAGCATTGCGGCACAGATAATCATCCTACCAAAAGGATGATGGCTCTATCAGAATCATCAGTCTACCCTCAAACGATTGTCTGTCCTATGTACATGAAAATGAATTTATAAATGTGAGCATGGGAATGCCCACCTCAGCTAGATCATGAAAACAGTATGAAGATAATGTATTGTATTGTATCTTATTACAGGTCTCCTCCCAGCATTGAAAGAACTTCGGATCCTCATAGTAAAGCATTTCACCCGACACCAAAAGGTTAACGGCCTCATACTTTAGGGGGCAACTGTTATAGACATTCTTGTGCCCTACAACTCCAAGCATGAAATGTCCATAAACCAAGGGCTCCTAAGTCCCTAAAAGTGTTGTTCTAACCCCTAAAGGAACAAGGTCAACAGATTACAGCTTCTCACAGAAGTTCTCCACCAGAAACTCCTCAGAATAAGTCAAAACAGGATCATTTCAGCTGCTCCACTGGCTAGGTGCGTTGCATTGCACCTAAATACACTGTGAGGGTGTGTTGCATTTCAAAAGTCCCTTCTGTGGGGTGCGATGGGCGAGAAATGACAAATGGCAGTGTCATTCCGCGAGGTGGAGAGACAATGGAAGCTTCCAGAATCTTCTCCTGTGACACTTGCCTCACTGAATTCGACCAAGGATGAGTAAGAGGCCTTCAGTCTCCAAGTGGAAGCAAGAACTGACAGAGAGAAGACACTAATCAAATCACAAGCTGACTCATCCTCCTTACACATATCTATATATGGATCCCTCATCTCAGAGATCCAAAGGCTGGAATTTTTTATATTGTAAGGAATTGTTGTTGGTTTTTTGAGACAAACATCAGAGTATTGGGTGATCTATGCTTTGTTTGAGGTGAAGAGGGGCTTCTTTGCTGGGAGGTTGGTGCTGGGTCAGGAACCACTGGTTGTAACTCCTCCTGGATCTTTTCTTGTTTATCAATAAAAACTATTTGAGTTTTTCCTCCATGCTTTTGTATCATTGATGCTTGTTACATTTGTATGGTTAACTTAAATCTGATCCTAAGTTGTTTATGAATATAAGATCCATGTCTTTGTATAGTGTTCTTCTTCTGTGATCTTACATGTACTTTGTGAAGCTGGGCAAGTAAGGGAGTAGGTAGCTGGAGACTGTCAAAGAAGAGAGGGATTAGATCAAAGGATTCGCGCAAGACACAGGTTGGTTCTTTCTATTCCTCTCTATCTATAGTTCATAAAGGAAATACAAAAGTAGTTTTTCTCTGCTTGTTTCTAAGGCAGTTGTCACACCTTAGTGGGATAGAGCAGTTCTAAATAGACACTTTTCCCTGTAACATTTATGTACACAACTTGTGCTTCAAGCCATGAAAACCTTTCCTCTAGAAGATTAGAAGGGTTATTCACAAATTTGTCAAAATTAACTAGGTTTTTATGAATTTTATATTATCTGATATAGATCCCTACAAATATCTATAATATACCCAAAATTGCCTACTACAATATTAATATGATCTGTAAACTTCTTTGGATATTCCACTAGACAATTTGTCACAACAAATATAATAAAAATCACACTTAAAAATATAAAATCTATACTACGAGGGTTTATTTTTCTTTACATTTATGGATCTATAAATTATTGTTTATTGTCTATGCATGAAAAGTATAATATGAAAAAAATGTTTGGTGTGGAGCTTGATTATCTTCCTAATTGTTCAGAGGTTTTTGTTTCAGTTTCATTGGATCCCTGTTCCTATCGGGGTGGCAACGCTGCCCATTTAATCGATGTTCGGGGGGTCTAGGGGTGGCAGTGGAGACTTTATGATCCCCCTCTCCTTGGGGGGGGGGCATTTCTAGGGAAGTTCCCTCAAAGCTAAAATTAGATTAAATATTTCCTTATATCATATTGTACTTTCATAGTTAATGTAGGTCATTCATCAGGCGAATGATGTGATGATAGAAGTTATGTTAATTTAGGGTTTGTTTCCCTAGAAGGCACCCCCTCAATTTGTATGAGGGAATTGTATTACAGATGTGGATGACTATTTGAGCGAGAGAGAGAGAGAGAGGAGTTTGTGTGAGAGAAAAGAGGAAATTAAAATAGATCTGTTGTAGGTTGTATCTATTCATTTTGATGGATAATATAAAAGGAAGGACTGATTATTTCTCTGTGAATGTAGCCCAAATTGGGTGAACAACATATATTTGTGTCTCTCTTGTTTTATGCATTTTGTTATTTGTATTTTCACAATATTCTGTGTATTTCATTGCTTTGTTAATTAATTTATAACAACTGCTATCAGAGTTAAAGGTCTATTTGTATAGTAAAATTATAGGAGAGAAGGGTTCCTCGTTTGAGTGGGAGCAATGGAAAAAGATGTTGGGTTTAGGGTTGAGAAATTTAACAGTCAAAACTATGAGCTATGGAAGATGAAGATGACAGATTATCTATATCAAAAAGAACTATACGTACAGTTGAGTGGAAAAAAAAGAAGTTGACAAGTATGATAGATGCATAATGGGATATTCTCGATAGAATGGCACTAGGAACAATATAGTTGTATCTGTCAGTGTCCGTGGCATTCAACATTTCAAAGAAAATGACGACAAAAGGTTTAATGCTCGCATTGGAAAAACTATATGGGAAACACTCGACCTCAAATAAGGTATATTTTATGAAGAATATATTTAATATGAATATGTCATAAGGTGGATCTATTTCTAATCATTTAAATTAATTTAACACGGTTATTGTTGAAAATGCAAGAAGATGATGGAGCTTAGTGAAAAGAAGTCGCCTTCACTAAGTGGGCCCACAGGCTATTTTTGGCGCAAAGTCTATTTTTAGACTATGTCTATTTTTAGACATATGGATCATGGTCTATGAGCTGCAGGATGCTATTTATGGATGATTGGTCATGTTGTTAAAAATAGATGGACCTTTATTTTTAGACATATGGGCGGAGTCTATTTTTAGACTGCCAGTCAAAA
This sequence comes from Pinus tabuliformis, assembly GCA_031772625.1. Classification (NCBI taxonomy): domain Eukaryota; kingdom Viridiplantae; phylum Streptophyta; class Pinopsida; order Pinales; family Pinaceae; genus Pinus; species Pinus tabuliformis. The sequence goes on along the minus strand of CM062815.1, from coordinate 84,788,194 downwards.
AATAGAACAGTCGAATATTATTAGCTCTTAATAATATTTGGACTATAAACATTATCTTATCCTCTTGCAGCACTTCAGTTTGAGCTATGGATGTGGCACATGCAACTGCCAGAAGGAAATATGCTTTTCCAATGGGTTAGTTGAGCTATTGCATGATGGACTTCAGTTAGAACTCAAGTGATTGAGTTTGGTGGAGTTGATTGAGGAGTTGATGGAGTTGTGTTCAGTTTGACTTAGTTGAACTAGTTGTATTTAGTCTAACTACCAAATACACTAGTGATGGGTGATGTGAATTAATTATTAATTAATTCACTAATTATTAACTCATAAATCAACTAAATAATACATCAGTTAACTCAGTGCATGGACAGTTCAGTGGAGACAAGTGTTAGAGGTGGGTGAAAGGGTGAGACTACTATCAGTTGTGACTATAGCTGTGCATGAGATTTGCACAATCATTGATTGAGATTGCCAATGAGGATTGCACAGCACAAGCTAAGGGAATTCGAACTTGGATCAGATCTATTCTCAACTTGGATTGCACAGTAGGGGCAGGCAAACAGTGGAGGAGATTTGAACCCATGACTTGTTCAGATCTAAGCTAATTTTGTGTGTAGCATGTGGAGATAGTACTGAGTACTTGTGAGGAGTATTGTAATATGTACTGTTACATGTTATCTATCATTATAATATACATATAGTTGGTGGTTTTCAGCTGTATGCTTTCCCCATTACATACGGTGTTGATATGTGTGATTGATGTTTCAATGTGCGCATGCGATTGTTTTTTAATTCCACAAATTGATGATCAATGGTAGAGGAGGTTATGTATTATGCATGCATTCCGAAAATAGTGTATAATCAGGATAATCTCTGTGAATAAGTGTTATATTATTCAAATTTCTACATGGTGTTAGAGCAAAGTCTATCATCAGATCTGTTATTCAGAAAGTGATTACATTTTATTTCTTCAACAGAGTCTGTAATCGGGCCAGGTAGCCTCTGGATTCATCCTTCTTTTGGAAGGTGAGATATCCGGTAAATGCCCATATAGTCAATCTCTCTATGAGAAATACTTTGTTCTCACGAATTTTAGATCAGAAGTGGTTGAGTTTTGAGCTGGTGGAATTCGAATTTGCAGCAGTGTTTTCTTGGTGTCGAAGTTGAAATGTCTTTCAACGGATTGCGATTGGAGTATGCCCTTGAAGGCAGCTCGAATTATATTGCATGGAAAGACAGGATGGAGGTGGTGTTAGATGACAATGGGTTGAAGGAGTTCATAGATGCTGAGGTCCTAAAGCCTACTGATGCTGCTCAAGTTGAGGCTTGGCAAAAGAAGACAGCAAAGTGTCGAAGGATTCTGTTGGAGGGCATGAAGGATCACATTGTATCCAGCCTGCATGGAAAGGCTTCTCCATACTTGATGTGGAAAGCGTTGACAGATTTATTCCAAAGCAAGAGCGGCCAGAGGAAGTTGGCACTCAAGGATAAACTCAGAAACATTAAGCGTGAGAAAGGAGACAGTATGCCCAAGAATCTCACGAAGTTCACCCAATGCTAGGATGAGCTGGGAAGTGTGGGGGTGACTATCGATGATGAGGACTTGGTGAGCTTGGCTCTCCTTGGTCTTCCGAAGAGTTGGCATTCGTATTAGGACTCGGTCAATGGTCGGGAGAAATTGCCAGGATGGGAGAGACTTTGGTCTGATCTTGTTGGTGAGCTCCAGTATTGTAGCAATAATGCTACAACTCCTGGGGCTTCCTGTCTCTTAATTATATCAACCCGGTAGTTCGTACAAACTTGGAAGCGACGGTGTTGTATGCACAAGTACTAGCTCTTGTCGCAGCTATCACTTGGTCATCTGGCACAAGTCCGCTAGGGCTCAAGCCAACTTCTATAGGCTCACAGAAGAAGCTTTATCAATGATGGACGAAAGCTAGCTCAAAGAAGACTAATCTACTTGGCAAAAATGAACTGAAAGCAAATCAAAACAAGGAAACCCTAGGAAACCCTAATTTAACTAGTCTAACCTTTATGATGCAAAGAATGTGAAGGAAACTTCTACCAATGATGCCATTACCTCTAATAAGTGAAAGTGCATGAATCTAATCTACTTGCAGCATAAAAGACATGTTTTTGTAATTTTCCTTTAAGTGGATGGAGTGATTGTGATTTTGTGCTTATTAGGGTTTGGTTGTGCAGATGTGATGCGGAAGGAAGGAAAGCTTGGGAAAGGTTGGGGAGGCTAGGAGAGGTTCCCAGAGATCCTTAGCATCAGTCCACAGAGGTTCCTCACGTTCAGAAGCTCAGCAACCGAGTGAGTGGCCTCCTACAGGATGTCTGCAGGGGATTCTACAGGATACGCAGAGGTTTCTACAGGATGTCTACAAATTGCTACAGGATGACCTACCGTGGGTGTTTGAAGTGATGGTGGAGTGATGGAATGGTAGGGGGAGATGTGTAAGGTAGGAATAAGGCTGGTGATGGCTCAGGAGTGGAGAAGTAGGATGGAGAACGAGTGTGTGACGTGGGTTGATGGATGAAAGGTTATAACAACGAAATGTCTAAAGGATGGAGTTACGTGAGGAGTGGAGGAGTTTGGGAGATAACAGGGTGGAGCAGAGGTCGAGGATGTGGGTGTATGCGTGATCAAGACGAAGAAGGAGGTAAGAAAATGATGAAAAGCAGTGTAAATGAAACAAATGCTTATGACTGTCACCAAGATGAAAATTCATTAACCTAAACTACCTGAACTCAATGAACAGCAAGATAAAGCGTGTAAAGGAATGTGCATGAAGTGGTGATGAAGGTGTATGGTGCAAGAGTGAAGTGCATGGAAAGATCTATCATAAACGAGACTATGTTGCAGCATGTATAAAGTGAAGAACTGCGTATTTTTGTGGCTGGCATAGGCTGCACTCCAATCTCCAAATAGAGATGGCAGTGGAGACTTTCTCAACCCTTTTTGCTGGAGCTCCAATGTATTATCAACCTGCTAATCTAACTAAACAACCGAAAGCAATTCAACCATAAACTAGTCCTATCTATGCTCATGAAAACGACTAAATTACCAAACTGTGAATTCGAATTGCATGTGAAAATAACCAAACTCAAAGTGTTGGAACGAAATGCAAACACATTACAACACTGAGGAGATCTATTGCTCTCAGGTTGGGCCCTAACCTGAGAGCTATAGCTCCTTGAGAAAACTCAGAACTAGATCAAAATCTACCTTCTTTATTCATAATCTGATATCATGCCAAATTGGCTTACAAAAAGGAACAAAAACCGAGCTGTGCTCAAAAATTACAATAGTAATGCGAGAGTTTCAACAACCTATCAAAGGCTACGGCCTTCATACTTATGCAAAACGATCATCCAACAAGTGTCCTTGATTTTAGGAGCTCGGCTGTCCAACTGAAGTTTAACTTGCTGACCCTGTAGGACAGTCATAATTGTTGTTCCTGTAGAACAGTTATAACTGTTGTTCCTGTAGAACAGCTGGCTGCTTCTAAGCTCGGTGGGGAGATGGATTGGAGCTCGGAGTTCTTGGTGGGAAACACGAGGAAGGTCCCAAGACTGTGGACATCCTCTCCTAAAAACCAGCAGTGCCACCTCCTTGTCTCCTTGTCTCCTTTTCACGTGGTCTTTTCTCCCTTTTAATGCAAAAACCTGAAATCATAATGCATTAGTCACGTAGATAAAGTGTCTACCCTTCTTCCTACAAACAACACGAATAAACTAAGAAATGCATGCATAAGCAGTAAAAAGTGAATGGTTTGAGCAAAACAAGTAGGCCAAATGAGCCCAAATTATACCAAAAATTGGGGCTCATCACTTGTGCAAGAGGAGATCAGGCGAAATACCAAGGGCGAATCTTCATCAAAGGCATCTGATGAAGAAAATTGTGCTTTGGCTGCCAAAGAAAAGAAGGGGAAGAACAAGAAAGCTTCTCATTCTGGTGTGAAAGGCAAGAAGTAGGAAATGTCCAAGGTGAAGTGCTTTCATTGTCACCAGCACGGACATTATGCCACAAATTGTCCGCAGAAGAAGAAAAATAAGGAAGCTGCTAGATCTCCAGCAGGAGAGGCCTTAGCCTCGCAGTTTGAGCTGGATTTTTCACTGATCGCATGCTTGGTATCAAGTGTGATGGGATCGATATGTTTCTTGGACAGTGGTGCGTCTTTTCACATGACAGGAGATTGAGATTTGTTTTCTGATCTGGATGAGAAAGATCTTGGAGTGCACATCAAGATGGGTGATGATGGTAGATACACTGGGACCGGTATCGGTACCATTTCCTTTGAGAGGGGGTCTGGTAAACCCTTCTTGTTGAAGGAAGTGATGCATGTTCCAGGATTGAAGAAGAATCTTATCTCTATGGCAATGTTAGAAGACAAGGGATATGATGTTGTCTTTAGCGAGGGAAAGGCTTTCCTGCATAGTAAGACAACTGGAGAAACCTGGAAGATAGGGGTTCGAGTCAAGAACCTTTATCAATTGCATGTAGATGGCTACGCAGCAATGGCATGCAAGGTAGAAGGATTGGTGAGCCAGGATGATGGCGAGCTGTGGCACCAGAGATTGGGCCACCTTCACCATGGAGCCTTGAAGATACTACAACAGATTTCTACTGGGCTTCCTAAAGGCACTCTTGCGTAGTCAGATCAGTGCAAGGGGTATACTTTGGGAAAATTTGTGAAAGCCACCTTTCATGAGAAGGATAGTCGCGCCACGACGATCCTTGAGAGAATTCACACAGACGTGTGTGGACCTTTCTCAGTAGCTTCGACAGCAAAACACAAGTACCATGTGATCATTGTTGATGATTTCTCTCGCAAGTGCTGGATCTTCTTCATGCAGAAGAAGAGCGAGACATACTTAAAGTTCTATGAGTTCAAAGCACTGGTCAAGAAGGAATCGGGGAAGAGGGTGAAGGCTCTTAGGAGCGAAAATGGTGGTGAATTCATCTCTAGCAAGTTCAAGGACTTCTGCAGTGCAGAAGGGATTTGAAGAGAGCTCATAGCTCCCCATAACCCACAACAGAAAGGGGTTGTTGAGTGGAAGAACAGAATGATCGTGGGTGATGCACGGGCAATGTTGCATGATCATGGCCTACCCGTTCACTTGTGGGTGGAGGCATGCAATACTGCAGTATATGTGCAGAACCATTGTCCTCACAAGATACTTGGCATGAGTACACCCGAGTAGGCTTATTCTGGTAAGAGGCATGATATTTCCCATTTGAGGATTTTTGGTTCTCTTATTTACATGCATGTGACGAAGGATGCCAGGAAGAAGCTGCAGCCGACCGCAGAGGTTGGGATATTTGTGGGGTACACTGATACGCCCCACAACTATCGTGTGTATTTGCCAGATAGCCGCAATACTGTTTTGCGACGGGATATCAAATTTTAGGAGGAGAATGCCATGAAGTGTTCGCTTGAGAGGGAACCACACTTGCATGCATATGAGGAGCTATTAGTTCCTAAGGATGAGATTCAGGATGTGGATCAGCCACAAGATGAAGTTCATGGAGTGGAAGAGACCACTCATGCAGCGCCAACCATCAGAGGGAAAAAGCGCACTATAGAAGCTGAGCGACTGGCTCAAGATGCAGAGAAGGTTGTAGGACCAGCTATAGCATAGCACAGACAGAGACAGTCACCTGATCGGTACACTGGATACATGGCTCTTGTGAGAAAATGCGTCGTGACTGAGACATCCTCTTTCGAGGAAGCTATGGAGGATCCCGCATGGGTAAATGCCATGGTGGAAGAGTATGATTCGATTGTCAGAAACAGTGCATGGGAGATTTTCCCAAGACTGGAGGGGAAATCAGTGGTGGGTTCGAGATGGATCTACAAAGTGAAGCAGGCAGCTGACGGGAGTGTGGAGAAGTACAAGGCAAGATTTGTTGCCCGAGGCTTCTCACAAATAGAGGGGATCGATTATGAGGAGACCTTTGCACCTATCACAAGGTATTCTTCCATACGGACGATTCTTGCTCTCTCAGTGTAGATGGGGTAGCACATCCATCAGATGGATGTGAAGACTGCGTTCCTCAACGGAGTCATTGAGGAGGAGGTGTACATAGAGAAGCGTGAAGGTTTTGAGATCTTTAGTAATGAGTCGCATGTGTGCAAGCTCAAGAGAGCGTTGTATGGGTTGAAACAAGAACCTCGTGCTTGGTACACATGGATAGACAGTTATTTCACCGGACTTGGATTCTCCAAGAGTGAGGCGGATCCTATCCTATACTAGATTGTGGTGGAGGGTAAGTTACTGATCATTGTACTTTATGTAGATGATTTGATTTTGACGGGAGATGAGCTGTTGATACTTTCATGCAAGGAGGATCTTGCTAGAGAGTTTGAGATGAAGGACTTGGGCCTCCTTCATTATTTCCTGGGATTGGAAATTTGGCAGCGAAGTGATGGACTATTTGTTTCTTAGGGTAAGTATGCCTGGGAGATACTGGAGAAGTTCAACATGCATGGTTGCAAGCCTGTTGATACTCCTCTTCCTGGAGGTTGGAAGAAGGAGGATGCTACTTCAGCGGAGGTAGTGGATGCCACTGTTTATCGATAGTTGGTGGGGTCGCTTATGTATTTGGTCAATACACGACCCGATATATGCTATGCTGTTAACCAGCTTTCACAAGCTATGGTTAAGCCAACCAAGCTCTTCTGGAAGGCAGGAAAGCATGTATTACGTTATCTCAGAGGCACATTGGGATATGGATTGTGGTACAGACAGGAGGATGAGGTGAAGCTATCTAGCTTCACGAATGTAGATTGGGCAGGGAGCCCAACGGACAGAAAGAGCACATCTGGAGGGATCTTCAGTATCGGGTTGACAGCAGTTTCTTGGTACAGCAGGAAGCAGAGATCCATGGCACTCAGTTCAGCAGAGGCCGAGTATATGGCAGCAAGTTTGGCTGCATCCGAGGCTATATGGATGAGGAAGATCCTGGTCGGGTTGTTTGGGTCACACTTGGAGCCTACTGTGATTTATTGTGATAAACAGAGTTGCATTAAACTCTCAGCTAATCCAGTATTTCATGATAGATCCAAGCACATCGACATCGGGTACCATCATATCAGAGATTGTGTGCAGCGGAGAATCATGTTACTTTCATACATTCCCACGGAGGATCAGGATGCTGATATCTTGACGAAGGCGCTCACCAGGAGCAAATTTGAATACCACAGAGGTAGGATAGGGGTTGCAGATAACCCATATCTTGTTGAGAGGGAGTGTTGAAAATGCAACAAGATGATGGAGCTTAGTGAAAAGAAGTCGCCTTTACTAAGTGGGCCCGCAGGCTATTTTTGGCGCAAAGTCTATTTTTAGACATATGGATCAAGGTCTATGAGTTGCAGGATGCTATTTATGGATGATTGGTCATGTTGGTAAAAATAGATGGACCTCTATTTTTAGACATATGGGCGGAGTCTATTTTTAGACTGCCAGTCAAAAAATAGAACAGTCGAATATTATTAGCTCTTAATAATATTTGGACTATAAACATTATCTTATCCTCTTGCAACACTTTAGTTCGAGCTACGGATGTGGCACATGCAACTGCCAGAAGGAAATACGCTTTTCCTATGGGTTAGTTGAGCTATTGCATGACAGACTTCAGTTAGAACTCAAGTGATTGAGTTTGGTGGAGTTGATTGAGAAGTTGATGGAGTTGTGTTCAGTTTGACCTAGTTGAACTAGTTGTATTTAGTCTAACTGCCAAATACACTAGTGCTGAGTGATGTGAATTAATTATTATTTAATTGATTAATTATTAACTCATAAATCAACTAAATAATACATCAGTTAACTCAGTGCATGGACAGTTCAGTGGAGACAAGTGTTAGAGGTGGGTGAAAGGGTGAGACTACTATCAGTTGTGACTATAGCTGTGCATGAGATTTGCACAATCATTGATTGAGATTGCCAATGAGGATTGCGCAGCACAATCTAAGGGAATTCTAACTTGGATCAGATCTATTCTCAACTTGGATTGTGCAGTAGAGGCAGGCAAACAGTGGAGGAGATTTGAACCCATGACTTGTTCAGATCTGAGCTAGTTTTGTGTGTAGCATGTGGAGATAGTACTGAGTACTTGTGAGGAGTATTGTACTATGTATTGTTACATGTTCTTTATCATTATAATATACAGATTGTTGGTGGTTTTCAGCTGTATGCTTTCCCCATTACATACGGTGTTGATATGTGTGATTTATGTTTCAATGTGCACATGCGATTGTTTTTTTAATTCCTTAAATTGGTGATCAATGGTAGAGGAGGTTATGTATTATGCATGCATTCTGAAAATAGTGTATAATCAGGATAATCTCTGTGAATAAGTGTTATATTATTCAAATTTCTACAGTTATTAGATAGTTAAGTTTTATAGGGGTAGGTTTTGATGATGAAGTTAGGGTTCTGTTGTTTCTGTGCTCACTGCCAAAATGTTGGAATGGATTAGTTATGGCTATTAGTAACTTTGTCTCTAGATCTAGTACTTTAAAGTTTGATGTTGTTCTTGATGCTATCCTTAGTGGGGAAATGTGATAAAAAAGCTAAGGTGAGACATTAAGTAATGCTTTGACTACAGAGGCTAGGGGAAGAAAAATGGAAGGAAAAGGGGGCCCAGGGAATCGCAGTAAGTGAAGAAAAGGCAGATCTAAATCTAGATCATGGATAGTGTGCCAGAAATGTAGGAAGAAAGGACACTTGAATAAAGACTACAAATCTCAGAAGGGAAAAGAAGTAGATGGACAACAAGAGAAAAATCATGAAGTGAATATGATAGGTGATGTGTTGCAAGATGCTTTGATTTTTTCATTAGAGAATATTATTGATTCCAGGGTGGTAGATTTAGGGGCCTCATTCCATGCCACATCTCATAGGAAATTTTTTTATGAATATGTTCATGGAGATTTTGGACAGGTTCGTTCGGGTGATGATAAACCCTGTAAAATCGTTGAAATGAGTAAAGCTTTTATAAAGAAACATAATGGAAACTAATGGATATTGAAGGAGGTAAGGCATGTATAAAAGTCTAATTTCAACAAGGAAGTTGAGAGGTGAAGGATGTGTAACTAAGTTTACAAAAAAACCTCGAAGGTCACTAAAGGATCCATGGTAATAGGAAAAGGATAAAAGGTTGGTACATTGCATTTATGTGATAATATTTATAATTTTGTTAATTATTTAACATCCACAAGAGTAGATACAACACTATGGAATCATAGGCTTGGGAACATGAGTAAGAAGGGGATGCATATTCTTCACTCAAGAAATTTGTGGCTAGGTTTGAAGCATGTCGATTTGGATTTCTGTGAAAATTGTGTTTATGGAAAACAAAAGAGAGTCATGTTTATCAAAGTTGGGAATGAAAAGAAGAGAGGAAAATTAGAGTTGGTGCATACATATGTATGGGGACGTTCTCAAGTATCATCTCTAGTGGATCTTGCTATCATGTTACTTTTATTGATGATGTAACTAGGAAAACTTAGATTTATTGTATTCAAAATAAATCTCATGTATTTAATACTTTTAATAAATAGATTGCTTTGGTTGAGAATGATATGGGAAAGAAGTTGAATTGTCTCAAATTAAACAATGGAGGTGAATATTCCAACTAAGATTTTGATAATTACTGTGCAGAGCATGGAATTCGTAGAGAGAATACAATTCCAGGGACACCACAGGAAAATGGTGTGTTAGAAAGAGTGAACAAGACAATGATGGAGCATGCAAGGTACATGAGTTTGCATGCAAGGTTTCCCTTATAATTTCGGCTAGATGTTGTAGATATTGTTGTTTATCTAATAAAGAAAGGGCCTTTAAGTTCCTTGGATGGTACTATTCTAAAGGAGGCATGGACAGATAAAAAGGTAAATTACTCATTTTTAAATACTTTTGTTTGTGATGCATTTGTCCACATCCATAAAGAAAATAGAACAAAGCTTGAGGAAAAATAAAAGAAATGTAACTTTATTGGATATGGGGTAAATGATTTTGGTTATTACTTATATGATTATGAAAATTAAAAAATCATTAGGATCAAAGATGTCATATTCAATGAAAAGGTCTTATATAAGTATCAGATGCAGAAAAAGAAACAGGAAAAGGAAAACAAAGAATATGCAGTGTTTGATGATATCGCATAAAAAGTAAGGGTGCCTGAAAATCATAATGTTCAGTAGCCACAACAACAACAACAACCACAATAGCAACAAACACCTCAAACACTTGAAAGTGGTGTTAGAAGATATTCCACGATAAGTAGACTCCATGAATGATACTTTCATTCATAATATTATTTATTGTTGATTGATTATGGTGAACTGGAAAGATATGAAGAAGAAATGAAGATAGAAACCAAGAAGAAGTGGGAGCAATCCATGGAAGAAAAGATGGTCTCCTTGATGGATAACCAGACTTAGGACTTAGTCAAGTTATTGTAGGTAAAACAACATTACAGAATAAATGGGTTTACAGGTTGAAGGATGAAGATGGAAGTAAATAGATGTACAAGGCTAGACTTGTGGTGAAGGGGTGTGCAAAAAAGAAAGGTATAGACTTCAATGAAAGTTTTCTCTTGTTGTTAAAATGACTTGAATCAAAACTATTTAAAGTATTCTGGGAGTAGAATATTTCCTATCTTGAGCAGTTAGATGTAAAGAGAGCCTTTCTCCAAGGGGATTTGGAGGAAGAGATTTCTATGCAGCAACCACAAAGTTATGAGGTCAAAGGGAAAGAGAAATTAGTGTGTACCTTGAAGCAAAGCTTGTATGGCCTAAAACCAGCTCCAAGGCAATGGTATCTAAAATTTGACACATTTAAGTTTGAAAAGGGTTATACTAGATTTCACTCTGACCATTGTATTTATCTAAGAAAACAAAATGATATCAGTTATATTATATTGTTATTATATGTAGATGACATTCTTGTTGCAGAGTCTAACATGCTGGAAATAAAGGTGCTGAAAAGAAAATTGGCAAATTCATTTACAATGAAGGATTTGGGTGTTGCAAAATGAATCCTTGGTATGAGGATAACTAGAGATAGGAAAAATCGTAAATCGACATTATCTCTGAGTGATTACATATAAAAGGCATTGGAAATATTTAATATATAGAATGCAAAACCAGTTAGTACACCTTTGGTTATCCATTTCAAACTAATAAGGAGGTGTGTCCCAAGACCCACAAAGAGATGTATTATGTGTATTATGTTCCATATACATCAACAATTCGAAGCATAATGTATGAAATGGTCTGCACAAGGGCTGATATATGCACATGTAGTGGATTCTCTATGTGTAGAATAGGAAAAATGGCTACTTCAGTAAAGCGAAAGTTTTTTACCCCACCAGCCCCCCATAAAAACAAAAAAAAGTTCTATTTGATGCCTCAAACTACTCTCAAAATATTTCAGGCCCCTCTTTTCTAAATTGGGTCCTCCTAGTAGAAATGTTCCTATGCACTGACTCCTCCACTTTTCTACTTTGAAAGGATCAAGATGGATGAAAAACAAATATAATGATCCAATCCATATCAACATGATATTATTGGAATAGTATCTTCTACCTCTAGATGTTGTGAAGTTTTGACTTCTTGATCTTCTTCATGTTCACACTCTATGTAGAGTCCTCACTATGTATATCCACCTTATTATAATTCTTGTCATAATTGGAACACAATCCATTTGATATTATTTCATCGATTATTTGAGGATTCAACATTCTCTGTTTAGGAGAGGGAGAATAGTTTTATTTATAGTTATTAGTGACCAATTTTCTAGTGGCCATATTTTTATTTTCAACTTTCCCTGCCAAACTAAATGTATCCTTTAGAGATTGAGGTTCAAAGAGATGCACCTCATGTTGGAAACCCTTATTTAAGGCTCCTATAAATAGGTGTACCAAATTATCATCTAAAATATTCTTTTACTTAGAGACTCAATGTTTGGGATTGTTGAATTTACTTTGTAACTAGACCTTTTTGTTGAAAATTTACCAATTCATTGAAGAATATATCATTTTTAATATCACCATAATGTATTATCAATTCCTCTGTAAAAATCGACCAAGATATAACATAATCATTTTCCTTTCCATAAATCCATTGATATCATACATGTTGGTCCCATTCTAAGAACATGGATTCAATATTTACCCTGTTTAAGGATGCCACTTGGTGTAAATCAAAGTATTGCTCTATCTAACATATCAATGTTACAAGATCATTACCATCAAAATTATTCATATTGATCTTCCGAATATAGTAGTTCCTTGATGTTGACTTGAAGCCTTGATAATGCGGATCTTGGATTAAAAATTAATGAATATGGTTTTCTGATTCAATATGCGTGCTCTCCAATTGTGATAACACATTCCCTATATGAGATTTATTCTCAACACCATGCTTCAACTGATGTTCATGATTTCCTAGTATCTCCACATCCATTTTAGGGATATATTTGAATATATTCTTTTGTAATTCTTGTATTTCTTCCTTGATGGAATTTTGTATATTTTTCTTTGACATTTACATTTCTTTCTCATTTCCAGTCATCTTCTTTCCTATTTTTCCTTATTTTCATTAATCTTATTTTCTATTTCTTTTGTATTTTTATTCATCTTCTTTTCTATTTCTTCCCTTTTGCATTCTTCTTCTTTTCTATTTGTTTCTTATTTTCATTCATTTTCTTTTACATTTCTATTTTAATTTTTTTATTTTAAACCAAATAAATTCATCTTTTCAATATACTCATATTCATTTCATTCAATTTCTTCTGTAATTGAAATAACCTAAATTTTATGTCTTCAATTTTTTCATGAGCCAAGGATGAACCTTTTGTATACTTAATTAGTGCAATAGATTTTCTTGGAGGCGTGTTAGAAATTAATAACAGTAATCATATTTATTAATATCTTTAATCACCAAAAAACTGGATCTTCTAATAAACCATTAGGTCACTTGTAAGTTACGTAACTTTAGAACCTTAATTTGGACAATATCTAAATGACTAAAGTTTTTCCTAATATATCTCTAATATTTGAGTCCTTACTGATATAGAACTTTCATCTTCAATACTATGATATGTAGTTTCTACAATTCGATACGTTTTACCATAGTTTGATGTGCCAACTAAAAGTTATGATAACTTTCCCAAAATTTGTTTATTTTTGGCCACTTCCTATGATGAACTCGTATAATGTGTCATGTGTCTAATTCTTCAAAAATAATTTTGAAATTTGTAACTAAGTTATTTTTTTTTGTCTCCCGAAATCCATAAATATTTCACACTCCAAAAAGTCCTAGAAAAGAAGGTATTATAAAGTACCAAGTTGTTGTACTTAAAATTCATTTTAGGATCGTTCACAAAGCCTAACATCTATAGGGTATAACTATAAAATTATAGAAAACCAAATTCTTAGAAAAAAATTTGTTTCAAAGATGATAATATGACTTTTTTTTAAATTGGTTTCAGGAGAATTTACAAACCAAAACTTCCTTAGAGTAGGTATCTGAAACTATAGCAAACCAATATATAAAATTTGAACCCCATTTTCTCCAATATTTCACCACAATGTAGTCCAAGTTTCATGGTATGAAACCACCCAAAAAGAAATTATAGCAAAAATGCAGACTCACTTGTTTGAGGCTGATTTGAGGAACATTAAGGAACCCAACTTCCTTGGAGCATACCTTTGAAAAAATAGCAAACCAGGATATGAAATTTGAACAAGATGTTATTTATGATTTCCCCTCAATATTCCAAAATATTTTCTATCTGAAACCTCCCATGAAAAATTTATACATAAAATGCCACGGTGACTTGTTTTAAACAACAAAACCCTAAGATCAAGATTTGTGATACCAAATGTTATGAACATTGCACCTTAAAAATGATAAGAAACAAATAATTACAATCCCATATGAGGGGAAAACCTCCTTTTAAAATGGATACAATGTACAATACAATATTTGATGATTCTAAATCTAGGTATCCTTAATGTATATATAGGAGACAAAAGGTACAACTATAATAAAATGGGACCATAAGAGATTCTAGCCTACATAACAATATAATAATAAAAATATAATCACTTAATATGTAGGGATTAAACCTAGATGCAAGTGTTATCAACAACATTTAACTGATATGATGGTCCGCCGGTGGGTTGGGAGGCCATCTGGCTCAACGCATCATCCTGAGAGCCCACCACAGTTGAAGTTAACACACCTTGCAGGCGACATTTATTGTCTCCAAAAGCTGTGATGAGATTATTTCCCTCTTCACCATGGCCTCTGCAAACAGTATAGTTTCTCCTCCCCTTCTCCATGGCGTTTGTTCTCTGCAAGCAGCCGATCCTTCTCTCAGAACTGTTACAGCCCAATACTTCTACTACCAATTCAGTAATGCCTCACCTCAGGCACCGCATGTGTAGTAGACATGGAGGCTCACGTGGAGGCTTCAATCGCTCACGAGTTTCTACCAGCTCCTCCTTTGACTCCCCAGACTCAAATACTGAATTGCCCAGTTACCCAAATACCAGAAGTGGGAGAGGTTTGTGGGACAATGCTATCCACACCGTGGAGCTCCCACTCGTTCCTCTTTCTAGCCCTCACAACACCCAATTTCATCTTTGTAGCTCCCTAAACAGGCCTACAATTATTGCTACAATCAAAATTTCTTTCAAGGAGGAATTTGCAGCGCAAGATACTCTGTTCGGTCGTGAGAACAAGCAGAACAAGGTAGAGCCAGGAAGTCATGGGATGAGTAACATGTAGCAAGGTGAAAGTAGTCAGGCTCCACATGGCAACGACAAAGGTGGGGATATTGGTAAGCGACAGATGGACGTTGAGGGCACTATGGAGGCTCCAAACGTTCATGGATGAGGCAGGTCTGAAGAGGAAGACGATTGGTATTGGTTTGCCTGTCGGATTGAGGAAGAGCTAGCTCCAGAGGATCTTCCAACCTAACATGTGGCCTCTTGCTAAGGCCTTTGGCTCCCAGATGGATTCAGCGCACTGTTTTGTGGTCTCTTGGTCTCAAGCACAGGACTCTAGCTTCCAAGTGGATATGTTTCTATGTTACATGGTTTTGTGGTCTATTTGTGTTCTGTCTCCATGCCAAATGTCTTGTTTTCTCTGGTGTTTCTCTGCCAACTGGAAATGCCATATTGTTCCTTGGGTCTGTTTCTATCTTTTTGGTTTAGGATTTGCATGGTTCCTATATTTCTAGTTCATTTTGAAAAACCAAGGTTTAGTTGTTATGGTTTAATGGCTAGTTTCCCCAATAACAAGGGCAGTCTTTAACGCTTCCTGGACTGGCTTCCCCTCTGTTGGGGTAGTCCAACACTAATTGTTACATTTTGAGATGATGGCTGATGCTTAACTTATCTGTGAGTAGGTTTCTCTGTAACTTTTTTGTAATATATTAATAGATCAATACTACTTAGAAAAAAAATATGTAGGGATTAACAAGTGGTTTTATGATTAACATTGGGGATCTATATGGATTAACACATTGACTATTATTAATGATGATCCTAAAATTAATAGGGAGGTAGTGAATTTAGAGGATGGTAAACTATCGAAAAAGTTGATAGATAAGGAAATGGAAACGATGGGAAACAAAGAGGCTTGGGATCTAGTTAAGCTGATAATCGGATGAAATCCCATTAGTGGAAAATGTTTTTAAGAAGAATCTTAATGCAAAAGGTAGAGTGGAGAAATACAAATCTTGGTTAGTAGGAAAAGGTTATTCCTATCTAGAGGGAATTGACTTTGATGAATTTTTTTATCGTATTTGTAGGTAAAATTCTATTATATTTTTTTATATTTGATGTTGTTTCCTTTGATATTGAAGTACAATAGATGGATATAAATTATGCAATATCCCTACATGGGGATTTTGAAGAAAAAGTTTACATGAAATAAGTAAAAGGATTTATAATGAAATGTAAGAAAGAGCTAGTTCAATAGTTGAAAAAATAGCTATATGAGTTAAAGCAATCTCCAAGGATGCGATATGAAAAGTTTGATACCTAAAAATTAGGACTTGGTTTCATAAGGATCAAAGATGAACACTATGTATATTTCAAATTAGTTGCTAATAATTTTATTTATGTGGTCTTGCATGTGGATGATATTTTGTTAATTAGAAGAAACATGGAAATCATCAAGGAAGTGAAAAATTATTTTCCATATAAATATGACATGAAAGATATCGGTGATGAAAATTTTATTTTAGCATGGAAATTAAAATAGATTGGACTAATAGGAAACTTTTGGTAAAATAGAGAAAACATGTTTAGAAAATATTTCATATGTTTGATATATAGGGATGTACCTTTATTCTTGTAGGTGTAAAGGTATATGCATATCACTTCCCTAAGACACAAGGAGAGGAAGAGGACATGTTCCATAGTCCATATATTAGTGTTGTTAGTAATTTTATGTATTGAATGGATTATACTAGATTAGGAAATGCACATGTAGTGAGAGTTTTGAGTAGGTATATGTCAAATCCAATTAAGGAGCATTGGAAAAATATAAGGAGAGATTTTAGGTATTCATTTGGAACTATATATTATGACATTTTCTACAAAATACGACCTTGATACAATATTTTTTTGGGAATATCATGGCTTATTTACATAGGCTAGGTTGGAGATCTGGATCATAGAATATCTATCAGTGGCTATGTGCTTAACCTATTTGGAGGAACAATCAGTTGGATGACCAAGACAATATGCAATGACACTCTCAACTATAGAGGATGAATACATTGTAGCCACTCATGCAACTAAAGCAGTTGTATGGTTACAATGGTTGCGTTAAGGTATTAGGTTTGTAATATAAGATATAAGGTTAGATTGTGATAGTCATAGTGAAATCCTTCTAGAAAAGAACCCAGATTATCATTATAGGAAAAAGCATATTGATGTTCAATATCACTTTGTGAGAGACATGGTTGAAGACAAGAAGTTGTAGTCGATGAAGGTGGAAATTTTGAAGAATGTTTCATATTTATTAATAAAGTATGTGAGCATTATAATTTCTGTTGTTGAAGAGGAATAATGGGAATTTTTGCCCTAGATTGTTGATCACATCATCCTGAAACTCCTCCTATGAAAATAAATAAAGAAGTTGGATAATTTTGCATATGTGTTATATCCTTTACATGATTAGCTACAGGAATGATTTGTGTGCATTGGGAATAGTGAGGGAGTATGGTTAGAATCTATGATGATAATTCTCCACACATCGTTTTCACTTTTAGCAGTTTTGTGGCACATAATATTTATGACCCTAGTTTTCTAACTTTGGTTAATGAATTAAGGTTGTAATATAATCTAGGTCAATGGATTAGGAGCTTTGGATGTCACAATATCATATATATTACATTATAAAAATGAATTTGATTTATTCTCTAGGAGGATCCTAAAAGGTCAATTTTTCAAAGTCCTCAAAATACAACAAAACCAATATCAGATTGAAGAGCTCGTCATTCTAAATCTAATGGTGTGAACGCCACCTCAATATCCTATCGTATGAGAAATTTATGGCCCTCTGAAGTTTTTTATAAACAACTAAAATTTTTGTAGGTAAGACCCACAGGTGGACACGTGGCATTGGCGTTAGGAATATGGATGATGAAATCATCCATATGGTTGATGATTTCATCATGATGAATTAGCAATATATTCGGCACAGATCCAATTGGGAGGTGAGACATGGCAAGTGATGTCAACAACCGAGCCAATGGCCCAGTCGGTAGTACAAATGAATTAGAATACGCCATGTAGCACCCAGTCAATAGTCAGTCGATTTTCATAAGGTGGCAGAGTTTTTCACTTTCACGTCAATGAATTATCACCTAGTTAATTTTTCAAATGGTGCTAAAAAAATATGGCCGGGAAAATCGCCCGTTAGGGCTATTATTATAATAAAAAAATTAAACGATTGGTTAGCCAGTGGTTAAACCTAGCCAATCGAGCTCAACCATTAAACATTAAAGGACAGCCATGGCAGTTAACAACTAGGGTGTTAACTTATAATATTATATATATATTCCTGCGGTAGTTGAACTTTCCCGACATTATCGCCAAATGGACTGCTAGCGACATAAAATCACAGTTCTATACCACATATAAAAATAACATGCCAACTATGATTCAACCCCGTGCCTGGTGGGAGGCCAATTTCCTAGCAAGAATCCTGCTACCGTTGGGCCAGGTGGTTGACTTTGAATGGTCCACCTTCCCAACTATATAAAATTCCTTTCAATCCAAGTGTCAGTCAGGAGGAGGCGACGTGCAGTAGCTTGAGAGGGCCAAAATCATAGCCTATGGAACCCAGAGCCAAAAATGCGCCCCAACTGGGCGTGATTTCAAGAAATATTCCTAGGAATCTTGAGGGAATATTCTTGCAGAGAATCTTATAGGGAATCTAAAAGATTCCATAGGGCCCGAGAGGTCACCAAAATAGAACATGGTTGACTTTATAGTCATTGTTTCATGATTTTTCGCTAGGAACTCAATGATGCAGTATGTTTCTTCAGCAAAGGACTACATTTTCAGGCCATACCCAGAAGTGGAAGTATAAGGTGTCGTTTTGTAATTAAATGTAATTTGTTTTCTCTAGAGATTAATGAAATAGGTCTCCCCACATTGAGCACTGCCTAGAGGCATAGCCCACACTGGGTGAACTCCATTATCAACTTTTTTTTGTGCCATTGTTCTCATGTTTCCTCTTTATTTTCGCCTGTTTTATGTGTATGCTTAATATGGTTACATTATCTTTTAAATGAAATTATGTGTGCATCCTTGAATAAAATGTCTAGATCAAGTTTGGTATCAGAGCAGGCCTTCTTGATGTGAACTGCATGAATAAATACAAACCATGAAGAAGCTCCAAGGAGGTGAAGGAAAACTCAAATCCTTTGATCTCAAAGCGGGGCATGTAAGACGGAGACAAAAAATGGAAGATGAGGAATCTCGGGTGGAGGAAGAGAGAAATTATTGCAAGATATTCTAAACCATGGTAGAAAAAGTGGACAAATTATTTGCAAATATGGGAAGGAAATGGAAAAATTGAAGAAGAAAGAGCCAGATCAACATGCCTCGGTAGATAGAGGCAAAGGAGGAGAGCCTCTTGAACCTCCCTCTCCATCTTCCAGTGAAATTTCTTCTTATTCCAATTCTCATCATTCTAACATATGTCATAGGAATTCATCTAAAAATCCATTCTTTAAGCTTGATGTAATGTTTAATTTGCCCACATATAATGGAGAATGTCATGTAGAAAAGTTAAATAATTGGATTATATAGATTAAATTCTATTGTTGGATTCAACATATCGAGGAAGATGAGGCCAAGATCCAATTAACATCTCTATAGCTGAGTGGCACCACTATCATATGGTGGGAGAGAAAGTTGCAAAAAGGTAGCAAAAATTTGGGTAATCTCCTTTCTTTTGGGTCTATTTTTGTTTCCACATTAAAAGATCAATTTTATCCATTGGGTTATCGACAAAAGCATTTGATGGAATGGAAATATCTAAGACAAGGGAAGGGTCAAAATGTGTAAAGCTTCATAGAAAATTTTAGAAAACAAGCTTTAAATTTGGGAAATCCACTTGATTCACCAAAAATTGTAACAAAGTATATTGGTGCTTCACATAGTTATATCATGCATGCTTTGTATTGTTTGAGCCTACAAATTTTGATGTAGCTAGTGTGAAGGCCACTCACCTTGAAAGTTGGGGTAAGAATGATAAAGAGGATCATCCCAAGAAATCATATTTCAAACCTTACAATGGAAAGTTGAAAGGAGAAGGCAAGGGAAAGGAAAAGAACGCATATACAACCAAGAAGGAAGAAGGAGGAAAGCCATCCTACACACATTGGAAAAAGGAAGGCCATGATGATGAACATTGTTTAAGGTTGCATCCACAATTTAAGCCAAGAAGATTTGGTGGAAAGGGAAAAAAAAAGATGGTGGAAACCATGTAGAAGGACCTTGGATCTGACTGAGTTGATGAGACAGAGATCACAACAATGGACATAGAAGGTAGCCTTTCTCTTCATGCTAATGAAAATTATGAAATGAATTCAAGTACAAGTTATTCAAATGAGTCTCTTATTGATGAAGGAAATATGATTGAATGGTTTCATGTCAGAGTTGTGATGAAACTTACTAAATTGGAAACCTTCTTTTATTCGGGCTCTCAAGTAAATTTGATTTCAAAATACTTGTTTAAGAAACTAGGGTTGGAGACAAAGCCTCATCCAAAACCATACCCTCTTTGTTGGGTGCGTGACAAAGTGAAATTACATGTAACCAAATAGTGTAGGGCTTGATTTGTTATTTCATCCAAACTTATAGATGAGGTTTGATGTTGTACCTTCTGATATCTATGGTATTGTATTGGGGAGTCCATATTTGTAAGATGAAGATTGATCAAGTATTAGGGATCATCGTGCCAAGATCAATGCAAATATTGTAAGTGCAGGTTAGATGAAGATTGATTAATTCCAGCAAAGGGTGCATGCTCATGGTTGTGAGAGGAAAATATTCAAAGACATCTGAATCTTTCTAAGGTTGTGATCCCACTCATAAAAAAAATATTGTATGAAATTTTTTCTAACTATAATGGGGTTTTTCACGAACCAAGTGGGTTTCCTCTAAAGTGCAAGATCTAACATGAAACTCATTTGCAACAAGATGCTTCTTTACCAAATATTGGTATGTACATGTTTTCTTCCTTTGAAATGGAGGAGATAAAGAAACAAGTGTAGGAATTATTGAACCAAGGAATCCTAATGCTAAGTTCTTCTCCATGCGGATCATCCATCGTGTTGGTACCAAAGAAGGACGACACATCGAGGATGTGTGTGGACTACTTGAAACTCAACAAAATAACAATGAAGAATATGTACACTCTCCCTATCATTGATGATTTATTAGACCAATTAAAAATTGTTGTCTAATTCACAAAACTAGACTTGTGCAGTGGCTATCATAAGGTTAGGATTGCATAACACGATGTATGTAAGACTGCATTCAAGACAAAAAATGTGTTGTTTGAATAGTTGGTATTCCATTCAGACTCTACAATGCTCCGACCACATTCATGATGGTGATGAATGACATTTCTAGACCTTTTCTTGATGATTTTGTACTTGTCTATCTTGATGAAATTCTTATGTTCAGTATAACTTGGGAAGATCAGGTGAGTCACGTTAAAAAGGTGCTTCATGTTTTGAAAAAGGAAAAATTGTATGTCAAAACGTTGAAGTGTGAATTTGGTAAGACCTCTTTGGTTTACTTGGGTCACATTGTTGGAGGTGGACAGTTAAAAATAGTGTTGGAAATAATACTGAGAGGGGGGGTGAATCAGTATTATCAAATTCTTTTCAATATATCTTCCTTATTTATACTTTGAATTATTCTTCAGATATTGATCGTTACTTTGTATGTCAGTACCATAAAGTAATGAGCATGAACAAGAAAAACAGATAGTCACACCAAAGAACACCAGATATAAGGTGGAAACCCAATGTGGGTGAAAACCACCTGCTGCAATATGTCTCTATCTTCTTTCAATTAGAAACTCCTTTTACAATGATTTTTTACTGGTGCAGTCCTTTACCAGTACGCAGGCTGCAACCTACAGAGAGCTACAACTCTCTCTCGTTTTCCAGTCTCTCCTCGAAGGGAGCTACAACCCCCTTACTTCTTTCAAGGACCACTTTTCATAAATTTTCAAACTGGATCCAAGAAGATCAAATAATCATCAAGTACATGCAAAATCACCCAAAATCCTTATACAATCAATCAAGAGTCACCCAACTTCTCAGAATGCTGTAAACAGAAAGATAGTACCAGAAATATAAACCCAGAACTCTGCTGCAATAGATAAAAGATAACCAACAAATGTTTTAAGACAGATCCGCAGTTTTTCTTTATCTGGGCTGCGAGGGCTCGCACTTCACCTTCCGCGTCTCTGCGTATCCCCGCAGAGAGCCTTCCGCTGCACTGCGTACCCACGCACTGTGCTTTTCAATCGCGCCGCGTACTTCTACTGTGTCCCCGCACCTCGGCTTCTATCGCGCCGCGTAGCTACGCACTGCGGCTTCTGTAGCTCCGCGTACTTTTACTGTGCCTCCGCACCTGAACGTCTGTCACGCTGCGTACCTTTACTGTGCTTCCGCACCTAAACCTCCATCACGCCGCGTACCTCCGCACTGGGACTTTTGCTTCGTTGCGTAACCTCGCACTTTCACTGTGTACCACCTGCGTTCCCTGCACCGGGACTTCCACTCTGCTGCGTACCCCCGCACTTTCACAGTGAATGGTCCGTGTACCTCTGATTAGAACCCAATTAAACAGTCCTCCTATGTGCCACTGACAGTCAGATTCGCAGATCTGATCATGTGTCCGATAGATCACTCTTCATAGATTCACTTCCAACTTCACTTTTATATAGATCAAGCTTTTTAAACCGATAACCCAATATTTCAGATCTTATATTCAATTTGCAAGGATACCTTAGCCAAGTGATCTCCTTCCCTATTTATAGTCAAGCCCTTTATCACACCATGGGACAAAACCATCAATAACCAATACAAGGGATCCAAATCGGGGCTAAATTAGATCCTATACCACGGGCCAAAACCATAGGATCAAGAACGGCGGGCTAAATACCATGGGCAAAACATAAGAAACCCCACGTGAGCGCGCTTCTCTGCCTTGAAGTGAGTGAACTGGGGTCCGCACCTTCTGAACGGATAACCTGCGGGTATAACCGCATCTCTTGGACGGTGAACCTGCGGGTCCGCACCTTTTGAACCATTCACCTGCGTACCTCTTAATTTTCAACATTTTGAGAGCCTGAACAGAGCATTGCCACTTGAGTGAGTTGCCATCAAGTACAACACCTGTAACATAGAACCATACCAGAATCATAATGCCAACAATCTCCCCCTTTGGACTTGATGGCAACCTCAAGATCCTCAACGTCATTCTCCCCCTTTGACATCAAGGGCAAAGGGTTATGCTCCCCCTAAGAACATGCTCCCCCCTGACTATAAACCAGATCTGCAAAGAAGAACCATAATCCACCAAACACCATAAATGACCATGAAAGAGATAGAGACATATTGCAGCAATATTCAGACCAGCATCCATGATCTCCTTTTGCACTTCCTCCATAATGCCAACAATGCATTATATGCTCCCCCTGAACCTGTGCCATTCGATCTTCGACCAATCCGCAACCCAGCATATGTATGCATATACCCCAGACGAACCTTGCGTACAACCAACAATCAGAAGAGAGTCAACAACAAGATGATGCATCAACAACCCCCAGCTTTTGCCTGAGGTATTCAAAGGTCTCCCTTGGCAATGGTTTGGTGAGTATATCAGCAACTTCTTCCTTAGAAGGAATATACTCCAACTTGACCTTTTGTTCAAGCACTTGTTCCCGGAGAAAGTGATACTTGATTGGTATGTGCTTGGTTTTTGAATGCATGACTGGGTTCTTTGAAATGCTGATTGCACTTGTATTATCACATAAGATGGAGATAGGTGGTGTACAAGTGATTTGAAAATCCTGCAAGGTCTGCATCATCCAAAGGAGTTGAGTGCAGCAAGATGCAGCAGCAACATATTCTGCTTCAGCTGTAGACAAGGCAATCAAACTCTGTTTCTTGCTGAACCAAGATACTAATCTGGAACCCATAAAGAATGCACCACCACTTGTGCTCTTCCTGTCATCCACGCTTCAGGCCCAATCTGCATCAGTATAAGCATGAAGTGTGAGATCTGTATCTCTAGGATACCATAAGCCATAATTTTGAGTCCCTTGAAGATATTTGAAGATTCTCTTCACTGCCTGAAGTTGAGTTTCCTTTGGATTTGCCTGAAATCTTCCAACTATTCCCACTATATGCATGATGTATGGTCAGGTACCTGTCAAATAAAGTAGACTTCCAATCATAGATCTATAGGTTGGTTGATGTACTGCTGCTGATTCATCATTTGCACTGAGGCTACATCCTGTGACCATGGGTGTACATACTGGTTTTGCATCTTCCATGCCATATTTCTTCAAAATTTGCTTGAGATACTTGGTTTGAGACAAGAATATCCCTCCTTCCTTTTGTTGGATTTGCAAGCCAAGAAAATATGTCAATTCTCCAAGCAAGGACATTTCGAATTCTTTCTGCATTCCAAGGCAAAGCTTTGACTCATAGATTCTTCATTGCTGCCAAAGATAATGTCATCTACATACACAACAAGTATTAGCAATTTGTCATTTTCAATTTTTATATAAAGATTGCTATCTGCTGATCCTTTTGAAAAACCTTGTTGATGAAGATATTTGTCCAAACAATAGTACCAAGCCCTTGGAGCTTGTTTAAGACCATAGAGAGCCTTTTTCAGTCTGCATACAAGATTTGGATCATTTCCAAGAATGAAACCATCTGGCTGCTCAATGTATACTTCTTCTTCTAAGTCTCCATTCAGAAAGGCTGATTTCACGTCCATTTGAAATACTTTGAACTTTTGAAAGCTTAAGAGAGCAAGGAACATTCGGATGGCCTCAAGTCTTGCAACAGGAGCAAAGGTTTCTTCAAAATCTATTCCTTCTTACTGCGCATACCCTTTACAAACAAGTTTAGCCTTGTTTCTAATTACTTCCCCATTTTCATTCAACTTATTTTTGAAGACCCATTTTGTCCCTATAACATTCTTATCCTTTGGTCTAGGAACCAACTCCCAAGTGTTGTTCTTTTCGATCTGCTCAAGTTCTTCATCCATTGCTTTGACCCAACATTCATCTTTGCATGCCTCTTTTACATTTTGTGGTTCAGTGGATGAGAGTAATGCCAAATAGCTTGAAGCTTCTGCAATTTTTCTTCTTGTTTGTACACCTGCTTCTTTTTACCCCAAAATCTGAGATTCTGGATGATTCTTCTGAACGTACCTAGATGGAGTCTTCTCTTCTATCCTTATCTATTCCTCTGGTGCTTCTTGAGGTTCTTCTTCTTCATCATTCTGTCTTTGAGGGTAGTCTTCATCTTCTTCGATATTTTCATGATTTACTTGCCTAGGAATGTATCCTTTTTCATCAACCACTACATCAATGCTGTCAACAATTCTTCCAAGTCTTTTATTGTAGCACTTATATGCTTTGCTATAAGGAGAATAACCAAGAAGAATGCCTTCATCTGCTCTAGGTTCAAGTTTGCCAAGTTGCTCATCAGTATTCTTAATATAGCATTTGCTCCCAAAAATTTTGAAATGCTTTACCGAAGGAGTTTCACCATACGAGAGCTCATGAGGAGTTTGAGTGCTATTCACTCGGACATTTTTTTTGTTGAGAATAACAACCGCAGCATATGCAGCTTCACCCCAGAAAGTTGCGGGAGTTCCGGATTCATCAAGCATAGCACGAGCCATTTGTTGGACTGTTCTGTTCATCCTTTCTACCACTCCATTTTGCTGAGGAGTTATAGCTGTAGAGAATTCCCTTCTTATCCCATGTTCTTCACAGAAATCGAAAAATTCATTTGAGGTAAACTCCCCACCTCTGTCGGACCTGAGGCACTTAATTTTGTAACCTGATTCATTTTCAACCAAGGCTTTGAAGGATTTGAATTTCTCAAATGCTTCGTCTTTGTGCTTCATAAGTCCTAACCAAACAAACATGGAGAAATCGTCAATGAATAATATCAAGTATTCTTCTCCTCGAGGTGTCCTTTTCCTAAATGGACCTCATACATCTGTATGGACTAGCTCAAGAGGCATGCTAGCTGATCCTTCCTTCTCCGGAAAGTTAGTTCTGGTTTGCTTTCCAAACTGACATGATTTGCATATGGTGTTGTCTGGAATTTTGATATCTGGAAGACCACGAACTGCCTGATATTTTCATGCTTTCCTTATTTGTGAAAAGCTTAGATGCCCCAACCTCCGGTGCCATAACCAGTGTTCATCGTCCTTGCTCAAATAGCATTGTTGTTGTCCTTCTTCAAATATGTATAGATTATTTGGAGTTCTTCTACCTTTGATCACTGTTTCACCTGTATCAAGATCATGAATACGACATCCATTTGATCTAAATATCACCTCGGTTCCTTGATCACACATATGGCTGACACTCAAAAGATTATGCTTCAATCCATCAACATACAAAACATTTCCAGCTTTGACCTTTTCTTTTGACTGAGCAGTGCCTTTTCCTTTTATAGCTACAGGAGTATCATTTCCAAAAGAAACTTTCTTTCCCTTTTCTAAAGCAGAATATGATTCAAGTTTTTCTTTATCACCTGTCATATGCTTTGAACATCCACTGTCAATGTACCATAGATTTTCTTGTCCTTCTGCATAAAATGCTATCCCACATCTTTCTGTTTGTGGTTCCTTTATTCTCCATGTTCTGGTGCTTGAGGCTTGTTCCTTTGTCTGCTGAAACCTGCTCCTGCATTCAGAATCTTCATGACCAAAGTTATTGCAAATAGAACATTCAACTTCATTTTCAAGAGCCGAAAAGTTGTTATAGGTCCTTTTTGTAATCTCGGTCATTCTTCTTTGTTTTTGAGCTTCTCTAGTCATGATTGTTTTATATGCAACACATTGAGCTGCTTTGTGACCAAAGTTATGGCAAGAGAAGCATTGCCCATTGAAGAAACTTCTGCGATCATCAAATCTACCAGCCAAATGATTGTAATTTCTATTGTCATCCATTCTTGAAGCAAATTGAGAAGATTTTACCTGTGGCTGGTTGTAGCTTTTATTCACCCTTAAGAAAGATTGCCCCTGGTTTACCTAATAGTCTTTGTTCGTTCTTGATGTAATTCGTCCCTGCTTTACCTGGTGATCTCCATTGTGCTTTTGCTCATTCCTTCTTGCTGCATCAAGATAACTCTTTGAGGTGGATGCTTGAGATGTTTCTCCATTATACCCCAGACCTGTCTTGTTTAGCGAAGAACGTTGTACATTGATGATCTCATCCAGAGTTTCAGATCCTTTGACAAACTTAAGATTAATAGCCTTTGTTTTCTCAATTTCTTTTCTAAGACCAACAATTTCACCTTCTAACTTTTCAAGATATTTTTCTTTTTCGTCAATTTGAAATTGTAGAGTATCAATGATCATATTCTTTTCTTCTATACATGTCTTGAGTCTAGAAATATCTTCACAAAAACTATCCACATCTATAGTATCCATGTAATCATCATCTTCAAATGCCATTAAAATTTTATAGTCATTACCTCGTTCATCTTCATCACTATTTGATAGACCATCACTGTCTTCATGAGTGTAGTAGCTTTTCTTATTTACATTTTGTTTCTTGTTCCATCTAGTAGGTTCCTTTCCTTTGTCAATCTTATCCTTATGAGGACATTTGGTAGCATAATGACCTACTCTTCCACAAGCAAAACATTTAAAAGGTAGCTTACCTCTGAACCTTCCAGTACCCCGTTGAAGATTTCTGACAAAATTTGATTCTTCTTCTTCTTCTGGCATGTGACTTGATTCATAGTAGTCTCCTTTGCCTAAAGCCTTAAAAGCAGCTTCTCTCCTGTCTGATGGACCTCCTTTTCTCATTTCATAAGAAGTTAGAATTCCGTGTAGCTGAGACATAGTAAGAGTTTGTAGATTTTCCTTTTCTTCTATTGCAGACACTTTAGATTCAAACTTGGGGGACAATGATCTTAGGACCTTTTCAACCACAACAGCCTCTTTTATTTCTTCACCCAAGTTTTTCATGCAATTAACAATCTCATCTAGCCGAAGGAAATAGTTAGCCACACTTTCATCATTATACATTCTGAGATTCTCATACTGAATCCTGAGGGTTTGAAGTTTTGCACGTTTTACCTGTTCATCTCCTTCGTAGCTCAAAAAAATCTTGTCCCATATTTCTTTTGTGGATTTATATTGCATAACCTTCACGAATTTAGATTCAGATAGACATCCTAGAAGAGTATTGACCGCCTTTGCATTTGTTTCATATTTCTTCTTCTCAGCTGGATCTGTAGGAGTAGCTGATGGGAAAGTATACCCTGTTTCTGTAATGTCCCATACATCTGTACCCAAAGATTGAAGATAGGCAATAACTCTTACCTTCCAATATACAAAGTTTGTCCCACCAAAAATTGGTGGCCTGATTGAAGCTTCCCTCTCGTAGTTGCTCATGATGTTAGATCTTCCTTCAAGCGATCAAGCTTCTTCAGAAGGACCTGCTCTGATACCAATTGTTGGAAATAATACTGAGAGGGGAGGTGAATCAGTATTATCAAATTCTTTTCAATATATCTTCCTTATTTATAATTTGAATTATTCTTCAGATATTGATCATTACTTTGTATGTCAGTACCATAAAGTAATGAGCATGAACAAGAAAAACAGATAGTCACACCAAAGAACACCAGTTATAAGGTGGAAACCCAATGTGGGTGAAAACCACCTGCTGCAATATGTCTCTGTCTTCTTTCAATTAGAAACTCATTTTACAATGATTTTGTACTGGTGCAGTCCTTTACCATTACGCAGGCTGCAACCTGTAGAGAGCTACAACTCTCTCTCGTTTTCCAGTCTCTCCTCGAAGGGAGCTACAACGCCCTTACTTCTTTCAAGGACCACTTTTCATAAATTTTCAAACTGGATCCAAGAATATCAAATAATCATCAAGTACATGAAAAATCACCCAAACTCCTTATACAATCAATCAAGAGTCACCCAACTTCTCAGAAAGCTGTAAACAGAAAGATAGTACCAGAAATATAAACCCAGAACTCTGCTGCAATAGATAAAAGATAACCAACAAATGTTTTAAGACAGATCCGTAGTTTTTCTTTATCTGGGCTACGAGGGCTCGCACTTCACCTTCCACGTCTCTGCGTATCCCCGCAGAGAGCCTTCCGCTGCACTGTGTACCCACGCACTATGCTTTTCAATCGCGCCGCGTACTTCTACTGTGTCCCCGCACCTCAGCTTCTATCGCACCGCGTAGCTACACACTGCGGCTTCTATAGCTCCGCATACTTTTACTGTCCCTCCGCCACTGAACGTCTGTCACGCTTCGTACCTTTACTGTGCTTCCGCACCTGAACCTCTATCACGCCGCGTACCTCCGCACTGGGACTTTTGCTTCGCTGCGTAACCTCGCACTTTCCCTGTGTACCACCGCGTTCCCCCGCACCGGGACTTCTGCTCTACTGTGTACCCCCACACTTTCACAGTGAATGGTCTGCATACCTCTGATTAGAACCCAATTAAATAGTCCTGTTATGTGCCACTGATAGTCAGATTCGCAGATCTGATCTTGTGTCCGATAGATCACACTTCATAGATTCACTTCCAACTTCACTTTTATATAGATCAAGCTTTTTAAACCGATAACCCAATATTTCAGATCTTAAGATATTCAATTTGCAAAGATACCTTAGCCAAGTGATTTCCTTCCCTATTTATAGTCAAGCCCTTATTCACACCATGGGACAAAACCATCAATAACCAATACAAGGGATCCAAACCGAGGCTCAATTAGATCCTATACCACGGGCCCAAACCATAGGATCAAGAAGGGTGGGCTAAATACCATGGGCAAAAATAAGAAACCCCACGTGAGCGTGCTTCTCTGCCTTGAAGTGAGTGAACTGGGGTCCACACCTTCTGAACGGATAACCTGCGGGTATAACCGCATCTCCTGCACGGCGAACCTGCGGGTCCGCACCTTTTGAACCATTCACCTACGTACCTCTTAATTTTCAACATTTTGAGAGCCTGAACAGAGCATTGCCACTTGAGTGAGTTGCCATCAAGTACAACACCTGTAACATATAGCCATACCAGAATCATAATGCCAACAAATAGATCCTTTTAAATTTGATGTGATTGTCAAGTGGCATAAGCCCACCAATTTTATAGAGGTTCGTATATTTTTGAGTGTCATACAATACTAGAGAATATTATTTTCCAACTTCTCCCTCATTGCATCCCCCTTGCATGCTTTGACAAGTGTGAATAATATCTTTCAATGGGGAGGAAAGCAACATAAAGACTTTGATACACTAAAAGAGAATATTAATGCCACACCAATTTTGGCCTTACCTAACCTCAAAAAACCTTATGAAATCGAAATAGATGCCAATGGGTATTCCATGTGATCCATGTTGATGCAGCAGAGGAAACCTGTATATTACCATTCAAAGACATTCTCCCAACCTGTTGTGAACTATCCCACATATCACAAAGAGATGTATGCCTTGGTCCAAAGCATGAGGAAGTGGAAGCACTATTTGATTGGCAAGGATACCAACATTCACACAGATCACCAACCCTTGTAGTAACTCTAGTCACATGAAAAGATTCAAGAGGCACCCGATTTCAGATGGATGGGGTTTCTTAAGAAATTTCATCTAGTAATAAAGCACACGAAGGGCACTAGCAACAAAGTGGGAGATATGCTCTCTCATTCTCCTATTACTGCATCTATTGTTTTGAAAAATGATTCTTTATCTTTTGAAAGCTATGCTAAACAATATGCTATTGATGAATATTTTAAGGAGATTTATGCAAAGTTGACTCATGTATCACAAGCAGACAATTACCATTTGCAGGGGAAATTATTGTACCACACTAGCAAACTTTGTATCCCCATGCGTGAAATAATACATTTATTTAGAGAGACACATGCCTCTATTGTGTTAGGTCATTTTGGTGTAGGGAAACCTTTGTGTCATTTTCATAGGTTTTGTTATTGGCCTCACATGAAAAACATTGTAACAAGATATGTAAAGGGATGTGTGTTGTGTTCAGTTTACAATCCCACTAATATAAAATTGGGCCTCTAAACAACACTCCCTATCCTGAGTCATCCATTGGAAAGTGTGTAAATGGATTTTGTTGGTAGTTTTCCTTTGCCTAGGAAAGGTCATGACTATTTGTATGTCATTGTGGATCAATTTAGTAAAAAATGTGTCTTAATGTCTTGTAAAAAATAGATCACTCTAGAGAAGAATTCTCATCTCTTCTTCCAATTTTTATGGGTCCACTTTGGGTCACCCACATCTATTATGTGTTATTATGAATATAATTTCCTTGAAGAGTTTTGGATGTGTTTTTCGAGAATGTTGGACACCAAGCTGAAGAGGAGTATGCAATTTCATCTATAGACCCATGGAAAACAATTCTTTTCAACCACAAAATGCTACATTTACTCCTGGGCTATTATGGCAAGTATCCAAAGTTATGAGGCAAGGAGCTTCCTTATGTAAAACATGCATATAATAGGGTTATGAATTCATGTGCTTAGAGCTCACTATTCGAGACATGTTTTGGATACTTGCCAAAGGATCTCTTAGACATGGTCTCTGGGAGAGATGAAGATTTGAGTGAGAAAAATGACAAGGACAAGGCACGAAAGTTCATTCAGAAAATTTAGATGATTCACCAAGGGGTGTAGGATAAATTGGCAAAAGGTGAAGCTCAATACAAGGCTCGACATGATAAGCATGCATTTGATCACCAATTTTAGGTTGGAGACAGGGTGTGGCTCCATATCAAGAAAGATAGAATGAAAGATAGAATGAAAGGGGAAGGAAAGAAGTTGAGGCCACTCTGATATGGTATTTTCACCATATTAGAGAGTATTGAAGAAAATGTTTTTCGCCTCGATTTGTCAACATACAGGCAGGAGGTTGTACAAGTTCCTACAACGGATGATTTTTCACCTGAATACATGGACACGCTACTTGAAGATATCATTCTTGATAGGAGAACTAAGACTTCACAATGGGGAGACATGGGGAAACTTTGTATTGGTTTCAAGGGTATGCATCCAAGTAAGGCTCATTAGATTGAAAAGGAAAAATTTAGGGAGCAATTCCCTCACTTTCCAATTGACTGATAAGACTTTTCGCAGCCCAAAAGCTCATTAGTGGGAAGGAATGATCCAAGAGGATCCTGAAAGGCCAAATTTTCAAAGTACTTGAAACATAGTGAAACCAATCTCGAATTGGAGAGCTTGTCATTCTGAATCCAATGGCATAAATTTAACCTCAATCTAACATCATATGAGAAAGTTAGGTATGCTGACATTTATGAGAAACAATTAAAATTTTTGCAGGTAAGACCCACAGGTGGACAGATGGCAATGAAGTTAGCAGGATGAATGCTGACATCAGCCATACAACTGATGAAGTTGGTGTTTAGTCAATTTAGTTTCCTAAATTGCTACATAAATTATCAATCTGGGTGTCGTAAACTAATGAAGTGTAGTGCACTATATGTGCTAGATAACCCTTTCTTACCTCACTATTTTCAAGTTTATGTTGTTTTGGGGTTTTGTTCTTTTGACCTCCTAAAGTTCTGCAATGTAATTGAAATCTTAATCTACTGCTGAAGTGGGAGTTTAAAAGGGCTTTTTAGGTCAAGCTTGGAAGTGGAGTTTTCAAGAAGATGAAGACAAAGCTTATTTTCTTGCTATTATAGTGGTTTCCAAAATATGAGCTTAAAAGACTCTTAAAACTGCTATCTACAAAATTAAAATTTGAATGAGAAAATGGAAGTGCAGCTATCTATATCAAACTAAGAATGAAATACTAGAAGCAAAACTACTACTTCTGTTGTCTATTCTATTTGCAAAATTTAAAGTCTAATGAACTATTGCAATTAAACTAAAGGCAAAAGTAAAACTTGAAACTGATTTTAAACTAATGATGAGCCAGTAATCTCATCCATAAACATAGCACTTCGCCAATTAGATTGAAAATCAGTCATCAACTAGAGGCTCCAAAAATATTAGCTTATAGCATGAGAGAATGACATTTAAACTATCTAAGTCTACACTAATGAACAACAAGTAAACTCATTTATAAACATAGCACTTCGCTAATTAGCTTAAATTCATCAACTAAAGGCTTTTGAAATATTAGCTTATAATATGAAAAAATGACATGAAAACTATCTAACTTTAAACTAATGAACGACAAGTAAACTCATTTATAAAATAGCACTTCACCAACTAGCTTGAATTCATCAACTAAAGGCTCTGGAAATATTATCTTATAACATGAGTGACTATATTAAGAAAGAAAAGGTACTGAACAACAAGAAAATCTCATTCATAAACTCCATATTTCGCCAAGTAGCTTTGAAGGTAAACCATTAACTAAAGGCTATGGAAACATGTACTTATGTAATGAGTATCTATCATATTGAGCAAAAGCATAAAACAACTGGAACTTGGGAACTAAAGAACAATAGAAGAAGTGAGTTTAAAAATGCTACTTGATGCAAGTTTAAAACTACAACTAAGAAGCTCGAGCATAAACAAATTTAAATAACTATTGCTACTCTAAAATGCATCTATCAGGGTTAGTAAAAACAAGTGACAAGCTGCAATATATATACAGTGTTAAAACAATTATGGACATAAACAAAACACAAGAAATATACAGTTGAACGAAAGGAAAAAAACAAATGTAAATACATAGAAATGAAAAAAAGGAACCTCAACCATGCAGGGGCCCTCTGCACACCTTGGATTAGCAATGCAAATCTACTTTAGATGCTCACGCAGCCATATACAAAAACAAAGTTTTTATATTATGAAAACAGAGGACTGTATGTCTCCTGATTACAAATGAAAATCACACTACTTCAGCAATAAAAACATTACCTTGTTCTGTGTTTCAACATTGGAATTTATAAGAAAAATTCATAACTGTTTCTAAGAGGAAAATCTTCTACGGTAGACATGTGAACAGGTCATGGATCTAAGGATTTAGCCTTCTAGTTGGCGTAAACAGTAAATCTCTACATAGTGGGTGTTGGATATGGTTATGCAGGTGGAAAAATGAATCCTCAGCTTCAAGAATAGGCCTCAGACTCAATTGCGTGCCAAAACATTGTTTTAACTACTGTAGAACTTCTTCGTTGACTCCCCTTCGACCGGGGTCTTTTCCCTCGAATCTGATCAAATGAATAGGACTCTATCCATGTGTTGACATTTCCTAAGCTACCCATGTGGCTTGTTCCTCTTCTCAACACCTGTAACCTGCAAAAGTATGAAGATGGCTACAGAATTGCCAGTAGGCTGCGGAAAGTGGCTACATTCTGTAGATGAAGAAAAAACCTTATCCAAATAACACACATAATAATATAATTTGAAAATCACTAAAATGTACTCCTAGAATCAACATGCAATGAATTTTGATGGTTTAGGATGCACTAGCATGGGAAAATAGAGGAAGAAGGGTGAAGAAATTGCTTGAAAAAGAAGCAGTTTTGGGGCTCAACATACCCCCACTATGAAGCTATTGCATGTCCTCATGCAACCAAAATTGTAGCAATCCTTCTTCTACTATATCTGCTCTGAGACCTCTGCTAGAACATCCAACCTTTTCTTGTTTTTCCTTGCTACCACTGCCATTCTAGGCTTCCTCATAAGGCATCTATATTTAAGGTTGATGAGGGCCCTACTTAGCTTCTTATTTTTCTTCTTCAATTTTCTATTTTTCTTATGCCATAATCCCAAATGAAGCATGGTATTGTCATGAATGATTTTGTCCAGCTTGTTTTTCTCCTTCAAAGCTTCATTTTCCCTCTGGATATGCCTATTTAAGACCTCTAATTCATATATTTCTTGCTTTAGTGAATGAATCAGAGTTTCCTGTGATGTAACTGGCTAGTTAGATGAAGTCCCCTGTTCTGCTATTGTGTTCTTCTGCTCCAATGATTCAATATAATCATAGATCTACTACTGAGCTTGGTCAATCTCTGGAGATGCTTTTCTTGGACTACTTTCAAAGTCTAGTTGAGGAGAAGGAGAATATTGTGGACTTTGCTCAAATGAGGTGTTATCTAGTGATTGAGTTGGAGTCTCCCCTCCCAAGTATATGAATTGAGCTTCTTTTGTTTATTTTTTATTCATTTTTCCTTTAAGCCTAGAGCTTCTTCTTAGACTTTGTGAGCCTATATTCTCTTTTTCTATGACCTGTCTCCTCTTCCCTTTTTCCTTTGATTTCCTGGACTATTCTTTAATGTGGAATAATTTTTCAGAGAGAAATTGTTCCTCTTCTAATGAAGGCTCATGAGTTTGATATATTTCCTCAACTTTTCTTTTTCCTCTCTGTTTTGTTTGCTTCATGATTTCGGTTAGAGTTTTAGAGGGCAATTCTTCTTCACTATTTTCTTTTGCTGAACTGGTAGGAGTATTTTGAATTGTTAGAGTTGCTCTTCTCCTCCTAATATTATTTACTAAACTCCCTTCAGGTAACTCAGGTGGATCTTGGGAAAAGTTCCTGATCAGGAAGTTTTCCCATGTGTCTCCTATATCCTTCAAGTGATTTTCAACCAAGATTTTTATGATACCATGGTGGTAAATATGAGGTTTTATATCTTCTATCTTCTTTTGAACAGTGGTAGACATCTTTCTTAAGCTATTCAACAGAAAGTAAGGGAGATTGATGGTCTCATTTTCCAAAAATTTCATCAACAACCTTATGTGATACATGTACATTGAGCCATATCTACCCTCACACATGATAAATTTCTGAATAATCAAGAGAAAACTACTCCATTTATCCTTTAATGCTGAGATAGGAATTCCTCTTTTGAAAATTGAGATATCCATACCTGGTTTTTGAAGAATAACTCTCCAAGCCTTTTCATCGAAGTCCTTATTTTTGAACCACCTTTCTCCATCTTTTGGAAGTTCTGTTGCAGCTGCAATGGAAGATTCAGTCACTGAAAACCTTATATCACCAATTTCCACTTCTACCCCATTAAAAGATCTTGCAAATGTTTTGGTGACTTCCTTGTGATGGCCATTGAATTTCTTGA
Organism: Pinus tabuliformis; assembly: GCA_031772625.1. Taxonomy (NCBI): domain Eukaryota; kingdom Viridiplantae; phylum Streptophyta; class Pinopsida; order Pinales; family Pinaceae; genus Pinus; species Pinus tabuliformis. The sequence goes on along the minus strand of CM062815.1, from coordinate 84,752,304 downwards.
TAAACTTCAGCTAGCCAGCCTTCTTCAATGTCCCCTTCAACTGAGGGTATCCCTCCATAAACTTGATTCCTATGGGCCCTGTCCTTACAATGAGACCCATTCTTCTTTTCTTCACTATGTAGCAATTTCTATAAATGGAAATTATATGGAAATAGAATGGTTATAGGGACGGAAATGGAAGAAGATTGTAGAGATAATTGATGGGTATGGAACTAGGAAAATGATGAGTATGAGGTTGAATTATGGAAAACCGTAAAACTGTATGCACAGGAATTGTATGGAGGCTATAAGGTCCGGTGCACACATAGACTGCGTGGAGGCAGAGTATTACTCATGCACAGAACTGAAAAACTGAATGGAGTCCGAGTGCTTTGAGTTCATAAAAAGGCTGTGGGAGTAAGAAAACGAAAAACTTGGTAGGTGAAAGGGTCGTATTCAACTAGATTACATTCACATAATTAGCCATTTAAATAGGTGGAGTAAGGATGTATGATGAAGTACGAGTTAAAGTCGGAGGCAAATCATGAGACTGTTAAGGATTAAATCGGAGGGCATGGTGGAGTTATGACAACAATCAAATCACATCATGACATGTTAAGGAGTAGGGATTATTCAAACTATACAACTTATGCTTTTATAGTGCTATTTGAAATGGGTTTTATTCTCGCCTTTGGAATCATACCTTTTCCTTTTGCTAACCTTTGATTGTTTGCTCTTGTAGGTGCTTTGGGTGCTGATGTGTCTTCAAAATATTTCTCCTTCAATACCTGCATCTGGCTTTTATTATTTATTTTGGCTAATAATCTAACTGTTACTACAGAGTAACAGGATTAGCTGCGGAATCAGAAAACAATTACGGAATTGGAAATCAGCTGCAGAATTGTAACAAAGTGAATGAAATATGACTTGATGAATGAATGAAAATAGAAAATGACTGTATGGATGAAACATGGCAGTAGATATGAAGAAATACTGAAAAAAAGGTTTATTGATGGAATTTGTTGGTGAAATGGAGTGAAATTTGTAGAAATGAAATGGAATGGAATAAAACAAACCATGAATAAATTGAAGGACCTTCTCTTTTTTTGGAAAATATAGGGTGTCAGAGTCTTCTGATTTTCACCCTATATTTTCTGTATAAGGATGCCAATCAGTGATTGGCTTTCAAGCTTATACACTATTTTTTTTTTTTAATTGTTGAAAAGAACAAAGACTAAGTTGGTGGAGAAGAATGATTCTTCTTCACAAACTTCATTTCAGAATTATTTTGAAAGATCTTGATAAACTCATCCTTTGAGATTGGCTTCTGATAAATCTTCAATCTATGACCATTCACAAGGAGAGGAGTTTGATGCTCATCTATGGTTCTAATTCTTATTGCTCCATTACTGAAAACTTTTTCAATCTCATATGGCCCAAGCCAATGAGTTTGAAATTTACCTTGAAAATCCTTGAACTTAGAATCAAATAGAAATGCCCAATTTCCTTCTCGAAACCTTTTGTCCTTGATGTACTTGTCATGCCACTTAGCTCTCTATTGCTAAACTAGACCAATCCTTTGAACTGCTTCTTGTCTAATTTCATCAAGTTCATTCAACTACTCTAGTCTATCCTTTTGAGCTTTTGATAGATCCATTCCCAACTTAACTGCCATCTTGAAAGTTTTAACTTGGACCTCAATGGGGAATAGAACTTGCTTTCCATAAACAAGTTCATAAGGTGTGTCTCCTATTGGATTCCTCCATGTAGTTCTGTAGGCCCACAAGGCTTCAAGAAGCTTTTCTGCCCCAATCTCTTCTATGTAGATGCACAGTCTTGGTGATGATTCCTTCAATCACTTTATTTGTGGACTCCACTTGACCATTTGCTTGTGGATGATAGGGAGTGGATTTCCTATGCTTGATCTTGTATTCTTCCATAAGCTTCTCCATCATTCTGGATGTGAATTCAGCTTCCTGATCTGTCATAATTTCTCTTGGAACACCAAAGCAAGTAAAAGTATCCTCAAAAAAAAAATTAACTACTACCTTTTCGTTAGCAAAAAATAATGCTTTGGCTTCTACCCATTTAGTGACATAATCAGTACATACTAATATATAATTTTTCTACTTGGATGGAGGATTAATAGGTCCAATAAAGTCTAAAGCTCATTTTTCAAAGGGTTAGATAAGTACCTAAAGTTGTAATGGCATCTTATTTGAGGGAGCAGGTTTCCCTACCCTTTGGCAGTTGTCGCACCTTTTATCATATTCTCTTCCATCTTTGAAGATGGATGTCCAATAATATCCTAAAGAAAGGATTTTATAGGTTGTCCTCTTCTCAACTAAGTGTCCACCACACGGCTCATCATGACATGCTTTAAGAATATCAAGCATTTCATCTTCCCTGACACATCTTCTGATCACAAAATTTGGCCCTATTTTATATAATTCGTTAGAAATCCATGAGTATCTTGAACTATCTTGAATAATCCTTCTTTTATCTCTAGGAAATAAATGTGAAGGTAACTTATAACCAAATAGTTAGCAACATATGCAAACCAAGGAGTTCGAGTAGTTACTACAAATAAGTATTCATCAGGAAACTTATCCTCAACTGGAGATTCTTCTTTGATATTTTGAATCCTTGACAAAAAATTAGCAACTGTGTTTTGTTTTCCAAGTCTATCTAGCACAGTAATATTGAATTCTTGCAAAAGTAAAAGCTATCTTGTAACTCTATCATTAGTAATAGGTTTATTCATCAAATATATAATTACAGAGTGATCAGTATGAACAAAAGTTTCATAGCTTGTTATATAATGTCTAAACTTGTTAATTGCATGAACAATAGCTAAGAACTCTTTTTTAGTCAGTATAATTCATCTCAGTGGGAGTCAAATTATTGCTTGTATAGTAAATGGCATAAGGAATTAAGTCTTTTTGTCCCAATACATCTCCCAGAGCTGTATCTGAAGCATCTGTAGAAATATGGAAAGGAAGTTTCCAGTTTGGTCCTCTTAAGATAGGTGCTTCAAATATTTTTGTTTTATTCAAATATTTTTGTTTTCAAGGCTTCAAATGTTAGCTGGCAATCAAGATTCCACTTGAATTCACAATCTTTTGTAAGAAATTTGAAGAGTGGAGATGCTATTTTAGTAAAGTTTTCTATGAATCTTCCATAATATCCTATAAATCCTAAAAAACTTCTAACATCTTTTTGGCAATTATGAATTGGTAACTTAGAGATGACTTCAACTTTAGATTTGTCTACTTTAATCCTATCTCCTGAAATGTGATGTCCTAAAACAATACCTTTCGTAAACATCATAAAGCACTTTTCATGTCTTAATGAAAGGTTTGTTTCTTTACATCTTTTAAGGAATTTTTCCAATTTTTCCAAGGCTTCTTCAAATGTGTTACCATAGACTATAAAATCATCCATATATACCTCTACACAATCATGTATTAGATCAGAAAAAAGTCCTAGTACTACTCTTTGGAATGTTGCGGGTGCATTACATAATCCAAAAGGAAGCACTCGGTAGGAAAAAATTCCCCATGGACAAGTAAATGTGGTCTTATCCTGATATTCAGGTGCTACCTGAATTTTATTATAACCACTAAAACCATCCAAAAATGAAAAGTACTTTTTACCTGCTAATGTATCTAATACCTGATCTATAAAAGGCAAAGGAAAGTGGTCCTTCAAGGTTGCTTTATTCAATTCTCTGTAATCAATGCACGCCCTCCACTTACCGTTCATTTTAGGCACAATTACCAAGGGAGAAACTCATTGGCTATCTGAGATTGGGTAAATGAAGTTTACATTGAGTAGTTTTTGGAGCTCTTCTTTCATAATCTCCCTAGGATTTGGATTCATCCTTCTCTGAGGTTGTCTGATTGGTCTACTATTTTCCTCAATATAGATATGATGGATACAAGTCTTATGGTCAATACCTTTCAGATTAGTATACTCCCATGCAAATGTAGCAGAATGTTTTTGTAAGATTTTGGTTAGCTACTCTTGTTGTAATTTCTCCAAGTTTTTGTTTATATTCAATGTTCTACTTGGAAAAATTTCAATTGCAGAGCTGCCAAACTCTTCCGTAGAATAAAGAGACATCTGCCTAGATGACAAGTTTTCAATATTAGAATTTAACTGAAATTGTGCGTGATCATATTCTGAAGAAGTTTCAAAATTTGACTATCCTCACTAATTTCTGATATAGTAAAGATAGGTTGTATAACATCTTCATCATCGACCCATTCATTGTCATCTATTTCCATAATTGCATTTGCTGGAGGATACAAAGTAAATTTCTTTGTTGAACTACCATTAGAAATGTACATGTCACCAGATCTACAACTAATAAAAGCATTAGCTGTGGCCTGCCAAGGCCTTCCTAAGATAAGTGGGAATCCTTTTATATTATTCTTGGGAGATAAAATCATAAAATCAACAGGATATTCCCAAGAATCTAAGGAGACTGAAATTTCTTCTAGCACACCATCTAGTTTAAGGAGCATCGCTAATGCCCGAAAATCCATCTGAATAGGTACAAGTGTACGAGGTAAGCCTAAACGATGCTAAGTCATTATATGCTGATATTATCTATTATCTGAAGAATGGATATGCCCCTTCAAACCTCGATCATACCAAGAAAAGAGCCCTAAGATTAAAAGCCAAACAATATCAACTTGTGAATGACATTCTTTTTAGAATAAATTATGATTCTGTTCTTCTTAGATGTCTTGAGAAATCTGAAGCTGAAAAAGTCTTGCAGGAACTCCACGATGGGCCAGCAGGTGGACACTACGCTGGAGACACCACTGCTCATAAGATCTTACGCGCAGGCTATTACTGGCCCACATTATTCAAAGACGCACACAACTACGTAAGGAAATGCCAAATCTGTCAAACCGCTGCTGGGAGACAAAAGAAACCATCCTTGCCACTGCAACCAGTTACCATCGAACAGCCTTTCGATCAGTGGGGATTGGACATAATAGGTGAGATCGTTCCTCACTCTTCTAAACAGCATAGATACATCCTCACAGCGACAGATTACTTTACTAAATGGATAGAGGCAGTTCCACTCAAGACGGCTAATGCTGAAAATATCATTGAATTCATAGATTAGTTCATAATCACCAGGTTTGGATTGCCTTCCGCTTTACTGTTTGATAATGCATCATACTTTTCTGGTAATGCAATGACTGAATTTTCACTCAAAAGGGGTTTCAAGCTTAAATACTCGGCCAATTATTATCCACAAGGGAATGGGTTAGCTGAATCTACAAATAAGAACTTAATTAGAATCATTAAGCGAACCAATGACCAAAATCATAAAAATTGGCATAAGTCTTTACTATATGCTTTATGGGTAGATCGAATAACGCAGAAAGCCTCTATCGGCACTTCTCCCTTTAATTTAGTTTATGGGAAAGAAGTGGTTCTTCCAACACATCTAGCAATTCCCTCTTTAGCCTTGGTTCAATATATTGATGCCAACTTCCTCTTTACAACTTAGGCAGCTGGAATTAATTAAATTAGAAGAACAACGATAATGGGCTAAGATTACTCACGCTCTTCATCAAGCATTAGTAAAATCCTCTTTTGATTCTAATATGATATCCAGAAAAGATTTTCAGATGGGAGATCTAGTTTAAAATGGGACAAGGCTCATGAGGAAAAGGGAAAACATACAAAATTTTAAAGGATGTGGCTTGGTCCTTTCCAGATCATAGAAGTCATAGGTCCATCTACCTTCATGTTACAAGATCTAACAGGGAAAAGAGATTCTCTACCTGTTAATGGTCAGATTCTTAAGAAATATTTTCCATAGAAGAACATTCTTCTATTTTTGTAGAGTAGTTGTTTTTCTTTTCATAATAAAACTAGTTGTGAATGGTTACGATAGGCATTTACGAAAAAGACACCAATTCTCTTTCAAATTTTGATCTTTCGCTTGTATAAATAGCAAATCTTTTGGAAAATTGATCTTTATTATTGAAAGATACAGTTAAAAACTCTAGCCTAGATATGATACTAGTTTCAACTTCATAGAATTTGATGAAAACAACCTTTAGCGATTGTTTTATATCAGTGCAATGAAAGGTATCAATAACAAAATAAAGATTCTCTGTAGAACAGCTATTTCCAAAAACTCTATTATTGTCGTCCAGAGCTATCTTAAGGAAACAATGACTTCCTCCCTACTAAGGAAACCACAACTTTCAGAGGAACAATCCAAGGATACATTTGATCTTACAGAGTGAGAGGTCTCATCACGAGCCGACTTATCATGACCATAGATGTTATAACTTGCTGACTTTGCCAATACTGCATATCACAACAGGGCAATGACTCAAGATTGTTGCAATCAAAAGGCAAGGGGTCTCATCACGAGCCAGCTTGTTCAACAAAGTTATGAATTAGTGAATGACTTTGCCATGAATTGGCTACCAAACCAAGACATTTCTCTTTAAGAATAAAAAGAAAATCAAAGCAGTAAGTGTGGATGTGGATTCTTCTTTAAGAATTGTAGGTTTCTTTAAGTAGGATACAGGATCATTGTTGGGTAACAGGTAACCCTATCAAGGCTATAAACGCCTGCTGGCAGCAGAGGCTCTACCTACAACAAATGAGCATATTTAAAACTGGTTTACAGAGAAGACTTTGTTTTATCCTTACAAGCTAAGTAATGACTGATGTAAACACAAGGACTAGCCTAAGGCAACAAATAATCAAAGTTAAAAATAGTTGAAACAAAATGTCATTGACAGGTTAGAATATAATGTACTTTATCTTTCTATAATAAAGTTTAACTTTCTGAAAAATTTTCTGTTTTGGAAGTTTTGAAAATTCAAAAAGCAGCAGAGATAACTGGTTCTTCCAAGTGAATCGCCAATTGTTGTGGCCAGCAACAACCCCCCTTCTTATTTAGTATAATTCCTAATACTAAATAAGTGGGGACCCTTAGCAAAAAAATTGAGAAATCAAAGTAGTGTTTAAATTTCCTTTTCGAATAAACTTACCATCATAAGCTTAGGAAGCCCCCCTTGAAAATTCATAAAAATCTAAGTTTGATGATAAGGTAAGACATAAAACCTTTCCTTAGAAAAAATCGCATCGGAAAAAGAAAACAGGATACCACCTTATGAGCTGAATTTTAAACATTGCGAGAATGCGATGTGCGATAATGAAATATCGCATCGCATACAGCACAAATTACAACAAAACTCGTAAATTTGCCGATATGTAATGGCGCCGATCGCAAGATCGCATTTCGCAGAAAATAGGTTAACAAAGATTGGCATACATAATATTCCTGCGATCTGTGATATTGCGATATTGCGATATTACGATATCGCGATATTGCGATATTGTAATATTGCGATCTCGCGATATCAGCGACAATGCGATAATGCGATGTAACGAGCAGTCAACTTTGCGATGTTACGATTTTGCGATGTTATCATTTCGCGATGTTGCGATCTGCGATATTGCGAAGCAAATCGCAAAATCGCTCCATCGCAAATATTTCAGGCACGTTATTCAAGAAAAGTATTTTCCTTAAGCTGACACCTGGTTATGCGCTTTAATGCTAATAAATAAGGTAGTTGTCAGTTATTAATGGAATATGGGTTCGTGCTTATCGAAAAAATCATCTCACGTAAGGTGGTATACTTGATGTGTCTGCGGCATTTAAAACTTTCCTATCACCCTTCCTTGTCATTCATTTTCACTTCACTTGTGAATTGCAAGAACGGAGAACAGAAGCCAATACAAAGCAATATGCAGGGTAAAATGGGAAAGAAAAGCAAAGCCCCGAGCTCAGAAGAAAAGGAAATGGTGCCCCTGTATACAGACACGGCATGTAACAGAGACGCGGGAATTGCTACGTGGGAAGGCATGTATAATCTGCTCGAAGAGGAGAATCCCAGAGTAATGGAAGTAGTTGCTACCGCGGGCTCAAATGGTTCTTCTGAGGCATCCCTTATAGAGCTAGCTTGCTCATTCTTGCATCGGATAGCAGCAAGGCCCAAAATTCTCCCATACACGGACATGGTGAAGTGGATACTGGACAACGCAGAAATCAGAAACGGGTATTTGGAAGTTCTACTTCTCCTCATGTCCTACCTTTGTATATCCCTGATAAACTGTTAGCTCGAGAGATTGCCTATCAAACCTGTGGGGAAGGCGGTCTAACTAAATATTTGAAGGACAAAAAGAAGGCTATATGGCCACAGTTTCCTGTAGCCTGTGGGGCCTTTTCGCTATTTGATGTAGGCCACGCATTCACAGAAGTAAATAATATGACGTGTTTACAGTTATTCAAATTTTCAAGAAGACCATTTGACCCTAATGAGGTTGCCCAGAATTTCACCACTACAGTCAAGATAAAGGTGTTCTCTGGAGAAAAGGATTTATTCGATGATATATTCCAACAGAAAAGCACACTTGAAGAAATTCTGCATGCAGCCCAATTGCAATTCTCTCCAGAAGAATTTCAAAAGTTCAAAATATACAGGGAAAGAAGGTTAGCCAGTATTCCTTTAGAGAAACTACGCCTAAAACCCGCAAGGGAACCAACTCCAAGTGTTAGTCTTAGTGGGAGTTCAAGCACTAACGGATCTAAATCCAAGTCTGGAAAAGAAACATCTGAACATTCTAAAAGATCCGTAAGTGAACAGGATAAGAGCGAAGGGTCAGTAAAAGATACTGCCCACTCAACGGAACTTCTACAGCAACAGGTTATTGCCTCTCCGCAAAGAGATCCTCCCCCTCTCGTCATTCAAACACCGCCAGTCACAACTGAACTAGATAAAGAATGGGAAACCTTCAATGACTTGATCAATCTTGAAGGACAAACCATAAAAACACCTGTGAGCGATGCACAGGTAACAAAAGAAGTAGTCACAAGAACAATTAGCAATGTCTCAGATATGGAGCATATCCCTATTGCCCCATCCTCTGAGCTTATGCTCAAAATAAAAGAAATTCCTTCTCTTGATGTATTTTATAGCCCACAACACAAAGCAGTAGTAAGAAGACAGAGGAAGAAAAGGAAATTGGAAAACGTGCTCCCTCAAGACGCAGAGCAATTAGATGTCCTGTGGCAAGATCCCACTAGCAATCCTACTGAGGATCTAACCAAACTATCTCAGATCACAGGAGCATATGCCTCTGCGACTATTGATAAAGCATCTGAGGTATAGCAATTGCTAAAAGAAAAGGAAGACCAGATACAAGCTTTGCAACAACAGCTGCAACAAGCTAATGCCAACAATGAAGCACAAAAACAGCTTGAAAGGTTACAGCAGGACTTCCAGCAGATGCAGATAGGATATCAGAAAAGTTTGGATGAGAAAGGGAAGCAGTTACAGGATTTACAGGAGATGCACAAGGACAATCCTAAACTCACAGAATTTATCACAAAGTCAATTTCCTTAAATGAACAATTACTACAGCAGCAAGAAACGTTGGGCCAAAAGATATCGCAGTGGAGATATTATTGTGAAATAAGTGATAAAACCACTAATCAAGTGGTAGATTTACGAAGTGACTATGATCTAATTGATAAATGAGTGACTGAATATTTGGCTTGGCAAGAAACAGACGAAGGAAAAAGAGCAGGTGCACCAAGGATAAATGAAAATCATAAAGAAATGCTCTTTAACAAATGGGACGACCAAATCAGAGAGGCAGAGCAAGCAGCAGAAGGAGCAGCCACGGCAGCAAGCAGTATTATTGATTGTGTAAATGAAAATTTGCACAGGGAAAATTTGATCGCAGAGACCACTCCAGGATATTTACCTAACGCACAGCAACTACAGGCAGATTGGAAACAGAAGGCCCAAGAAAAGGCACAAGAAATCCAAGGGTTAACCAAGTTGAACTGGGATTATTACTGGGCTTACTTGGTAAAGCCACATAGCCAATGGATGACTCTTAAGTGTATCATCAATTCAGCCGAAAAAATGGCGCCAACTCTTGTTGATTCTGTTTTCTCAACTCAGCTAAAAGCGGAAGTCGGCCAGCCGACTCTTCTCAAACAGATGCTGCATGCGTGCGATTTCAAGGACCAAATACAGAAGTAGTTTAATTTTAGATTCAATTTTAGTTTAATTTTGTTTTATTTTCCTGAAAAGAGGACGGTCATTTAAATCGCATCCTATATTTTTGTAATAATTTATTTTTAGATTTAGTTAGTAGTATTTAAACCCTTCTCATGCATTTAGAGAAGGGTCCTGAAATTTATCAAAAACTTATCCCCAGAACATGCACTTTTGTACCCTCTGTGGAGGTTTTGATGAATGAATGGAACAGGATTTATTGATGTTTGCATTTGATATCTGCTACTGATGTTTCACTTTTGTACTCTTAGTAGATATTTGATCAAGAAGAGATAAACCATTATCACTTGAAGCTCATGAGTAGGACTAGTTATAAATGGTATTTCTATCTCTTAACTATTTCTGCCTTGTGTTAGAGTTACTTTCAGTTCAGTTACCTATATATTAATGTATGAATGCCTGAGTTATCATTTGGCACTTTTGTACGGTGATAGCTATTTATTTATGCTTAGTGTATGAATAGCTCATTATGCGATATGTTTTTCACAACTGTTTCGTCTAACTTTTTATACGAAGTGGTTCATCTTTATTGAACTCTTTTCTCATAACATCTGAATGATCTTTATTACCAGTTGTTGTTTGAAATCATTTTAGATCGCATAGAAGAAAGATCTCACCCCGGGTTAGTATAGATTTACATATTTCTGTTTATTAGAATATAATTTCCTTATTATTAGATTAGAATTAGAGTAGAAGTATTCCATTTAGAAACTGTTAGAAACAGAAATATCCATCTTTCTCACACACACACACACATATTGGGAAACTAGTCCCATATCCCCAGTCGGACCCGCTATACCAAACGGAAAAGGAGCTGCCAACCAAGGTCCGGACCGGGCGGGTATCCCCCTTGTTGTAGACCCGATTTTCGGGGCTTCAACACAACCTCAGGCTTCAATATTTGGAGGCATCCAGTCCCAACAGGCACCTCAAGAATAAGAGGTAATGAACGATATTCTTTTACCACGGTGATCCCTCGTACTTGCCATAGATTTTCTACTGATATCTTTTAATACTGCTTTGGTGCTCCTTTGGTCTGTCTTCCTCTGTGGTCAGATTTATCCCTAGTGCTTGGCAGTTGGATTTAGACAAAACCTTGGCTAGCCCTTAGCCTTTAATGAGCTTGGTAGGCTTTATTTCCAGCTCGTATTCCTGTATTTTTGCTATCCACCTGCCCCTCTTTCCCTCGCTGTCTCCTTGCACCAGGATGTCCTTGACTGTTGTTGTTGGGACAAACGCTGTGATTTTTTACTACAGCACATACACATGAAATACCTTTAGAGCCTTGACTAGTGCGTAAGCTTGTTTATCCAATATATTATATCTTAGTTCAACGTCCCTTAGTACTTGGCTGAAGAAGGCAATGGGCTGCTCATAACCCACTTTATTTTTCTGTAGTAGCACTACGGAAATGGTATGTGGAGAGGCGAAAGAAAAGATGTAGAAAGGCACTAAATAGTTGGGACTGGCTAACACTGGGGCTTCAGCCAAAGCTTCTTTGATTCTGCTAAAAGAATCACGGGGGACAGGGCTCCACTTGACTTCGTTTCCCTTCTTCAGCATGTCTGTAATACCTTCGACAATCTCTGCTTAGTTTGGTATAAATCACCTTAAGAAATTTATTATTCCCAATAAGGATTGGACTTCTTTATTATTCCTGGGCATAGGAATGTGGCTAATGGACATCCCATTTAGGATCAATTTTCACACCCTCCTGCGATACTACATGTCCTAGCAGCTTCCCCTCACTTAGGGAAAATTGGGATTTCTTAAGATTCAAGGAGAAACCATATCTCCTGCACTTCTCAAAGGTGAGTTCTAAGTGGAGGATGTGTTCCTCCTCAGTCTTGGAAAATATTGTGATGTCATCCAAGTAAACCACCACGAATTTATCTTGTTCTCCCATGAAAGTTATGTCCATGGCTATCTAAAATGTGGCCTCTACATTTATCAGACAAAAAGACATGCGAGCATACATAAACGTTCCCCATGGGGTGGTAAAAGTAGTCTTTTCTTGATCCTCGGGATGAACAACTACTTGATTATATCCAGAGAACCCATCCACCATGGACATTATAGTTGAACCAACCACCTTCTGCAATATATTATCCATCTTGGGTAGTGGGTAGTTGTCTTTCAAAGACACCCTGTTTAGGTTCTGGAAGTCTACACATAGTGCTACCCACTTAGAGTATATTATAGGTACTATAATCTTTGCCTATAGCAGCTTCCTTATCTCCCTTTCAATGGAGGGGAGTAAGAGTGGATTTATTTGTCTAAGTTTCTTCTTGTAGGGTTTCACTCTGCTTTTCAAAGGAATCTTATGTTGTATGATGTTAGTATCAAACGTTTTCAAATCATCATAAAACCAAGCAAAAACATCTTTGTAGGGTTTAAAAAGATCTAAATACCTCTGTTTATAGTGCACTTTTGACAGCTTGATCATTTGAGGCTCCTCCTCTGATCCAATCTTGCAATCGTGTACTTGATCATCCATCTCAGGAGCTATTTGTTTGGCGGTTATGTCATCTTTATTAAAAATCCTTTCTAGTGGGACTAGTCCACGAGGGATAGTGTTCCCTTTTAGTTGAAAAATTTTGTGCCCAACCACTGCATCTTTCCATGAAGTGGCTTCTTCTTCTTCTTCTTCTTCTTCGATGGTAGAAAACTCCCCAATGACCTTTATGAATCATTTCACTTGTTCATCATCTTCGAACACCTACCAGTTCTTGATGTTATCAGGTATGGAGGGTCTACACCTGACTTCCACCTCATATTTGAGGAGAGGATTTTTGGGGGGCTTGAAAGTACTTGCAGCTACAGCAAGAGAGTTTGCCATCCTATTTTCTTCCTTGGGCAGAAATTGGATGTTAAAATCCAGGAAGAAATTATCAATAAAGTCCCATACTTCATTTTAGTACATCCTCAGTCTGGGGTGTTTGGCCTGGCATTGATTCCTGATTTGCCTTATGACCAGCTCAGAGTCTCCATAAACTATTAGACATTCAATATTTATATTTTTTGCAGTTTGTAACCCAAGGAGCAATGCTTCATATTTCACCATGTTGTTGGTTGCTTCAAAGTCCAATTTGAATGAGAGGGGTATCATGCGCCCTTTGGGAAATACCAACAATACTCCTATCCCATTTCCCTCTTTTCAATTAGCTCCATCAAAATATAGTTTCCATACTTTTCTTTCACTTGCATGTTGATGTTCTAACTGCCATGTTAGGTGGACTGATGTTTCTTCTATGATAGCCTCATCTTCTTCTAGAAATAGGTAGGAGAGTTCACTTTCTTTTCCATGCACTAGGGAGTGTTTTGAGCCTTTAGTTGAGGTCATAGTTTTTACAAACCTAGATTCTCTATATAGTCTCCTTTGTTCTTCTCCAAAGGTGGGAATGGTGGGATAAGTTAAATCCAACTTGATAGAGCCTCCTACCTTGGAACCCCAAGATCTAGATAACAGCATGCCAAAATGAGGGGGTATATCTGCCACCACTATGTCCATTACCACGCTCTTCTCAAGGACCTGAGCAAGGCTCACCACTATATCCTTTATCATACCCAAACATCAACCCTCTTGGAGTTGAAAGAGTAAAGGTCCTTGTAGGGCCTAGTGATCTACAATCCACGCTATTCCATTACTCCCAATGGCATGAGGTTGTGGGAGGCTCTAGAGTCCAACATGAAATTATGTAAAAGAAGATCATGAATTCCCAGAGTTACATAGAAAGGTGAAGTATAAGGATCAAGTTCTTCCACATGTGGCCCAAAGACTATCATTGGCCTCTCTTCTTGAATATTTAGAGAATCCTGGTTGGGTGATAAAACAGATGGGAGCATGAATTGAGATACCTGAGCTTTATAGATAGGCTACTTCAAAAGCTCAGTCAGTGGAACATAAATGTTTACCTTTTCAAGCTCCATTTGAAGGTTGAATGTATATTGGGTCTTCTCTAAACCTCGTGGCTTAGCTTCCCCTTCACCACCACCAATGTTTTTCATCAAGACAGGTGCTTCCTTTGTTGTGTGCTCCCCTGAGCCATTTCTTTCCTTATTCAAGGGGACTTTTATCCTGGTTGGGTCATAATTCATCTTGCCTTTCCCTTTGTCCAGTACTGGAGGAGTAAATTGGGGAGAAATTTCCTCTTGTTACGTTGGTTCTCTTGACCTCTTATTTAAAGATCTTAGATTATATTTACGTTGTGGTTGTGCCAGCATGAACTCTGCAAACTGTTTGCAATAATAATCTATATCTTGCTTATTTGTTGCTTCTCCATCATGACTGACCTCTTGGTGAACCATATTCTCCTGTTCTTCTTCAGAGAAAGCAAAATATAAGTTTCCCTGCATCTCCTATGTATCTGACCATTGCTCATCGAGGTCATTTTCTAAATATAGAGAATGAGGGATCTGATCCGGCTATTCCTTTCTTTCCCTTGGCAATATCTCTAATGGAGGCCTTCTATATTCTGGGGGTTATATCCCCAATTATTTCCTTGAGCATTCTGTTTGAAGGGACTCTTGTTCTGAATTTAAATCTTTCCAACCTTATGTGACAAACTCCTGATGAGTTTATCCAACTCCTCCAAATTTTGGTCTGCTTATTCTCTGGTTTGACCACAGGAGGAAGATTCCTCTTTACCTCTTCTATTCCTGGTGGTTTCCTATTTTCCACTTTGTTGGCTTGATGGGGCCTGACCCAGGTTCAGCATTAATTAGCCAAACAAATCCCTACACTACTGGCCTTTCAGCATCAGCCCATGGAGCGTGGACTGAAGTCTCACTCGAAGCAGCATGGGGGGATACTGGAACCAAGTTTCCACACCCTGAGATGGTTGTGATGTTGGTTTATTCCTTCTATTCCTTCCTTCACGCGGGTCACTTCACTCTAGATATTCCCAAATGAGCCCTTTATTCTGCCCTTCAGTACCTCCGCGAAAAGGTACGATTGACCTTCGCGCAGCCCTAACCTATGGCTCAGGTACTTTTGCGCCACTATGGAAGTGTACCGTGCAGATTCCCAAACTAGTCTAAGTGTCTTACTTGGCTTATTAAACAATTATAATTAGCACCACGTAAGTAGATATCCTTAATTGCGTTCAGTTTTCCAATGTAATTGCATTCATTTGCGCATCATATAAGCATTATAAATGAAATTCATACATAAAACAATAAGATGCATTAATCATAACAAAGACTCAGAAATTGCAGAATACATCTCTTTGTTGATATCTTTCAGCGATACAGACTCTATCCACCCTGCGCACATAGTTGTAGGGGTTTGCGCACTCCGCTGCGGACTTCCACCCTATGCCTTTGCACACTCAACTACAGAGCCTCTACCTACGCTACGACCCGAAACATAGACTTCTTACTTCAGAGCTACGACTCTCTTACACGATATCACTCTAAAACTACTTAGAGCTTAGCTCTTTTTATACAAACTCATGGTCCATGGACCATGGGTAGATCTCTTACAGCCTACTTTACTTTACAAAACTAAGGGCGGACAACCCTTTACGACTCATGACACCTTCGCGGTCCGCAACCACAAAATGCAGAGTCTTTACAAGTTTATTACAAAATTTGACCAAAACATGGGCTTTTAACCCCAAAACTATCCTTGGGGGACCCTCTCCCAACAGGCCCCCAACACAAACATCGTGACTCATCCTTGAGTCACTCAGCAGGCACAGAGATCTTTGCGTGAAGCCCTTCCAGCTTAACTGTATGACCGCAACCTCAGTCGTGCACTGTGCGGCCGCTTGCTTCACGTCTTCCACTGTCTACTTGGCCACTGCTCCTGCACTGTCAGCCTGAATATTTTGCAGAGTCGCAAGCTTGCCTTCGATAGATCCTGTCACTGTGTAAGCCTCATCCAGCGAGGGATTCAGTCCTGCCTTCCGAACGACTTCCTTATGCAGCGTTGTGTCCCCCTGTTCCTTCAGCTGCTTGGCCTCCTACAGCTTGGCTAGTCTTTGTGTCAGCGTGACAGTTTGTGCGGTGCCCTTAACCTAATCATAGCGTTGTTGTAGCTCGCGCACTTCTGTCTCTAGCCGTTGTACATTGGGGTCCTCCTGCAAGCTAGTCAGGACCTTAAATGACTGCTCAAACAATTGCGTGCAGTCTGCTATTGCACTATCCACCACCTCTACTGCTTCTGTGACAGCGGTCGCTCGCTACTCCTTCACTTCTGGCGGAGTTGAATGCTGGGCCTTCAACTGTAACTCCATGATTTGCAGGTTCAACTCCAACTAAACCCGCGCCATCTCAGCACGGGTGTCACGCACCCCTGTGGCCAGCTTGCGGATTTGTACCTCGACTGGCTCCTCCTCCGTAATGGCCAACTCTGGGACCATTTGACAAGCCTCCTCAACGACATGCATAATATGCTTGCTCTGATTGGTCACCTCAGTCTCAGCGGCGATAGCAGCATCTCTATGTATTTCCATCTACTCGTTGTTGATCCACTGTTCACTGATCACCTGGAGGGCACGATGCTCTTGGGCCCTCAGCTCTGCAATCACTCCATCCTACAATAGGTGGAGCATTTCTCACGGGAGCACTGCTAGGTTCAACCCTACTCCATTTAGTGTACTGACACTGGGCCTATCAGCCTCTTTCTCTGTGGTCAGTGCTCCATCAGGCAACATTATCACACTGGAGGCCTTCGTGCACAGCATATCGGCAGCTTCTGACGTGTTGATAGCCCGGCTGGTAGACACCATGCCAACCTACGACGCGCGGGTCTACAGTTCCTGCAACCCTATCTGAATAGCCCCCAAGATGATATGATGTTGCTACTCAAATTATTGCAGGGCCTCTGCGATGACATCCCTCACTATGTCACCGATATCATGTAAGTCGCCCTCTGTTACTGTGATAGGGCCCAGTGATGACTTGGTCGCCTTTGATTTCTTCCTGGACCCTCCTTTCTCCAGCTCCCTTGGGCACTTAATGCGGGTCGACATCTCCTGAGGGTCCACTCCATGCTATTTTGTCTCCTCCTCTGTCTCAAGTGAGGGCAACCTCGTGCCTTTGTCAAAGCCCTGATCTGTCCCACCTATCTGCTTCCCTGTCTGTTGCGCGGCCTCACGCCCCACCTAGGCCTTATCAGCGGCCACCTTTTTCCTCTTTTCAGCCAGCTATGTCATCTTAAGCTTAGCCTCCTCCTTTTTCTTTGCGCGACGGACTTACTTCCTCCCACCGCCAAGTTTGTTGTAGAGCGCCACTCTGCCGGCCATTGACCAAGCACCGCGTCAATGGCGTCATTCATTGCCAGATAAGGCAAGTCGTACCATTTATGCGCAGGGTCCTTTCACACCCTGATGGATACTCGACGGAAGTCTGCTTTAAATTCAATGTAGCCCTGCAGGTTGGCGTACATGTGGGTGACAATCGTGATTTGTGGTTGATGGCCATCCGAATGTTCATCTCCATCAAGATCCAAAAGATATTGTTGTCCCGAACTCACTGTGCGTCCTTGGTCACCCACAACGAAGCGTACTTTACTACTTTTGGGAGGTCTGGTGCGACCGAAGGGAACTGGCTGTCCTCTGGTAGCTCCCACGCTACCAACACAATTGACATCAAGAGCCACGCATAGTGGAATGTCTTTCTGAGCTCTTACGATTCATGACAATTCGCCAGGAACTCTCCGCGAAGGTAGTCTGACCAGTTGAACTGGACTCCTTCAGCGCACTATGCTGTTAACGCGACGACAGGCATTGGCACCTCATCAACACGACACTTCCTCATCAATTTCCTTGCAAGGATCTATGTGACTACCTTCACAGCAGGGTCGCAGATGTTGGATATAGTGTATGCACACGACTTCTTCACCAGTTTAAATTTTTCTTTCATGGAGGCTACGAGAGCTTGCTCGCCACCTTTTCCTCCAAATATCATGGTTGGATTCTCTCCTATATACGGCAATCATGTTATATGGTGAATCAATCTATCCGTGATGGGTATTGGCTCCTCCAGCCACAAACACCCATCATGCACCAAGAACAACAAATGCTTGATGACAAAAACTGTCAATACGGTCATTCCCGCATTCGTATAAATGATGTGGTGCATCAACTACTTGGTCGCCAGGTGTGGGAACTTCTCATTATCAGCCAAGTCCCAGTCTTCAAGTTTCAGCAGCAGCACTCGTGCCAAGCACGGTCCATTGAAAACAATTTTGTCCGACAGCAGAAGGGTTTGCATGGGAGTCTTGCTCTCATCGGTGTCCTTTGGTACCTTGGCCTTGGGCTTGCGCGGAGGGACATAATCTAGCAACCGAGTAATAGGGTACACACCCTAGGTTTCAACCTCCTCCACTTCAACTCCCACATCCTCATCATCCATCGGGATGTCTTCAATGTCTTCCTCCTCAGGCTCCAAATTTATGGCCTTACCTTTTTCCTGTGTGGTGGATTTTGGTGGGTTTCTCCTTGGTGATGTGCGCACCGGTATAGCAGGATGCTTGCCATTTTTATCCTTTGCGGTCTCCTTGGTGGGGGTTGGCTTTGGTCTCGGCATCCTCGGTGATTTGGGGACTTCGGCAAGTACTTCGGTGACGTCTAGAGCAGCTACTTCTGCCTCCATCTCAACTTCTAGCACCGACTCCTCTCCTTCAGTATCTATAGCTTCTGTGGGCGCTGACATGATTTTCTATAAGAACTCTTGTGTCTCCTTTGGCAATGTCTCAAATACTTTACTGGCTATCAGAAGTTCGTAGTGCTCGCAATTCATATGCGCCTGAAAGCTCAACAACTCAATTCTCAAAATGCCAAGTGTTTTTCACTGGACAACCACTTGTAATTTATAGGGCATTTTGAATTCAAATCCGACCGTTCCCCCCAAATTCGGTCCATTAATGTCGGATTGGTGGCAGATTTTCAAGGATCTGAGCCATAAATTTCGTCTTAAATGCCGGTCGCCCGCTCCATTTGGCTGCATTTCTACCGTCAAATCACGAATAGTGACTTTAAAAATCACTTTCCTGCCGACCTACGTGATTTCTCCCTGGGTAGCGCAGCTCCCTTCGCGCTGTCGTGAACCTTGTGACACTTCCTTGCTTTGCACAATCCTCTAATCGCACAGCGCCCCAATCCAAGCAGTGTAGTTCTTTCAGCTGCCTGGAGCGCTAAGACTGTGCCGCCTTCATCTAGTCACATGGTCGGACCATCAGTGTATGGCTTCAAGCGACTGCCATTCACCTTTCCTGGGAAGGGCTCTCCATTCAATTTGACCAGTTGTACCGCTCCTCTGTCGGTAATCTCTTTAATGACATAGGGCCCCAACTAGTGCATTCTAAATTTCCCTGGAAATTTATCAAACTTACTATCATATAACAAAACTAGGCCATTTACCTTAAAGGTGCGCAGCTTAATGTGCCAATCATGCCAGGCCTTTTCGCGTTGCTTTTGGACCTATTGGTGAAATTCCGCTAGAAATCTCTCTTCCTCAAGCTCATCCAATTGTGTGAGCCTTTCCTCCAGGGCTCCGCAATCTGTCATACCTATGAGTGCCACTATGCGCAGACTAGGCATAATATATTCCATAGACATTACTACTTCAATGCCATAGACTAGCCTAAAGGGAGTTCGTCCAGTCAACTTCTTGCATGTCATCCGATAAGCCCGTAGTACTGCAGGTATGCGTAGGTCCCAATCACTTCGCTGAGCATTGCAAACCTTGGTCAGCGTATTCTCCAGCACTTTATTGAATGTTTCCACCATCCCATTAGCCTGTGGGTGATAAGGAGTGCTCTTCTGGTGATCTACCTGAAATTCCTCCATTAGTGTGCTAATCGTTTCATTTAGAAAGTGCATACCGCGATCACTCATGAAGATCTTTAGACAGCCAAATCACATTAGTACATGCTCAAAGAGGAACTTTGTAGCAATCGCACCTGTGCAATCCTTCACAGGTTGTGCCTCCACCCAACGAGTCAAATACTCAATCACAGTGATAATGTACCTCGCTCTCGTCTTTCCTTGGGGCTGAATGGGTCCCATAAAATCTATCGCCTGTTTCTCAAAGGGTTGCAATGTCATCTGTGGATTAAAAGGCATCTCATCCCTCCGCGATGGCCTATCAGTTCTTTGACACACATCACACGTCTTGCAATACACTTTTGAGTCCCGATGGAGGGTTGGCCACCACAACCCTGCACGTAGAATCTTCTGTGTGTTTTCTCTCCCTACATAATATCCTCCCACGGCACCCCATCAACATCCACGAGGATGTTGCTTCTTTCAAACTCAGGTACATATCGTCGCAATATCTCATCAGACCCCATTTTGTATAGATGCTCAACAATGACAGAGAAATCTGCAACGCACACCACTAGTTCCTTCTTCTGCTGAACGGTATATCCTTCCAGGGTAGTTCTTGTTGTTATGAAGTGTATTATATCCTCAAAATGACCATCCGTGACGTGCACTGCAAATAACTGCGCGTCAGGCAATCCCTCCTCCAAATTAGTGGGCTCTTCCCCTGTTTCGATGCGCAATATATGGTATGGTCTCGCATTTAGTCGTCCAGCCTTCACAATAACTTCAAAATCATATTCCTGGAACCATAACATCCATCTGCAAATTCTCCCCCCCCCCAACACACGCTTATTGACCAGGTACTTTAGCGCAGAGTGATCTATATACACCTTAAAATGGCCTCCCAGCAAGTAGTGTCTAAACTTCTGGAGTGCATACACCATGGCTAACCCTTCGCACTTGGTGGTGGAATAGTTCTTTTCTGCCTTCGATAACCTTCTTCTTGCAAACGCAATACGATGGTCCAAGTCTTCTCCACCAGCCTATGTCAGTACTGCTCCCAACACTATACACGATGCATCGACATGTATATGAAACTCCTTCTTCCAATCCGGGAAGACTAGGATCAGCGCAGTGACCATCTTTTCTTTCAATACATCCAGGCTCTTCTTACAATCCTCATTCCAGCAGAATGTGACATCCTTCTTCAACAACTTCTCCATAGGCACGGTGATCTGGGCATAGCCTTTGATAAACTTTATGTAATATCCTGTGTGTCCTAATGTAGCATGCAACTGTTTCACACTCCTTGGTGCTTCCAAGTTTAGTATCACCACGATCTTCGTGGGATCTACCATAAGTCCCTGTCTGCAAACCACATGACCCAACAGGGTCCCAAAAGGAACATAAAATAGACACTTCTTTAGATTGAGCGCGATTTGGTATCTTCGATAGGTATCCAACATCAGGCGTAAGCTTGCTACATGGCGTTTTAACAGCCCAAACACAGTCCAGTCATCAAAGGATACCTCCAAGAAATTATGAATAAATTCCTTGAACGAAGCAATGACTAGGCGCGAGAAGATCACAGGCGCATTCTTCAATCCAAACGGCATTACACTATATTGGAAACAACCCCACTCAGTCACGAAGGTTGTCTTGTTCCTATCCTCCATCGCGATTTTGATCTAGTGGTACCCCGAGAACCCATCAGTGAAGGAATATGCTTCCTGGCCAACTACATTGTCCAACACTTCATCAGTGAATGGAGTCAGGAAAGGATCATTATGCAAGCTTCATTCAGCAATCTGAGATACACGCATATCCTTATTTCATCCTTCTGCTTCTTCTCCTATACCACCATTGGGCTTACGAAGTCAGATTCTTCCACAGGTTCAATGATGCCTACCGTGAAAATCTTGTCTAAATCTAAGTGGACCTTCTACTTATACTTCGGATTGAGACGGTAAGGTCTTTGCTTAACCGGCTTCACGTCGGGCTTCAACGTGATCTTCATAACAACTAGGTCTTCGATTATCCCTTTTAGATCAGTAAACTTGGTAGGGAATAGATCCTAGTATTCGCAGAGCAATTCAATGACCTTATCCACCGTTGCGTCGTCCCAGTAGTCTCCAATCTTTGCGAATTTGGGTTCTGCCTCCGTACCAATGTTTACTTGTTTTGTTTTCAGCGGCGCGGTTATATCAAGATTCTCAATCTACGGTCCTGCAATCTCACGGTGACCTTCTATTTCAGGAATGTTAATCTTTCGCAAATCCTCATCTTCTTCTTCAACGGTCACGTTATAGCATTCTAGCACGTGACTCAGCTGAGTAGCCCACTCAGGCTGAATTAGGTCTAAAGGATCCTGCGGTATCCTAAAGATTGTTGCTTTCACCTCTTGTAGCGCCTCATCAATACAGTCAAACCCGTCTTCAAAACTGAATGTCATTATGAATCCTTCACGCAGAATATCCCATTCACTTCTACCATGGCGGAGCTCCGTTTCTACGTACCAGTTCATTGGGACAATGTCCAAGGTGTGACAAAACAAGTGCACCCATTCAGGTTGGGGCTTCTCTCCATAAGCTTGGGCCCATTTGGCCAAGTGTGCACATGGATCATCCTGCCCATCATACTTGTTTGTCATTCGCATTTTCAACTTCCCAAAGTGAGTTCTCATCATTCTCTTATGTTCGTGACAATCATCAAAGCTTCCCTTGTGCGTACCCCACCATCTTGCGGGCATAGCGCACAGTGCCCAGTCCAACGCCTAGAAGCACTACTTTTCTGGTACCTCCCTCTCAAATGCATCCAGAAAGATATCTACATCATTCATGCCATCATAAGTAGGCAGATTTCTTACCTAAGATGACACACAGCACAGCGACCTAGTCATCATGTTACAGCTCAGCGTAGTTACTTTGTGTAACCGATTCTGTCAGCGCTCTAATTCTTCATCAAAGTCTGAGGTGCAAGAACTCTCGTGATCCCATGTAATTCGTCCATTAGCTGTTGGATTCACCCAATCTTGGTCTCGCGCCCTTATCTTATAGATACAGTCCAGATCTTTATCGCTCTCATAATCGCGGACTGGTTCAGTATAGCGCGATCCTTCAGCAGGATCTAGGGGTACTATTACATAGAGCGATTTCTTCTCGAATATCGTCTTCCTCTTCTTTAGGTTTATTACCCCATTCATATCAGTAGCCCAATCAATTCCAAGGAATGTAGGATAAGGGTTGCTGTCATCTACAATTTCTATTACTTCAAAGTCAGCAAGCGCGCTCGCACCTTCAATATCTACAGTCACCCCCTGCAGCCGCCCCATGGAGATGATCTTTTGTTGTTTTGCCATTCTTAGCTAAATCAGAGACCATTGCAGCGCGAGTCTCCCCATTCGTTCCCAAGTCTACTTCGTTAGGATGTTCGCATCTGACCCCAGGTCCAAAATAACCTGATCCATTTCATACTCTCCTATCTGCGTGGTCAGTCTCATCTCCCGTCCCGTCCTTATTTTATGTTTACCAATCTTTCATACTATGCATGACTCAGCCGGAGTGTTTCCGATGCATTTATTTATGAGCTCCTGCAACCCCTTCACAGCCTTTCTATCGCGTTGTAGCTTCATGTAGGTCTCCAAGAAGGTTGTAAGAATAGAAGGATCCATCTCGTTATCAGGCTTATCCTTGCTTCTTGAGGTGGAGGCCTCAGCGGATCTCTTCTTCGCCTCCATGAAGGTTTCACGTGTGTGCTCTAAATCGAACTCAGCCTCTTTCACCGGAGCTTTGCGAACCCATATACTGTCTTCGGGCTATTTCCCCTTGTCATCTCCTGTTGCGATTCCACTTCGGAGCACTATATTCACATTTGGATCCTCTTCACGTGGCTTAGACCTCATCATCTACAAGTTATGAGTTGGCAGAGGTGGTAGCACCCCTTTGTCATGTATCCTAGCTATTAGCGTAGGACAGTCTTCTGTTTCATGATCAAACATAGTACAATACTTGCACGATAGACACGTAGGGTTAGTGCAATAGCGGGCATAGTGTCATGGTCCTCCGCAATTGTAGCAAATCAATTGTCCCTGACCTCTATCAGGTCCTCCTCTGCCTCAGCCTCATCCGCGCCCTTGAAATCCTGTCCGTGCCATCACTGCGCCCTGGTCAGGGGGCAGCGTTTCTGCCTGGACCCTATAGGCAGGCGTTCTATTCATCATCAATTCGTAGCTTCTGCAGTTACGCTCATCATGTCCTACTGACCTACAGAAGTTGCAGAATAGTTGTTGCGGTGTTTGTACAAACTTCTGCAACAAATGACAGTTATCTGTGGCATGTTTTCCTGCTACCTGACATATAGCGCACCACAATGCAGGCCCTACGCTCGGTCCTACTTGAGCTTTTGGCCTCAAAGGAATTGGTCCTCCTCCTACAATATAGTTCACAAAGACCAGACAATGTCTTTCTCATGCCCCCAACTCTTGCATTTCAAACACCATACCTCTTCGAGCACCTCTAGTTGAACTGTTCTGTCATGCTTAAAACTTTGCATCTCAAGGCAAAGATTTTTCAACTGCGCATGGATTTGTTGAACTCTTGCATCAGGGTTTCATGCAGTCTCATTTCAATCTCAAAGGCATCCTCCTAAGTCGTTATCTTCTGTTGTGACAGCGCAACCCTTAAGTGTGGCAGTAGTGAAGCCACAAACCACTCGCGATGCTGCCCGTCTATCAAGTTCATATTAGCTTCGCGGATTTTACACTTCAACCTCTAATATAATTCCCAAGGTGTCTCGCCTAGTTTCATCAAAATTTCCTTAAACCCCACACTAGACTATGCTTCATATTTAGGCCTACTGAATTCTTTGTTCAATGCAGTTTGGATGTCTGCCACTCCCGCATTCGGGTTATCATTAGAGTACTTGATGTACCAGGTTAGCGCGCGATCCTACAAAGCACTAACCAGGGTTGCCTTCTTCATGTTATCATCTGTAATGCCTTGAGCTTCCCACACAGCTTTAACAACGAACCAGATTAGTTCAGGTCCTCATTTCCCAAGCCTTTGAACAAAGGCAGCTTTACTGAGTTTGCCATATTGAATTATGGTGGAGGTGGAGGTGGTATGGGTGAAGTCGCAGGTGGAGGTGTTACGAGTGAAGTCGCAGGTGATGGTGGTGAAGTTGCAGGTGGTGTGGGTGGAGGTGGCAGTCGCGGGAATCCTTGTCTTATTAACTTAATAGCACTTCGCGAAGAAACCTATGTTATTCCCTCTTCGTCACCTCGCAGAGGTGAAATCAACGAACTATATTCAGGACCCTTTTTTCCTTTGTTCCTGTAAGTTTTTCCACTTCGCGTAGCTCCAAACATCAAGGTAGCTGCATAACCTGTTTTTTACACAATAAAATTTTAATCCAAGTATTCAAAGATTTCACGTACTTAACTCACGGTCCTTTGAAAAAGCGTCGCTCCACCTCATTGTAGCTGACTGAGGTATCGACCGCGAATTCAGTTGCAAATCCTCCTATGACGTGATCGAGCCAATGATCAACAATGCAGGCGATCTTATCCTCAGATGCTTCCAACCTCCATACTAGCTCTAAGGTCCACACAATAGGACCGTCAAGTTTCCACCTTCCTTGGCTATCTGCTAGCTTCGTGATCCACTCGTATAGCTCAACCGGAAAGGAGAAAAAAGATTTTGTGGATCTCTGTATATAGGTATCTGTCCAACCACTGTTCCTTTGTCAATCGTGGACTTCTGTTTTCCTGTGCCCAAAATTCGTGGATTTTCCTATCCAACCAGTCTTCGATCTCTTTCTTAGTTGGATTCCAGTGATACAACATCACACATCTCTTATGCAGATTCTGGTCCCGGCAATGGAACCATTTGTTGGCTTAATGGGGCCTGAACCAGGTTCATCATTAATTAGCCAGACAAATTCCTACACTACTAGCCCTTTCGGCATCAGCCCGCAGAGCGCGAACTGAAGTCTCACCCGAAGCAGTATGGGGAGATGCTAGAACCAAGTTTCTGCAGCGTGAGATGGTTGTGATGTCGGTTTATTCCTTCTATTCCTACCTTCATGTAGGTCACTTCGCTCTAGAGCTTGCTAGATGAGCCCTTTATCATGCCCTTCAGTACCTCCAAAAAAGGTATGATTAACCTTCGTGTAGCCCTAACCTATGGCTCAGGTACTTTCGCATTGCTATGGCAGCCATACCATGCAGATTCCCAAACTAGTCTAAGTGTCTTACTTGGCTTATTAAACAATTATAATTAGCACCGCGTAAGCAAATATCCTTAATTGCGTTCAATTTTCCAATGTAATTGCATTCATTCACGCATCATATAAGCATTATACAGTAAATTCATACATAAAATGACAAGATGCATTAATCGGAGGAAAGACTCAGAAATTGCATAATACTTCTCTTTATTGATATCTTTAAGCAATTACAGACTCTATCCACCCTACACACACAGCTGCAGGAGTCTGCACACTCAGTTGCGGACTTCCACCCTGGGCCTCTGCTTACTCAGCTGCATAGCCTCTACCTACGCTACAACCTGAAACTTAGACTTCTTACTTCAGAGCTACGACTCTCTTACATGATATCACTCTAAAACTACTTAGAGATTAGCTCTTTTTATATAATCCCATGGCTCCCGTACCATGGGTAGATCTCTTACAATCGACTTTATTTTACAAAACTAAGGGCGGGCAACCCTTTATGACACATGACACCTTCGCGCTCTGCAACCACAAAATGCATAGTCTTTACAAGTTTATTACAAAATTTGACCAAAACATGGACTTTTAGACCCAAAGCTATCCTTGGGGGATCCCGCTCCCAACACACTTGACTTCCCTGTGGAGGCAAAATTTGCTTCTACTTCCAGAGCATCGACCTAGAGTTTATCTAAGGTAGGAGATTTCCTTTCTCTTAAGGTGAAACCAAAGTCAGATTCAAAGGCTCCCAAGTAAACTACCTGAGCATCAGCTAAAGGAGGTTTTATCTTAGCAGGCAAGTTGGTATATTGCTTATTGGATCTCTTATTAAAATATGAGATATTCTCCTTCGGCTTCTTCCTCATGGCATTGAACTCTGTGAGGCGGCACTCGTGATCTCTCTTCTCACCCCATTTTTGTGTGAAGTAGGCTTCTAGTTCCTCCTAGGTGGTGATGGAGGCATCGGGAAGGGTTTTAAACCATCAAGGGATTGTACAAAAAGTCTCAGGACCATATCCAGTTGTTCTACATTCAGGTTCTCAGAAAAAGCACAAAAGGCTTGAATGTGTCTCTGAGCAGAATTATCATCTTCCCCATTAAACCTAGGCAAAAGCTTCAAGTAGTCCTGGGGCATAGATCTTAAGGGCTGAGGTAAGTAAAGAGGCACATACTTGTTTAGTAAAAAGCTTGGAAGAGCCATCTGGATTGGTGGAGGAGGATTAAAATTTGCTTGAGGAACTGAGGTCAAGACCGTAGGGGTTGAAGGGGAAGGAGGGTATGTCAGGGTCTTAGGAGCAAGTCCTGAATTGTGAGCAACAATGGGTTGAGAACTAGAGGAGGAAGTGACAAAGGCTAGTGAGATGGTAGCAGAGGCAGGGGGAGTTTTCTCTCTCCATACTTTTCTGAAAATTAATTTTTCAGGGTTAGAAACAAATGGGGCTTTCTATTGTGAGGTGTCTAAGCGAGTATGAGGCCTTCTAAAAGCCAGGGTGATGAATGATAATGAGGGGGGTGTGGAGTCGCCAAGGTGATGTGAATGCAATCAGAACAGACTTCGCTCACCTACACGAAGGGTGCTCAATTTGTCGTATCCCAAGGGAAAAATCCTTCAATACGTTCCCCAGCAACGACGCCAGAAAGATGTTGTCGCTAAATCTTGCACCTGCAGCACAATTAAAACAAGAGGAAAAGAAAGCTCCCTAGAGATAGCCTATGGGTTGATTGTAGACCAGTGTCTAGGAAATCTTAAATAGAGGAGTGCTTGTAAGATGGTATGAGAGGGGTTTGCAACACTTCAATTGTCACGAAATGAAGATGGTTGTAAGAGGGTTTGGTTCAATAGGCCTTTAATGAGGGAGATTCGAGCCAACTCATGAATCTAAATGTTGGGGGTATATGGAGCAATCTCAAAGAGAAATGGTTTCTTCTTTTGGTGGCCTACACATGGAAATGAGACAACTTGAACTAAATTTGAATTGGTGATGGAGAGGGGAGGAGAAGGAGGAAATCAAGTGCAGAGGGTTGTAATAAATAGAGTTCTTAGCCACTATATTTCAATAAGGGGAGCTAGTGTAAAGCTTCAGGCTGCATATTAATGAGTATCAATCTCTGTCTCAACATTTGAGGTAAGTCTCAGCCACCACAGGTACTATAAGCTACTCACAGACACGAGTAAATCTGAAGGATGACAAGTACTGCATGCATAAATATAACATAAGTAATTTTGTGCTCTCACATAGTTACTCTCTCTTATTTTGCAGTGAAGAAAAATCCATTTATCAGCCAAAAACATGACAGTTGCCTTAACGTTGTTTTAAGGAAGAAATACACAATGAAATGAAGTTACAAAAGGGAAAACTTACTGCACATCAACCATGTTTGGAATCAACAAAAGAATTTCCTTTAATCTTAAAGGTCCAATAACCAGTCCGTACATCCAGTAATGAAATTAGTGAAGCCCTCCCATGAATACGGAAAATTGAGCCCAAATTGGCCTCACAAAGATCATCCCTAGCGGGTCCGAGAATCTCTACAACCCCACAGAACTAGCACCTGGTCATATGCGAAGCACTACAAAAGGTGCCATAATAAAGCAGAGCTAAGGGGAAAACCCAAATGTGCCCTTTCGCCTATTCTAGAGGTAAAACACATGTGCCCTTTCGCCTGTTTGAAGAGGTAAATATATGTGCCCCTTGAGACTTCCATCATTAAACTGAGAACTCACCCCCAGGCCAGATCAGGGTGTCAATCGTGTTCATAAGGTTTTTATGGCGGAAATGACAAAATCGGCCCCCGAGGCAGCTGTAGCAATGAATTAGGAGAGGGAGCATTCAAAACCAAGTATGGGCACCCCCTAGAAATGGCTCTCCATAACCCGTTCTCAAGATCGGCATCGAAGGTCTTAAAGACGAAATAACAAGAGTTAGTTGAAACTAAATGCAACCATGAAACATAAGTGATTACAGGGATGGGGTGCTGGGATCCGCATTAATGTCTCACCTATTCCGCGATTCTATGATGTGCTTTCCTCTAGGAGGCCATTACTACTATTTTAAATGTTTTTGGATACCAAACTTCCCCTGGCTGAGAGAGCAAGCTGACTTGACAATTGAAACTTGGCCCAAGATTTTATGTATTGAAACATGATTAAATGCACCCCCCTCTTCTTATAAATAGGGGGTCGCAGCACTAAAAAGAGGTTCTGAAATCTAAAAGAAAGTCAGATATTTTTGTGAAAATTGTATCACTTAGTCACATAGATCTTGCAGAATATTACAGGAGTAGTGGTGATTCCTCCTTTGATGTATTACAGTATATTACTTTTATTCATTCATCTTGTATGTTTTCCTCTTTGAATTCATGTTATAATAGATATTCTGATATTTCATACTTGTCTACGGATTCATCTGCGTTAAAGTGTTAATGCATATCCCTGTGTGAGGGGTTGAAATTATATTTCCAAAACTGTATTGCATGAAGCATACCATTCATTTCTACTTTGTCCATTACATCTTCTTGTCACTCAGATAGTTATAGTAAATCTTATGGTTTCAGACTCTATATTTTATATATAGAATTCTTGGTACTCTGAGCTCTATATCCTGAATTGTCCCTTTTCTTTATCTCTTCTCATTCATCTTATAAAGTTGGTTAAACTGTAAGTCTTTGAAGTGCTTGGCCTTCACTATTTCTGTTATATTTCTGGGAACTATGTGTGTGTAGAAATGTTGAAACATACGGCTTGTATCTTTGGATGAAAGAACCAACTCTCTGATATATATGTATACAACACGGGTGATGTCTCCTCCTGCTTGAGAATCATTTGAAGCACACCGATTTAGATGTACCTAGGCACTACTATTGTAATAAATCCAAGGTTGTCTCTAGGAGCGACAATAGGCATTTCAACAGAGTGCAATCAAGGTTACCATAAATTGTTTTTGTTTGGAGATCATTTTTTTGGATGGAAGGAAACAAGTTAATGACCCAAGACATATAGGAATCTCATAGAGGTGGAAGTATTCTTTTTTATGGACCACCAATAGGTTATTAGAGGTTGTTCTTTTATGGACCACCAATAGGTTATTAGAAATTTCTCTTTTATGGACCGCCATTAGGTTATTAGAGGTTGCCAAAATTTAGACACCAAATTGGTGTATGAGACCCCCTTGTTTATGGGATAAGGGTCCCCCTCCACACAATGAGAAGTGGAAGTCTGCAATTTAAACTAACCACCAAATTGGGGTAAAAAACCCTGTTGTTTATGGGACAAGGATCCCCCTCCTTGCGATGATATGACTGCTAAAGTCTATGAAGGTGTACATATTCTACCCTTCTAAATTTTAAACTATGCCTTTTTACAAGAAAAAACATGTTCTTAACCATTAAACCAACTCAAATTAAATCTATTATATGTGTTTTTGTTATTATTATATTATATATATTTAAACTTTAATAAAAAGCAACACATTACTTTGTTAAATAAATAATTTATTATATGAAAATATAATTTTGATTTTTACATTATTAAAATATTAAAACTTTATTTATTTCAAGCAATTTGAAATGCCATATTTACTTTTGAGATCCCATCATCATAAATGGACAATCCATTAATATACCACAATTCCTTTTTAAATGGGATTATTATACAAGAACAATCCATTCATAATGAATGAACACTATACAAGCAAGGATGTCAAAATGATTACAATTTTAAAGAACAATGATGTCAAATAATTACAATTTTAAAGAACAATCATGAAGGAAATAATATATTAAATTAGTTTGTGAGAAATGACTTACTAGAATTAAGATTAAGAAGTTGTGATTACCTAATAGAAATCAGGAGTGGCTAAGCTTATGAAGATAAAATGACTTAATAGAAATAAATGTTGCAGGCAATGTAGTCCTTATCACTTAAGTGGATGTTATATTTTTAGAAAAATTTCAAATTGATATATGAAGTAGAAAAATTAATTATGTACTAAGAGATAAGGATATTGCATAAATTTTTGGTGGGTAGTAACTACTACTAAGATGGCCCATTTACACTTTTACTCCTACATGTTAAAGCATTGAAGAAAACATAAATAATTGTAGGTAGTAACTCTCGGTCTAGGTATATCTATTTCCATCTTGTTCCTATTTGTTTTTATGCAAATAATTGATTAAATTATGATTGGTTGTAATTGATGGTTATTTATGTGAGTATGAGTTATTTTAAAGGATTTTAATTATGAAGCTTAACAATGAAAAATCATTGCACAAATATTTAAAAATCATGACATAAATATTGCAACTACATCCATAAATTATGGCAAAAAAAATATCCACATGGCACAAAGTGTAGATTTTTACTTGTAGATTCAACAACTTATGTGATATGCTAAAACATAAGACAAGAATCTACTATACTCATTAGCAGAAACAAAAATTGATCGATGAAAACACTAAGCAGAAAAGGAAGAATTTCAATCGCACATAACACAATATTTTTCTGGGGAAAGCAACTGCTCAAAACCTCGACTATCTATATTGCATTAACCAGAAGATCTGAGAAGAAAATACAATGCTTGTTCAACCCAAACAATTCCTGCACAAGTACAATCTATCTCTTTGCTTCACAAACCAGCTCAAGCCAACACTTAGCCAAATTTGTTGCCTACCAAGCCCCTACTTCCTTGCACAATTCCTGAGAGAATTATCCCATATTTAATTTGGAAATTCTCTCTCCATAATTGCACAATCCATCCATAGGCCCTCAACTGATTGCATGCACCATCTGTACAACTCAGAAAATTATACAACTAATAGTACATTGTCCCTAAACTCTAATCTCAACTAGGTCTTCCTTTGAACTGACATGCATGAATTATTTATGAGTGAATCTTCAGTTAATTGGTGGAGCAGTGAAGCTGCACTGGTGCTTGTCCCTACTACTAGACCTCCTACTAGTTCCTCCAACTATTTCAACTAGTTTAACTGACTTTAACTCAGTTAGATTGAGTTAATTAATTACAACTCAAAAGAACTCAACCCGAACCCCTAAACTTTAAGAATCACTCTACATGCCTCTAGATAGGCTTCCAACTTGAATTTACTGAGTCAACTAAGTCAAATTAAGTTAGTTAACTATTCAAGTTGCTATGAGAATAGAATTTTGATTTAATTACTAATTTAACTCAAGGACAAATTAAATTAGGATTTCTTGTTGCTATTTTTAACACTCCCTCTCAATAAGAAAATGATTATCTTCTACCCCATCCTGCCTCTGTGAAACTAAAATTTTCATCTTGGTAAGGCCTTTGTCAAAATATTTGCATCATGTTCCTCTATGGGAGTGTACTCCAAGAACATAATTCTCCTCTGAACACAATCTCGAAGATGATGATACTAGATATCAATATGCTTGGACCGATAATGAAAAACTGGATTCTCAAAGAGTTTGATACAACTATGATTGTCACAGTAAATCATTGTTGGGTCCATCTGCTGACCAAACAAACCAACCAAAATCTTCCTCGTCCAGATAGTCTCACAAGTTGCTTGACTAGCAGCCATGTACTCCGCTTCTGTTGAACTGAGTACAACTAATCTTTGTTTCGTGTTGTACCAAGGAACAACTACTAACCCAATACTGAATATCCCACCTGGTGTGCTCTTCCTATCAGATGGACTCCCTACCCAATCTGCATCAGTGAAGCCTTGAAGCTTCACTCCCTTTGTCCATATGTACCAAAGACCATACTAAGTAGTGCCTTTGAGGTATCTCAACACATGTTTGGTTGCCTTCCAATACAACTTGGTCGACTTAACCATTGCTTGACTAAGTTGGTTAACTGAATAACACATGTATGGTCGTATGTTCACCAAATACATGAGTGAACCCACAAGTTGCCTGTAAATAGTAGCCTCCACTACTTCACCGGAACTAGCATCCTCTTTCCTCCAGTAACCAGCTAACGAGTCTCCATGGGTTTACTATTGTCCATGTGGAACTTCTTGAGCATCTCGTTGACATACTTGCCCTGAGAGACAAACAGTTCCTCGTCACCTTGCCATACTTCCATCCCCAGAAAGTAGTGCATGAGCCCCAAGTCCTTCATTTCAAACTCTCTTGCAAGATCCTCTTTGCAAGACTTGATCAGCTTATCATCACTTGTCAGAATCAAATCGTCAACATATAAAACAATAATCAATCATTTATCTTCAATGACAATATGGTAAAGGTTTGCATCTGCTTCACTTTTGGTGAAGCCCAACCTGGTCAAATAGCTATCAATCCTGGTGTACCAAGCATGGGGTGTTTGTTTCAATCCATACAACGCTCGCTTGAGTCAACACACATGCGACTCTCTGTTGAAGGTCTCAAATCCTTCAAGCTATTCAATATACACCTCTTCCTCAATCATGTCATTGAGGAATGTTGTATTTACATCCATTTGATGTATATTCCATCCCATCTGCGCTGACAGTGCTAGAATGGACCGGATTGATGAGTACCTTGCAACAGAAGAAAAAGTCTCATCTTAATCAATCCCCTCCACCTGAGAAAACCCTCTGGCCACAAACCTCACATTGTGTTTCTACACACTACAATTCATTGCTCGCTTTACCTTGTAAAGCCATATGGAACTCACCACTGACTTGTCTTCCGGTCTTGGGACCACATCCCAAACACTTTTCCTAACAATAGAGTCATACTCCTCAATCATTGCATCAACCCAAATTATTTGTTGCACTACTACCTCAAAAGAGGATGCCTCAATCTATGTACATTCGCTCGTTAGAGCCATGTAGCCAATGTACCTCTCTAGTGACCTCCTTTCCATGTGTTGTGATGTGGGTGCTCCCACATTCTCTCTAGCATCATGAAATAACCTATCAGCCTCTTTGGTGCACTTTCTCCCATCTTTGGAAGACTTTACATGAGTGGGTGTCTCCCCTCCCTGCTCCATATCATCCTGAGGTTCCTCCTTAGGAGCTAAAAGCTCCTCAACCACATGTAGTTGAAGCCCCCTCTCAAGGGAACATCTCATGGCCTTCTCTTCATCAAATTTTACATCTCTGTGAGCCACTACCACCCTATTGGTTGGTAGGTACACCCAATAGTTGTGAAGTGTATCAGTGTACCCCACAAATATGCCCAACTCTGTTGTTGGCTCTAGCTTTTTCCATGCATCTTTGGTAACATGGAAGTAGACTAATGAACCAAAGATCCTAAAGTGTGCCACATCTGGTTTCTTCCCTGAAAAATCCTCTTCTGGTGTACTCATCCCAAGAATTTGATGAGGGCTTCTATTCTGCAAATAAACAGTTGTGTTGCATGCTTCAACCCACAAGTGTAATGGTAGGCCCTGATCATGCAACATTGCTCGTGTTGCTCCCACAATACTCTTATTCTTCCTTTCAGCCACCCCATTCTGTTGTGGGTTATGAGGTGCTATCAACTCCCATTGAATGCCTTCTGATGCACAAAAGTTTTTGAACTCATTCAACACATACTCTTCACCGTTATCACTCCTGAGAGCTTTAAATTTCCTGCCAGTATGTAACAACCTTGGTGAAAATTCCATGTAATAAAAGTAAAAAACAATAACCATAGTTGATGGGACACTTATTCCAAGCTGAATGTTGGGAAAGACATCCTAGGGGGTGTTCATTTGGTTGTTATGGCTAAGGAAATTGGCAAAGGCAATGGCTAAGGCTTTGGAAAGGAAAAATGGCATTTTTGGCACAATTATTTATCAAAATAATGGAAATTAGGAGAAAAAGGAGGTGAAAGGTCACACGTTGCATGTGAGGAGGAAAATGAATGAAAATAATGGAAAATGAAGAAAATAGAGGCTTCATTCATAAAAAGGCTTCATAGGATCAGTCGGTGACCTTCTGTCAATTGAGTTTTGGATCTCTCTCATTAATCTCTCTCTCTCTCATACTTTTGGACACTTAGAGTTTATTGGAGCACTTTGGCATTGGAGCAAGAAAGGCAAGAGGAAGCAAAGATCAAGCAGGGAAAGGCAGGATCAAGCAGCTACAACAGGCTTCATTGCAGGTATTGACTTGCCTGTGTATTTTCCTTGCTAGACTTGGAATGCATGGGATTGCATGAAGTTCTTTTCTACCATGGCATGGGTTTTGCCAAGTGTGATAGTATTTTCAGCCTAGCCTTTCCATTTCCTAATTAGCTTTGATGAGATGGGTTCTCTCATTTGCTTTATGTGGGATGGCTGGATTGGATTTGAAGCTGAGCGAGGTGGATCTTTGAATTGACAAACACATGGTCTTAGTGGTCCCTGAACCAAACTGAGGATCATGAAGTCACTGGCCTAGTAACCTCTAAACCAGATTGTGGGTTGCGGTAAATCTAGATTGTGTGCCTAGGAATCTTTGCTGGTGAATGGAAAGATATACGGTAAATCCAAGAGGTGGATTTTATCTCTGTTGGTCCTAGTGGTACCAAGATGCGATGCACGTAAATCCTAGAGAGTATGTCTCGATGCAGGGCCTTGTGATCCCTGGATCAAACTGTGGATGCACGGTAAAGCTTGAGAGACTAGGAGGCACTCAAATTCTTGACGGTGTAGGCGGAGAACTCCAGTGGCATCCATGTTGATTGGTGTTTTTGATGTGTTCTATGAGTCCCAAATTCATGCTTGGAATATGGCACGAAAATCATTGGCTGAAGAGAGACTTGGCTAAGCCAATCTATGGTCAGGTAGAACGTGGTAGTCCCATCTTCGGTTGGTTCATTGCATTCATTAATGAGAAATCCATTCCCTTGATTTTCATGTGTAAATGTATTAATGTATATGTGGATTTTGATGACTGATATGTTTATGGTGTTATGTTCCTATTGTGTTGGTTATATGTATATTTTATGACAACAACTATAAATGGATATTAGCATGTTTTTACTTGTATATGAATGGATAATAAGTCTATGACCTAATAGAGGATAATGCAGCCATTGACATGAGGGAACAATGGTTCATAGCAATTCTCAGATAAGTATGAGATCCCTACACTTAATTCTGTTGTTTACACCTGTAGGTTACATATTGATGATGTGTTTGACGAAATGCCTGTCATGGCTAGTAGGGGTCTAGTTATGGTTTTGTTTAGTCTATTGATTTTGCATCATTTTTTTCCTATATTTTTACTGATTCTAAGCTATCACTCTATTCTGGGCAGTAGCCTGGGCTCTGGGCCTGAAAAAGTGGCTTAAATCCTAGGGTCACTGGCACAAAACTGGAAATTTTGGTCTCTCATCACTGGCAAGCAAGCCTGTGAGAGCAACTTTAGGCCGTTGGTCGCTCCCTGTCGTGGCGGAAAAAGTCGTTTGTGCGGGCACAACTGACCTCCCTAGGAGTCTAAACTCTCTAGCGACAAACAAGACAAAATGGAGTGATCTTTCTCTAAATATACCTTTTACAACATGAAAACTACAAGTGTTTAGGCTTACCTTATTCCAAAACGCTGTTGTTGAAGTCCGTTCTTGTCGATCATGATGAGCTCCTCCTTCAACAATCAAACAATTACCAAGCACTTGCATTTCATATAATAAAATATACATTCAACATGCAGACCAAGGAACACATGAAATAACTCACTAACACAAGCTATTGAGAAAAATAAACTAGTTTGTATTAATAACGAAACAAAGAAACTCTTACAACCTGGCCTTGGTGTTGTGCAAGTTCCTCCCAGGGTCCATCAAGGGTTTTCCTCTACTTTGACAAAGCTCACCCACTTCCAAGTAGAATCAAGCAAAGACAATCTCTCCTCACAAGGTTCTAAATGGGAGTCCTAATTCCTGCAGCATTTACCCAAAGAAAATGTATAGCTCCAACCTCTCCTCCCTCTGGCTCAATGTCTTTATTTATAGTGCTGTAAAGAGGTTATTCAGGTCCACCATCAATGGGATAATCCCCCTCTTTGGGTGGGATAGCTCCCTTATTGATGGGATAAGTTCCCCCTTAATAGAGATACATGAACCAACTGGAAGCGCATCCAAATCATCAAACCGACCTCTAGAAAGTTCTAGAAGTAACCACAAGTAACTTTTTAAGATGAAACTCGCGCATTTTGCCTTTTACAGAAGGACGCACCTGTCCCTTAACATACAGAGCGTCCAAGGACGCACCTTTTGTGAACATGGTCAGCGTCCCCGCAGGTAAGGCTAGAGAGAACCTGCGACCCCAGAGATAAACATATTTTTGACAAGACTTTCTCTCTTCTTTGAGTTTGAGATGGATAGCAGAGGCATAAGACTTGCCTAAGAGGGTAGCATGACTGTTGATTTGAGCCATACTAACTGTAAGTGGTCATGGTGACATTTTTTAGTGTAACAGATTGCCCCCTAAAGTGCGAAGCCTGGAATAGATTTAGGGTTTTGTAATTCTAGGAAGGGTGAAGCGCTTTATCATTTCAAGGATTGTCTTGTGGATGGCCTGGTTGGAACCTGCAATTTTCAACACAAAATACATGGATAAGATTATATCATCACTGAGGTAGGCATTCCCATACTCAGATTCAAAACTTTAACTAATGGACTAACTATTCTGATACAGGAATGATCTTGCAGTACATCATTTTTATAGACTTTTGTAGACACAGTATGGACGCAGCCATCTGTTTATGATTAGTCTACATAGATAATGAATACAAAACTCCTCGCAGCCTGGATGGTAGAAACTAGATCCAGGGTCTTCACTTCTACTTCCCGAATTGGTATGATTCTAGCCATGTGATTAAATGATTCGATGTCGAACATGTTAGAAACCACTTGATTACCAGTCGATGATGTAAACTGTTAACAAGCGTGAGAGAAACCACCAGTAATGTCAATGGTTCTCAAAGTACCAAGCACAACCCGTGAAATGTGAATAGATGTTTTGATGTCGAACACTTCACGGAATCCTTTGATCGAAAGTCAATGATGTAAACTGACGTCAAAGGCGAGAAACCTGCCATTGATGCATGCAGACTTCAAGGTGCTGTCGATTCCTAAGTCATCTTTCTAGATAATGTGTCGATGTCGATAGAAAGCGACCCGTTGCATGCAAGCCCACAACACGAAATCATTGTTCAAGTTGAAGAAATGTTGCTGTAAGGACTGACTCAGGGATGGTCAAATGGATGACAAGTATTTTGTAGATGAAAGTTTTTGCTTGCAGACCTCTTGAACACATAACGACACGACAGATGGCTTGGTGACGAATAACTCAAAGTTAATCCCCGAAACCCGGTTAAAGACTTTCAAAGTGGTTTGGTCAACTGTGAGGTAAAAGATTTCCCAACCCAGGTGAATGAAAAGTGTCGTGTTCAAGAGTGGTAATAAAGTTTCTTTTGAGATAAAGGTAACAAATAGGCTCATTCTTCTCTCTTTTCCCCCACCATTTCTGGCAAGTACCTCTTTATTTTTAACAAGCTTGAGGAGGATAACATATGCTTGATTATAAGCTCATCCTTCGGACGAGTCCAACCTAGTTTAAATTCGAACCCTAGGAAGGAGTGGTTCGTTCCTGTTTGTAATTGAACAGGTCCTTTACTGTAAAAGTTTAACGAGCCCAGTATAGGAGAAACTCGGCGTTTTTCAATTTTAGAGAGTCTGAAAAAACAAAAGGAGACTCCACGTTGAACTTTTTCGTATATTTGTGTCCCTCAAGCCCGAAAAAGTATAAAATAATACCTGGGGGAACCGCTTGATCTTGCGACCAAGGAGTACTTTCATAATAGTGTCGTCGACCTGAAAAGTAAAAAGCGATCAAGGACACGTTGTTTTATTTCCTTATCGAGTTCGAAACGACAAAAACCCGACAATCTCTTCCTGATTTTGCGGTCAGAAAAGAGCTTAAAAGGGGACCGTCTTTTAATTCCGTTTTAACGAGTGTAAAAGAAACGCTCGGCGATCTTTTCATTTTTTAGGAGTCAGAAAAGGGCTTAAAAGATGACTCTAAGGTGTCACTTTTTCGTAAGTTTTAACGAGTTCGAAAAAGGGATAAAAATGTACTCATGGTTTTCACTTTTTCGTAAGTTTTAACGAGTTCGAAAAAATGATAAAAATGTACTCATATGGCCGACTTTCAATTTAATTTATGAGTAGGAAAAGACGGAAAGAACTCGGCATTTTCATTTGTTTTACGAGAATGAAAGATAGCAAAATAATCTCGGTATTTTCATGAGTTTAACGAGTCTTGAAAATAACTAAAATTGACTCGAGATAGGTTTCATTTTTACAAAAGCTTGAAACAGAGAAAAACTATGCTTCAAAGTAGTTTCATTTTTTCACAAGCTTGAAACAGAGATAAAACTGTGCTTGATGCCCCCTAAGCATAACTGTTAGAGCGCATGCCCCCCCAGCCTCATTTCATTCAACCAGTTGGATGAAATGAAGGTTGAGTTACGAGATCACTTGAAAGACTCGACCTACAACTATAAGAAAATTACGCAAAACTAAAATAACTAACCTAAATACTTAACATTTATGAGATCTAGTCAAACTCTCGACTCAATTAGAGGAGGATTTGTTTCATTTTTTAACGAGCTTGACACAGGAAAAGAACTATGCTCGGATCCGGTTTCATGTTTACGCAAGCTTGAAACGAAAAACTATGCTTGTTATAAGTTCACATGCCCCCATCATAAAGATGCAAACCAAGGTACATGCCCCCCAAGCTTCATTGCATTCAATGAGGTGGATGGAATGAAGCTTTACTTTCAAGATCTTGGAATGACTTGTGGGAGTTGTTTCATTTTTTAGTGAGGTTGACACAAGAAAAGAACTATCCTCAAAACCTTTGTTTCATTTTTTAAACGAGCTTGACACAAGATAAGGAACTATGCTCATAACTACTCTCTACAATCTACCTAACAAAAACTCTACTCTAAAAACCTTGATTCATTTTTTAACGAGCTTGACACAAGACAAGGAACTGTGCTCTAAAATCCTTGATTCATTTTTTAATGAGCTTGACACAAGACAAGGAACTATGCTCATGACTATGCTCTACAATCTACCTACTTAACCTACCCTTGTTTCATTTTTTAACGAGCTTGACACAAGACAAGGAACTGTGCTCTAAAATCCTTGATTCATTTTTTAATGAGCTTGACACAAGACAAGGAACTATGCTCAGAAATTCGCATGCCCCCAGCATAATGATGCAAAGCGAGGTATACGCCCCCCAGGCTTCATAGCATTCAACCGGCTGGATGAAATGAAGGTTTACTTTCAATATTTAACTTGAAAAGGGAGTTGTTTCATTTTTAAGGAGGTTGACACAAGAAAAGAACTATCCTCATACCTGATTCATTTTTTAACGAGGTGGACTCAGTAACAGGAACTATCCTCAAACCTGATTCATTATTTAACGAGGTTGACTCAGTAACAGGAACTATCCTCAAAACCCTACTTTCTACAATCTATCTACTTAACCTAAAATCTAGCTGATTCATTTTTTTAAACGAGGTTGACTCAGTAAAAGGAACTATCCTCGTACCTCTTGTTTCATTTTTTAACGAGGTTGATACAAGAAAAACTATCCTCGCAACATTGATCATGGCTTCCAACTGGAGGAAAGACATGTCAAGGGACACACCTTGATCATGGCTTCCAAGAGGTCTTCATCCGAAGGAAGAATACTTCTTGGGAAGGAACACATGTCAAGGGACTCAAAAGGGATAAGAACATCGTGTTCAAGTAATCCCATAGAGTTTTCCATGTCAATTACCGGAGCTAAATCAAAGAAAGATGAGCAAACAGTGAGAGGCTCACTTACATCGGTAACTGAAATCATGGGACCGGTTGCCACATAATTAACCCGTGGCAGGGTAGATACCACTTTAGAATCAGGAACATTTAGGGGTGTCATATTATTGGTAGTTGAAAAAAAACTAGGGAACGAAAGCTGGTCTACAGTCACAATACTGCCATTGTGAGGGAAAGACATCACGCGAAAGAGTGTCGATACGACAGCTTTCATTGCATAAACATAGTCTCGCCCAAGGAGTAAATTGAAATCCAAGGGACCTCGAACTACCATAAGATCAACACAAACAGTTTTACCTTCCAAGGTAATAGAAAACTTAGGAAGGATCCCTAAAGGTTCACTAATTGTTCTGTTAAAAGCTTTCAGATTCTGCGTAATAGGCGCAAGCTGAGGGGAACCCAAAGCTTTCCAAACAGCTGAAGATAAAATACTAACAGAAGCACCTTCATCTACCTGAGTACGATGTATGTCCCTACCACCAGCCTTGACAATGATTTGGAAAGGGATGGAGGAAGGAAGACGAGGTTCTGTCAATCTATTCCAATCAAAGGAAAAGACCTCAGTACTTGGAGGGGGTTCTGTAGAAACAGGTGAAATGCCCCCCGGCATAGAAGAATCCGATGTAACAAGAAGAACATCAGCGGTATGAAATTTACTCTCGAAAAGGAGAGTGTGATCGACCGAATGTGAAATTGAATTGACCACTTGATCAACTAATGGATCATCAACCTGAGTGACATGAGTTTCACTCTCCAATGGGAGAGTGTGATCGACTGTACTTGAATTTAGATCAATCACTCCGTCAGTTGACGGTAGGTTGGGAGAAAGTTTACGGTAACCAGTTGGAAATTCTTGCTGTGGAACAGTAAGGTTTTCCAACAATGTTGAGGCTTCATCCATGTGAGGGCAAATGTGAGTTTGATGACTCCCTTTGCATAACTTACAAGGAAACCTAACTTTACCCTTTTTCCCAGGAACCTGACTATCACTGGTTGATAGATCAATGGAAAGTTGATGAGATTTTTCTGACCATACTTCCAAGACCTTTGGAATACCAGGACAATTGACAAGGAAGTGGTCACCCTTACAAAGCCTGCAAGGGTATTTGGGTTTACGATGCATGTCGGAATTTTCCTCAACACAACTAACACTTACAGCCATGGTTGGTTGGTTGACTTCTTTCTTATCTTGCTTCTTCTTTTTTTTCTTCTTCTTCCCTTTCTTCTTCTTCTTAGCCTCCTGGTTACTAACATCAAGGCTTTTACCAGGCGAAGAGGAAGAAATGGAGGAAGAAAGATTAGGCGAAGAAGGTAAAGGGTCAACAGAAGGTTGGTGATGTTGAGATGGTGAACTCTGTTGAGGTGAAGCATCCGGTTGAGATGGAACAATTGGAGTATTTTGGGCCAACGAAGTTGAAAATAACCATATCGGTAAACCTATTGTAAATCCAGGTAATGACAAAGTAGCCATATAAGGAGGACCAACATTTCCAAAGTAAGGAAAAGTACTAGGATTCTCATTAGGAGGGGTTCCTAGTATGATAAATTCCGGAACATTTGCCATTATATTCAACTTCAGTGAATTTTATTAACAATTTAAAACTAAAATTAACAATTCACAATTCACACTTAACAACTAAAATTCACAATTCACACCTATGGTCTCTAAAAGTAAAAACAAACAAATTAACAAGCACTATCAAATCTAGGAGTCAAACCACACACAAACAGTAAGCTCTCCGGACCGAAAACACTAGTTGGTGATGAAGCCCAACCTCGCAGAATTCAGTACAGAAATGGCGGGTGGAACAGTTACCCCGACAACCTGCTTAATGAATAGACCGGCACAAGTTCCTCCACTTTAACCGTCTCGAAGTGAAGTGAACCCCCCGGAAAATCCAAGTGAGTATAACCGACGTCTGCTCCAGGTACAGTGGGACCTTCCCTCCACCGTCACCTCGGTAGAACCCTAAAGATTATGGTCACTAAGGTCACCAACTGTAACAAATACACCTGGGGGAACAGTCTAAACTCCGACAGCACGCAAGGGCAGAGTAGCAAGCTCAATTCCCTTACCGGCTCCTTGACAACAATCCAAGGTTTACCGATAAGTGACCCCTGGCTCCTCGACAATGGTTAATCCGAGGTTTACCGTTTGTAATACGTACTGTCTGGCGTCGTTCCCAACGAGGGGGGAATGATCCCCTCACTGGTTCGGACACGAGCTCGTGCTTCTCCTTTAAGAGGAGCTTTCCCAGAGTGCAATTGAAACAATTGGATTTATTCTACTCAAGATAAACTA
This sequence comes from Pinus tabuliformis, assembly GCA_031772625.1. Classification (NCBI taxonomy): domain Eukaryota; kingdom Viridiplantae; phylum Streptophyta; class Pinopsida; order Pinales; family Pinaceae; genus Pinus; species Pinus tabuliformis. Next base: position 84,709,104 of record CM062815.1, on the reverse strand, counting down.
TCTGTTTGGTTTTGTAGTCTTGGAGAGTTAAGTACTCACCTACTCCAAGACCCTAGCCTAAGCTATGTTGGTGTTTCAGAGCCCTAGAAATGTAAAAATTACTAGATGAATTTTAATTAAGCGCTGTGTTATTAAGGCTGTTATTACTCAAATGGGTAAATGGAGATGAAACCAATGGTGTTATGACCCGACCCAACTGAATGCAATCGAATATGATAATGCAATCCTTTCAATTCGATGAATCCTAACTAGAGTAAGGAGAGAGTTTCCATTCACTTCCAACAATGCAAAAAATTGATCATTAAGAGAAAATTTAACAAATTCTCTAATGCACTAATTTCATCAAAAAAAAACTAATGCAAATCAATTCCAAACCAATTTTTATTTTTATTTTTGTGTAAATTCAAATCAAAGAAAGCTGATCTAAATCTACGATTGATTTTTCAGAATGTAAACTATGCAATTGTAATCTATGCACAATTCACATGAAAAGTATGCAAATGTAATCTATGCACATTTTTCATTCATATTCTGAAACTGAGAACTCTAATTATGCAAATGTGATCTATGCAAGAGAATTCTCAAACACAAGATGATTCTAATGTAATCTGAGAACCAATCAAGTGCAAGTCGAGAAAATTGGGTGAGAGTTCCAAAGATCAAAACATAAAAACACTCAAAGGCGATTAACACTCATACACAATTTAGCCCCCCCCGCGAATGAGGGGGAAATTTTTTTGCAAAAACAAAAGCAAAAAGATGCAAAATTGTGAAAAGACTGAGAGAAACCTCCAAGTAATGACCAAAGGAAATCAAATTAAGAATTTCTCAAAAAAGAGACTCAAAACACCCAATTGATGAAAGCTAAAAGCAGGAATGCTAATGAAACAAGTTCAGGTGAAAATTTTTGACAGGGTACTAAAGGATCTGGGCAGAAAACACTAAGAAAAACCAAAATCTAAAAGCAATTAAAGCAAAAATGGAGTTTTCCTAAATTTTTACAGGAAGACGCAGGCAACCCGTTAGAATAGGCGCGGGCCCGCTCTGTGCAAACGGCAACAGCGCGTCCAAAGACGCACTGTGCAGTACTCAGAGGGTGCGTCCTTCTGGAAAAGTTAAGAAAAACCAAATCTAACTAAATCTAAAGCTAAGCCACCCAAATACTAATTCTCACAGTCAAAAACCAGAAAATAAAAATGATTTTCTCAGAGCAAAGTTCACACAAAGGAAAAGACTTTCTCATTAATGGATTCCCCAGCGGAGTCGCCAATTTGTCGTGGCGGAAAAAGTCGTTTGTGCGGGCACAACTGACCTCCCTAGGAGTCTAAACTCTCTAGCGACAAACAAGACAAAATGGAGTGATCTTTCTCTAAATATACCTTTTACAACATGAAAACTACAAGTGTTTAGGCTTACCTTATTCCAAAACGCTGTTGTTGAAGTCCGTTCTTGTCGATCCGGATGAGCTCCTCCTTCAACAATCAAACAATTACCAAGCACTTGCATTTCATATAATAAAATATACATTCAACATGCAGACCAAGGAACACATGAAATAACTCACTAACACAAGCTATTGAGAAAAATAAACCAGTTTGTATTAATAACGAAACAAAGAAACTCTTACAACCTGGCCTTGGTGTTGTGCAAGTTCCTCCCAGGGTCCATCAAGGGTTTTCCTCTACTTTGACAAAGCTCACCCACTTCCAAGTAGAATCAAGCAAAGACAATCTCTCCTCACAAGGTTCTAAATGGGAGTCCTAATTCCTGCAGCATTTACCCAAAGAAAATGTATAGCTCCAACCTCTCCTCCCTCTGGCTCAATGTCTTTATTTATAGTGTTGTAAAGAGGTTATTCAGGTCCACCATCAATGGGATAATCCCCCTCTTTGGGTGGGATAGCTCCCTTATTGATGGGATAAGTTCCCCCTTAATAGAGATACATGAACCAACTGGAAGCGCATCCAAATCATCAAACCGACCTCTAGAAAGTTCTAGAAGTAACCACAAGTAACTTTTTTAAGATGAAACTCGCGCATTTTGCCTTTTACAGAAGGACGCACCTGTCCCTTAACATACAGAGCGTCCAAGGACGCACCTTTTGTGAACATGGTCAGCGTCCCCGCAGGTAAGGCTAGAGAGAACCTGCGACCCCAGAGATAAACATATTTTTGACAAGACTTTCTCTCTTCTTTGAGTTTGAGATGGATAGCAGAGGCATAAGACTTGCCTAAGAGGGTAGCATGACTGTTGATTTGAGCCATACTAACTGTAAGTGGTCATGGTGACATTTTTTAGTGTAACACTCCCTTGCCCATAGCATGGGCGTGACTATGGCCTAAGAGATCCAAAACAATAGTGGGACTTTGGGACAGGCTATATGAGTACCTGACTTGTTTTCTAAGGGTTCTGTTGATGATGTTGGATGACTGTGTGTGATGTTCTGTCGATTCGACTTCCTTAAGGTCACATAAGAGGTTGAATATGATCATAGCGCCCTCTCATCTCATGTTTACCACGGTTGGCATGGTTACTTGGGTGGATGTGCGAGGAGGGTGTTACAGAGTGGTAACATAGCATGGTTCAACTCTTAGACTGGATGGGCGGTGTGCGTTGATCATGCATGCATGTCAGTTGCATGTGTGTCTCTTACACTTGCATTCCATGTGCTTGTTGCATTGGCTTGATGATTGATTATGGTTGTAGTATGGTTGTTATGGAGAATTTGATATTGATCTTTCAGAATGTATTTGTCATGAGTATGTGGCTGGTTTCATATGGATTATATGTCACTTACATGTTGATTTTATGATGCCTACTTACATCCTTGTATGTTAGGTTACATTCTTGAATATGTTGATTAAATGTATTAATCTTGTAGGTTGATTATAATAATTGATCTCTTATGTTTGACTACATGCGTTTATGTGTATGTGTAGTTGATTAGGCATTGCTTATGCATGTTGTTGGTTGCATGTGGCAATGTGTACAATGGAGTAATGGTTTTTGTCATGCATGAGGTCATAGCATGCATTGTTGATATGGCCTTGCATCGATGATTGGACCCTAGCTAGAGTGATGTTTATGTGTTGATACATTTATTTGCGTATGTCTATATGTTGTTATGATTATGTTATACATGTATCACATTGATTTGGTGATCTTGCAGACAAGGTATCCTCCCCGAGCTATACTAAGGTACGTCGATTTATTGTAATTTAGTTTTTTCTGACATATTATGCATTGCAGGAAGAAATGTCAAATGGCTAGCAAGATGGTTGACTACAAAGACTCTCCCTATGAATCCAAAGAGTAGTATGTTGTTGGAAACCCTTACAATTTGACAGTTACAATGAGGAGATTAAAGGAAGAGATAAGGAGTTGTAAGGAAGATAATGACCAGATCATATTGGCACAAGAGAAGCAAGAAGAGGTTAATGCTATACTTCTTCAGAGTTTGTCAGAATTGCAATGACAAGGGCTGCTTTGGATAAGCCATGGACATGAGGATGGAACTAATGGAGCATATGGCAGTAGGTCTCATGGTAGACACAGGTCAAATAGATCTGATATAGTGAGAGATGGCAGGTTGTTAGACACTCTGGATAGGAGGGGTGATGTGTACAAGTACTATTCTAGTTCAGGTTCTGATAGACATCATGATCATCATCACTATCATCCTTACATGAGGAATGATAGGGGATACTTCCTGGATGAATTCAAGAAAGAAAAGCCACCTACTTTTGATGGAGATGTGAAGAAGCTAGAAGATGCAAAGGCTTGGATACTTGGGATGAAAAAATTATTTGAGTTTCATGAGTACACAGATAACATGTAGGCCATAATAGTTGTCTTCAACTTGAAAGGAAAAGTAGACATCTGGTGGGAAGATGTTAAGCGGGTCAAAGATAACATGCCAGATTACTTGAGTTGGCGGGAGTTCAAGAGACTTTTCAGGAAGAAGTACTTGTCAAAGAGGTACTATGACAATAAGGCTAAAGAATTCTATGAGCTAAAGATGGGATCAATGACAAATGAAGAGTACATGACCAAGTTCCTGGAGCTATTGAGGTATGTACCGTAGGCAGAACACCAGGCATCTATCATTGAGATGGATGGTAAGCTTTGTGATTAAGTTATTTCTATTTTGATTGACCCTGGATCTAATTATAGTTATGTTAGTCTTGACTTGGTGGATAAGTGTGGTTTGAGTAAGGAATTGCATGCAGATTCTTGGTTAGTTGGCTATAGGTACAAAGAAGCGAGTTCATCATTGGGTAAGAGCTTGCACATTTGACTTGAATGGTATGCCTACTGCATCACATCTAAATGTATTACCATTGGGATAATACAATATGTTATTGGGCACAGATTGTTTGTATCTTCATAGAACTAAGGTAGACTGCTATGACAAAGCTATTGAGTGTGTTGATGACAATGGGGAACCAAGAGACTTGTAGGGTAAGAAGAAAGCCACATCAGTTAGGATGGTAACAACTATGCAAGCAAAGTGTAGTTACAGGAAAGGGTGCAAGCTATTTGCAATACACATTTCTAGTGATAAGGGTAAGGAGGTTGAGGATGCAGACGTATTGAGTAGGTACCTAGTATTGCAACAGTTTCAGGATGTATTTCCTAAGGACATTATAGAGTTTCCACCTTACAGGGAGGTAGATGTTTCTATTAAGTTAGTGCCAGGGGCAACTCTAACATCAAAAGCACCTTACAGGATGAGCACACCTAAGTTGGTTGAGTTAAAGTTGCAGTTAAAGGAAATGTTGGATAAGGGATACATTATGCCAAGTGTATCACCTTGGGGCGCAACAGTCTTGTTTGTGAGGAAGAAAGATGGTACTCTCAAATTATGCATTGATTATAGGCAGTTGAACAAAGTGACCATCAAGAACAGGTACCCATTGCTGAGGATTGATGACTTTTTTGGTCAGCTGAATGGAGCAGTAGTGTTCTCCAAGATTGATCTGAGATCTGGATACCATTAAGTACGCATCAAAGAGGAGGACAATTACAAGACTACTTTTAGGACCAGGTATGGGCATTATGAGTTTGTTGTTGTTCCATTTGGCTTAACTAATGCTCTAGCTACATTCACGTGTTTGATGAATAGTGTGATGCGTCCATATTTGGATAAGTTTTTTATTGTGTTCATTGATGATATATTGGTATATTCTAAAAATGAGAAAGAACATGTCGAGCATTTAGCAGTAGGGTTGAGGTTGTTGAGGGAGAATTAGTTGTATGCTAAGCTCAACAAGTGTAGTTTCTTTCAGAGTGAGGTGCACTACTTGGGGAATGTTGTCTCCGAGGAGGGCATTGCAGTAGATCCTGAAAAGATAAGGGTAATCATGGAGTGGTAGCTCCTACGAGTGTGGATGAGGTGAGATATTTCATGGGTATGGCAGGCTATTACAGGAGATTCATCAGGAACTTCTTGCATATTTCTTATCCTATCACATCATTGCAAAGGAAAGGTAAGAAGTTTGAGTGGACAGAGGAGTCTGAGGCTAGCTTTGAGCAACTTAAGCAGTTGTTGACACATGCACCAGTGTTACAGATTGCAGATCCGGACAAAGAGTTCGTGGTATGCACAGATGCTTGCAAGAGAGGACTTGGTGGAGTCCTTATGCAAGATGGAAAAGTGGTATGCTATGCATCTTAGAAACTAAACGAGCACGAGAAAAAAATACCCGACACATGATTTTGAGTTAGCAACAATCATACATGCATTGAAGATGTGGAGACATTATGTTCTTGGCAGGAGGTTTGAACTTATGAGTGATCATATTGAGTTGAGGTATTTGTTTGATCAATTGAATCTGAATGCTAGGCAGGCTAGATGGTTGGCCACGATCAACGAGTTTGATTTTGAGATCAGGTACATTAAAGTTAAAGAGAACAGGGTGGCAGATGCTTTCAGCATACAAGTATAGGCATATCACTTGGTATCTATGATCTCCTACGGGACAGACTTACATGATAGGATCTTGCAGGCGGGTCAGCAGGATGTTAGGTATATGGATATTGTGCACAGGTTACAACAAGATGATGGTACATGTGTAGATACATGCATAAGTACAGGTAGAAGTATAAGCCCAGGTATAAGCGGTGGGCCCAGGTGCACAGGGTATGGATTATTGCCTTACAACGGATGGATTGATAAGGCTCTGAGACATGATATATGTACCGGATAACAGTGAGCTCAAGAAGGTGACCTTTAGGGAGTTTCATGCGAAACCTTATTCAGGTCACCCAGGTTATCAGAAGACACTGACATCAGTGAAGAAATTCTACTATTGGCCGAATTTTAAGAGGGATGTAGCAGAGTTTGTGGCGAGGTGTTTCGATTGTCAGCAAGTGAAAGCAGAGTGTAAACATACAGGTGGTCTGCCACAACTGATTGCGATTCTAGAGTGGAAATGGGAGGTTATTTCCATGGATTTCCTCACAAGGTTGCCGGAGACAGTGAAACAACATGATTCCATTATGGTCATTGTAGACAGGTTAACAAAGGTTGTACACTTCATTTCGGTGAAGTCTACGTTCTCAGCTAGTGATGTGGCATAGGTATTCATCACAGATGTGGTTAGACTACATGGTGTTCCAAAGAAGATTGTGTCAGACATGGATGCGAAGTTCACATCCAAGTTTTGGAAGGAATTAGTTGCAGGTTTGGGCACATAGTTGGCCTCCAGCACAACTTATCATCCGTAGAAACATGGGCAGGCATAGAGGGTCAACATGATATTGGAGGACATGTTGAGGATGTATGTGATGCATCAGCTAATGAAGTGGGAAGAGTATCTCCCTTTAATAGAGTTCACATATAACAATGATTATCAGGAGTCAATGAGGATGAGTCCTTTTGAGGCTTTGTATGGGTAGAATTGTAACACTCCCATCAATTGGAGTGATTCGGTTAGCAGAATATTGATTGGACCAGATATGTTGGCAGCCATGGAACAAGAAATGAAGGTGATCAAGTAGAATCTAAAGGCAGCACAGGATAAGCATAAGAGTTATGAAGATAGTAATAGGTTGTTCAAATAGTTACAGGTTGGGGAACATGTGTACTTGCACATCAAACCAAAGAAGAGCTCCTTATCGATTGTATCATGTGCCAATCTGGCACCACGGTTTTGTGGACCCTTCACTATCATTGAGAGAATTGGGTTAGTAACCTATCGACTTGCACTGCCTCCAACAGTGAAAGTCCATGATGTTTTCCATGTATCATTGCTTAAGAAGTATGTTAAGGATGTTGATCATGTGATTAACTGGTCTGTATTGCAGGTGGAACTAGATGGAGAATTTTGGCCAGAGCCTCAGTGTATATTGCAGAAAAAAGTGCTCATGCTCTAGAACTGAGCAATCGAGCAAGTTAAAGTGCAGTGGAAGCACTTTGGGCCTAATGAAGCTACATGGGAGATGGCGGATCAGATGCAGGCTATGTATCCTTCCTTGTTTACTGGTTGAGGCAAAGTAGCTTCGATATGGTGGCTTGGTATATGATTTATGGTGGTTGGTATATGCTTTATGGTGGTTGGTATATGCTTTATGGTGGTTTGGTATATGTTGTATGGTGGTTTGATATGTGCTTTATGGTGGCTTGATATATGCTTTATGGTGGTTGATATATGCTTTATGATGGTTTGGTATATGCTATATGATGTTTTGATATATGCTTAGATATGGTGTTTAGTATATGTTTTAATGTATGATTTGTTATATGGTTTTGATATATATTTTGATGATGTTGCTATATGTACATATGTGTATGGATGTAAATGCCGCCATGAGCTATGTTATAAAGCTCCACTATGTAGTATGGGTGTTATGTAACTATGATTACTTTGTCATGTTACTATGCTATCATGTGGTTATGTTATCATGATGTTATGATGTCATGTGGGTTGGCACTCAGCAGGATGATCATTGTAAATACCGTAATGAGTTGTGTTATAAAGCTCCACTATGCAGTATGTTATCATGATGTTTTGTTTTGAGCATATATTTCATTGTAAATATTGCATCGAGATGTGTTATAAAGCTCCATGAGCAGTATGTTGTTTTTTAGCGGGTTGCTGAGGTATATGTGTGATTGAACACCGAGGATGGTGTCCCCCAAGGAGGAGGGTTCTGTAACAGCCCTGGTGAAAAATCCATGTAATAAAAGTTAAAAATAATAACCAGGGTTGATGGGACACTTAATCCAAGATGAATGTTGGGCAAGACATCCTAGGGGGGTGTTCATTTGGTTGTTTATGGCTAAGGAAATTGGAAAAGGCAATGGCTAAGGCTTTGGAAAGGAAAAATGGCATTTTTTGCACAATTACTTATGAAAATAATGGAAATTAAGAGGAAAAGGAGGTGAAAGGTCATAGGTTACATGTGAGGAGGAAAATGAAGAAAATAGAGACCTCATTCATAAAAAGGATTATGAGGATCAGTGGGTGACCTTTTGTCAGTTGAGTTTTGGAGCTCTCTCATTAATATCTCTCTCTCTCATACTCTTGGACACTTGGGGTTTCTTGGATAACTTTGGCATTGGATCAAGAAAGGCAAGAGGAAGCAAAGATCAAGCAGAGAAAGGCAGGATCAAGCAGCTTCAACGGGCTTCATTGCAGGTATCGACTTGCATGTGTATTTTCCTTGCTAAACTTGGCATGCATGGGATTGCATGTGTTTCTTTTCTACCATGGCATGGGTTTTTCCAAGTGTAATGGTATTTTCAGCCTAGCCTTGCCATTTCCTAATAGCTTTGATGAGATGGCTTCTCTCATTTCTATTTATGTGGGATGGTCTGATTGGATTCGAAGCTGAGTGGGGTGGATCTCTGAATTGACAAACACATGGTCTTAGTGGTCCCTGAACCGAACTAAGGATCATGAAGCCATTGGTTTAGTAACCCCTGAACCAAACTATGGGTTGCGGTAAAGCCAGATTGTGTGCCTTGATGGGTCTAGGAACCCTTTCCAGTGAATGGTGGGATATACGGTAAAGCCAAGAGGTGGATTTTCTCTCCATTGGGCCTAGTGGTCCCGGGATGTGATGCACCATAAAGCCTGGAGAGTATGTCTTGGCGTAGGGCCTAGTGATGCCTGGATCAGACTGTGGATGCACGGTAAAGCCTGAGAGAATAGGAGGCACTCAAATTCCTCACAGTGTAGGCAGAGAACTCTGGTGGCATCCATATTGATTAGTGTTTTTGATGTGTTTTATGAGTCCCACATTCATGCTTGGAATATGGCACGAGGGTGATTGGATGAAGAGAGACTTGGCTCAACCAATATATGGTCGGGTGGAATGTGGTAGTCCCATCTCTGGTTGGTTCATTGCATTCATTAATGAGAAATCCATTCCCTTGATTTTCATGTGTAAATGTATTGATGTATATGTGGATTTTGATGGCTGATATGTTTATGGTATTTATATTCCCATTATGTTTGTTATAAGTATATTTTATGACAACAACTATATATGGCTCTCAACATGTTTTTACTTGTATATGAATGGATAATGAGTCTATGACCTAATAGAGGATAATACAACAATTGACATGAGAGAACAATGGTTCATAGTGATTCTCAGATAAGTATGAGATCCCTACACTTAATTCTATTGTTTACACCTGTAGGTTACATGTTGATGACGTGTTTGACGAAATGCTTGTCATGGCTAGTAGGGGTTTGGTTATGGTATTGTTCAATTTATTGCTTTTGCATCATTGTTTCCCTGTATTTTTATTGATTCTAAGCTATCACTCCATTCTTGGTAGTGGGTTGGGCTTTGGGCCCGAAAAAGTGGCTTAAATCCTGAGGTCGCTGGCACAAAACTGGCAATTTTGGTCTCTGGTCACTAGCAGGCAAGCCTGTGAGAGTGAATTTAGGTTGTTGGTCACTCCCTTTCCCATAGCATGAGAGTGACTATGGCATAAGAGATCCAAAACAACAATGGGATGCAGGGACAGACTGTCTGGGTGACTGACATATCTCCTGAGGGTTCTGTTGATGATGTTGGATGACTGTGTGTTATGTTCTATCGATTCCACTTCCTTAAGGTCACATAGGAGGTCGAATTTGATCATAGTAGCCTCTCGTATCATGTTTACCCCAGTTGGAATGGTTACTTGGGTGGATGTGTGAGGGGTGTGTTACATAGTATCTTTCTCGACAAGTGCTTTAAATTCACAAAACTTAGAAAAAGTCTGATCTTTCTTCTGCATGAAGAAGATCCAACACTTACGAGAAAAATAATCAACAAATATCACATAATACCTGTGTTTGGATGTGGATGCTGTCGAGAATAGTCCACACACATCCAAGTGAACTCGATCGAGGATCGCTTGTGCTCAACTATCTTTGTCAGGAAAGGAGGCTTTGGTGTACTTCCCCAATGTACACCCTTTGCATGTGTTTAATTGCTCTAGTGTACACTTGGGAAGACTGGTAATAATTTGCTGTATGATCCTCAAAGCGCCATGGCGCAAGTGACCCAACCTCCTATGCCACAACTCACTAATATCTCGACTCTGCACCTTCTCTGCTTTAGTGCTCAAGGCAACACAATCTTCTACCTCCAACTTGTAGAGGTTCTTCACTCGAACCCCTATCCTCTTCACCTGTCTTGTGGCTATGTGATGAAGGAACACATTTCCCTTACTAAATATCACATCATAGCCTCTATCCTCCAACATGGCAATAAAAACCAAGTTCTTCTTCAAACCAGGAACATACATAACATCTCGCAAAGTGAGGGGAGAACCAGACTCCCTCTAAAAGGTAATTGTACTGATGTCGGTTGCACTATACCTCCCATCATCACCCATCTCGATATGCATCTGGAGATCCTTCTCCTCCAAGTTACTGAAGATCTCTTTGTTACCAATCATGTGGAAAGAAGCTCCATTGTCCATGTACCACACACTACCCATCATCGATGACACCATACAAGTGATGAGGGTAAAATCCAGTTTGAACTGTGAAGCAAGAGCCTCACCTTCCGCTCCTCCTCCTGAGGGCTTCTTACCGACCTTCTTATGCAGACACTTTGTGGAAAAATGTCCCAGCTCGTGACAATGAAAACACTTGATTTTCGACATGTCCTTCTTCTTGTCGCCTTGACAAGAATCTAATTTGGAATGGAATGACTTCCCCTTCCCTTTCTTTGCTTTACCCGCTAATGCATAATTCTCCTCATCATCATGCTTTGATGATGATTCGTCTCTGGTGTTTCGCCGAATCTCTTCATGTACCAAGTCAGACCACAATTGCTCCCACTCTGGTAGCTTCTCCCTCCCATTAACTAAGTCGTGGTAACTGTGCCAGCTCTTGGTCAAGTACTTCGGAATAGAGTCGCCCTTCTCCATCTTGATCTTTCTGAGTTTGTCCTTCAATGCCAACTTCTTGTGGTCACTACTATTTTGAAACAGGTCTGTCAATGCCTTCCACATTGCAAATGGAGTTTCCTTACCATGGAGATTTGAGACAATATGATCTCGAACTCCTTCTAGGATAATCCTTCTCGCTTTTGCCACACACTTTCTCCATTCAGCCAGATCTTTAGCATCAGATGCTAGAGGCTTCAGAATATCATGATCTATGAATTCCTTTAGCCTGTTGTCTTCCAGCACTGCCTCCATCTTGTCCTTCCAAGCTATGTAATTCGAGCTGCCCTCTAGGGCATACTCAAGTCTCAAACCGTAGAATGACATACTGTTGACTTTGAAGTATGAACCTACAAATTTGATTTCACCTGCACAACAAACTCGAATTCTCCTCTTCTATAATGTCTTCAACTTCGATACCATGTAGATTTTTACTTGTAGATTCAACAACTTATGTGATATGCTAAAACATAAGACAAAAATCTACTCTACTCATCAGTAGAAACAAAAATTGATCAATGAAAACACTAAGCAGAAAAGGAAGAATTTCAATCGCACATAACACAATATTTTATGGGGAAAGAAACTGCTCAAAACCTCGACTATCTATATTGCATTAACCAGAAGATCTGAGAAGAAAATACAATGCTTGTTCAACCCAAACAATTCTTGCACAAGTACAATCTATCTCTCTGCTTCACAAACTAGCTCAAGCTAACACTTAGCCAAATTTGTTGCCTGCCAAGCCCCTACTTCCTTGCAAAATTCCTGAGAGAATTAACCCTAATTTAATTTGGAAATTCTCTCTCCATAATTGCGCAATCCATCCATAGGCCCTCAACTGATTTCATGCACCATCTGTACAACTCAAAAAATTATACAATTGATAGTACACTATCCCTGAACTCTAATCTCAACTGGGTCTTCCTTTGAACTGACATGCATGAGTTATTTATGAGTTAATCTTCAGTTAATTGGTGGAGCAGTGAAGCTGCACTAGTGCTTGTCCCTACTACTAGACCTCTTACTAGTTCCTCCCACTCTTTGAACTAGTTTAATTGACTTTAACTCAGTTAGACTGAGTTAATTATTAACAACTCAAAAGAACTCAACCTGGACCCCTAAAATTTAGGAATCACTCTACATGACTCTAGATAGACTTCCAACTGGAATTTATTGAGCCAACTAAGTCAAATTAACTTACTTAACTATTACAAGTTGCTATGAGAATAAAATTTCGATTTAATTCCTAATTTAATTGAAGGACAAATTAAATTAGGATGTCTTGTTGCTATTTTAACCCAAAGGCTCCAATAAACTTCAAAGTCATGGTCCAATCAAATATTTGAAAAATAAAATTTTCAATAATATTAAAAAATAAATATTTGTTTTTCAAAATTAAACATTATAACTTGGATTGGTCAATATTAAACTAAATAAGGAGCAATTAAGACTATAAAGATGACTTATTTCCATAATTAAAACTATAAAAATAATTGATAACTTGTTTCCATAATTAAAACTATAAAAATAATGTATTAAAATTTCCAATTCTTTCTTCCTCCAAACAAAAAGCCTACTTTCACATCAATAACAATTAAAATTCATCTCCTTTTTCATCTAAATATACAAATAAACAAAATATTTTTAACTAAAATTCATATAAATATACCAATAAACAAAGTATTTGTAACTAAAACATTTGTTGAATTGAAATCTAATGAATTAGTGTTTGTCATATGAAATTTCAAATATATGAAATTTAATTAAAATTTTTGAAAATAAATTATTATTCATATTTTAATTATAATTCGTTTAAAAATTTATATTTTTAATATATTTAAAATTTTTAATAATTTTTAAACTATTATAATTTTATCTTCTATTTATTTATTGTAATACTATTTTGTAAATATCTTTGTGCGTATTTTAAATAGTCACTACGCTCATCTTACATTTTCTTATTTATTTTTAAATATTATGATTTCAAAATATGAAGAAATATTATATATAAATTTGATAAATTTATAAATATATTTCAATAATAATAAATATACCATGTATGCTATAAATGGGTATACATAAATTTAACAATAAATATAATATGATAAATTTAACAACTTTATAAATATAATTGATAAGTAACATATAAATAGGTATAGATAAATTTGACAAATTTACAAATATATATTAATAAATATACCATAAAGGGGTATGTTTGAATTTGACGTTTTTAAAAATAGAATAGAACTCGATAATGACGTGCAGTATTATAATTTGTTAGATATAATGGTTAACTAAAAAGAAAACGCATAAATACGGTTCCAATTTAACCACTGGTCAACGACGATTTTTCCGATGTTGCCGAAGAGTGCCACCACATAGAGCAGCAAGCGATTTCTCTTTATTATTACGAGCTTCACACTGTCCATACGGAGAGTGTCTGCGAGCAGCATATCTCGACTGAAGTGAAGTTACGCAGCAATCCGTGATTAGCGAACGCTCTGTGAAGATGCCGGAAGCAGACGCAGTTCCCTCAAACACATGCGTGCGGGGATGCTGCAGCATTGACACCGTTCGCCTCTCTGTTCCCAATTCTTCTTTTAAATTACTCTCCCAAATCGCCAGAGGTAACCTTTTCACCTGCTTTAACAATTCATTCTATTATACTGTCACCCTCTGCTATTAATAGATTTTTCTTTTGTACTAAAATGGAGAATCATTGCACGAACTCCAAGTGGCGTTTCTAAACCATGTTTCTTCACTAAATAATCTATCCCAGATTGAACCGAACTGTAACTAGAATTATGACGCTAATTTGCTAAAAGATCATTGTGTTGATTCACTGTTGAGGTTGATCGAGTTAGAAACTGTCCAGCAGGGTCTCCTTCTCACTGTTGTCTACCCTGTCCATTGCCCAAATGGAAAGAGTTTGAAAGCGATGAGGCCAGGTACCAGTAACTGATGGTTTTGGCAGAATAGTGACAACTTACCCTACCTACTTGACACCTAAGCTGAAGGAACTATGCTGTACGCGGCACAGCCCCTTTGGATGTGTTTCTTGAAGCACCTGCGACAACAACAGAGACAACAGCTCAGAGAAATAATTTTCCAACATAGACGTAGCACGAGAGAGGTCCACCTGTTTTCATCAAAAACCAACCTGCTGTAGGGTCCATTAGGATTAGCTCGTATGTAGTAATTACTCACTGAGAACAGGGCGATGCGTACTCTTGTCAGCATCCCAAAAATCAAGGCATAAATTTGGACATTTTCAAGGGCAAAAACAATTTCGAGCACTTCGGATAAATTTAGCATGATTGTTTTCTTTTGTTTTTTTGTTTATTAGAGGGAGGAATGGGCAACTGGGGCTGGTTTTTTACTTCGTGTGACACAGGGTTGATTTGGATTGCTACCACCATAATCCCTAGATGAACCATAAAGATTGACTCTGACTGCCACCACTATAATCCATAGATGAACCATGACGCCCCAAGCATGTGGCCACGATTAAATTTGGGGGAAATTTGGGGGATTCAGGGGGATTTGAACCTGGAATCTCATGGTACATAACATTTCATTATTACGATAATCGCCAATTGAGCTGCCCGAGGGGTTAATTTAACAATGATTGTTATTAAAACCAAAAACAAATACATAGCAAATGGATAGCATCAAAAGGGTACTTACCCAGGGAAGTGGCTCTAGTCCAAAACCAAGATCATAACAAACTATGGTCTGAGCAAGAGTTTACAGGTCCATGAACTCTTCCCTGACATGACATCATATAGATTCACTGACATATGCCAACTTCTGTAAACTTTGGTCCAGATACTTAAAATATCACAAGAAACCAAAAGCACACACCATGTGGCATGTATACACTAACGTGAGCGAGGAGCACAACTCCAAGATATATACGAGTTACACAATAACTCCTTAAAAAATAGGAAAACAATTCTAATATCACTATGATGATCATTATGTTAGAAAAGTTGAACCCATGACATTTCATCATGATGTACTGTGATAAAGTCCTGGTATTCTCTCGTGACCATAAACTCCTGATATCCAATACTGAATAACCCCTAATGGACAAGTTAATCCAAATTAATTGTCAATGTCAGACTATTAAAGGGGTCTTAGCATTTTGCTTTCTCATGATGTTATTGTAATGGGGACTATTGGTAACATAGATTGGAGCAATGAACTTAATACAAGTCACATGAAGAGTGTTTTGCCATGTCAACAAGAGAAGTATTCCACTTGATTTCAGGAAGAATTCATTTCGTTGAAGGTTGTGACAGAGGTGCATGCTTGTTGGTGATTCTTGGCACAATCAGAACATGTATAAAACAAAACTCCAATGCTTGATTGTGACAAATTAGTTTTGGGACATAGCATCTAGTGATTTATCTCTAGATTCTGAAATTATGTTCATAGTTAGTTAACTTTTATGCCCTACGTTCCATGTTAGATTTTTAGTATAATGGCTTGTCAATTGTCACTTAGCTACTTTTTCTGCCCTACGTTGCATGGTATGGAGTTTTCGTATAATGGCTTGACCGAAAGTTGTTGCTCGAGTTTCTGGATAGAACTGCGTTAAAGAGTTTTTTATCTGACTTATCGGGTGATCAATTCACCCATAATTAGGGAGAGATAAAAAAGAGTGGCACGTTACAAAGTTAGAAAAGTGTGGAATTAATTCATATTGCAATGAAGAATATATAATAGCGTTTTTTGGGGGGTATTTAGGGTCTGCTTGGTTTAGGGTTAGTGTGATGTTAGTCCAATTATCTGTTTATTATTGTGTTTTGTTTAATTCTACATATAGGTTTTAATGTAGGGAATGGATTGGCTGAATGGAGTTGAAAACTGGGAATGGCCAAAGGACAGAGGTATGAAAAAAGAGTGCGTGCAAGGAACAGTTTAAGAAACAATGAAACAAGGAGAAATGGAAAATATTAGAATTTCGTGTGCAGATGAAAAATTTCTCCTCACAAAATTGCCACGATTCTACACTCAAAAGTGTTTCTGCCCTACAATCTGATATCTCTGGAAATCATATTCAAACTTCCAAATCTGGAACATCAGATCATCATAGGCAACATACACAGTGTTGACACTGAAAATACACAACTGTTGGATCATTTCAGCAGCCATTAGGGCAATATCTAACTCACAAATTATATTTGGAAATTACATTGGCAATCAGCAGTAAAGTGGATTTGGAAGTGGAATGATGGGAAATCATTGAAATATGACACCAAGAGCTTGTACAATAGCTCAATATTTAATATCCCTATTGTTTCGTTCTTAATTAGTAAGTGGGTGACTTGTGACTCTGGGAGGAGCTGGGACTTGTGAATGTTGGACTCTTTGGAAGGAAAGGAACTCATTTAAGTACAAAGTTTTGGATTTGTTGATGCTCCATCAGGGTTTGGTGGTTAAAACAAGATACAATAAAGTAACATCTCCAACTTATTTTCTGTTCAAGGTAAAAGAGAAGGATTAATGGGGCATGTCTTGTGGAGGTGTCCAATTGCTAGGGCATGTTGGGCATGGTTACAAGCAAAATTCTGTAGGTGTTCATGACTCCCATTGTCAAGGTTAGGTGATGCTTGCACGATCAAGGATTGAGGTAGAGAGTGGCATATGATAAGGTTGTCTAATATTTCTTTCCTTTGGAAAATATGGTGCACATCAACTTTTCAAGGATATAATCCCCCCCTCCCCCCATGATTGGAAGATTTAAGAGTACTCCAAAATGATAGGTCAGTTCATGTCAAAGATAGAGTTCATATGTTCTGGAAGGATGTAGACTCCTTGTCCCTTAGGAGACAGGTCCATATGTTAGCCTTCCTAGCTGTCATAGGAAGAGAATTTTCATGTAACTTGTATTTCTATTTATTGTAACTTTGATGCATATTTGAAATAATATAAGTTCCATTAAAAAAATTATTATATAAGAATACAAAATGGTCATGTAAAAGAGACGAGGAGAGAATTCAAAATATACAAAAATAACTAAACAATTTTTTGATACTTTAGTAGTGGAAAGGGACATAAGACTAGGTTTATTCGCTGTCATTTTTTTTGTCTTCTCAAATTTCTCACACTTGAGCACTCAATCTTCTGTCTGTGCTTGAAATCACAGTCACTTGTAATCTCTTGCTTACTCTCCTTTATTTGTATGTTTTCCTTGTCAAGTTCTTCTAGCCTTGAATTTTCCCCCTCACCTATCTTCGTCAATCACTACTTGCTCGTTCTTAGGTTGTATCGTCTTGAGATCTATTTACTTCAGTCTAATATTGCCTCGTTTATTGTCTCATTTCTGTCTTTTATCTTATGCCTAGAGAACCCTTATTTCTTTCCTTACCATATGAAATGCCCATTTATTTAAGGTTATGTGGTCTTAGACTACCATTTTTAGAGATTAAATATGAAACAGAATTAAAGAGAAGAGAGGAAGGAAAAAACCGAGTAGAGAGATCTCTGAAACATAAAAGCAGAGCAAAGAAGAAGATGAGAGTGGCGACCTCCTTGAGTGACTTTTCTAAACTTTCCATGTTCTTCTCGAACTTAAAATGGAGAAGAGACACAAATCAATAGATAAAGAGGAAGCTAAAGTTCACTCTGAACTCTTCTAAACTGAAAGCTCAATGCTCTATTAGGGTCATCCTACATACAGATACAAAAGCTACACCAACATGCATAAAGGGATTTTGAGTGGCTTTCAAAAATCTACATTTGTTTAGTGGGTTTTTCCCCTCCACCAAATAAGTCACTTAGGATCTTTAGACACTCGACCGTTAGGGCCCGATTTCTCGCTCGACCAACATGAAATTCATAGTATTAGGAGAGGATGCGTAAGCAGGGCTCGACCAACGGGAGAGGACACAACACCTTAGAAATTTCACATTTTCACCTCCTTTCAGGACCTTTGAATGAAGGGAAGCCCCGTAGCGAAATCCTTTTCCTTTGCGTAGTTCAGGTCAGGTTCTCCTTACTTACCTTTGTGTTTAGGCTTTGAGGGGAATAAATATAGGGACCTTACCTTCGCTATGCGTAAGACCTAGATCACCGTAGTGAAGGTGAGGCAAGATCTATAGTTACAGAATTACGACACTCAAGAAAGCAGTAGTTTCATTTGTTCGTTTGTGTTATTACCACTAACACCCACCTTCCTATATATATATTCCCGGTCGGGCACCCATATCCATTCTCGCTCACAAGCAAGTCGTTATAGGTATGATAGGTAGGTCCAAGCAGTGTAGGCCAGTTTGCTGGAAAGGACAGACCAGTGGGTGAGAGCGAAGAAAGCCCCTCGACGGGCATGTAGAAATGATGACCGAGCGAGGCATATAAATAGGACGTGGTGGAAGTACTTCCCATTTTCATCCATACTCACTCTAAAATAGAGCCACCAGCTAGAGAGAGAAACCCTTCCTCTGGACTAGCCTTTATCTCATGGAGGGCCTTTTTCCTTGTCTGGGTTAGGTAGGAGCAATTGGTTCCCTTGTCCCCTGGTAACATAATTAATAATATAGTGACCGGTACCTCTCTCAAATGTCCGTAGGGGTCCCTAACCAAATGCTCATCCATCGAGTAGGGGCCAGTCCAACCAGGATTAGATAACCTGTTAATAGTTCTTCATAGGAAGTTGGAGATCCGCTTCAATCGATTAATTGATTGATTAGGACGAGCAGGGATTCGGATAGATCTCATAGTAGATAGAGGAAGGGGAGTGAGTACGAGCTGGCTCTACTAGTACATTTCTCCTTCAACTGGAATGGGAAGGTACACCGAGCCACCGCTACCCACCCTATCGTGTAGTGGCTCTTCCATTCCAGTCTATCTATTTCCTATAGGTGACACCGTTATGACTCGGCTCTCTTTCTAAACAAACCTCTTCCACTTTAAGGTCAGGCCGACATACCATACTAAGTCGATACTAGGCTATCCCAGATTCTCTCTCTAAAATACTCTAGTGGGCTCCGCTCTAGCCATTGAAGTTTCAATGGGCTTCTCTCCGATCAGTGACCTTCCCTTGCTAGCCAGCCATTGATTCCATTGCCATTGCCAGTCAGCCAGCCCTTTACCAGTTTATAGATCCTAATTATCGGACTTATACCCACCTCCCTCTCGAACTAAAGATCCACTTCCCTATCGGATTGAAGACCCACTTTTCACCTAATTCTAGCTACCTTCCCTCTTGGCAAATATCTCGGTGAATGGATCGGAGTTCTTAAAGGATTTACTATTCGAATTTCGGTCAAAAACCTTCGGATATGATCGCAAAAGCATTATTACATAGAAAATAGAATTATGGCTTTTTCTGAGTAACTTAGTGTCGCTGTATCGTTCCGTTTTAGTCATATTCCTATGACTCTCAATATGAAAAAGCTCTCGTAACAAATCCTTTCTTATTTCGTACAATGATGTCTCGATTCCAATTTGTGCGTGGTCTTCTGCAACCTCTCTCGACTATGTATAATACAAATTACAACTATGGGATTATTCCTTCCATCCATTCTCCTATGCCGGTCCACCACTTCCTCATGTTATGCCCTTTGTTGTTGTAGCTAAATCACCAGCCCGCGGCAAAGGAAAACCAATGCGCTGTACCCCATATATGCCTCCGCGAAGGCGACCCTCTCTCTATAGCATATATATAGGAAAACAACTAGTGGGAATCGTGACAGGAGATCCCCTTCTAGCTCTGATGAGCTCAAAGGAAAAGCAATTACGCTTCTTTGGATTAACAATTGGTCCGATAAATCCAAGAGATTTCACGAGGACCATTATCCTTGAACGATGTCGAGCCATTCTACCAGAAACATCCTTAATTGTCACAAAGATGATATTGGGTGAGCAGAAAGCCTATTTTGAAATAGGGTTGGAGCTGTATAACCCACCCAAGCGGGCAGAACTATTGTATAAACTTCGTACTGCTCAAATGGTTCATGCACCAATCAGGTCACTTACCTTACCTGAGCATAGCTCAAGGTCACTTACCTTACCTGAGCATGCATTGTATCCCAACCAAGGTTGCACGAAACGGGGAAACGGGTACGAGTTTCTGAAACGGGAAGCGATACGAAATGCGACCTCCCCAAATTTTGGAAACGGGGAAACGCGAATATATATATATATATATATATATATATATATATATATATATATATTAGGAATTTAAGAAATATGTGCAATCATAAAGCATATATGATACATTCTAATTTATTACATTATGATAAAATTGTCAATTGTCAATGCATAGACTATAAGTATCTAAATTTACATCACATTTATTCATGAATAATCACATAATGAAAATAGAAATATCCAAAATCAGCCACGAGAAATTTCTAATTTTTTGTCTCGTGGTTGATTGGGAGTCTCCTCCTACATAGTCGAATGACCTTAGTGCTCTTGATTAAATACAAGTTTCATACCCTAGTACCTTACATTCTCTTGATTATTGGGAGTCTCCCCTGCATAGAGGGCTTTGTTCTCTCGATTAAATACAAGTTCCATACCCTAGTACATGATAAAATCCAATGGAAACATTGAAATCCCCCCAATCCTGAAATCCTGAAAAACAGATAAGTCTGCTGGATTTTGAGTAAGATCTAAAATTCTACTTTCTCCATATGAAATCCAATGACGGCGAAACCACTCTCAAACATCCTGAGTCATTTCATGGTAATGTTAAAAATTTAAGTAAAAGGATGAAAATGAAAAATAAAGGAGAATATCACTTTTACTTTAAGAATTTAACATTACCATGAACTGCATATCAACACTAGGGCAAACAAATGTAAGAGATCTACATTAGAAAAAAAAATAAATTAAAAAACAAATGTTTTTTTGGGGGAAACGTGACCCGTACGGCCTGGAAATGCGTTTCCGGCCGTACGGCCACGTTTCCGTTTCGGGAAACGTGGCCGTACGGCCGGAAACGCGTTTCCAGGCCGTACGGTACGGGGAAACGCGTTTCGTTTCGTTTCCCCTGGCGAAACGCCCCCTAGGGCCACGTTTCCTGCAACTTAGATCCCAACCCTCTCATTTTCACCCGGTAAGTGCAAAATAATAAGGCCTTCTAGGCTCTTTGAGGGGAAGAAATAAGGTCAGGACCTGTCAGACTTGTGACTCTGGGAGGAGGTGGGACTTGTGAATGTTGGACTCTTTGGAAGGAAAGGAACTCATTTAAGTACAAAGGTTTGGATTTGTTGATGCTCCATCAGGGTTTGGTGGTTAAAACAAGATACAATAAAGTAACATCTCCAACTTATTTTCTGTTCAATGTAAAAGAGAAGGATTAATGGAGCATGTCTTGTGGAGGTGTCCAATTGCTAGGGCATGTTGGGCATGGTTACAAGCAAAATTCAGTAGGTGTTCATGACTCCCATTGTCAAGGTTAGGTGATGCTTGCATGATCAAGGATTGAGGTAGACAGTGGCATATGATAAGGTTGTCTAATATTTATTTCCTTCGGAAAATATGGTGCACATCAACTTTTCAAGGATATAATCCCCCCCTCCCCCCATGATTGGAAGATTTAAGAGTACTCCAAAATGATAGGTCAGTTCACGTCAAAGATAGAGTTCATATGTTTTGGAAGGATGTAGACTCCTTGTCCCTTAGGAGACAGGTCCATATGTTAGCCTTCCTAACTGTCATAGGAAGAGAATTTTCATGTAACTTGTATTTCTATTTATTGTAACTTTGATGCATATTTGAAATAATATAAGTTCCATTAAAAAAATTATTATATAAGAATACAAAATGGTCATGTAAAAGAGACGAGGAGAGAATTCAAAATATAAAAAAATAACTAAACAATTTTTTGATACTTTAGTAGTGGAAAGGGACATAAGACTAGGTTTATTCGCTGTCATTTTGTTTGTCTTCCTCAAATTTCTCAAATTCACTTGAGCACTCAATCTTCTGTCTGTCCTTGAAATCACAGTCACTTGTAATCTCTTGCTTACTCTCCTTTATTTGTATGTTTTCCTTGTCAAGTTCTTCTAGCCTTGAATTTTCCCCCTCACCTATCTTCGTCAACCACTACTTGCTCGTTCTTAGGTTGTATCCTCTTGAGATCTATTTGCTTCAGTCCAATATTGCCTCATTTATTGTCTCATTTCCGTCTTTTATCTAATGCCTAGAGAACCCTTATTTCTTTCCTTACCATATGAAATTCCCATTTATTTAAGGCTATGTGGTCTTAGACTACCATTTTTAGAGATTAAATATGAAACAGAATTAAAGAGGAGAGAGGAAGGAAAAAACTGAGTACAGAGATCTCTGAAACATAAAAGCAGAGCAAAGAAGAAGATGAGAGTGGCGACCTCCTTGAGTGACTTTTCTAAACTTTCCATGTTCTTCTTGAACTTAAAATGGAGAAGAGACACAAATCAATAGATAAAGAAGAAGCTAAATTTCACTCTGAACTCTTCTAAACTGAAACCTCAATGCTCTATTAGGGTCACCCTACATACAGATACAAAAGCTACACCAATATGCATAAAGGGATTTTGACTGGCTTTCAAAAATCTCTCTATGTGTGGCGGCTTCCCTCTTATTCTATACATAAAAGTGATGATGACTAATCACTATTCTAATTTCTAACCACAATGAACACCGAATAGAGACTTCAAATTAAGGGAATTCCTAAAACTTAGGAGATGAAGTAGAATGAAGGAAATTATTTAGTAAACATGTTAGGAGCAACAAATTCACAAACTTGTTATTAATTTTTTTTTTTTAATATAAATTTTACAAAAATAGGAACCTCTATGATATTAATAGATGAGGAATGCATTTGAATTGTGAATCTCATTCTGTTTTTAATATCGAGTTTTCAGTGCCATATAGTTGTGTTGGTTGCTAAGATATTCTTGTTTATACACTCTTTAAACTCTAAAGGGATATTCGTTTCTTATTTTTTTGTTGTTCTAACGCTCTCAGGCTCTGAGAGCATTGTTTATGAGGCAATGTTGGAAGGAAACAAAGTGGCAGCAAAGAAACCCATTTTATCCACTGCAGAAGATCTGGACCGTTTTCATAAAGAATTGCAAATTTTATGGTTGGTGTCTATTCTCATAGCTGTTTTATTTTACTTATGGCTTCCCAAAGAGCTCTATATTTGAATTTGTTTGCCCCCTTCAACTTGTTGGTTATACACAATACATGTAATTTTTGGTGACAATATAATTTTTTATGGAGCAGCAAGTTGGATCATCCTAGCATAGCGAATTTGGTGGCAGCACATGCAAGACC
The DNA here is from genome assembly GCA_031772625.1 of Pinus tabuliformis. Classification (NCBI taxonomy): domain Eukaryota; kingdom Viridiplantae; phylum Streptophyta; class Pinopsida; order Pinales; family Pinaceae; genus Pinus; species Pinus tabuliformis. Next base: position 84,685,418 of record CM062815.1, on the reverse strand, counting down.
CCCAAATTACATGTTTTTCTTCCCCTTCTATGAGAATGGTAACTTGGCTCAAGCTTTGCATGCTAAGGAATGGAATCCCTCCGTGGAGCAAATATTGACAATAACAATACAACTAGGTTGGATTCTCTTAACCTCTATTGTTTCTTTTATGAGCATTTTTTCATAGTGCAGAGAATCATATGGTATTTAAAATTTTGTTTTCCACTTGTTATATATTTAAAAATTCCTAAGTTGCATTACAACAAACATGGAGATATAAGGAGGCTGAATACAACAAATTTCGGATAGATTGGATATGTTATGACAGGGGAACAACATATATATATATTCTTCTTTTCCAAGGAAAATTTTGTGGGGAAATCCAGACACTTCCTGACATATTGCGGATGGTATCCAACATTAACCTATCGATGCTGATTATGGCACTTGATCCAAGAGGGACATCAAGTGAGGTATGTAATGGAGGAAACTGAACCACGAGATTGACCTTGAGACATCTCGCAAGAAAAAAAAACAAACTACCATTCATCATTTAGATTTAGAAGCCTAAAACCTAAAAGAGATTATCATATTAGATCATTATCACTACTATCTAGTATCATTAATGATACTATGCAAACTTGTACGATGTAAACATACATTAATGAATACTTGCAAATTACAAAATGAGGGTTCCATTGTCACATTCAATGCAATGTTATTGGAATCAGATTCAACTCAGGGTTATATCAGGATTGGACAGGAACCAACTGGACAACTAAATTGAAGTATTAGTAAGAATCGACAAAATAAGGGTTTTCTAGATCAAAACTGATGCAAAACTTGTTGAAAATAGGGTGTAATAATCTCTTTTGGATACAACTGACCTTAAATTGTATGATTATTTTTTTTGTAGTTATTAGCTAAGGCTGCCCTCTACTTGTAGGCTCAAAACCCTATTGGGGAAGTACCCTTCTCTTAAGTTGTGTTTAACAACTCACATTTGTATTTTATCATTCAAGTGTCTCATTCATTCTTCTGATAAAATGATTTTCCTAAGAGCACCTACCAAACATTGCACTTAGGTTTCTTTCTGTCTCTAGGATACTTGTTCTTCTCTAACTCCTCTCTCTCTATAGGGCCACGCTTGTGAAATTTTATCTATTGCAGCTATTGGAAATTATTGTTCTAAATGAAAATTTAATTATGCAGTTTATTTGCTTACGACAAACAACAAATAAAATCACAGCTGCAATTTTCAACATAAAAATATTGCTAAAAATAAAATACTGGAAACTGAGAAATTCTAGCACACACATAAGAATTTTGACACAGTTATGTTTGGACAACTGTCCCCGGAAAAACCCAACTTGGGAAAACCGGTGTAGCAGATGAGGGTTTTATTATTAATCTTCAACAACAATTTTGAGTACAATAATTTAGATGCCCAACTGGCAATCTACTTTGAGGATAATACTGACAAAAATATCATGAGAATTTTCTCTCACCCCACAACTACTTTCTGCCTTTGAAATTCGGAAATTGCCTCCTTAGCCTCTGTGTTGAGTTCCTTGCGTCACACACTACGCAAAGCTTATGTTGGTCCCCTGCAAATTTTGGCCTTCCTTCCTTTGCCTCTTCTAGGGACTGGAAATCTTCCTCCTGGAATGCTGCTGCCCTCCTCTTCCACTTGCTACTTATCCTCTGGCTCTATCTTCTCTGTTGAGTTGCTGCTACTGAGAAAATCGAATTGTCTGGGCAACTGAGTATCTGCACTCGGGTGTCTTCTCCATCACCACATCGACTTTATCTTATAATCCACCGTTGGAGCACCAACGACCAAGATTAAAACTTAATCAATGGTTATGATCATCTCTGGACCGATCCGAGTGAGTTTCTAGATGATTCTCACCTTATCTCAATTAGTACTGATTAATTAACACATCTCATGTATTCTAGCATCTCCACCAAATTTCATGGCTAAAACACATCCGATGCTACAAAAACTAAAACTCCCTCTTAGCGAGGAATGTGTTCTAGTGCTACTGCACACCTCATCTCTGCATCATCTCTTGTCACGCTGCTGATGTCTGGCCATACTGCCCACCAACCACTGCGCAACTCTGATATACGCTGCATTTGTGTTGCTGCTGATACTGCCATACTGCTGCCAACACTGCATTTGCACTGCAACTCCCTCTCATCTGTTGTTGTTGCAACATTTGCCACTGAATAGCCTGTCACTGCTACTGAAACGAGTTCTCCACCATACCCATCTGTTCTCTAAAATAGACGAACTTAGCTTTCCCTAGAGCTTTCGTGAGTATATCTGCAACCAGCTCTTCTGTGGGAACATACTGTAGCTGGATTGCTCCACATTGTACATAATCTTTGATGAAGTGACACCGAATATTGATGTGCTTCGACCTGTCATGAAACACTGGATTTTCAGAGATCTTTATGCAACTCTGATTATCACAATAGACACTGGTCGCCTCCATCCTCTGCCTGAACAAGCTTACCAGTAGCTTCCAAAGCCATATAGCTTCACACGTAGCTATGTTGGTTGCCATATACTCTGCTTCTGCAGAGCTTAGTGCTACTGACTTCTGCTTCCTGCTACACCAAGAAACCATCCCTGATCCAACACTGAAGCAATACCCGGAGGTACTTTTCCTATCCACTGAACTGCCTACCCAATCTGCATCTCTGTGTACCCACAAAGTTTGACGTCATCCCCTCGAGTATTTCAATCCATACTCCACTGTGCCGCGAATATACCTCAGAATATGCCTCGCTGCTGCCTAATGTACCCTCTTCGGTTCTACCATGAACTGACTAAGGGTATTGATTGCGAAGTAGATATCTGGCCTAGTGTTGACTAAATACATGAGAGACCCAATGAGCTGTCTATACAAGGTGGGGTCAACATCATTGTCATCTGATGCATCTATCTTCTTCCAGTTGGTAATCATGGGCGTAGACATGGGTCTGCAATCCTGCATTCTGAACTTCTTCAGAATATCTGTAGCGTATCTTCCTTGCCCAAGGAAGATCTCCCCATCCTTATGCCACACTTCCAATCCTAGGAAATAGTGCATTAACCCCAAATCCTTCATGTCAAATTTTGTTGCCAGGTTCCTCTTGCAGTCCTTTATGAGCCTTGATGATCCTGTCAAAAAGAGATCATCCACATACAAAACTAGAATGAGTGGCTCACCCTCTACCATCAAATAGTAAAGGCTGGGATTTGCGTCACTCTTGACGAATCCCATCTGCTGCAAGTAGATGTCAATCTTACCATACCATGCGTTGGGATCCTGCTTGAGTCTGTATAAAGCTTTCTTCAATCTGCACACATGAGTCTCAAATCCCTCTGGCTGTTCTATGTACACTTCTTCTTTTATAACCCCATTCAAAAAGGTTGTCTCGACGTCTAACTGGTGAATCTGCCATCCCATCTGAGCTGCTAGAGATATAATTGACCGGATAGAAGTGTATCTGGGAATTGGGGCGAAGGTCTCCTCATAATCTATCCCTTATTTTTGTGCATACCGCTTTGCCACGAACTTAGCCTTGTACTTTTTCACACTACCGTCTGCTGCATATTTGATCTTATAGATCCATATAGAACCTACAATTGATCTGTCTTCTCGCTTTGGCACTACCTCCCAAACATCATTCGTCATGATAAAGCTATACTCTTCTACCATGGCATTTACCCACACTTGATGCTGTGCGGCCTCCTAAAAGTTGGAAGGTGCTGTAACCTGAGCCACCAATGCTTGGTACCCGTCAGACTATCTGCAATGTCTTTTGCTCATCCTAGGAGTTCCAATAAATTCCTCTGCATCTCTTAATGTCTGATGAACCTCTCTATTGGCTCGACTACTAGTCATGGGAGGTTTCATCGGCTCCTCATCTTGTCTCTGCTACTCCATCTGCTGAGAACTCCTCGGATTTCCTGCACCTGAGGGAATACTGGTGCTAGTCATAATACTTGATCCTTGTGACTGTCCTCCTACCTGTCCTAATGGATGACCCTGCTGCTGGACCAAAGGAGCTTTTGCTAATTGATTCTGATCATCTACAAGCATTTCACGAGATCTCCTGAAAACTCGGTCCTCCTTGAACTTTACTTCTCGCCTTACTACTATCTTCTTATTGCTAGGAATGTAGATTCGGTATGCCTTCGAGGTTTTGCTGTACCCAACAAAGAACCCCTTCTATGCAGTCTGATCTAGTTTGGTTTGTTTATCATCTGGCACATGGCAATAAGCAATGCTGCCAAAAATTCTGAAGTGGCTAACTTCTGGCTTCTTCCTTGTGAAGACTCCTTTTGGCATTTTCTTCCCCAATGCTCTATGAGGAGTCCTGTTATGAATATATTCTGCCATGTTACATGCTTCTGCCCATAGAAATTTGGGTAGATCCTGGTCATATAACATAGCCTTTGTAGCGCCAACAATAGTTATGTTTTTCCGCTTTGCCACACCATTTTGTTGTGGATTATATGTAGCTGTCCATTCTCTCTTGATGCCTTCCTTCGCATAGAAATCTGTAAAGTCCTTATCAATATATTCTCCACCATTATCTAAGCGAAGCACCTTGATCTTCTTCCCTGTCACATTCTCCACAAGAGATTTAAACTCTCTGAAACGATCGAAGACCTCATGCTTGGTCTTCAAGAAGTAGATCCAGGTTTTCTTGGAATGGTCATCAATGAAGGTGACGAAATATTCGGCACTGTTGAGAGCTCTAGTGGACATCGGGCTGCAAATATCTGAGTGTATGAGTCCTAACATGCCATCAGCTCCGTTGTCACTTCTTGGAAATGCTGCCTAAGCATACTTCCCAAGTACGCATCCTTTGCACACATCATCATGTTCTGTTCCAAGTTTTGGAACCCCTATTACCGTTTCCTTGAGCATCCTGAGTGCTTCATGGTGTAGATGTCCCATTATCCCGTGCCATAACTCATTCAGCTCCTTCGCACTGCTACTGTCACTGTAGAATCGATTTGTAACTGGTACAATCTGTTACTTCGAACTCCAATCTGTCTTACCTTTTTCCAGCTCAGGTGTTTGACATACACTTTCTTCCCTAGGAAGTGAATATCAGACCCCTTATCCTGTAATTGGGATACTGAAATCAGGTTCATACCCAAGCTTGGCACATGCAATACATCTGTAGTGCTGGTGCTTGCTCTTGACTCCCTCTGAAAATCTATGGTACCTCTCCCTACTGGAGTACATTTCGTTCTGTTTTCCATAGTAATCTGGAAGTCTATCTGCTCCTCTTTGTAGATAGAGAAATATTCTCTAACCCTTGTCACGTGAGCTGATGCTCCACTGTCTATATACCAGACTCCCTGTGAAGCTGATCCTACTAAACAAGCAAATTCATCCTCTCATCTAGAAGACAGATTTGAAGTCTCTTGAATGTTACTTCTGTCCATGGTTATGCAGAAGAATTTAGTGTTATTCCTCTTTCCCCCTTGACGTTGTCTCTGCTCTAGCGAACAACTACAAAAACCCTCTACGCCTAGCTAGAGATTTGCTCAACAAGAAAATCTGAGTTGCTCCCTCTACCTTTGGAATCACTTGGTCTAGAAGAATTGAATTTTTTTGTCCCTCTTAGAAAAATCGGTCTTCCTCAAGCAATTCAGCCTCCTAGCAAAAAGACTGCGCTGCCCCTTGGGAATTTCGACCTTCTTCCTACATTGAGCAGCGAAATTCCTTCTTTTTTATTCTGAGCTCTCTGACTGATCAATTGAACTCTGATACCATGTGAAATTTTATCTATTGCAGCTACTGGAAATTATTCTTCTAATTGAAAATTTAATTATGCAGTTTATTTGCTATGACAAAAAACAAATAAAATCACAGTTGCAATTTTCACCATAAAAATACTGCGGAAAATAAAATACTGGAAACTGAAAAATTCTAGCACACACATAAGAAGTTTGACATAGTTATTTTTTGGATAATTGTCCCCGGAAAAACCCAACTTGGGAAAGCTGGTGCAGCAGATGAGGGTTTTATTATTAATCTTCAACAACAATTCCGAGTACAATAATTTAGATGCCCAACTGGTAATCTGATTTGAGGAAAATACTAGCAAAAATATCATGAGAATTTTCTCTCACCGCACAGCTATTTTCTACCTCCGAAAATGCCTCCCTAGCCTCTGTGCTGAGCTCCCTATGTCACCCACTGTGCAGAGCTTACATTGGCCCTCTGCAAATTTCGGCCTTCCTTCCTTTGCCTCTTCCAGGGATTGGAAATCTTCCTCCTGAAATGTTGTTTCCCTCCTCTTCCACCTGCTACTCACCCTTTGACTCTATCTTCTCTGCTGAGCTGCTGCTACTGAGAAAATCGAACTGCTAGAGCAACTGAGTATTTGCACTCGGGTGCCTTCTCCATCACCACATCGACTTCCTTTTATAATGCACTGTTGGAGCACCAACGATCAAGATCAAAACTTAGTCGATGGCTATGATCATCTCTGGATCGATTCGAGTGAGTTTCTAGATGATTCTCACCTTATCTAAGTTAATATTGATTAATTAATCACATTCCCTAAGTTTAGACTTAAGAAATATTTAAAAATGGTTAATAATCTAATTGAGACATTTCTAGGCAGAATTTCCATAAACGATTTATGGGTTTTGGAGATCTCATGTATTCTAGCCTCTCCACCAAATTTCATGGTTAGAACACATTCGATGCTACAAAAACTAACAATGCACTTGTGATATCTCTTTAATGTTGCGTTGCATTAGTGTTAGTTATTTCTCACTTTATTATAGGATTAGAGTTTTGTGTTGTTTTTGTTTGATTCTTTCTCTATCTTGTAAAATCCAACATTGTATTAGAGCAGGTGTGAACCTCAATTACTCAATTTGGCAGTTGTTCTAAAGATTTTTTGGGCTAGTGGCATTGCTTAAGGTTTGTTTGTGATTGTAGAAATAACATTTTGGATCATCTCTTTTTCTAGGATTTCCTAGGGTTTAAACCCTTCTTCAAGGCGATCTCACTCTTCCTTCCTTTATTCTGTAGCAAGAGGTAGTGCACTACATAATTATTTTGGAAGAATCTGATACTTCTCTTTCGCTCTTGGGTTGATAAAGGAGAATTTCTAAAGATTTCATTTTTTTCTTATAGATGATTCTTTGTGTTGTTGTCAAAGCCTAATGGACTCAAAGTGGATGTTTATTGATTAAATAGGGCTAATTATGATATTGGATAGATCAAATTACTTTAGTTCTTTGGAGCAAGGGTTTGTAGTTGTACATGGAGAAACCTCTTCTTACTATGACTGATGCTAGAGATGACATCATAAATTTTCCATAGCCAGAAGGTAGATCTAGTAAGCTTTCGAAATCTTGCTATATCTCACAATAATACCCTTGATAACTGAGGGTTCCAACTTAATCCTTTTCTCATTAGGAACATGAATATAAATTGGACTACATGAGACATGAAAATATGATAGCTCAGGTTTCTCACCCATAAATACTTCCTCTAGTGTCTTGCCCTTTAGGATCCTATGGGTATTGTTACACACCAAAAAATGGGTAACCTATAGGAGAAAACTTTTCTCCTCCTTGAACAGCCAACCAACCAACAACCCTATTGATCAACTCATGACATGATTGCTAGGATCCTCCACTTCTCGCTTCGGTCAGATTTGTCTCTCCCATCCATCATTCCTTCTTGAAGGAAGATGGGTCATCCATCGACAGGTACTTTGACCATTTTGTAATCAGGTGCTTTCACTTAATGTTTTGGGCATACTAATATGGATCAAGTGGTGATTTGGATGATTGGCCGATCTTCACTGTATTCGTGTTCCCTCACTTCACCTGGGAGGTTAGTCTTTAACTCTAGCCCAGTGGGACCTCCTCTAAGGCTTTAGGGTTTTAGGAAGGATACTACTAAGGAGGCTTTGATTGAAGTAGCATGTCCATGGTATCCCTTTTTACTTTCCATCTTTTCCATTATTCCATCTCCATTCTTTGGGATGGTGGTCATTTGTCATGGGGATTGACATCCTCTCATCCTTATCCTTGAGTCTAGGTTGAAAAACTTTGCCCTGGAAGATGATGTAGCTAAAAGAAGTTAAAAGCATAAGAAAGCCACAATGAAAGAATAAGATAAATTGCAAAAGATGTCCGGTGTTAGTTTCTGTAGCATCATATGTGTTCTAGCCACGAAATTTGGTGGAGAGGCTAGAATACATGAGATCTCTAAAACCTAGAAATCATTTCTGGAAATTCCACCTAGAGATGACTTAATTAGATTATTAACCTATTTTTTAATGTTTCATAAGTCTAAACTTAGGAAAACTGGTTAATTAATTAGAATTAATTAAGTTTGAGAATTCTCTAGAAACTCACACGGATCGATTCAGAAATGATCTGAGTCATCGATTAAGATTTAATCTTGGCCGTTGGAGTCCCAATAGGAAGATATAAGAAGGGATTGATGTGGTGATGGGGAATACACCAGAGACACTTGGAGAATTCGATTTTCCAGAGTAGTAGCAGTAAGTTGCTGGAGAGTTCGAGCAGTGAGGAAGCGGAGACAGTGAGGGGCAGAGACAGTGATTCGAAGGAAGTTTTCCAGATCCGGAGAGGCAACAACAAGGAAGCCAAGTTATTCCCAGTGAGACAACTCAGAGGACTACGACGTTGCTTTAGAAAAGCAACTTGATTTGGTTGGAAGAAAAATCGATTAAGCTTCCAGAGGCTGAGAAAGTCTTCCATAGGGCTGAAGAATCAATTTCCTCAGCAGAGACAAGTAGAATGACCTCATCAGAGGCAGTCCGAGCTTAGACATCCAAGGTTTTACACAAGCACTATGCAAAGGCAAACAGAGAGGGTCCAGGAGGACAAATTTTTTGAAGGGAAGTTGTGTTGGGGTTGCTTGTGGAAGAAGGGTAATTCCCTTAGATAATCTGGGCAAGATTTTCTTGCTGTTTGGATTTCCATTTGGGCATCCATAGATTGTACTCAAATTCGTTGCTGCTTAATAATAAAACCCTCAGCTACTGCACCGGTTTTTCGAAGATGGGTTTTTCTGGGGACATTTATCCAAAAATAACGGTGTCTTTTTTATTGTGTGCGCTAGGTTGTCTCAGTTTCTAGCACTATTTTTCTTCCACAGTTTATTTGTGACAATCACAGTGTGAATTATTTGATATTTGCCGTAGTAAACAACAAATAAATTGTAAAATAAATTAACAATTAGGAAAATAATTTCCAGTTGTTGTGATAGATGAAATTTTCAGATGGTATCAGAGCGTGAGTGATTAGTCGAGAAGCTTAGAAGCGGAGGAGAGAATTTCACTATTAAGAGGGAGTAGCAGGCCGAAATTACTAGAGGATGTGCAGTTTATTGACAGGCAGGCCAAATTGTTGGGGCATAAATTCTATTTTCAGTTGCAGGTTGGCAGAAAATTTGAGTTGCCCGGGATAGTGATTCCAATAGTCAGAGGGAGCAACAACAACTCAGATTTTCGCTGAGCAGATTCCTTAGTTGGACGTAGAGGGTTTTGCAGTGGTTTACAGTTGCAGAATCAACATCGGGTGGAAGAGAAAAGCACACACAACAAAGGGAAGATTTCTCTCAGGGAACTTCAAGTTCCAGAAGTTCGATTTTTCATTGCAGATTGGCAGTAGCAACTAGCAGATTTGTGCATTCCAGAAGGGAGTGCGAGTAGCAGAGAAGCAGTCAAGCAGAGGGAAAGAGGGATATTTTTTAGTTTTATTTCTCCAGTTTTTGAGTTTCGCATATTTTGCAACTTTGCAGAGATGGTCGTATGAGATTGCCAGAGGAGGTTGTGCGAGTTAGCCAAAATGCAGATCTGGGTAGGAGATCGACTTACAGTGGCCAGAGTCAGGTGCCGGAGGAAGTATGAGTTACCCAATGTAAGTTGTAAAGTGAAGAAGGGTCCCAGCCAGGGACAAGGCTCAAAAGGAGATAGTGGGGCACCAGATCCAGGAGGAGGAGGATATGAGACTCCAGTGTGGCAGATGGGCAGGGTCTATTGCAGTTGCAACTAGGAGATCAGTTAGATCAGTTTAGGTTGTTGCAGCAGGACCATCCCTTTGCTACGGGGGTCCACATTATCATATTAGCAGGTTTAGTGTCAGCAGACACAATTTGTCGTTAGACAGTTGCAGATGTAGTTGCAGTCAGTACACATGAGACATGCAGAGCTAGATGTAGTGATACAGGTAGTGAGAATTTCTCAGTTGCACGATGCAGGTGCAGTTCCAGCCAAAATATCCCTAGTGCAGAGATTTCCCAATGGGAGATTGAAACTCAGAGGGAGCAACCCTATGGAAGCTAGTTCTTCAGTATCTGAGAGATCAATCTCATTATTGCAGTAGTTGCAGCAACGGTGCAGATGTAGCAACAGTATGAGTAGATCAGAGTCGAGAGTCGTAGAGTTAGGTAGGATCCTTGAGGTGTCCTGCTCATGGATCAGTACCTTGCTACGGGGGCCCATAGTATTCAGTAACAGGATAGATCAGTGGTAATTATGCAGATAGTACCAGAGTGACAGTTGCAGACTAGTAGCAGTCAGTGCTGAGGAGCGCAGTGCAGTGTTGACAACATAGCAGGTGGCTCAATGTAGAGTTAGCAGTGGCGAAGAGTCTTCAGTGACAATGCAGTAGCTAGTAGCCTTCAAGACCTGGGAGACAGATGTATCATACTGAACACAGATGATTTAGCGCCTTTCTTAGTTGTAGTAGTTGTAGTTGCAACAACAACAGATGAGAGGGAGTGGCAGTGCAGTTGCAGAGTTGGCAGCAGTACAACAGGGTTAGCAACAACACAAATGCAACATCAGAGTTGCATAGTGGTTGATGAGCAGTCTGGCCAGACATCAGCAGCATGACGAGAGGTGATACATAGACAAGATGTTGTGGCAAGATGTGCAGCACTAGAGAGAAGAATACACGAGATCTCCAAAACCCAGAAATCGTTTATGGAAATTCCACCTAGAGATGACTTAATTATATTATTAACCTATTTTTTAATGTTTCATAACTCTAAACTTAGGAAAACTGGTTAATTAATCAGAATTAATTAAGTCAAGTTTAGAATTCTCTAGAAACTCACGGATCCATAAATGATCTGAGCCATCTATTAAGATTTAATCTTCGCTGTTGGAGTCCCAACAGGAAGATATAAGAAGGGATCGATGTGTTGATGGCGAATACACCAGAGACACTTGGAGAATTCGATTTTCCAGAGTAGCAACAGTCAGTTGCCGGAGTGTTCGAGCTTCAGTGAGGAAGTAGAGACAATGAGGCGCAGAGATAATGATCTGAAGGAAGTTTTCCAGATCCGGAGAGACAGTAGCAAGGAGGCCGAGTTATTCCCAATGAGGTAGCACAGAGGACTGCACAGTTGCTTCAAAAAAGCAATTCAATTTGACTGGAGGAAAAATCGATTCAGCATCCAGAGGCCGAGAAAGTCTTCTAGAGGGTCGGAGAATCAGTTTCCTCAGCAGAGACATCCAGAACGATTTCATTAGAGGCAGTTCCGGGCTTAGATGTTCGAGGGTATGCACAAGCACTGCACAGAGGTTGATGCAGAGGGTCTAAGAGGACACATTTTCTTAAGGGAAGTTGTGCTGGGGTTGCTTGTGGAAGAAGGGTAATTTGTAATGTCCCAAGCAGGATATTTTGCTAAATATGCAGAAATTTGACTCAACAAAAATTTCACCATAAAATTACCATTCTATCAACAAAAGATTGCCATGTAAAATATAATAGATAGAGTGCATGCAATTCCATCACACGATAAGCAGAAAATAATCTTAGCTTTTATTATGATAGATAAATTGGGTTACATTCAAATACAATCAATATAGCTGAGATGAAAAACTGGCCTCGACAAATCTGCTCCAATGCTGCACCGGCCTCCCAAAATTAAACTAAATTCAATCACTGCACCTGTGAACTCTGGCTGAATCCACTAAGGAGATGAGGTGGGTTTCCATCCACTCTCACCAAAATCACCTAAGGGTTTCTGTGCCGAGGCTACCAATGAAGTAGAGAACCAGATTCTCAACCTTTCATACAAGAAGTAATGTCAAATCCAAGATGTTCTCCAATGGCCTCTTCCTCCTCTTTTATAGATTTGATGGATTCCTATTTTATTATTATTTTAATCATGGAGCACTTTTCCCTCTTTTATTTCAATTAAAATATTCTTTTTAATGCGGGAAAAGGGTAAATTGGCTACCATATCTCCTCAAGTATTTGAAACTCACATCTAACCATCCTATCCTACAGATATTCTTGTTCCGGTTCCAACGAGCTATTACACTAAGGCATTCTGTTAAGTATTCCCCCCGAAATGCCAGCTTAAACGTAATTAATTGAGTGAGGCCCAATAATAACTCTGTTTTTTGACAGTTGTCGAAATGCACTAGAACGAAAGGAAAACTGTGTGGATGATGGAACATACCAAGCAAATGCCATCAAACCTCATAGAAACTCCTCAAAACCCCTCCAAAAGCCCCTGGGCCCACTGATGACACCAACCTGCACCTGTGACCTGTCTGCCCCCAACTCTGAAAGTCCATCCTAACCATGTCATAAGGAACACCAAAAAAGGAACATTACAAATCCTCTTGCCCCAAGATTGCTTGCCCTCAAGCAATCCAAACCTGTGGATCAATCTGGTGGCCCAACGCAACTGAGACCTAATGCTTGGATCCTAAACGAACCACTGGGTGATGTTTTGCCTCTGTTTCAACTTTCAACCCATCATGAATGGACCCTACAATGCTTGGATCCCAAACTGATCTCTGGCTGTACTTGTCATCAACCAATCCTCCTGGATCCCAATGCCACCATGGCCAATCATCGCGCAAGTCCCATGTTAATTTTTGCAACTGCAGTCAAATTACCCCTTGGACAACTCAGATGATCGAGATGATGTTTGCAATAGATTCCTCTTTTCGAGATGACCAAAATCGACCTAAAGATCACCTTACTTGAACAAGCAAAAGTTGGTTTTTGAATTTATTTATTCACTCATGTATATTGGGTTAGGTCGGCCCTAAGCACATGTTAAATTGGACAGGTCGGCCTCAACCCCAAGTGGACCCTCATGAAAGCCTATAAATAGAAGAGACCTCAAGCTCATTTGGACACATGGGATCAAGCCATCTTCTACTCTTCTCTTTTGTCTTGGCTCACACAGGTCTGATGGATGAAGTTCGCGCAAGGGTTCGAAATAGCAGGGGTGAAGCTTGCACTGATCTAGGGTTTTCTGATTCCTGAACGCTAGCACATAATTGGGCATTTTAGTCCCTGGACGCTGGCACACAGTGGTTAAGACAACGTCCAGAAAGCCCTAGACGCTGGCACAAAGTGTTTATGGGAGTGTCCGAGAGGCTAGGGTTTCCGCTGCTCAGTTTGGTCCACAGAAGCACACACAGTATGGTCTTGAGAGCGTTCGGGCTGCCATAGACGTTCGCACATAAGCCTTATGAGAGCGTCCAGGGTTTGAGTAAGATCTGACTATGTTTGACCCCGAACGCCCTCATCCAGCTCACCTAGGAGCGTCTAGAGCTGTTCCAAACATTGTCATCCAGTTTTGTAAAGAGCGTTTAGAAATGTTATAGACACTCGCACAACCCCTCCTCCCTGCGTCCAGGACTCAAAGATGAGATTTCAGTATTCCGAAGATTCCGCTCAGTGACAACAGTGTACATCAGTACCCAACAGTTGACTTTAGTCAGTGACAACACATTATAGTCCTCAGAATCAGGGTTTTGATTATAAGTGTGATTAGATCTGTTTCATGGATAGCATAGTTGTTTTGTTGCATAGATAAAATTATGGATCATTGTACTCTCTTTTGCTGAATCATTTGATGACAATCTAAGAAGAATAAGATTTGCAAGGGTTTTCCCCATAGTGGGTTTTGCCCTGGTCTCAAACCAATCCTGGTGTCTCTATGTGTGTGCATGCTTTTTTTCTATTGTTCCTTTATGTTCCGCTGCATTGATGATGATGATGTTATTCTTTCTATATAATTGCCTATGCTGATGAATAATGGTGTATATCTGAATAATGTAATGATGATATGGGGTGAACTTAATGTATTAATGAATAAATGCAATTATCAAAGCAAAGAACAATGTGGCCCTATGAAAAATTAACATGGGATCAAAGTTGGGCTGAAGAAAAGAAATGGAGATCACCCCGATGATGACACTTTTGATGGAAGCAAGAGGAGGATGGTGAAGACGTAAAAGAATTCTAGGGTTTGAAGAAAACCCTAGGCAACTTGATTATAAGGGTTTGATGGATTCTTTGAGGTTAGGGTTGGAAAGAAAACCTGGTTTATGGAAACGATATGAGATATAGTATGGTCAATGTGAAGATGCTCAAGCACTTGTAAAAGGTTTGATGAAGCCCTAGATGGGATAATCCTTAGCAGACCTGGTTGGATAATTGAAGGCAACATTGGTATATGGACCATGGACATTGATGGCTCTTGAAGATTGGTTCAAGAGGGAGAGGATCACCTCTCATTGAAGATAAGTATTTCTTGACTCATGATGCCTCTTACTTTTGTTTAGACTTATGGATCTGATTATTATTATACTTCCTGCATATGTATTTGAGTATATGGATGTTTCTAACCTCCTTGATGAGATAGATCCTTCTTGAGGATCATTTGAAATGCAGGAAGGATGGCTAGAGTTGGAAAAGGTTAAAAGGCACTATATGAAAAGATGACAAAGTGCTTCAAGCGACCTATGTCTAATGAAAAATGTGCACAGGTATTTGAATACCACAAGGTATGCATGGAATGCTGTATTTCAGCTGTAACATTGGATGGCTCGTAAGCCCTAAGGTATGATGAGAATGTCTCTTTCTTTGACAGCCCATACATGCATATGAAAGTGACTTGGATCTATGTTTCCTATGATGAAATGATGCACCTGGTATTGAACATTTTGATCTTCTTGAATTCTATGAGGCTATCTAATGTTGATACATTGATACACTTGATGTTTGGCTAACATCTATTTGTTGGATATCTTAATCCTATAAAGAAGGCTAGCACCTTGGCTCTAGTAGAGGATACTCTTGATACTTGTCATGCATAAGTCATGATGGATTTCATATAAAAGGATAGCTCATTGACTCTTATACATAAATGCTTGTAATAAGCATGAGAGATTGACACTCTTGTTGTTTTGGTAAAGTTTTATTGAATGACCTAACTTGATCTTATTGATCATGATAAGCATGGTAGCCTTGATGTTAGAGGTATAACTATGAGATTGATATTCTAGATCTCTTACTACCTGTGGTCATGTCTTGATGACATATGGTTAAACTGAATGTCTTAACTTGATGAAGTGACTTGATAGAAAGTGCTATTGTGTTCATAATATTTGAGATATGATGTTGCATCTATATGTTGCTTTGAGTCTAAAGATTGATGTCATGATGTGGATAACCATGATAGATATATGTCTATGATCTAACATATCTGGTGTTGCTTGACTCTAGTAGAGACAAGTTGATGACATAGATTCCCAGTCAGAGGCTGAATCTCTTCTCAAGATTCTTACTTTTATTACTATTTGCACTCTGTACGGTTGAAGTACGATTTATGTGCATCTAGCATAATTGATCTACAACAAAGTCTCAGATCTGAAGCTTGTACAAAAATTAGGGTTCTGTTCCGGATGTAGGCACAAAACCGGGAAATCTTGTCCCTAGACACACGCATGCTAAGGCTTAGGTAGCGTCCATGTAGCTAAAGGTGCTCCCATGCTAACCTGAAGGGAACGTCCATGGGTTTGACTATAGTTGACCATCATCTGAAGCTTTCTGAAGATGTCTGAACTCTGAATCAAGGTGTCTCTGACATATTCTGCCACTGTAATCTGATTTCTGAAGTCGGGTTAAATGGTTGATCGCATAAAAATGAAGTATTGTGCATGAAATCGGATGGTCACCTGGAAGATATCAGTTCCACATATATGTTGTAGATAACAAGATCTGGAAGCAGGAAAAGCTTGAATGTTTTCCATAACATGAACATGTAGACTGAACTTGTGTTTGCAGGTGACCGGGACATACATATAGATATGTCACTATATTTTTGCTATAAGAGGTTGGCATGATTTGGCTGATTGATATAGATGAACAGTGTGTTGTCATGATGCTTGACAATAACTTTGAATTGATGATTGAGATATGCTTTGACTATAGATCTCTCTACAATAGCAAATTTGGACTTGACCTGATGTCTAATGATTTGATCTGACGATTGTTGATTTGCCTTGATGTCAATGCTATGTGGGTATTCGAAAATTGGCCTCCTTGTTCCTAGCACAATGGTTGAGGTATTGATAGCTGTGATTCAACATGAACATGGAACTTGCATGACTCATCCTTGGTGTATGCATTTGCACCTAGTGATAGAAATGACTTGTATTATGATTATGAGAATGACTTGATAAAGTTTGGATTGATAATGCATGGTTGATGACAACTTGTTGGCATAATAATAAATGAAGTCACGACTTGATATGAGCTCTCCCTGTCACCTGGTTGAAAGTATTGATACTGTGATAATAATGACTTTGATAATGGTTGTGATTTGGCTTCTAAACTTTGATGAGCTGACTTTGCTGATGTGATGGTACAACATTGATTTATGTAAGGCTGATTATGATGGCTTAGCAAGGCATTATGCTTAGAGCATTGCATGAAGCAAGCTCCCCGATCCAGATATGTCTATATTTGACAGTTATCTGATGAAGTCAGGATGATGAGTTCCAAGGTATGGCTTTGATTTTGATTATGGTTTTGATGGTCTACCCTTGACAAGTGATGAGCCTTTGATGATCTAAATCAGAGGGAGATAGCTTCTGAAGCTCGAAATGATGTATCATGGCATGATGAATCAATTTCTGGAATTTGGAAAAGAAATTCTATATTGCAAAGCTATTGAAAAATGTTTTTGAATAATGAAAATGCAAATCCTTGGATACTCCGATTTGAAGTTCAAAGATGTTGTTGAACTTGACATGGCATTCGATTGTTGATTGAAGCATTGATGTTCCGTTTTGAACATCCATCTGTATATATATGATGTGCATAGAACCTGAATAAATTCATGAGTGAGCCGCTTCATTCACATAGAGTTTCCACCAAGCATCCTTTGAAATATCTGCATGAGATATTCTATTTTTGAGGCTGAGATATTTCTCCTATGATATGTGACTGCATGGATGTATTGTTGTTGATAGAGATTATTGTTAAGCACATTTGGATGTTGCTTTAGTATGAGATCTGCCATGATATCTTGGATGAGAGGTCCATAGTACGATTGAGGATGAGTATGATGTTGCTAGCATGGCTAGCTGTGAGGCAGGATGAAGAAGCTCCTTAGAGATCTGTCTGAGCATGATCTAGATATGACATGGATACATTGTGATGACATAGAGTGAGATCTGATTGGCAGAAAATCCCATATTTATAGTTGGGACCAAGATACTCTCATATATTGAGATAACGCAGCTGGTCGAAACAAGTTTAGGCTTGTAGTTGGCACCTCCTTGAGAGGGAGGATGATTATGGTATCCTTTTGTGATTTATATGATTATTTATGTTCTGACATGATATTTGATTTGATGTCCTATATGAACAAGAAAAAACTGCTATTGAGACAAGCTGATACCAGATTTGAGTATGATGAGAGCAACGTTGATCGAGGACACTGAGCCAAATCTTCCTCCCTGTCTAAGCTCCCAGGGTGAGGAATTGAGGTAGAAGGTCTCTTGGGGCTAAGGGAAGTTTGGACAATAGGGTATGACCCCTATCTGTTACCCATAGGGTTGGAGATGTTGCTCCCCTATCTTCATAGGGTCGGAGAATGCTGCTCCCCTGTCTGGTCTTTGTAGAGTATACCCTAGTTGGCATCATACCCACAAGTTGGGCTTGTCGGGAATACTACTCCTCGTTTGGCCAACGAGTTGAGAGTGTACTTGGGGTGTACAACCCAAGTCGATTATGATGCAGGTGTTCTACCACATGACTATTTAGGGTCATCGATGGGAAGATCAGTAGGCAATAGGATGGGTTGAGATAACCCTATGCGATTCTAGGTTGAGATTGAGCTCCCTGATGAGATCCCAGGGTCAAGATGTGCTCCCCTGTGTGTTTGGATATCCTATTGCTCGATATGGGGTTGTAGATGTATAGCTCCCCCATGAGATTCTAGGTCGAGATGTGTTCCCCGATGTGGTTCCAGTTGAGATGTTCTCCTTGATGATATGCTCTCTGATGACGATTGATGATGATATTCCGGGTAGTAGCCCGCTGGCAAAGATTCCAAGTAGCAGCCTGATGGATAGAGGGTGGTAGCTTAAGCTCCCCTTTGGTAACAAATTCTTCTTCTTCTAGATTCGAGAATGTTCAACATACGAGCAGGAACAATCAAGAGATAAGCAAGAATAAGCAAGGGATAGATCGAGATGTACATTGATGATTTGTGATGATGAGATACTTGAGGTGGTCATGGCATGATGACTACATGACAGAGATGATCAAGAATGGCATATTGATCGATAGACAAATATTGACAGGTGGAATTCTCCCTAGTTGAGAGGGAGTGTTAATTTTTGCAACTGTAGTCAAATTTCACCTTGGACAACTCAGATGACCGAGATGATGATTGCATTAGATTCCTCTTTTTGAGAGGACCAAAATCGACCTAAAGATCACCTTATTTGGACAAGCGAAAATTGGTTTTTGAATTTATTTATTCACTCATGTATATTAGGTTAGGTTGGCCCTAAGCACATGGTAAATTGGACAGGTTGGCCTCAACCCCAAGTGGACCCTCATGAAAGCCTATAAATAGAAGAGACCTCAAGCTCATTTGGACACATGGGATCAAGCCATCTTCTACTCTTTTCTTTTGTCTTGGCTTGCACAAGTTTGACGGATGAAGTTCGTGCAAGGGTCCGAAAGTGAAGCTCGCACTGATCTAGGGTTTTCTGATTCCTAGACGCTGGCACAAAACTGGGCATTTCAGTCCCTGGACGCTAGCACAGTGGTCAAGACAACATCCAGAAAACCCTGGACGCTGGCACAAAGTGTTTATGGGAATGTCCAGGAGGCTAGGGTTTCCGCTGCTCAGTTTGGTCCTTGGACGCACACACAGTATTGTACTGAGAGTGTACAGGCTGCCATAGACGCTCGCATAGAAGCCTTATGAGAGCGTCCAGGGTTTGAGACAAATCTGAGTATGTTTGACCCCAGACGCCCTCATCCAGTTCACTTGGGAGCGTCTAGATCTGTTCCAGACACTGTCATCCAATTCTGCAGAGAGCGTCCAGAATTGCTATAGACGCTCGCACAACCCCTCCTCCTTGCGTCCGGGACTCAAATATGAGATTTCAGTATTCCAAAGATTCTGCTCAGTGACAGTAGTGTACAACAATATCCAACAATTGACTTCAGTTAGTGACAACACATTACAATCCTCAGAATCAGGGTTTTGATTATAAGTGTGATTAGATTTGTTTCATGGATATCATAGTTGTTTTGTTGCATAGATAAAGTTATGGATCGTTGTACTCTCTTTTGCTGAATCATAGATAAAGTTATGGATCATTGTACTCTCTTTTGCTGAATCATTTGATGATGATCTAAGAAGAAGAAGATTTGCAAGGGTTTTCCCCATAGTGGGTTTTTCCTGGTCTCGGACCAATGCTAGTGTCTCGATGTGTGTGCATGCTTTTCTTCTATTGTTCCTTTATGTTTCGTTGCATTGATGATGATGATGTTGTTCTTTCTATATAATTGCATATGTTGATGAATAATGGTGTAGATCTGAATAATGTAATGATGATATGGGGTGAACTTAATGTATTAATGAAGAAATGCAATTATCAAAGCAAAGAACAATGTGGGCCTATGAAAAATCATATCTCTGGTTGTGCTTGTCATCAACCAATCCCCCTGGATCCCAATGCCACCATGGCCAATCATTGGCTAAGTCCCATGGCTCAGACTGTGCTCTGTCTCCGGCTATAACTGCTGCTCCATAAAGCGAATACCAACTCATCAACTCTCTCCAATCCCATCTCTAGCATAGGCTAAGGTCAATCCCACTCTACTGATGTTGGGCTTGTGCTACTGAAATACTGATGAATTGTCAGTCCACATCCCACTGCCCACTGGAACATGTAGTAACTGTCTCATCTGAGCACCCTGTTGTGTTGTGGCCTGGACTAAGGTTGATACTCCATCAAAACTTAAAAGGATACCGACTCATGATGTCTTGCCAATCCATCCTGTGGGAAGGATCAGATGCATAGGCACCTGTATATGTGATAAGTCCCCTATGCTGCACTGTGCCCAACTCATGCAACCCTCCCTGGTTAGTTAACAATATCCATCGAGAAAACCCTTCCTCTCCCTGCAATGCGTACCAGTGGCCAAACTGTGCTGCAAGCCCTATCTATGTACTCTTGGAGAGGGTTGCTCCCTGAAAGTACTACAACTATGCCAACTTTGAACTGCCTATGCAAGTACCTGCACCTCATCAGTGGGTCGGCTCAAAGAGGGATGCAACACTATCTCAAAAAGATCCACCCTCATCTGGCTGGAAACTATATTCTCCTTTAGTCTACAAACCTCCTACAAAACTATGCCGTCACACCCTCGCACCTCCTGAGGACATGTGTTTGCAGATACTGCCACCCTACTAGCTGTCTATACATCTACCTGCTCCTCATCAATGGCTGACCCTAAGGGTGGCTGCCCATCCTCCTCCATCATGGGCTCAATATGAACCTCCAATTGGCTCTCCCCAAAAGGCTCATCATGCATATTGTACGCATCCTCCTCCTCAGCTGACTCATGCTCCACCATATGTGTCTCATGCTGACTCATCATTGGCGACTCATCATCCTGAATGTCCCCCATACGGTCCACTGAATGCTCACCACACACACCTGAATATAAATCTAGGCCGCGGTTAACAACTCCTTATGACTCATGCTCCTCAGAGCCATTCTTGTATGAACCCATGGACTCGTCCAAAGAAGAATCCTCACCTTGAAAGTCAAAAGGAACCTCTATCATCTCCCCATTGTCACTCAAGCATGAGTGATCAGGTCCCCAAGGTCCCTAGCAAATGAAGTAGATACCCTTCCTCTTCAGCTCATTCTTGCTGCATGATCCACCAATCCTGAGTAGCTCCTCCCTAGTCAACTGTCTCCTGAACAACCCATGTTTTGCTCAACCAACGTTTCAGCCAGTTCATAAACAACAGGGGAAACCAATTGTTCTCTCCTCCAAATGGTCAACAATCTAGCCCGTAACTCCCTGCAAATGGCATCACGATCTCCCATAACTGAAGATAAAATGGATAGTATGTTTGTTTTCACTGTGTCAGGGTGATGTTTCTTAATGCTAAAGGAACATGGGAACATCTGATGGATCAAGTCATCACAAGCCAAATCAAGCATGATGTCATATGTTTTGACCATGTCCATGACTTCTAAAATCTTACGCTTCTTCCCAAAGGTAGAGCCCGCACTGTTGTCCAAGTCCTGGAAAGTCTCTACTATCAGCCTAAAAACTTTCCTCATAACATCATCATTGTAAGGAACTATAGGGGCGGTTAGTCTCATGCTGTTACTGAGACAAAATGCAACTGAAAGTCTAACCCCTTCACAAGGTTCCTCCAAGAACTTGTGTTGTATGAGAGAAAGCATAACTGGTTTTAGAGCCCAAATTAGTTTCTTCCAGTGTTGCGAACATCTCGATAACATCCCGATTTTATCTCGAAATAACGATTTTTTGGTTTTCTGGACCCTTGCTGATTTTATCCCGATGCCGATGTTCGCAACATTGGTTTCTTCCCTTTTAATTGGCTCACTTTGGAAATGAGTGCATCTAGTTCATCAAGTTTCAAGAGAACTTTCCATATGACCCTCGTGTTTTAAATCTGTCCTCAGTGCAAGGATTTTGTGTCCTATTTCCTACCCCTTCTGCACATCCTTGAGCTGCTCTTGTTGAAGAAGGGCATGAACCCCTTTTGAGAATGGTTTGCTATTCTGCTGGTCTAATGAAGCATTGTTGCTTGGGGTCTTGAACTGATGTTGATTCGATCCATTGAGGAGGCTCTTGAGAGTGTCCAGGGACTTTTCAAGGTCCAACTTAGAATCATGTCTTTGTTGAGCTAGCATATTGCTTTAAATTTCAAGAGAACTTACAAATAACAGTTATGAAGGCTGATATAATATGGGCATTACATTACTTGGTAAGAAAATACAATGCTATAGGAGTTACAGAAAAAACCTGATATCCTGGTAACGCGATACACTTCAACACGACGCTCAAGAATGCAATCTGCTTCAGTACTCTTGCTTACAATGCATCACACGATCAATGCTGACTCAACCCTGACATATAATATAAAGCAACAACCTTTTACTTCAACAATATTGCATAAATGCTACAACATCTTACAAATTTTGACTCAACTTTTTCTTGCTTAGCAGTTCAAAGACTTTAATAATACACTCTTTCAGGCAGTTCTTCAAGAAATTATGAACTCAGCCTCTATAAGGCGAATACACCTCCCAGAATAGTGTAGTCACTTCACCAAGGGACTCAGTTCTCCTTCAATCATGTAGGCCCAAAATATTCACTGATGAACTGCTACAAGGAACACCAACTCGTCCTCTGTCAATAAGCTGCTACAGGCAGTTTAAATTCTGTCTATTAGCACATGATTTGCCCCAAAATATTGTTGTAAACCAGTGACACCAAACAACACAAGGTATATGTGCTGCTATAGTATACTCCAGCGAATGTATACAACCAGTCTTAAGACATAAGCATACTCTTCATAATTCTCTTTCTGCGTCCTTGATTCAATGCACAACAACACACTCGCACATTCAACCTTCATTTAGCCTCTTACTATGCTGAGTCGTTCCAGCATTCCACTTTGCCACACACAGGTTTATAAACTCCGCACTCTGCTACAACTTTCCCAAACTTGATTTTGACCAATAGATGAGCCTAGCCCTGCAGGACCTGCCCTAGTCGGCCCACTTGCAATGAATCGATGATGTCAATTCTTGTGACAGCTCGGTCCAACACAAGAGCTTTAATTGCAATCAACTTCACCCAGTCCTCTCGATGAGTGTGGTTGACAACTTCTATTACGCGGAATAATTATCGCAATGGATCACAAATGCGACACGAGCTTGGCTTCGACCACATGCAAAATAAACAACTGGAAATCGTTTTATCTCTAACAATCAAATTTGATTGCAAACACGACCATGTACTGTCAATCTTGGTGCTTTGACACAACCATAGATTTGTTCTTAACCAATTATGTAATTAAATTTGGCCCCGGTCAAACAAATGATGCAGCCTCCTGCGAACTAGCGAATTTGGCCTTCATAAAATAATAATGTGGCCCGAAAATCGGCTAGCGAATTGGCCGGACCAAAACTTGATGGAATTTTTCCACAAATCAATTGCCCCCTTATGAAAATTGCTTGAAAGTGGTAACTTTGCTCGGTGGTTGAGAATCTCTCTGTGCACAGTCACTTTGTCCACGATCCATTAATCTTTGTTTGACACCAAACTGAGCTACAGGCGCACACGCTGCTCAACAACTACTGTCACTGGGATCTGTTACTGCTCAAACTAGCAGGGGACCTAAGGGGAATCCCTAAAGGGCAAATGCTAGGCCAAGGGCAACAAATGGAGTCTTAGCCCACTGTCACCTTAGCTAAGGCTCCCTTCTATTTACGGACTTTCACCGATGGGAGGAGACTCGATATGTATGGAGTCACCAATGAATGATAAGTCAATGGATATGAGTGACCTAGACCCTTCCCGAGAAAGTTTTGAAAGATGGAGCTTGCTTTCTAAGCAAGGTACTATGCTCTTCTAGGGAAAAAAAAGAGGATTTTGGGGGTTAGGTGTATGAGAATAGGCTTTGAAAGGAGTTCCCCACACCCTAAATCCTTGTTAAAGTAGGTATCTTGGATGGTTCTTGAAGAATGTTCCTTTGAAGGAGTGAGACCACACAGTGAAAATTCCAACTACTGAAGGAACCCCTACTGCAACAAATCTGAATCTACTTCACCTACTTGATTTTTAATATACATTAACCAAGTTATTCTTCTGAATATTGAAGCAAATTACTTCTGCAGCCTACACTAATTAAATATTTGATCTTAGGAAACAGAAAACAGAGCAAAGAACAAGATACATAGGACACACTTATTTTTGGACACAATAGTCCCCGAAAAACCCAATGCGGGAAAATCAGTGCAATAGCTCTGAGGGTTTTATTATTATGTAGTAGCAAAATTTGAATACATCACTGAATACAATTATTTAGTTATAGAGAGAAATATTGGTAGAAGCTTTGTGAGTTACCTCACACAATCATTGAGGAAAATCCCGGTTGTTTCGGTTAATGGTTGAGATGCATCATGCCCCTGGCAGGCACTGTGCTAGCTCTGCGCTGCCTCTATGTTGTCCCAGCATCAACCCTTGCAGGCTCTGCGTCAGCCAGCTCAGAATTCGATCAGAGGCCTAGAGTCTCTGCTATTAGCCTCCTGGTCTCACACCCCGGCTTCCGGCTGCTGAAACTGACCCTTGCTTTGATTTTCGACTTGTTCTCTCTGCCTTTGTGTCACTTCTGCGTGGCCCTTCTGGCCCAGTGTCAGCCTCTGCATCAAGGCCTTTGGATCACTTATTGCCTCTCTCTGCTGATGTATCTCTGGCTGAGAATCACTCTCTTCGGAAGCTGCTATCCCTGCCCCTCAACTACAAGATCTCCCCAATCGATTTTCCTCCTGAGAACTTCTCACCTCAGAAAATCGATTTCCTCAATCTCTCTGTGTTTGTTTCCAAATGAAGCCCAAGCCTCCATTTTATATTTTTCCTGTTGTGTCTTCAACGGCCGAGATTATGTCTCTAATCAACGGCTAATATTAAAACATGACTTGATCCGCCTTCTAGATCATTCTCGCCCATATTTTGATTAATACCCATTAATATTTTAATTTCCCTAAGTTTAAACTTAGTAACTCCATTAAAAATATTAATTATTTTAATAAAATACAATTCGGGTGG
This sequence comes from Pinus tabuliformis, assembly GCA_031772625.1. Taxonomy (NCBI): domain Eukaryota; kingdom Viridiplantae; phylum Streptophyta; class Pinopsida; order Pinales; family Pinaceae; genus Pinus; species Pinus tabuliformis. The sequence goes on along the minus strand of CM062815.1, from coordinate 84,660,247 downwards.
AATTTCACCAAACGGTTTTTGGGTTCTTTAGAACTCATGTGCCTTAGCCTCTCCACGAATTTTCAAGGCTATAGCACTTCCGATGCTACAAAAAACTAACACTCCTTAGTGAGGAAAGTGCTCTAGCAACAATGTCCACCTGCATGTTGTTCTGTTTCTGAAGCACCTCCTTTCTGCACTGTTGCTGCCACCAACACTGTGTTGCTGCTGCTACTGTACTGCTGCCCATGACACTGCCACTGCCATTGCTGCATCTTTACTACAACTCCCTCTCAAACGCTGCATTTGCTATGCTCCTAGCACTGCCACTGCTAACGCTGCATTCGTACTACAATTCGGTTGTTGAGAGAAGCAACTGAAAAACATCCAAAATTCGCTGAACTTAATTGTGTTCAGCATAATACAATGAATGTCAGAATCTGACTATTGCTAAACCTCTGAATCTTCTACACTATTGCTGAGCTCTGCACTGTTGCCAACCTTGCTCTGCGCTGATTAGTTTTTGGTCCCACGTTACTGCATCTATCCTCCAAACAATCCACTGCATCATCTGACACAGTCCATCTCGCTAACACTAAGTCCATCTCAATGGCACTGCCACTGCTAACACTGCATTCATACTGCAACTTAGTTGCTGAGAGAAGCAACTGAAAAACATCCAAAATTAGTTGAACTTAATTGTGTTTAGCATAATACAATGCATAGTGGCCCAACTTGCCACAACTAAAACATTTCACCTTCGAAATATCCTGCTTTCACTTCGGCTTCTGCTGTCCCTTCGATGCCAGAGCTGCGTTTTCCTCCTCCTCCTTTGTCTTTGAGCCACTTCCACTGCTGCCACTGAGGTTGACCTTCACTAGGTCCCTCCTTAACTCCTCCTGTTGAAGAGCCGCCCACATCTCCTCCCATGAAGGTAGTTTTTCCCTGCCCAATATGCTTTGGACAAAAACTTGCCATTCATCCGAGACTCCATCAGGGCTATCCTCACTGTCGCGGTTGGCTGAGGAGTGGACCCCACTGCAGGAAGCTGGTCCCTAGTGTCCTGAAGATGTTGAAGATAGAGGTTCACCCCTTCTCCTTTCTGCATCAAGGTCCGCTGCAACTTTTGCTCTAAGTACATCTTCCGCTGTTCGGAAGAGCCTTCATACAGAGAAGACAAAGCTTCCCACATCTCTTGGGTTGTATCCTTGCCCTGCAAGTGTGAGACCACATGATCTCAAACTCCATCGAGAATGAGCCTCTTCGCCTCCCCCTGCTCGGCCTTGTGCTTCTTCTTTTGATCGTTGTCAGCAGGAACAACTCCAACACTTTTGACGTAGGCCTCAAGATCGTACTCCTCCAGAACAACTAAGATTTTGGTTTTCCAAATGATATAGTTGGAAGCACCTTCCAACTTGTCCTAATCTTTGAGCCCATGCAATGCCATCTCACCCAACTGTCAAACTGACTCCTCTAGTGTCTGCTCTGCACTGCGTAGCTGCTCAGCAAGTGAGAAATTTGAACTTTCTGGCAAAAAGTTCTCTGAGGAGAAAATTCCCCTTCTACGTGTCTTCGTTCTTTTCCAGCGGATTTTTGCCTCGGTAGAAACTGCGCCCTTCAAGCACTGCGCTGAGGCTCTGCGTCACTCCCTCTGCCTCTGCAAACTCCTGAACTGGAAATCATACCTCTCTGTTGTCTCACTCAGAGAGAGATTTCCTTGGATCTGCTTCCTGGCAAGGATTGCGCAATCCCTTCTAGGGGATTCGAATTGCTGCCAAGTGCAGCTCCTCACTGCTCAGCATTGAATCTGCTCTCCCTGTTTCCAAATCAACGTTTTGATACCATGTGAAAATTCCAACCACTGAAGGAATCCCTACTGCAACAAATCTGAATCTACTTCACCTACTTGATTTTTAATATATATTAACCAAGTTATTTTTCTGAATACTGAAGCAAATTACTTCTGTAGCCTACACTAATTAAATATTTGATCTCATGAAACAGAAAATAGAGCAAAGAACAAGATACATTGGACGCTTATTTTTGGACACAATAGTCCCAGGAAAAACCCAATGCGGGAAAACCGGTGCAACAACTATGAGGGTTTTATTATTATGCAATAGAAAAATATGAATACATAACTAAATACAGTTATTCAGTTACAGAGAGAAATATTGGTAGAAGCTTTGTGAGTTACCTCACACAATCACTAAGGAAAGTCTCGGCCGTTTCGGTTACTAGTTAGATGCCCCTGGCAGGCACTGTGCTGCCTCTACGTTGTCTCAGCGTCAACCCTTGCAGGCACTGCGTCAGCCAATTTGGAATTCGATGAGAAGCCCAGAGTCTTTGCTCTCAGCCTCCTGGTCTCACACCCCGGCTTCTGGCTGCTGAAACTGACCCTTGCTTTGATTTTCGACTTGCTCACTGTGCCTTTGCGTGGCCCTTTTGGCCCAATGTTAGCCTCTGCGTCAAGGCCTCTGGATTACTTACTGCCTCTCTCTGCTGATGTATCTCCGGCTGAGAATCACTCTCTCCGGAAGCTGCTATCCCTGCCCCTCAATTGCAAGATCTTCCCAATCTATTTTCCTCCTGAGAACTTCTCACCTTAGACAATCGATTTCCTCAATCTCTATGTGTGTTTCCAAATGAACCCCAAGCCTCCATTTAATACTCTTCCTATTGAGTCTTCAATGGTCGAGATTAAGTTTCTAATCAACGGCTAAGATTAGAATATGACTTGATCCGCCTTCAAGATCATTCTCACCCATATTTTGATTAATACCCATTAATATTTTAATTTCGCTAAGTTTAGACTTAGGAACTACATTAAAAATATTAATTATTTTAATAAAATACAATTCGGGTGGAATTTCACCAAACGGTTTCTAGGTTCTGTAGAACTCATGTGTCTTAGCCTCTCCACCAATTTTCAAGGCTAGAGCACTTTCGATGCTCCCAAAAACTAACACACACAAGGCCAAGTGGACCTGGTATAGAGTATGAGGAAGGTATGAAGTAATCAATGATTTTCTTACCCTAGACAAGGTGGGAAGGATCAAAGAAAGAATTTCACTCAATGATGTTGTTTTGACCCCGGGAAGTGCAAGCCTTGGGGATGGCAGGGCAAGATTTGATCTCGGAGCTAGGCCTTGGCTTTTCTTCCAATTCCATCGTCGGAATGTCTTCAAATCTGGAGAAGGGCTAGAGGAAAGGCCAACGTAGGAGAACCTAGGAGATTGAATTTTTTTAGTGGCTAGCTTGTCGGGAAATTGATGCCCTAAGCACCCCAATGTGGCTAAACTTGGGAGAAAATGAAAGAATAGGAGTTTTGGTGACCACCCTCGGTAGATTAGTGCCTTAATGCTTGGGAGAATGGAGTCTATGTTGATTAGGTGTAAGATTTCTTGGTTTCCAGTCAAGGAGGCCTCAAAATTGCTTCACAAATCCTCTAGGTCAAGTGAAAGCAATCCTGTAGCTTTTATACTTCAAATGCACAAGAGGAATGGCTTGTTGAGGTCAAGTTTTACCTATAGGAGATTTCGCTCGTACCACAAGGGCCAATGCATGGAGAGAACATTATGAATCATGTCACATGGTTCGGGTTCGACAATGATTAGGTTCGGTTTGAGTTTGAATTTTTTGATGAGGTTTGCTATTAGGTTCGTCTATATATATACACATATATTAATTTAAAATTAATTATAGGATAAAATAGTAACAAATCAACATCAATAAACATAAAATATGCTATCACAAACTTGGAAACTGCAAGGATAAATTACAAGCTTGAGTTGTGACATGAAGTTATGAGTTTTGATCTATGGACTTGGTCAATGGCCGAGGTTCGATGAGGTTCACCGAACCTCAAAATTTTTTTGAGCTTCGTCAAAATTCGATCCTCAAGGTTAAAGCTTGATGAACCTTGGGACATAAGTTATGATAGAGACAATCCCACAGTATTAAGCAACTATTTGCATGTAGCAATTAGCCCTAAAATAACGAAAATCCCATCCAACATATATGAAAAAGTAACAAGAATAGCATAAAAAATTTCGTACTTACAATGCAGTAGAGTATACCCAACCATTCACAAATGACAATAACGAAGCTCCAAGAGGAGACAAACCAATAACCATACATCAAAATTAGTCCATAAATGCTCCAATTCATCTTGCAACAAAAAGTGCGAAATTCTCTAAATAAGAGAGAGATCCAATCCAAAGTGATGATGAGAAATGGTCTCACCTCACTTGTATCTATACACATCTAAGGAGTTCGAATTAGCCTCCTTGGCCTACATAAGCCCCAAAAATAAAATAATGTGCTAAAAATACAACCTTTTGGTGACAAGCCCACCAAACTAGCTCACAAATGAAAAAATAAGCCTCTCAAGAGGTCAAATAATAATCTATGGATGTCGTAGGGCCCTCTAAGAGGACTAATGAGGTCCAAGGGTGCCACAATAAAGAATAGGACCCTCAAAAGTAGTGGACGAGGGTGGCCCCTTGTAATAACCCGTGGTACTCCAAATGACTGTGGGGGCACACAAGTGTCCTCATGGGTCTCCACACAAATTGAAGATGCTTCTAGGTTTCCCTCAAAGGCTAGGATGATAATGTAGGAGATGCCACATCATCGTGGAAGTCCTAGATCATCTGCCAAGTGTATGGTGTAGATCTGGGGCCAACTGGGCATGATGGATTAGGTGCATCCTCTTTGTCCAATAAGTGAACCACGAGCAATCTTTGAATGGCTGTGGGGATCCATGAAGTGCAATCTGCTACTGTGGAGGCCCATGGCTCTCAACACTCACCCTATATGTGCCAATGTAGCCCTTTGGAGGATTAGGACCCCGTATAGGGAGACCGACACCAAATGGAAACCATCTGCAATTCTGCATAAAATTCGATGCGTCCCCTAGGCTTCCAGTACAACAAGTCATTAGAGAAATTGAGTAGATGAGCTTGTGAAAATTCGATTACCACCACTATAGCAACTAATTAATTTCCTTCTATTTGTTAATTAATGAACAAATTATTTACTGTTTCCTACAAGTGAACACCGAAACTAATACACTACAATGTTCACCAATTAAATTATAAGCGAAAACAAGAAACTGAGCAAGAAAGAAATACATAACACATTACACCATTGTTTTTGGACAAAAGTCCCCGAAAAAACCCAATGTGTGAAAACTGGTGCAGCAGTTGAGGGTTTTATTATTAAGCAATAGTAATTCTGAGTACAATTTGTTGGATGCTCAACTGGCTATCTAATATAGAGAGAAACTGGCAAAACAAATAGTGAGATGATCTCACCCTGTCACTGGAAGAACCGGCTCTGATCTCACTGGAAGTGAGCCTCTGCGTCCCTTCTGTGTCAGCCTCTGCGTATAATTGTGTCAACCCCACGCAGTCTCCGCGTCACCTCTGTTGGGACTGTGCTGCCCCTCCTTCTGATCCTCGGTTGGCTGGAAACTTCAGCCCTCAGCGTCTCGGTCTCACACCCTGGCTCCCGGCTTCTGAAACTCGATTTCCTCTGTAGGAATTCGATCTCCCTCTCAGGCTCTGTGCTGCCACAGTGTAGCTCTGCGTGGCCGAGCATCATCCTCTCTGGACGTCGTTTTTCCCTCTTTGCCTTGTACTCTTCGGCCCAGGAAAACTTCCCTCCAGATACTATCCCTGCCCCTCACTGCAAAATATCACTTCGAATTCCTCTTCGAGCAACTGCTATACTTTAGAAATTTGATCTTCTAATCTCCACTCGATGTGTCTTCCAAATGCCCATCAAGCCTTCTCTTATAATCCTTCAGTTGAGAACCAATGGCCCTAGAAGAACCGACTCTGATCTCACTGGAAGTGAGCCTCTACGTCCCTTTTGCGTCAGCCTCTGCGCATAATTGCATCAACCCCACGCAGTCTCTGCGTCACCTTTGCTGGGACTGCGTTGCCCCTCCTTCTGATCCTCTGCTGGCTGGAAACTTCAGCTCTCAACCTCCCAGTCTCACACCCTGAATCCCGGCTTTTGAAACTCGATTTCCTCAGCAGGAATTCGATCTCCCTCTCAGGCTCTGCGCTGCCATAGTGTAGCTCTGCGTGGCCCAACGTCAGCCTCTTTGGACGTCGTTTTGCCCTCTCTGCCTTGTACTCTTCGGCCCAAGAAAACTTCCCTCTAGATACTATCCCTGCCCCTCACTGCAAAATATCACTTCGAATTCCTCTTCCGGCAACTGTTGTTCTTTAGAAATTTGATCTTCCGATCTCCACTCGATGTGTCTTCCAAATTCCCATCAAGCCTCCTCTTATAGTCCTTCAGTTGAGAACCAATGGCCCAGATTAGATCCTAATCAATGGCTCAGATCATTTTGGCTTGATCGTCGTCTTCTTCTAGAAGTTTCACCCACAATTAGATTAATACCCTTTAATTATTTTAATTTCCTAAGTTTAGACTTAGGCACCCATTAAAAAAATAATTATTTTAATAAAACTGTCTCTGGGTGGAATTTCCCAAAACGATTTCTGGGTATTGTGGAATACGTGTGTCCTAGTCTCCTTGCAAACTTTTAGGCTAAGAGCACATCCGATGCTACTAGAAATCAACTTCCTCTTAGCGAGGAATGTGCTCTAGTAATGCAACCTGTTGAAGCATCACCCGAACTCTGTAACATCTCCCTCTGCGTTGTTGATGTCTGACATCGCTGCCTACCAACTATTGTGCAAATGCTGTGTTTGTACTGCTGTTGACACTGCCACTGCCAACACTGCATCTGTACTGCAACTCTGCTTGATCGTCGTCTTCTTCTAGAAGTTTCACCCACAATTAGATTAATACCCTTTAATTATTTTAATTTCCTAAGTTTAGACTTAGGCACCCATTAAAAAAATTAATTATTTTAATAAAACTGTCTCTGTTGGAATTTCCCAAAAGGATTTCTGGGTATTGTGGAATACATGTGTCTTAGTCTCCTTGCAAATTTTGAGGCTAAGAGCACATCCGATGCTACTAGAAATCAACTCCCTCTTAGCGAGGAATGGGCTCTAGTAATGCAACCTGTTGAAGCATCACCCGAACTCTGTAACATCTCCCTCTGCGTTGTTGATGTCTGACATCGCTGCCTACCAACTATTGTGCAAATGCTGCGTCTGTACTGTTGTTGACACTGCCACTGCCAACACTGCATCTGTACTGCAACTCTCATAAGTTTTGCATTTGAGCTGCTGTTGGCACTGCCATTGCCAACACTGCATCTGCATTGCAACCTTCTCCAACTGTTGTTGCTACTACATCAGCAATGGAAAAGCATCCAAAAATTAATGAACAACTGTTCAGAATGATGCAGCTATTGCTGGAGTTCTGACTGCTACTAGTCTTTGCACTGACCCTTTGAAGCCACTGCTGCTGACTCTGCTCTGTGCCAACTACACTGCTGCCAACTCTAGCTCTGCTCTGCTCAGTCTCTGGCGCTCCTAGCCACTGCAACTGTCACTCCGGCACTCCTCTGCATCAACTGACCCTGTCCATCTTGCTACTATTGATCTGCGCTCCCGTAGTAAGGTATTGATCCAAGAGGCGGACTCCTCAAGGATCCTGCCGATCTGCAGTTCTTTCGAACTATAGTACTAGATCACCCCACCTCTCCCCTGGAGGTATCTGGGTAATCATGGCAAACTTCTCCTCCTCCTCGATCTTTGCGGATGCAGCCTTCGGATCATGCTTCTTGTTGAGAGGACACTGTGTAGTGTAGTGACCAAATTCACCACACCGAAACACTTGGATCTTTGGGACGTCCTTCTTTCGCTTCCGCTGCTCTTGCTGCCCCTTGGATGCAAGGGCTGCATTCTCTTCCTCCTCCTTCGGCTTCTTCCCATCGCTGTTGCTGCTACTATCAAGTTTGCACTTGACTAAGTCTCTCATCATCTCTTCCTGCTGAAGAGCGGCCCACATCCCTTCCCAATCTGGCAATCTCTCTCTGCTTAGGATGCTTTGGCCAAACAAATGCCATTCTTCTGAGACTGAATTTAGAGTCAGCCTCACCATCTCGGTAGGCTGAGGTGTTGACCCCACAACTGCCAACTCATCTCGGGTTTCCTGAAGCTTTGCAAGGAACAGATCAATGCGTTCCCTCTTCTGCATCTGCATGGATCTCATCTCCTACTCTAAGTACATCTTCCGCTGCTTCGAAGATCCCTGATATAGCACGGACAAGGCATCCCACATCTCCTTGGCAGTACCTTTGCCTGAGATGTGACATACTACATGATCCTTCACTTCGTTGAGGATCATTCGCTTGACCTTCGCCATCTCTCCCTTGTACTTTTTGAGCGGATCTGGATCCGCGGGTTCAGCTACCACACTGTCGACGTAGATCTTGAGAAAATGTTCATCCAGAAGGTATGCCATCCTTGCCTTCTAGATCACATAGTTGGATGCTCCATCCAACCGAACCTGATCTTGTAACCCACTAGCTGCCATTTTTGCCAACGAAAGTGTCGAACTGCTTCCTCTCTCCTCTACGCAGCACTGGTCTGGTCTATGCACTCCCTGCTGGAGTTAGTAGATTTGCTCTTCTCTGCTGCTGCTCAGCAATAGAGAAATCGAATTTCTTGGCTAGGAATTCTCTGAAGAAGAACTTCCCTCAACAGTGTCTCCCTCTTCCTTCCGACGCTTTTCTGCTGTAGAAAATTGTGTCTCACCAGAAAATTGCCTCTTTGCTAAAGCTGCTGCGCTGCTCCCTCTGACACTGGCAAATTTCGATATGGAAGTCTTACCTCTCTGTCGACTCACTCAGAGAGAGACCTTCCTCGAAAATCTTTGCCCTCCTGGCCTTGACTGTGCAATCCCTCTGGGGATTTGACTTGTTGCCTACGCAGCACTTCGACCCTCCTCTTCAACGTTGGGCTCTTCCGACTCTGCTCTCTTGTTTCACCTGAAGTTCTGATACCATTTGAAAATTCGATTACCCAAATCACCACTGCAACAACTGATTAAGTTCCTTCTATTTGTTAATAATGAACAAATTATTTACTATTTCTTATAGTAAACACTGAAACTAATACACTGTAGTCTCCACCAATTAAATTATAAGAGGAAACAAGAAACTAAGCAAGAAAGAAATACACAACACATTACGCTGTTGTTTTTGGACAAAAGTCCCCGGAAAAACCCAATGCGGGAAAACCGGTGCAACAACTAAGGGTTTTATTATTAAGTAGTAGTAATTTTGAGTATAATTCGTTGGATGCTCAACTGGCTATCCAATACAGAGAGAAACAGGGCAAAACAAATAGTGAGATGATCTCACCCTGTCATTGGAAGAACCGACTCTGATCGCGCTGGAAATGAGCCTCTGCGTAGAACTGCGTCAACCCCACGTAGTCTTTGCGTCACCTCTCCTGGGACTGCGCTGCCCCTCCCTCTGATCCTCTGCTGGCTAGAAAATTCAGCGCTCAGCCTTTCGGTCTCACACCCCGACTCCCGGTTTCTGAAACTCAATTTCCTCAGTAGGAATTCGATCTCTCTTTCAGGCCCTGCGTTGCCACAACATAGATCCGCGTGGCCTAATGTCAGCCTCTTTGGACGTCGTTCTGCCCTCTCTGCTTTGTACTCTCCGACCTAGGAAAACTTCCCTCCGGATACTATCCCTACCCCTCAATGCAAAATATCACTTTGAATTCCTCTTCCGACAATTGCTGTGCTTCAGAAATTCAATCTTTTGATCTCCACCCGATGTGTCTTCCAAATGCCCATCAAGCCTCCTCTTATAATCCTTTAGTTGACAACCAACGACCCAAACTAGATCCTAATCAATTGATCCAGGTGGATGTTGGTGGCCACCCACCTCTCCCATTTGGACCCCCACAATTGTCTCTTTCAGTTTTTCAGTTTCCTTAACTGTAGCACAATTTACTATTTTTAGCAGTTTTTTGGGTGCAGAGCCGTTTTGAGGCCCTAAACGACGTTTTTTGGGAAATCTGGGAGCAACATGGGTCCATGGATTGATGTTGCTCTTCCCAAAGTTGTAGTCCTCGGATAGATCTTTCTAAAGAGCTATTGTGTGCGTCAAACGAAGATCGTATGCCAAAGTTACGACCCTGAGAATTTGATGTACCAATTTACCCAAAACGGGGCCCATAGTTTGGCGTTTCATCTCCTAGGGTTAGGTTTTTGGATGTTTAGGGTTTTCCATTGTTTCTCAACAATAAATACGCCTTCGAGCCTCATTGTAACACAGTTCAGAGGCATGTAGCCGCCACATCTCTTCTTAGAGAGAAGTTACCATCACCCTAGCTAGTTTATTTCCATTTCTGGTTGTAAGCATATTTCAGTATTTTACAGTAATGAAATGAAGTATTATTTCTGCTGCATCTCTATATGTATGGTTATATCTGTAATTTGTTGCGTTCTTGTTTAAATCCGGATCAGTGGTATCAGAGCGGTTTGCTTTTTCTTTGTTTTTCTTTGCATGTCCTTAACGAGGTCGGGATATAAGGAGTTAGGGCTTGAACTGGTCGAACCTTTGCAAGACCAGCCTCACAAATCCCGACGGCCTCCCATGGCGGGTGAAAAGAAAGACGAGGGGGCAGGAGATCCTATCAAAATCTTGCTCGAAGAAGCGCTCGAGCGACAAAGGAATGCGATGATGGACAACTTTGGCCAGATCCTTCAGCGGCTACCCAGAGGCGACGCATCGGCTTCCAACAACTACTCTTGAAACGCCACACCCTTTAAGGTATAAGTTAATTTTGAAATCCCCATATTCGAGGGTCAGATAGACACAAATGCCGTAGGTAAATGGTTAAATTTGCTAGATCGGTATTTTTCTATTTATGATTTTTCCAGTCGGGAAAAGATTATTTTCGCTCTTCTCAAGGTATCCCCCCATGTCAAGGACTAGTGGGGAACCTACTGCGAGCAGAAGGATGAAAGTACGGGCTCACTATTTTCAGCTGCACCCACTTGGAATTCATTCCGGGATGTTATCAAGAAGCAATACTACTCTGTCAAAAGCTATGAGGACAAATACATAAAGTGGACCACGTTGCGGCAGGGAAGGGACCAAGATGTGCCGGAGTTCACAAACATTTTTCATACCCTTCGCACACAGTTGGGTATCAAGGACTCTGAGCTACATTTGGTACTCAAATACTGCGTCTGTCTACATAGATACATCTAGGATGAGATGGAGTTTTTGAACATCTCCTCGCTTGGCATGGCGTACTAATACGCTGTCAAAATCGAACAAAAGTTTAAATAGAGGAAGCAAGGCTTTGGATCTGCGGATCTGAAGACCAAAGGACAAAGCCAAGGTGGGGTGACCCATGACAACCCATCGAAGCCGCAAGAAAAGAACAATACCATGAAGTCGAAGAAGGACACAGGAAAGTGGTGTGAGTTTCACAAGAGCCCCACTCACAACACAAGTGAGTGTCGGACCAAGCAGTTGCTGGTGGCCGAGTTGAAGGCTTCAGAATCAAATGCATGTTCCGACCTTGAGTCAGAACTCGACAAGAGGAATGGCAAAGGGAAGCAGATCATTGACGCGGAGCCTAGCACCATTGTAGCCACTGCCAAGATCTAGAAGAATGAGCCCGAAGATCCAGAGGAGGGGGAGCGTCTTTTCCACTCACAGATGTGGGTGAAGGGTTCGCCGCTGCAATTCATTGTTGATAGTGGGAGCCAAAAGAACCTCATTTCAGCAAAGGTCGTGAAGCGGTTGGGCCTATCGACTACACCACACCCGCAGCCGTACAATATCGGGTGGCTTCACCAAGGACGAGATCTCCGAGTTCGCTAGCAGTGTCGCCTTCCCTACAGCATCAAGCCCTTTACAATTGAGGTATTGTGTGATGTTGCACCTCTTGATGTTTGTGATGTACTATTAGGCTAACCATACTTATGGAGGCGACATGCTGTGTATGAGTCAAGGCCTTGCGTTGTTATTATTACTTTGGGTAATTCATTATACAAGATACCAGAGGTAGCCCCACCTACTGCCACCTCTTTGATCACTGCTAAGAAATGCAGCAAGCTCATCTCCCAGACTAGGAAATTTATTTTTTGTCTGGTTCGCTCTCAATGTAAAGGGAAGATTGTAGCCACATCCATGACCCCTGCGAAGGGTTCCTCCACGCAGCAGCAACAGAAGGATACGGTCATGAAATAACACAGGAACATCTTCTCCGCACCCACAGGGGTACCGTTGCACCGTTAGGTCAAGCATTCATTTGATCTGACTCCCAAAGCACCTCTACTCAACGGGCCAATATATCACCGCTCCATTTTGAAAAATGACAAGTACAAGAAGCGACATGGTCCTTACACCAGTACCAAGGCTGTGGGGAACAATGCTTTGGAGCACAACATTCCCCCATTCCTTAGCTTGCATCGAGTGTTCAATGTCGACCGCCCTCGACCATGCTTCCCACCGTTACTGGACACATCAGAGGTTGCAGAACAACTCACTAGGGATCAAGTTCAGCAGATGGAGGAACTCAACGCAATGGGGACCATTGCTTCCTAAGGGGGGAGGAATGATCCAGGTGGATGTTGGTGGCCACCCGCCTATCCCATTTGGACCCCCACAACTGTCTCTTTCAGTTTTTTAGTTTCCTTAGTTGTAGCACAATTTACTATTTTTAACAGTTTTTTGGGTCCTGAACTACCGGAGCCGTTTTGAGGCCCTAAACGACGTTTTTTAGGAAATCTAGGAGCAACATGGTTCCATGGACCAATGTTGCTCTTCCCAAAGTTGTAGTCCTCGGATAGACTTTTCTAACGAGTTATTGTGCGCGTCAAACGAAGATCGTATGCCAAAGTTATGACCTCGGGAAGTTGATGTACCAATTTACCCAAAATGGGGCCTATAGTTTGGCATTTCATCTCCTAGGGTTAGGTTTTTCGATGTTTAGGGTTTTCCATTGTTTTTCAACAATAAATAGGCCTTTGAGCTTCATTGTAACACAGTTCAGAGGCATGTAGCCGCCACATCTCTTCTTAGAGATAAGCTACCATCGCCCTAGCTTGTTTATTTCCATTTCTGGTTGTAAGCATATTTCAGTATTTTATAGTAATGAAATGAAGTATTATTTCTGCTGCATCTCTATATGTATGGTTATATCTGTAATTTGTTGCGTTCTTGTTTAAATCCGGATCATCAATGGCTCATATCATTTTGGCTTGATCATCGTCTTCTTCTAGAAGTTTCACCGATAGTTAGATTAATACCCTTTAATTATTTTAATTTTCTAAGTTTAGACTTAGGCACCCATTAAAAATAGTTAATTATTTTAATAAAACTGTCTCTGGGGAGAATTTCCCAAAATGATTTTTGGGTTTTGTCGAATACATGTGTCCTAGCCTCCCTACAAATTTTGAGGCTAAGAGCACATCCGATGCTACCAGAAATCAACAAAGCTTACCTAATCATGGACCACAGGCGGGGACTTCATAATGGCCTGCCCTTCCATAATGGGTTTTAGGATGTGTCAATGTCTCTTAAACTCCTAATGGAGTTAGCCAAGTACCCTATTAGGTGGTTTCTGCTTCTAAAGGGGATAATATAGTCAAGGTACATCCGTCAAAAGGTGGTGGCATGTGGCAGATAGGTGAATGAATTAGAATTAGGGAATGGGAAAGGGAAACCCTGGGTCATATGCTGGGGTACAAGCACAACTATCAAGAGGGAAGCCCACACTTGGGTTTATAATGTGTAGGAGGGAGCAATCATAATACATGAGGTGCCCCGGCCTTGATTTTTCCACCCTTCTTTATATGCCTTTTTCCCTTTTATGATTTTCTTTGATTAACTGCTCGGGGCTCAAGGGGTTAGAGCATGATGTATAAGATATAGCAGTGAATTCCCCCCTTTAAGGTGGGGCGGTTCATCGCCCACCGGGGGTTGGGACAATCATAGGTTCCTATATGATGAAGAAGGCTCATAGAACCTGTTGGAACCAGGGTGATGACCATGATGATGGGGTAGAGCTCATGTATTAGCTTTTGCCCACGTGCTAAATGTTTTTATCCCGGCCATCTTTTGCATTTTGTGGTACTTTTCTTATTGAATGTGGCCATTTATGCTTTTAACTTTCTTTTTAGCTGCATCAACCTCCGGGCTTCATTCCAAGCCATGACCCAAGGTGTGGGCAAGGGGAAGGAGCAAGCAGGCCTTATGTGGACCCGATGGAGGAATGTGGACCTAGGTGGGAGAAATGATGGATGGGGTAATAATGAGTGGAAAGAGGGTAATATAAGCGGATAAGGGAGCGGGACCACACAACCAAAATCAGGGTTTCCCGTGAAATAGCATCCCTGAAACCAAATGGTCAGTAAAAGAGATCCCACGAGACTAGAATCCAAGGTTAATTCCTAAAAGGGGTTTAGGGGACATAAGCACAAACCTAGCCCATTCTTTCCGCTGATTCCCCCCATTAATTCATGCCCATAAGTGTCCATGATAAGCAAACTACAATATTTAATTTCAAAATGACAAGGCATACCTTTAGTTCGGCAGGCCCACCTTCAAAGATACGATCATGGCAGATGGGCGAGGGATCACATGGTTGGCTCAGGTGGTGGTGAAATGGCACAATGAGCTAGTTGATGTCTGCAAGGGGCTGCGCGCTGAGGACCATCTTGGGGAAATTTTTTCTCCTAGGGATATTACCCACAAAATGGTGGGTAACAGGATCGATACATAATTTCTTCCTATAGTCAACGCGGCGTCCATATACTAAAATGACTGCTTGACGTCTCAACCCAGACTCCTTGACTCAAACCTTCGCCATGTCGATGACAATGGAATGATGAATTGCTTTGCTTATAGATCCATCAATCAGATCCACGTGTAATCACTAGCGTCTGGATAATTCGACTGCCTCTCCTTCGACTCAACAATTGTGCAACTCATAGCCTATGCGTTAAGATAATACAATCGTTGAATTGGCCCGATTTAATTAACACAAAATTTAGATCAGATTCAATTCGTATGAGAAACAACTACATACGCATATCGTCATTCGTCTCTTAGCTATAACAACCACATCACACGCAACTACTGACATAACACCAAAGCGACTTCAATAGATGATTAGATTTGTCCTTCAAGGCAAATCGACCTTTCTTGATGCCCAAATCAACTGGTGCAATTCCTATTCTTTCTCTGTGTGTGGAGAGAGGTATGATCCCGCAGTTATAACAATGAGCGGCCTTGCTTCTATTCAGACCCTACACCACTTCAATTAGGCCTCAAACGAAAATTCGCTTCTGCTCGACCCAAATGAAATTGTGCTCTCGGCCTTGTAAGTATACTGAGCTTGATCCCTGTAATAGTAACAGAAATCTCGTCCTGCTAATATTAATAAGACAAGATTCGTCCCACAGAGGTGTATGATCTTGGCGTGCTTACGGAAGGAAAGTTCAGATAATTTTGTCCTCCTGCAATTGACTTCAAAAACTTGAAGAAAACCCTAAATAGCAATTTCGAACTAGTGCCATAAAAGAACAATCTAGTTCAATCCTCCTGCTCACAATAATACATCCAACAAATGGTTTTTGCTTCAGCATTGGAAAATCTTTTGCAATAAACCCTCAGGGTGGTAGGATGCACAACTCTGATACCACTGTAATGTCCCAAGCATGATATTTTGCTAAATATGCAGAAATTTGACTCAACAAAAATTTCACTGTAAAATTACCATTCTATTAACAGAAGATTGCCATGTAAAATATAACAGATAGAGTGCAAGCAATTCCATAACACGATAAGCAAAAAATAATCTCAGCTTTTATTATGATAGATAAACTGGGTTACATTCAAATAAAATCAATATAGTTGAGATGAAAAAATGGCCTTGACAAATTTGCTCCAATGCTGCACCGGCCTCCCAAAATTGAACTAAAATCAATCACTGCACCTATGAACTCTGATTGAATCCACCAAGGAGATGAGGTGGGTTTCCGTCCACTCTCACCAAAATCACTCAAGGGTTTCCGTCTTGGGGTTATCAATGAAGTAGAGAACCAGGTTCTCAACCTCTCATACATGAAGTAATGTCAAATCCAAGATGTTCTCCAATGGCCTCCTCCTCCTCTTTTATAGATCTGATGGACTCTTATTTTATTATTATTTTAATCATGGAGCACTTTTCCCTCTTTTATTTCAATTAAAATATATATATTTTTTTAACGCGGGAAAAGGGTAAATTGGCCACCATGTCTCCTTAGGTCTCTGAAACTCACATTTAACCATCCCATCCTGTAGATCTCCTTGTTCCGGTTCCAACGAGCTATTACACTAAGACGTTCTGTCAAGTATTCCCCCCAGAATGCCACTTTAAGCGTAATTAATTGAGTTAGGTCCAATAATAACACTGTTTTTTGAAAGTTGTCGGAATGCAACAGAACGCAAGACAAGCTGTGCGAATGATGGAACATACCAAGCGAATGCCATCGGACTTCATAGAAACTCCTCAAAACCCCTCCAAAATTCATTGGGCCCATTGATGACACCAACATGCCCCCAACTTTGAAAGTCCATCCTAACCATGTCATAAGGAACACCAGAAAAAGGAACATTACATAATTCCCTTAGATAAATTTGGCCATATTTTCTCGCTGTTTGGACTTCCAGTTGGGCATCCATAAATTGTACTCAAAATTCATTGTTGCTTAATAATAAAACCCTCAATTGCTGCACCGATTTTCCCAAGCTGGGTTTTTCTGGGGACATTTGTCCAAAAATAACGGTGTCATATTTATTGCGTGTGTGCGCGCTAGATTTTCTCAGTTTCAAGTGCTATTTTTCTTCCATAGTTTATTTGTGAAATCATAGTGTGAATTATTTAATATTTGCTGTAGTAAACAACAAACAAATTGTTAAATAAATTAACAATTAGGAAAATAATTTCCAGTTGCTGTGATAGATGATTTTTTCACAGCTGGGACATTTAATTAGCGCGTGGGCAAAAGCCTAGCATGAGCTCTACGCCCCTCATTATGCATCACCTGATTCCTAGAGTACATGATGCTCCATCTATAAAATGAACCTTTGTATTGTCCCAACCTTGATGAGTGATAAACTGCCTCATCATTAAGGGGAATTAAATGTTAAGCTATGCACTCAAATCAAAGCATTATCATATAGAAGTAAAAGGCGCACTAGAGGGGTGGAAAAAGCAAGCCGAGGAAATGGGTGATTCATTACTCCACGATTGCTCCCTTCTTACATCTATACAATCATGATGTTGGACCACCATTAGCTCGCCACTTGGCTATGGCACCTTGCCTTGAAGTCATTCTCACCCCACTTCCACCATATTCACATGCACCTATGGATTGATGGGCTAACTTGGGACCCATTACTTCCCCTTGGGGACTGGGAAGACATAATAGAGTTATCTAACTAGCCATCCCTAACATAAGGAGGAAACACTTATATGAGACTTGCTCTAGTTAGATATTTGAAGGTGACCTTGTGTGAAGTGTTATTGTGCCCCTAACATTAAGTATGGTCCACTATGATGCATCCATGGTTTTTGTTACCTAATGATTGATGATTTGCACTTGATCTTGAGAGGATTTTTGTTAGGTGGTTCTCATCACGACAACATATGGCTTCTTGAGGTGATTGCCCCACCTTCTTAGTAGAGAGAGAGAGAGAGAGAGAGAGAGAGAGAGAGAGAAAGAGAGAGAGGTTGACTTTGATGATGCAACATTACCTATCTAGAACAAATATTTGGTTACTTGATGACCTTGTATGATGCTCGACACTTTGTGGGACCCTCATATGCTGAAACACTGAGCCCATGAAGCTTGGTGTTGGAGATATTGATGATGTGCCCAATGGACCCAAGATGCCCTCGGGCTAGCCTTGACACTGTTTGATGGGCATCACTTGTTCCAGAGTCCAAATGATGATGGTCATCCTTGTGATGATAGGGGAGGGCTTCCATATCGCTTTAGAGCCCCAATGCTTGAGTTAGAGAGTGCCACATCACCCCTCTTGTCCTTTTGAGGATGACGTTGGGCACCATGGAGACAATGTGTTGGCATAAAGACACTTTGGAGGATTGCCTATGATATAGGAGATTCATCTTGGATTATGGCGCACTCATTAGCCCACATGACACCTTTTTGCCTCATCTAGAGCTCATTTAGAGGATGACATCATGCTTGAGTAGTATTTTCTCCCACACATATGGGCATTTATGGCACCTTTTTTATGTTTTGAGCTATGAGATTGGCTTGTAACCTCTAACTTGTGGAACACATAAGGCAAAATTGTCAATAGGGCTTATTTAGTTGAATTATTATAAAAATAAGTGGGATAGGTCTTATATAAATAGAACCTCCCCTCATTTCATTCCCCATCATTACACATTGTATTCTATTCCTCTCTAAAAGAGTGCGAGCTAACCTTTTTTGCTACATTGGGTAAAATGTGATATTTATGGATGTGACTTTTAAAGGGTGCGATTTTTGGTTGGAGACATTGTTTTTAGGATTGACAGAAGTGCTTTCTGAAGAGAAGTTGTGGCGGGATTGCTTGTGGAAGAAGGGTAATTCCCTCAGATAATTTTGCCTAGATTTTCTCGCTGTTTGGATTGCCAGTTGGGCATCCATAGATTATACTCAGATTTCACTGCTGCATAACAAAATAAAACCCTTATTTGTTGCACCAATTTTCCCGCATTGGGTTTTTCCGGGGACATTTGTCCAAAAATAACGGTGTCATTTTTATTGTGTGCGCTAGATTTTCTCAGATTCCATCGCTATTATTTTTCCGCACTATTTATTTGTGAAAATCACAGTGAGAATTATTTGGTATTTGCAGTGGCAAATTACAAATAAATTTTTAAGTAAATTAACAATTAGGAAAATAATTTCCAGTTGTTGTGATAGATGAAATTTGCACATTGTTTAGGTTTAGTCTCTATAAATCATCTACAAGCAAAATCTAGCATAAAGGATAGCCTAACATACCTAAACAAGGCTGATGTCATCCATTTGTCTTGCTGTTTATGCATATCTAATAGCCATAATATAATTTACCCTAGTCAAGCCCTAACCTCTATTTGAAGACCTTGTCCCATTCTTGTTGAAGATCCTTTTAGGGCCTTTTCTAAGGCTGCTATATGACATTGAATGCCTTATTGTTGAAGATCATCCAAGCCAAACTTATAGCGGCCCATCTAGTGGTCTAAAAGAGTACTTAAAACTTAGCATTGAAAACTTGGGTCATCTTTGGCCCTGCTAGGTTCTCTATGTTGGAGAATCAAATAGGGCATCTATTAAAAACAATTCTCCTTCTCCTTGATAAAAGCTTGTGATCTTGTGTCATCTTCTTATTATTCTTTATTAGATTCTTTTCATCAAACAATTATCAAGAGCATAAACCATAAAAATCATAAAAGACAATAGACACAAAATATAGGCTCCAAGCTAGGGAAAACCCCTCCAAGGGGAAAACCCAACAAGAATCTCTTCTCTTCTTATAGAATCAACTCAAATGAGAAATCCAAGACCCAAAGGCCAAAGTCAAGACCTCCTTCAAGCACCAAGTCAACCCTCCAACAACTGTTTCCTCAACCAAGCTCAAGTCAGCAAGGTCAACGAAAGTCAAACCTTCTTCAATCTGCACCAAGTCATAGTTTTGGCCCTATACTTCAGGTCTGAAACTAGGACATGCAATTTCGGCCCCCAACAGACAACAAAAACCCTAATTCTCTCGCACATGTGAGCAGAAATAATCACAAAAAACTCATATTTTTGGTTTCCTCTTGAGATGCTTCCTTCTCCTAGACCTTTGCTCCCTTCTCTTCTCCTTTCTTGCTCAAGATCGAACTGTCGAAGTGTGTGTCCAAATGAGGTCGAGCAACTTCTTTATATATGCTTTTGCGGAGGTCAAATAGCCACAAACTGGGTTGACTTCCTCTGATAGGGCCGACTTGGTCTTGGAGGTCACTTTTGACTTTCTAGACTTAAAAACAATATCTTTTACACATTACAACTTGCCCAATAGGGTCTTATACAAATGATAAAGACTCTCTTGACTCAAGAAAAATATTTTTTTGACTTGACAAACCCTAGGAGCATGAAATGCATGCTTGACCTAGATGACCAACAAAATGGAGCATGAAACCCATGCTTAAAAATAATATTTTTCTTTCTTCTTTTTCTTGTAACATAAGATATATATAATGACATGATTACAATGACAATTATGAAGACCGAAATTCGGTACATTGTCCAACACTCCCTCTTAACTAGGGAGGTATTCATAATTGTACAACCGATACAAGGATATTCTCAAATTGAAGAGTTCTCATAAGAAGATTCAGATTGATGAGCTATTCTCAAGCATCAACATCTTAACCAACATTGTCATCATAGTAAGACCTTTAACTGACAAGCTCTATTTATATCAGAGCATGACACTAGGAGGCTTTACGTGAAACACCGCACTACCTCCTAAGGCACATAACCCATCCGGATATTCACTAGGTATGCCCTTTTAGGACTATCCTTATCTTGAATTACCCATCCTCAAAGAATTCCAGTCTTCTTCAACCACTCTTATCTTGGATACCTGTCCAATGCTCAAAGAGTGTCGGTCAACTTCCTATCTTGGATTATTTATCCTGAAAGAGTATCAATCTTAGATGCTTATCCAATCCTCCATTCTCCTTCCTAGTGCCTTCACTAAGACTTACAGTTGTTAGTCCTAGTCTAGTGCATGACACATGGAGAATATGATGTCATTAACATCACTCCCTCTCACCCTAGAGAGGAGATCCCCATTCCTCTTGATTGGGGAATAGATCCTTTCGCCTTCTCAAACATTTAAGTGTTGATTTGGGGTAGCATCAGATGTTCTCTAGCCACGAAATTTGGTGGAGAGGTTGAGGCACATGAGATCTCCAATACCCAGAAAGGGTTTGGGTAGATTCTAAACAGATCAGGAGATATTAAAATAATTAATATTTTTAATGAAGTCCCTAAGTCTAAACTTAGGGAGAATAAAATATTAATGTGTATTAATATGAATCTGTGTTAGAATGGCCCAAAAGACATGGATCAAGCCAGATCTAATCTTAGCCGTTAATTAGGGACTTAATCTCAGCCGTTGATATGTCAACAGAAAAAGTATAAGAGGAGGGTTGAGGGTCACTTGGAGAATACACCAGATGATCAGTCATTCTATTCTCTAGAGCGAGGTTTGCTAAGAGAGATAGAATTAGTGATCGGGAAAGCAACTGAGGGGCATTGAGTACAAAGAGACAGAGAAGGCAGAGAGTGTGCCGGGAGAGCAGTGTAGCAACCAAGGAGAGTGACGTAGAGCCAGCAAGGGCTCACGCAGGGCCATGCAAAGGTAGCCAAGTGTTGCGCAGAGCACCAGAGGGGCTAGCGCAGCTGACGTAGAGGCTCCCAGAGCTGACACAGGGCCTCCTGGGGCTGATGCAGGCCTAGAAAGGTTGACGTAGGGCCAATGTGAGACAGAGAGGGGCTGACGCAGTACAGTTTGGGCAGACGCTGGGGTTGCAGAGCAGTTTTGAGCTGAGGAGCTGCCGGAAGGGTTTTCCGGGGTTTCAACCAGGAGATTTTTCTCAAATTGTGAGGTATAGCTGCTAAAGAAATTCTTTGTTGGGTAGGCCAGTTTCGACGCCCAGATTGTACTCTGATATTGCTTAATAAGAAAACCCTCAGGTAGCTGCACCAGTTTTCCCGTATTGGGTTTTTCCAGGGACATTGGTCCAAAAATAATGGTGTCATGTGGTGTATTTGTTCTTGTTTCTTTTAGTTGCTGATCTGTAATATGTTGAGCATGCACTGGTGTTTATTTTCAGTGTTTACTTTGTAAATAACTTGTTAAAGAAAAATAACAAGTAGGTAGGAATAAATCAAAAAAAGTGCATGAAGGGTTTCTAAACTAAGTAAACTTAGAAACTTCAACATGGTATCAAAGCGTGATTGTAGATCATAGGACTAAAAGACATGAGCCAAGCGGAGCAATAGCAGCAGAAAACAACTGTCCCGTGGTGACAGAAGCTGTTTCTAGCAGCACAGAAGCCAAGAAGTGTGACGCAGAGCCAACTAGAGCCACGAAAAAGAAGCCGGGAGCTGCGCAGAGCCTCAGAAAGGCCAGCGTTGCTGATGCAGGGCATCCCAGGGCTGATGCAGAGCCAGCGTGAGGCAGAGAGGAGTTAGCGTAGTTCACAGAGAGGCAGTTGCTGAAATCTAGAAGGTTGCAAAAATATTGCAGAGTGGAGCTGGTGAGGTACTGTAGTCAGAACAACACCTGATAGAGTAGGGCCAGAGGAGTTGTTACCGAGGGTTTCTAGCTGAGGAACCTGGATTAGTAGTGCAGTTGCACACGACGATTAGAGTAGGGGGCATCTCGACAAGCGGCAGAAGGATTTCCAGGAGGGAAATTAGGACTTAGAGTGAGTCCAGAAGAAAACTTCCAGATGGGAAGTAGAGACTCAGAGGAGTCGAACGGAGAACTTCCAGGAGGGAAGTAGAGGAGCGTCATGGCACTACACGGGGTAAGAGACCAGGATAGACTGGACGAAGCATCGAACTTCGCAGTTTGGAAGGCTAGAATCTTATCAGTGCTTGACAGGAATCGTGTCAAGAACTTCGCCTTGAAGGTTATATCTATCCCAGTCGACCCTAATGATAACGACAAGTACGAAGAGGCGATGGCGAGGGCCAAGTGAATTATCCTTGACAGGGTCAAGGATCATGTGGTACCACATATAGCCGAGAAGGAAACGACAATTGAGATGTGGGAGGCTCTCAAGAACCTGTACCAACACAATTCTATGCAGAGAAGAATGCTGCTTGAGAACTAGATGAGGTCGTATCATATGAAGAAGGGTCAATCGATTGACACCTTCCTCGGAGGAATGAATGAGATCCGAGACCAGTGGACTGCGATAGAGCGACACCGGATCAGGAGCTTATGGTGAGGACAACCCTGAATGCTGTCTCAGAAGATTGGGAAGTGTTTGTCCAGAGTATCCTGGGCAGAGGGACTACCCTACCTTGGGACGAGATGTGGGCAGCTCTTTGCCAGGAAGAGATCAGACGACAGTCGAAGACAGGTAGCAGCAGCAAAGGAATCAAGGTCAAGCAGGAGGAGGAGGATGTGGCCCTAGCATCTGAGGTAAAGTAGGAGAAGCGGAAGAAGAAAGATCTCTCCAAGATCAAGTGCTTCCACTGTGGGGAGATGGGTCATTATGCGACTCAGTGCCCAAGGAAGAAAAATAAGGGAGAGTCTTCCGAGACTAAGGCAGCACTAGCAAGGGCAGAGAAGGAAGTTTTGACAGACGATGACTGTGCCATGATTGCACACGCGCCACTTGAGCGGAAGTGGGGAGACATCGAGCTATAGTCAGGTAGACTACAGGCGATGAGGGGCAGGATCCTTGAGGTACCCAACCTCTTGGATTAGACCTTACTGCAGGAGCCCCATCGAGGAGTAGCAGGACTAGTTGAGTGGGTAGAGACAGATGTGGATGGAGCGACAGAGAGAGCTACAATGCAGGAGCCCCGAGACAGTGCAGAGCTAGCAGGCTGCAATAGTGCGAGAGGCACAGGAGTGTTGCACCAGTGCAGGATGGCACAGAGAGGTGTGTAACGATGCGAGATGCAGGGAGTTGTTGCAGTGGCGCAAAGGTCAGAGAGGGAGCACTTGTCAGCGGCAGAGGGAGCTTCAACATCAGTGGGTGTCTCTAGCCCAACAGGGAGGTCAGTTGGGAGATCAGTTACTTACTTCTCAGTAACTGAGTTGCAGTGCAGTGGTGGACAACACGATGCAACTTGATGACAGGAGGTGTAGTGCGGATGCAGTGATGGGAGAAAGGACCAGCAATAGCACGGATGCAGAGGGAGCTGTCGTACAGATGTAGCAGTGGAAGTGGCAGAACCATGGGCAGCAGTACAGGAGGCAGCAGTACAGAGGATGTTGGGCAGGAAGGCCTAACATTAGCACATGTACCAGTGCCGGATGATCAGAGTAATACTCAGTAAGGAGTATTGCTAGAGCACAGTCCTCGCTAAGAGGGAGTGTTGATTTGGGGTAGCATCGGATGTGCTCTAGCCACGAAATTTGGTGGAGTGGTTGGGGCACATAAGATCTCCAATACCCAGAAAGGGTTTGGGCAGATTCTAAACAGATCAGGAGATATTAAAATAATTAATATTTTTAATGGAGTCCCTAAGTCTAAACTTAGGGAAAATAAAATATTAATGTGTATTAATATGAATCCGTGTTAGAATGGTTCAAAAGACATGGATCAAGCCAGATCTAATCTTAGACATTGATTAGGGACTTAATCTCGGCTGTTGATATGTCAACAGGAAAAGTATAAGAGGAGGGCTAAGGGTCACTTGGAGAATACACCAGATGATTAGTCATTCTATTCTCTAGAGTGGGGTTTGCTAAGAGAGATAGAATCAGTGATCGGGAGAGCAGCTGAGGGGCATTGAGTACAGAGAGACGGAGAAGGCAGAGAGTGTGCCGGGAGAGCAGTGCAACAACCAATGAGAGTGACACAGAGCCAGCAAGGGCTCATGTAGGGCAACGAAGAGGCAGCCAAGTGCTGCGCAGAGCACCAGAGGGGCCAGCGCAGCTGATGCAGAGGCTCCCAGAGCTGACACAGGGCCTCTTGGGGCTGACGCAGACCTAGAAAGGCTGACACAGGGCCAACGTGAGAGAAAGAGGGGTTGACGCAGTACAGTTTGGGCAGACGCTGGGGTTGCAGAGCAGTTTTGAGCCGAGGAGCTGCCGGAAGGGTTTTTCGGGGTTTCAGCTAGGAGATTTCTCTCAAACTGTGAGGTATAGCTGCTAAGGAAATTCTCCGTTGGGTAGGCTAGTTTCGGCATGCAGATTGTACTCTGATATTTCTTAATAAGAAAACCCTCAGATAGCTGTACTGATTTTCCTGCATTGGGTTTTTTCGGGGACATTGGTCCAAAAATAATGGTGTCATGTGGTGTGTTTGTTCTTGTTTCTTTTAATTGCTGATCTGTAATATGTTGAGCATGCATGGTGTTTATTTTCAGTGTTTACTTTGTAAATAACTTGTTAAAGAAAAATAACAAGTAGGTAGGAATAAATCAGAAAAAGTGCATGAAGGGTGTCTAAACTAAGTAAACTTAGAAACTTCAACATTAAGGAGTCGTCTTACTCCCTCTTAAGTATAGAGGAGATTCCTAACTTCCTTTCAATTGGGAAGTTAGCTTTTTTGTGTGTTTTCATCAATACAATAGCTTCTTCATGGAGATCTTCAAGTAGCTGCATGGATCCTCCTTCCTTTCTTCATCTCATAATATTGAGCTTTTGTAATGGAGCCAAACTTCCTTGTGATAGGGTTTAGGCCATCAACCATTCACATCTCTTTCCTTTAGTCACCATCAACAAAGGCATTATATGTAGCCAATCAAAATAGAGCTTAACAATAGCTCCTTTTAAACATGAAAGTGATCTTTATCGTCATCAAAACATGATCATCGAGTTATCTCTTTGTACTGCTACCTCTTAATCGCAAGGTGATGTAACATCTTGACCACACAACCATCCACTCAATCCACATTTATATTGAATTGAGTTCAAAGCAGTTGTAGATGCACTTGCCTCAATTGCTATTGTGCATTTTCTGCAATATCCTTCCAGGTAGCAAAATCATATATCAACCAAATAACCAAAACCAACACATCAATATCAAACTTACCTCCATATGATGGCCTTTTCGGATTCTGCTTACTTCTGGGATCATCATCCTTTCGCATGGCCTATCTTCATCTTTCACCAAAGATTTTTCTCCATGCTAATTGCGTGTAATCAAATTGCCCATGGAGCAAACTGACCAGCAAGCTAGAATTTCTTCTTCCTTGGAGTTGTCATTATCAACTCTCTTTCTTTCTTCAGGAAGCCATATTTGATGTTGATCAATATCGTCATGTCTAAGTCATGTCATCTTGTGGAAGAGTCGGTTGAGATTTGTAGCTTGGGAGGAACTCCAAGCCTTGAGGATCAATGGTTTGGAGGAAGGAGCTCCACAAGTGGCCTTGTGGGCTTGAAACCCAAGCCTGGGGTTTTGCACCCAAAGTTGTTGGGCCAAAATTCTGATAAGATTTCTACATGTGATGATTTGAGTTGATAGAGGACTCCGAGAGTGACCAGACGCAATGAAAATCACTTGAATCTGAGTTGTAGAAGTGGAGATATTAATTTTTGAAGTTTATATGTGGGTTTGTGCACCATATTACAAGTCGACCTTGTTGTTGGAGAGCCCAAGAGGCTAGATGTCACACACGAGACATGTATAAATAAGAGTTGTTTGGAGGTCATTTAGACACATCCAAAGTTATGTTGCACAAAACTTCTAGGAACCTGATGTTTCAGGATGTACCCATACCCGAAACTCTGAAACTCGGCCGAAACTCGACCATAATGTAATCATCTATGAGAATTAATATAGACTTGGTTTTCCTTCTAAATTGTCATCTATGGGTCTTATTCCCCTTTTTCTTGCAAGATATTGTTTTATTCACTTTATATATATATATATATATAAGTTGCACGAAACGCCGAAACGTTTCAGAGTTTTCAAAACGGGTATGTTTAGAAACATCACCTCCCAAAAATGGAAATGTCGGCCGAAACGGTGGCTGAAATGCCATATATGTTCATATATATAAAAAGAAATTTATAAATAAGTGAATAACACATTATCTTGCAAGAAAAAAGGGAATACGACCCATATATGATAATTTAGAAGAGACCCTAGATGATAATTTAGAACAAAAACCAAGTCTATATTAACTCTCATAGATGATTAGATAATGGTTGGTTTTCGGAGTTTCGGGTATGGGTACGTCCCGAAACGTAGGGTTCCTAGAAGTTTCGTGCAACATACATACATATATATGACGTTTCGGACAATGTTTCAGCTGACGTTTCCATTTTTGGGAGGTGACGTTTCTAAACGTACCTGTTTCGGAAACTCCGAAACGTTTCGACGTTTCGTGCAACTTAGATCCAAAGAGATCATCCATCAAGATAACCTCTAAAATTGGTGCGGATCTGAGGCAGAATAGCGAGCAAGCAAGAAGGAAGATTTGTGGAGTATCCTTTCTCTGTGTAATATTCCTAATTAGCCATGGGTAATTGGAATATTCGATTTTGCTCAATTTTGCCTTCTATAGTTATTTATAAATAAAAAGGTGAGAAAAGGGGGACATAGCTCACTTTTTGAATAAAGTCACTCCCTAGTAGCACAACGTTGTAACTTAAAAGGGGAGCCAAGGTGGCCAAAGGACCACGTAGGGAAGGGGACCCACGTAGACACTTGGAGGGACTGCGTAGATGGAGAGGAGCACGTGGCAAGAGAGAGGCTACGTTGGAGGAGGTGGGCCTTAGGGTTTTGAGAGAGGCCAATGCTATAAAGGAGAGAGGAGCCTCCTCATTTTGGCATTCAATTATGTTGCATTTGAGCTAGTCACTTCGACTTAAAGCACGCTGGCTGTTTAGCTTGTCTGCAGCACTATTTAGTGCATCGAGTGTCTCCGTTCGGAGATCTCACCCTTAGCCCCAGGGGACTTGAGTGCCTGCTCGGGCAAGGTAGTTTCATCAGTCTTTTGCAGGAGGATTGATCTTTGGAGTTGAGGAGGAGCTGAGCATTTTGATGACTGCGTAGTCTTGAGAGAGGAGGACGCAGTGACTTTTGGTAGGAGCTCCGGATTGGGTTTATGTGGAGAATTTGAGCTGGGAGATTGAGCAAGGGATCAACCCTTGCATATTGGAGGATTTTGGCAGAGTCTCGGGCAGAGTTTTGGGGGATTCTCTTCAGTGGCAGCACAGAGCCTTGAGGAATAGCGTAGATCCTCAAGGGGGTGATTTTCGGGGTTCAGCCATTTTAGGAAAGCTTTTTGGGATTTTCTAGGTTTATTGAGTAGACGCTGATTCCAGAGTTTCAACATTTTCTGAGGAGGGGAACAACCCCAAATCCTCACTTGATTCCAGCAGTAGCAGCAGCACAACAGTTCTCTGGCAGCTTGGACGCAGTTCAGAGAGAGGCCATTTCCTTACCATTCTGAGTGTATTTCTTCACTTGCCTTGTGCAAGTCAAGGTGCTATCTTTCTGATCACCTCTTGTACTCTTTCCATTACTCAGTATAATAAAATGGCTTAGCATTTCTCTCTGCATTTCTTGAGTATCTGCTTATATTCCATGTATACATTATTGTATGTTGCACTACTGTTATTTTTATCTCTTTGAGCTTCCCAGCTACTATACCACTTGTGTGTTTTTCTCCTATACTCTTAGACAGAGTCTGGAAAGGGCCAGGTAGCCTCTAGATCTCGTCCTCTTTTCAGAGGCGACATATCTGGTAAACGCTCTCCCAGTCCATCTCTGGTTGGAGTTTGCTTGCATTTGAGGGATATCCTTGAAAAGGGATATTACTGTGGTATCAGAGCATAGATTTGGCTCAGCCTGTGGAGCTACCAGTCTATGACACCAAGGGAGAAGCCCTACATCTGTTACAGAGGTAGGAAATACAGAGATATCGAGTGTATTTTGAAAAACACCTACGGAGAGGGAGACTATGTTCGGGTGGTGGACACAGAACAGGAGGAGTCTGTGGTGAACACAGAACAGGAGGAGCCTGTGGTGGACGCAGAGCAGGAGGATCTGATGGCAGATGAGGACGGGAAGAGGTTTGCGGACATGCTCCTCAAATCAGTGTAGGATCTGTCGAGTCAGATCGAGGTGATGGGGCAGAGATTCACGGCGGTGGAGGCTAGACAGTGTGAGAACAGACGGGTTTTCCAGGTTGGTGAGGGATTGGGTACATCCCACCATTTGCCAGAGCAGGGTGCCACTCAGCGTGATACTACTCAGCAGATGGCCTCACATGCCCCTACACGCTCTACCATGCCCACTTTCCTAGGAGCAGACACGGGGGCCGGAGCCCAGCAGGAGGCAAAGGCTGGTCATATGGGCGATTATTTTGCAGAGTACCAGGCCTATGGGCAGGAGTTTAGGAATGCTCTCTCATTCAAAGATTTCGTTAAGCTCCAGCGGGATAGTAGACCCCGCGACCATCACAGAGGATACCGGCATTATCATGACGGAGATACCCACCGCACAGCTAGTAGATTCCACTTGCCTACGTTTGATGGTACATCAAACAGTTCGGCAAAGTCTTGGGTGGAGAAGCTGGACATCTATTTCCAGCTTAACCAGATGGCGGAGACAGAGGCCATCAAGGTGGCGACATTACATTTGGATGGTGAGGCCCAGGACTGGTGGTTCCATGGGATGGTTACACTCGGACACTCCATAGTGACGACATATGCTGAGTTCACCAGGAGATTGCTAGAGAGGTTTGACCGGAGGGATCCAGAACAACACTTTGTTGAGCTAACGAGGCTCAAACAGACCGGGAGCCCAGAGACCTGCATTGCAGACTTCTCGAGGGTTTTAGTGATGGTGCCATATCTATCCACGGCACGGAGGACCTACATGTTCATTGAGGGGTTAGCAGAGCCACTTCGGGGTCTAGTCAGATCAACTAGACCAGCCACACTCCAGGATGCTATTAGCAGGACTCGGGACTTACAGGATGCCTTACCCAGGACCCGGACACCTTACCCCCAGAGACAGGCTTTCCAGCCTAAGGGGAAGGATGTGAGGATTCCGCCTCCAAAGGGGAATCCAGGACGAGCACAGATTGATGATGATGCCAGGAGGGAGCTGAAGAAGAAGCGGTTGTGCTTTACCTGTCAAGAGCTGTGGGCACCAGGACATAGATGTGCTGCTGGCAAAGCACATTTAATTGAGGTCTTCTCTGAGAGTAGCGGGGAAGAGGATGAGGAGGATGATGTGGAGGCAGGAGATAGTCATGCCACCTCCACCACCACCAGCAGGTGGTGCAGCTTTTGCACCTACCGGAGGGGCCCTTGCAACATTGCGAGGAGTTCCCAAGTATTTGACGTTGCGCGTACGGGGGACAGTACGTGGCCAGCGAGTATCAGTTTTGGTTGACAATGGGGCAACCCACAACTTCATCGATGCACAGATGGTTGAGCGGAGAGGTATACAGACAGAGAGCTTCGATGGATTTTCAGTTTTGGTCCCAGGAGATCAGACCATGGTGTGTGCTCGTTATGTTCCAGAGTTATCAGTGATGATGGGCACCTACACACTGACTGACCACTTTTTCGTGGTCAATATTCCGGACACCAACATGATACTGGGTGTTCAGTGGCTTATCACTCTAGGGAAGGTCACGATAGATTGGAAGGCCCTAGAGATGGAGTGGGATGATGAGAAGACAGGGAGGCATGAGAAGATACGGGGACAACACACATATCCGCCTCAGACTATTTCGGCTCATCGGATGGAGGTAGTCTTCCGGAAGGGAGACGTAGAGTGGGCAGTGGAGCTGCATGCATCAGAGGCAGGGACTACAGGGCAGACGGTGCACCCAGATACAGTCCATCCTTGACCAGTACGCCACAGTGTTTGGGGAGATTCCGCCGGGACAACCACCGGACTGGGGGTTTGAGCACACCATTGAGCTTGAGCAGGGCATACAGGCAGTGATTACTACCCCCTATAGGCATCCCAAGGCCTATCGGGATGAGATTGAGCGGACCATTCAAGAGTTGCTGGCTCTTGGGCACATTCGGCCGAGCACGAGTCTTTTTGCTTCTTCCGTGGTGTTGGTGAAGAAGAAGGACAGCGCATTGAGGATGTGCATTGACTACGGGGCCCTAAACAAGAAGACACTGAAGAACAGGTACCCCATACCCAGGATCAATGAGTTGAGAGAAGCACGGTTCTTCTCAAAGATTGATTTGAGATCTGGGTACCATCAAATTCGCGTGAGGGAGTAGGACATTCCCAAGACCGCCTTCAGGTGTCACTATGGGCACTTTGAGTTTTTGGTGATGCCCTTCGGGCTAACCAATGCCCCAGCTACATTCTAGTCCTGCATGAATCACACCTTCCGCAGTCACTTAAGGAAGTTTGTGTTAGTGTTCTTTGATGATATCCTCATTTACAACAGGACTTGGGAGGAGCATCTCCAGTACATTGAGACAGTGTTGCACATCTTGGAGGAGCAGCAGTTCTATGCCAAGCTCTCCAAGTGTGAGTTTGGGTTGACGAAGATGTTGTACTTGGGACACATCATAGGGGTGGACGGAGTGAGAGTCCACGAGGAGAAGATCAGGGCCATCAGAGATTGGCCGGAGCCGAGGAACGTGACAGAACTTCGGAGATTCATTGGCATTTGTACTTACTACCAGAAGTTCGTCAAGAGTTTCTCACAGCTTGCTGCACCCCTGACAGATCTGACGAGGAAGGGGGCATTCATTTGGTCAGATACAGCGCAGCGAGCCTTTGACAGGCTCAATGAGGTTACGAGCAACTGCCTAGTGCTTGCATTGCCGGATTTTTCGCAGCCATTTGTTTTGGAGTGTGATGCATCGGGAGAGGGGATCGGCGCAGTGTTGATGCAGGGAGGTCACCCTATAGCCTTTGAGAGTCGGAAGCTCCTTCCGCACGAGAGGTTGTATTCTATATACGACAAGGAGATGCTGGCCATTATGCAGGCATTGGCCAAGTACCGACAATATTTAGTGGGTAACAGGTTCAGGGTGAGGACTGATCACAACAGCCTCAGGTTCTTTTTGGAGCAGAAACAACTACATGAGAGGCAGCAGAAGTGGATCAGTAAGATCCAAGAGTATGACTTTGACATTGAGTATGTCAAGGGTAAGAACAACGTGGTAGCAGATGCCCTTTCACGTAGACCAACCACGTTGTCTCTTATGAGCTTGGACACAGACTGAAGGGCTCGACTCTTAGTAGAGTACTCCAAGGACAAATTTGCATGTGAGGTTCTTGATGGGTAGGTGGCGGATGACAAGTACAGGGTGGTCGATGAGATCATCTACTACAGGGACCGGATCTTCTTGACTGAGGGATCTCAGCTCATGAAGAAGATACTTCAGGCGTCACATGATTCACCATTCGCCGGCCATCAGGGGTTTACCAAAACCTACAGGGCCATTAGAGAGAGGTTCTCATGGAAGGGCCTCAAGGAGGATGTACTCCAGCATATCTGGGAGTGCAATATTTACTAGAGGAACAAGGGGGAGATGAGCCATCCCGCAGGATTATTGCAGCCTCTTCCCATTCCGGAGGGGAAATGGGAGTGTATTTCGACGGACTTCATCACAGGGTTGCCCATGGTGCAGGGCAAGGATTGTATCTTTGTCGTCGTTGATCGACTGACAAAGTACGCACATTTTTTCGCCATATCCGCACACTACACAGCAGCGCAGGTGGCCGAGATGTTCTTCAGAAAGGTCTTCAGGCTACATGGTCTACCTATGACCATCACCAGTGACAGGGACAGCCATTTCATGGGTGGGTTTTGGCAGGAGCTTTTCCGGTTGGTGGGGACGGAGTTGACACCGAGTACCAGTTATCACCCACAGATGGACGGGCAGACAGAGATAGTTAACAAGTGGCTGGAGGGCTACTTGCGTAACTACGTCAGTGGGCAGCAGCAAGCATGGCTAAAGTGGCTGCATCTGGGGGAGTACTGCTACAACACTACACATCACATGTCCATTGGTATGTCGCCATTCTATGCTTTGTATGGATATCATCCTTTATCTTTTGCTGACGTGATGTTTGGTGCTAGCAAGGCTCCGAGAGCCAAGATTTGGATCCAAGAGAGTTAGGATATTCTTCGAGCTGTCAAGGATAATATGGCTACAACGCAGAACCAGCAGAAGCTGTATGCTGACAGGGGTCGGGTGGAGAGACAGTTTGAGATAGGGGACTTGGTCTACCTACGATCACAGCCATACCGACAGTTGTCACTGAAGCAGAAGGGGGCTGAGAAGCTCAAGCCTCGCTTTTATGGGCCATACAGGGTGATACGCAGGATTGGATAGGTTGTGTATGAGTTGGAGCTGCCCCAAGGCAGCAAGATTCATAACGTTTTTCATGTATCATGCCTGAAAAAGGCATTGGGGCAGCAGGTGACAGTGACAGATGAGCTACCACCCACGGATGATGAGGGGCATTTGTTGTTGCAGCGAGAGGCTATTATTGATACCAGGGAGAGGCAGCTACGGAGCAGGATGGTCCGGGAATTCTGGTGAGGTGGAAGAATTTACCAGATAAGGATGCCACTTGGGAGAGTGAGAAAATTTTGCAGCATCCATCACTTCAGTTGCTTGAGGACAAGCAACATTTTGCCGAGGGAGACTGTAATATTCCTAATTAGCCATGGCTAATTGGAATATTCGATTTTGCTCAATTTTGCCTTCTATAGTTATTTATAAATAAAAAGGTGAGGAAAGGGGGACATAACTCACTTTTTGAATAAAGTCACTCCCTAGTAGCACAACGTTGTAACTTAAAAGGGGAGCCAAGGGGGCCAAAGGACCACGTAGAGAAGGGGGCCCACGTAGACACTTGGAGGGACTGCGCAGATGGAGAGGAGCACGTGGCAAGAGAGAGGCTACGTTGGAGGAGGTGGGCCTTAGGGTTTTGAGAGAGGCCAACGCTATAAAGGAGAGAGGAGCCTCCTCATTTTGGCATTCGATTATGTTGCATTTGAGCTAGTCACTTCGACTTAGAGCACGCTGGCTGTTTAGCTTGTCTGCAGCACTGTTTAGTGCATCGAGTGTCTCCGTTCGGAGATCTCACCCTTAGCCCGGGGGACTTCGAGTCCCTGTTCGGGCAGGGTATTTTCATCAGTCTTTTGTAGGAGGATTGATCTTTGGAGTTGAGGAGGAGTTGAGCATTTTGATGACTGCGCAGTCTTGAGAGAGGAGGATGCAGTCTCTTTTGGTAGGAGCTCCGGATTGGGTTTAGGTGGAGGATTTGAGTTGGGAGATTGAGCAAGGGATCAACCCTTGCATATTGGAGGATTTTGGCAGAGTCTCGGGCAGAGTTTTGGGAGATTCTCTTGAGTGGCAGCACAGAGCCTTGAGGAATAGCGTAGATCCTCAAGGGGGTGATTTTCGAGGGTCAGCCATTTTAGGAAAGCTTTCCGGGCTTTGTTGGGATTATTGAGCAGAGGCTGATTCCATAGTTTCAACATTTTCTGAGGAGGGGAACAACCCCAAATCCTCACTTGATTCCAGCAGTAGCAGCAGCACAGCAGTTCTCCGGCAACTTGGACGCAGTTCAGAGAGAGGCCATTTCCTTACCATTCTGAGTGTATTTCTTCACTTGCCTTGTGCAAGTCGAGGTGCTATCTTTCTGATCACCTCTTGTACTCTTTCCATTACTCAGTATAATAAAATGGCTTAGCATTTCTCTCTGCATTTCTTGAGTATCTGCTTATATTCTATGTATACATTATTGTATGTTGCACTACTGCTTTTTTTATCTCTTTGAGCTTCCCGGCTACTATACCACTTGTGTGTTTTTCTCCTATACTCTTAGACAGAGTCTGGAAAGGACCAGGTAGCCTCTAGATCTCGTCCTCTTTTCAGAGGCGACATATCTGGTAAACGCCCTCCCTGTCCATCTCTGGTTGGAGTTTGCTTGTGTTTGAGGGATATCCTTGAAAAGGGATATTACACTCTGTGTTGATGTAGATTTCTTGTCGAGATAGGCCACAGGTGTCTAAGGTCTAAGGCAGACAACAAGCAGGCCTAGAAGGCAAGTTTTGGACAGGTTTGGGTGTGGATCCCCTTACAGAGTTAGGCCGCAAGTATAAGGTGAGGTAAGGGACTATTTTGTGCATATAATAATGTGTGTTTAGTGTCTGTTCTGGGCCGCAAAGGTAGTTGTAGCTACAACAAGTGTGGGAGGTCTGTTTGAGTGGGCTGAGAGGGCTAGGAAGGCTCCTCTACCCTAGCCGCAACCTCTCCAAGCTTAGCGCAGGTGGAATAGGGGTACTAACCTTTGCTAGAAGGAAGATTCCCGAGCTGTAGAGAGCCTTGTGGAGGTGCCCAAGGCCTACAACAGTGCAAAGAGAAGATTGGTAAGGGAAGCGAAAGAGGGCAACAAGTCTGGAAGGGCAACACAGATTTGGAGCAGGGTCTAGGGCTGCTGGTGTGGCCTAACCAATGCTCTAGATTCACAGATCCCGAGGCAAGGAGGCAACAACAGTTCGTTGTAGATGACTCCTTGATGATGAGTGGATGCTAGTGGATGGTGTCTTAGGAAAGGACACATGTATTGGTGTTATATTGGGCATTTGTGGTCTGTTGGAGGGCAGTGTGAAAGTGCCCAACTATGGAGCCCTATGTGCAGTGCCTTAATGGACTAAGGGCTGTTAGGAGACGTAGTTTGTTGGAGCTCATAGGTCTGATCAACTAGAGGAGCAGTTTGTTGCGTCCTGTGTTCATCATTGAAGAAGTGACATTTGATGGTGACAGGTGGCAGCCCTTCGTGCCCTATGTCAGTGATCATTGGAGCAGTGCAGGAAGACTATAGTGGACTGAAGTCCCTGAGTAGCTGATGAGCAACAGTGGGTAGATGTGAGTTGTTCACAAACGGAGTTGTGAACAACTCAACAAGAGTCTCGATGTGTTGAGCCCTTGATGGACTAAGGCACAACTAGTGAACAAATTGGATAGCCGAGGTTTAGTGGCCAGATGAACTTGGATCGTTGATAGAGGCGGTGCTGCAAATCAGGAACCAAAGGACCGAGCAAGTACAGGGTACAACCAAGGTAGCTATGAGGAGATCTACATCAGCTAGATGGTCAAAGTATCTTGTTGAGGGTAGATTGGTTGTTGATAGACTGACACCAAGCTCCAATTTTGTATCTTGTACTAGTGAATGTATGAGGGCCATTATCCCTGGTACGAGAGCCCTAGACTGTTGTATTATTTAGTTGGATTAATATAACGAAGTTAGGTTATTGTACAAAATTGTGTAAAAGGTTGTCTATATTTTGTGCACTAGTAGATTTACTGTTGTTTATATTCTGCTATGCAAAGTATCTTCGTTGTGATTCTTGGTTTGGTAGCGTCAGTGATTTAAGATTCTATCCTAGACACCAGGATTGTGGAAAAACAACAAAGTCTTGATCCTTAACCATTCCAAAGCATGCCAAACTCCTTCCAAGTGTTGAGTAATTACATGGAAGCCTTCTCATGCTCATGTTATCGAGCACATTCTTATGAATTTTACCATTTTCGAGAAGAGTAACTGAAGACATGCATACCTTTCACCATCTAGCTATCCTTTCTTTGAATGAGCTTCATTTTTTCCTTATCGAAGATAAGTTTCCCTTAAGAGGAGAAATAATTTAATTCTGCCTCTCAAGCTGCAACTTGAAATTCATTTTCTCTTCATCCTTCAAGACTATTGTTTCCATACTAGATGGAATATATACTAGTCATGTCATGATGCTTCTAAGTTAAAGAACCTTCCCTAAATGATGGTTCTTATAGTAGGATCTTGATGATCCTTTTGCAAGATGACTACCTCTAACATTATGTTAGAAAATACTTGGATGAACTATGATGTGCAAGATGGTCCAAATCTTCTCATTCTTGTTAGCTAGATGACTTTTTCCAAAGCAACTTGATCATGTAGACTCTAATTCCTCTACTATCATATGCTTTCTTCTATGATGCCATGCTTCCTTTCATGATGCTACAAAAATAAAAACTCTTCTAGAGAATGCAATGATGCATGCTACTCTAACTGCTGCTTTCTAATAAAAGAAAGAAAAACTGTACATAAACCTGATAGAGATGGAGCTTCCTTCAATAGTATAGATCCTTGGGATCTTCACCTTTCGGCTTCTTCTCAGGTTCTTCCTCTTCTTCAGCTGTGCGGGCTCCACTCCTTTCCTTCCTTTTGTTGTTTTTCTTGTTTTTGGATTTGTTTGGATAGTCCCTCCTAAAATGTCCATATTCATTGCATCCATAGCATTGAATTTTGGACATATCTGGTTTTCCTTTGGACTTTCCAAACTTCACTTTCTTTTTCTTCTTGGATTTTACAATAAAAGCTTCAGACTTTTCAGTCCGATGTCATCCTTTGCCTTTATCCTTATTTCTTCCAAGATACATTGAGCACAGTTCATCAAATAGAGTAGTATCTTTTCTTGAGTAGACACTAATCACAAAACTGCTCCATTCAGATGGCAAAGCATTTAGCACACACATAGTCATCTCTGAATTAGAAATGACTTCCGCAAGCCCTTGCAACCGATCCCTTAATTGTGAGATTTTCATAAGATAGGTGGACATATCTTCATCCTTTGACATCCTTGTTCTATATAGTTGATTCCTCCAGGATATTTTAGTGACCTGATGTACTTTCATTGAGTTCTATCAGACTTAGTTAGGGCACATGTCAGTATTAATACTCTGCTACAAACCCTCCTTACAGACCTGCGTTCTCCTCCAATCAATTGTGTTGGCACTTCTATGTAGTATGTATGCAGCCTAGAGTTTGGAGACTTCCTAGGTCTCTCGACTCTCCTTAAGAGAGAGTCCTTCTACCTACAATATAACAAAAGGTCTGCGGCCTAATCAGAAATAGAAATGTGTTGAAAATAAAATGAACTGCACCCTTAACCTAGTTTACAGGTTTGCATGTGTTTGTTCAGGCCCAACCCACATATTTTGTCATCTTGATATAAATTTCAAAATGCAGTTATTGCAAACATTAAAGAGTGCTTCTACTAATTTTTCACTTTCCTATCAGCTGATAATTAATGCAAAAAAATTATGAATGCATTCAACACATTTGAGACACTAATTTTTGGTCAATCTGACCCGGAAAAACCCACAGCCTCTTGGGGAAAACCGGTCTTCAAAGGAGGATTATATTGCTTGAGAAATTTAAATAAGTACATAAAACACAGTACTTATCTCCCTTTTTGTTGAAGCATTAATGTACTTATTCTGGAAATTTGTGCCCACTGAATTTTTCAGATTTCCACAAATTTACATGCCCAGAAATTTAGCAAAATATCTCTGCCCAGCTCCTTGGAATTAGTGCCCAGAACCTGTGCTGGAAGGTGCCTCAAATTCTGCGCTGAAGGATGACTATACCTCCTTGAAAATTGTGCCTTACAGCGATAGAAACCCTCGATTTTCGCACTTCTTGTAGCAGCTGTCCCAAAATTCGTGCCTCAAATTTCAGGCCTAACAGTAGCTGTTTCCTCTCTCAATTTTTGTGCCTCTTACCTCGAAATTCGTTCCGAGTATTTGCTGCTGTTCCTTGAAAACTGTGCCACATCTCAAAAATTGTGCTGCTGTCTCCTTGATTTTCGTGCCTGCTGTACGTCCTCCTCCTTGGGATTCGAGTAGCTGCAATTTCTCTCCTCCTACATGAAGTTTCTCTTCTCTGTTTTCTTGATGCTCTCTCTCAAGTGTGAAGTGAAGAATGATTTCCCTTTTCCCTCTTTTGTCTCCTTGGAAAGGATTGAATTCCTAAACCTAGGATCCAATGGTTGAGATTTTATCCGCAAATCTCAATATGTGTGGTTGAGATCAATTCTCCCAAATGATTCCTCTCATACATTGACCCCATCACTTAAAAATCTCATAGTACCTTTTTCAAGTTGTGTACTTTTTAAAATTTTTCTCATAGTGATTTTTCACCTCACTTTAACATTATAAAAGTACACATAGTACTTTACAAATAAAGTCACTTTATAAAGTACAAGTGACTTCAATATTAGAAAAAGTACATGGTACAACACTTCTAAGTACCTTTTCTACCTATGACATTAATATAACTCATAAATATCATTGAGACAAAGCTCATTAATGTGCTCACTAGGCTAAAAGGGATAAAACCCTAGTAACACCTCTTCTTGGTACTATTTTCAACAAAACACACCTTAGATATGCACCAAAAATGCCCAGACTTCTTCTCCCATCCTTCGACCTCCTACCTATAAAAATCGGCCCTCCAAACAATCATGGAAAGTCACAAAACTATGCTTCTTTTCTCCTTTGCTGAGGTGCTTCAGATCTATGGCCAAATCAGAGAAATCTTCTGAATGTGTTGCACTTGGATGATTTCAAGAATCTTCAAAAAACTTCAAAGATGCCTTGGAGCGATGACTTCTAGGATGCCTTCAACAATCTTCAAGCCGCTCCAAAGAGTGGATGATGTTCCCAGGATTCTTGATGCTTCCTTGTCTTCCTTGACCTAGTATGATGTTCTTCAATGGATGTCTTCCACTTATGCCAACAACAATTATTTTCTAGCTACCTTCTTCTCACCTTAACTTTGATCCCATGTTGGAGAATCAAGTAGGGTAGCTATTAAAAACAATTCTCCCTATCCTTGATAACAACTTGTGAACTTATATCATCTTCTTATTATTCTTTATTAGATTTTTTTCATCAAACAATTATCAAGAGCATAAACCATAAAAATCATAAAAGACAATAGACACAAAATATAGGCTCCAAGCCAAGGCAAAACCTCTCTAGGGGCAAAACCCAAAAACAATCTCTTCTCTTTTTATAAAATCAACTCAAATGAGAAATCCAAGGCCCAAAGACGGAAGTCAAGACCTCCTCCAAGCACCAAGTCAACCTTCCAACAACTGTTTCCTCAACCAAGCTCAAGTCAACATGTTCAACAAAAATCAAACCTTCTTCAATTTGCACCAAGTCATAGTTTCGGCCCTATACTTCAGGTCTAAAATTCAGACCTGCAATTTCAACCCCCATCAGACTGCAAAAACCCTAATTCTCTCACACATGTTAGTAGAAATAATCACAAAACTCATATTTTTGGTTTCCTCTTGAGATGCTTCCTTCTCCTAGACCTTCTCTCCCTTCTCTTCTTCTTTCTTGCTTAAGATCGAATTGCAAAAGTGTGTGTCCAAATGAGGTCGAGCAGCTTCTATATATATGCTTATGTGGAGGTTGAATAGCCTCAAACTAGGCCGACTTCCTCTGGTAGGGCCGAATCGGTCTTGGAGGTCACTTTTGACTTTCTAGACTTAAAAATAATATCTAGAAAGTCCTATCTCCAAAATATCTTGCCTGTGAATGCTTCCTCCGATGTCTTATCCTCGAAAATCCGGTGTGAACTCCTATTCTGCAAATATATAGTTGTGTTGCATGCCTCAGCCCACAGAAACATTGACAAACTCTGATCATGGATCATGGTCTTCACTGCACTGATGATAAACTGGTTCTTCCTCTCTACAACCCCATTCTGATATGGGTTGTAGGCCACTGTCTTCTCCCTCTTGATATCTGCCTCGTTGTAGAAATATGTGAACTCATTATAGGTGTATTCACCCTCGTTGTCTGTCCTGAGCACCTTGATCTTCCTTCCTATCACACTCCACCTGAACTTTGAAAGCTCTGAAATGACTAAAGACCTCACCCTTGGTCTTCATGAAGTAGATCTAGGTCTTTCAGGAGAAATCATCAATGAAGGTCACATACTAAGATGTGCCCTTTACTGAAGATACTAAAATAGTGCCTGCTAAATTAGAAGGGATCAGATCCAAAATGCCTTTGGATCGAGTCTCACTACTAGGGAAGGATGCCTTGACATTCTTTCCAAGTGCACACCCTTTGCATGCCTACTGCTAGTCTAGAGTCTAGACCGAAGTCTGGAAGCCCAATGACCATTTGTCTTAGTAATGGTAGAGCCCTGTGATGGAGATATCCCATCCTCTTGTGCCAAAGCTCACACATGCTCTCACTAGTGTGCACTAGTGCCTGAGTAGGATGACCCTGAAGTTTATACAGGTTCCCCTCTCGAAATCCATTCCTCACTATAGTCTCTGGACTGGCTCCCTCTAGGAAGATGAATAGTTGCCCCCTCTGAAAATTAGACTCATATCCTTTGTACTCCATGACTGATATGGAAAAAAGGTTCTTCTTTAGGCCAGGTACATAGAGTACCTCCTGTGCATCAAAGGACCCTTCTGACTCAAGTTCGAATTGAATTGTCCCTTGTCCTTTCATTGCATATTTGGCATCATCGCCAAGCTCAATATGGATCCTTGAGTCATCCTCTGCAAAACTACCGAATAGTTCTCTAGCCTCTGTCATGTGGCGGGAGGTGCCATTGTCCAAGTACCAGGTGGTTCTAACAATGGTGCTGGTAGAAAAGCAAGACACAGGTGAAAAGTCACTATTGAAATTGGAAGCAAGCTCGCTCAACTATCTCTGTTGTCGCTTGCAACTGTCTGTGACTTCCCCTTTCCCTTCTTCCTATGTGGACACTGAGAAGCAAAGTGCCCATTCTTATGGCAGATATAACATTTGATCTTTGCTCATATCTCTCTTCTGCTCGGTGTTGAAAATATAGCGATGGAAGGTCTTCTGACTTGTGCCTTAGCCAGTTAAGACCACGAATTAGTCTTCCTCTAGCATGAATGCGAGTTCATGAGATATACTTTAGTTACAATGAGTTGATTTCTAGTTTACTGGAATGGTCATCAAGTTTGCATGCGTTGTGTTGGAGCTTCAGTTAGTTGTAGTCTTCTTCATTTAGACTGTAGGATGAGGTGGTAGTGACAAGTTGAGTTAGAACAAATTAAGACTTTTGTGTGATTGGAGGGAGAATGAGTTGAGTTTGCAGTTAACTCGCAATCACAACTAGAGCAAATCAAGGAGGAACTCGAGCTGGTTAACTGAGAGCTAGTCCAAGTGTAACTGGGACTTTCTCCAGTTAACTAGCAAAGGAAACTCGTGACACTAGTGCAAATTGAAATTCAACCAGACCTATTGCATGCATCAATTTCTATCTATAAAGAGAAGGATGAAGGCACAAGATCAGAAATCATTCTTTATTGTGGAATGCACATCAATTGTGTGCATAGATTTAGGAGCAAGTGCGCAAGGATTTAGGAGCCTAAGTGCACAAGGATTGAGGAGCCTAGAGTGCACAAGAATTGTGGCACAAGGATCAAGATTTTCGGGGAAATTCGAGACTATCTTTAGCAGAGAACAATTGTAGAGCTGAGAATAGTTAGGAGAAGCCTAGCGCTTTCTCAGAGACAAATTTTTGGTTGCAGTAGAATTGTATAAGATCCATTTCCTCAAAGAACAATAAATAAAATGCCACAACAAAGAACGTAGATTTTCCCTTTTGGGTTTTCTGTGTAAAACAAGCGTGTCAATTTTGTGTGCATGTGTTTTTATGTCAACGATTTTCCACTACATGTTGAAAGTTAAGAAACTTTGTATCTTGGTGAAAGTAAATTTGGTTTGAGTTTTTAGTTGCCTTGTTTCCAAAATTCATCTAAGTAGTGCGCAAAGTTTCAAGAAATTTAACACTCGGACTGTTGTCCCTCTCCCTGACTATCACCCTTCTTGATGGAAACTTTCCCGTTGGTCTTCTTTATTTTGTTGACTAGGGCCAAGTTTTCATTTATTGCTCCTTCTCCTTGCTTACTGGTCTTGGACTCTTTATGAGTCTCCTCTTGGATGCAATCATCCCAAAGTCTCTCCCAATTGGGAAGATGTTCTCGAGCATAGATGCCCATGATGAATGGTTCCTAGGCCTTGGTGAACCCATTCAGAGCAACATTCACTAGCTTTGCATCCAATACAACTTCTCCAATAGTTGCAAGCTGGTCACGGATCTGTGTGATCCTCATAAAGTAGTTGGTTATATTGTCGAAGGGGTTCATTCTACACTCTCTAAGCTTAGTTTTGAGAATCATTTTCCAACTCATGTTATCACTTTGAAAAAGCAATACTAAGGCATCAAACATCTCCTTAGATCTGGTCTTTTCTGCAACATGCAAAATCAAATGATCCTTAATAGCTTCAAGGATTGCCCTTCTTATCCCATGCTGCCTACATAATAGGGTTTACTCTTGCTGGTGTCTGCGTGCTCCCTGAGGCCCATGTTGGAGCTAGAGGAGGGTTGGACACGATTTCCCACAAGTCTTGCTCCTTCAAGATCACTGAGATTCTTGCCTTCCATGGCAAGAATTCAAAACCCATCAAGTCGATCCCAACTTTCACACTTGATTTTTTTTTTTCAAGTTCAACAACGGTGATGCTACATCATGGTCATGTCCAATAATAATACCCGAATAGGGCGGGGAATTGAAACGGTGACTTAACATCTAGGAATGCCTTAACAATTCACCCGATCACTGGCTATCCAAGACCCTGTGGACAACTTTCACACTGGTTATTGACATGGCTGTCCCTAGTTTTATCGCCGAAGTAACTTGAAAATTATAGATATGCTTTTCTCTCAGAGCCGGAGCTCTGGTACCATGTGGAAATTTCCTAAAACAAGTGATCTAAGCAAACAGATCAGATCTAGTTATTTTGTTCGTATTGGTAATATGAACTTTTGCATTCAACGGAAAACGAGAAAAGCAATCACACACAATACACAAATATTTCTGCCCTTCTAGATCAAGTCATCATTCAAAATTATCTTCAGAAGTTACAAGAGCTCCCTCATAGGGAAAAATGGCTT
The DNA here is from genome assembly GCA_031772625.1 of Pinus tabuliformis. Taxonomy (NCBI): domain Eukaryota; kingdom Viridiplantae; phylum Streptophyta; class Pinopsida; order Pinales; family Pinaceae; genus Pinus; species Pinus tabuliformis. The sequence continues at coordinate 84,616,820 of CM062815.1, read as the reverse complement.
GGAGAATTGATCAAACGAACAACAAACCTGAAAATTTTAGTTTGCATGGAAATTGAGGTAGCCTGCCCTCAAATCTGTATGATGGTATGAAATTCATACGGTGGTACGAAATCTGTACAGACTGTGGTACAGACTTCTCTGCTAAGTTGTCTAGTTGCTCCTGTCCTTGCTGCTAATAGGTTGCTTGTCCTGTTGAAGGCTGTCTACCTTCTCCTTGCTGAAATACTACTGAAATTTTCAGCTACCTTCTCCTTGCTGAAATACTACTGAAATTTTCACCAATGGCTGAAAATCAAATCTCTGATTTTCTCCTACACTGAACATTCATTTCACAAGCCATGTGAGTGAAGGAGAAAAATCAGAGATCTGATTTTCAGCCACTGGCAAGAATTTCAGCAGTGTTTCAACAAGGAGAAGGCAACCGGCCTTCAGCAGGACAGGCAACTAGTTAGCAGCAAGGACAGGAGTAGTCAAACAACCCAATAGAGCAGTCTGTACCGCAGTCCATACGGATCAGGTATTGTCATACGGATTTGAGGGCAAGCTTCCTCAATTTCCATGCAAACTGTAATTTTCAGGTTTGCTGTTCATTTGATTAATTCTTGGAGCCATTTTCCCCTATGAGGGAGCTCTTGTAAGTTTTGGAGATAATTTTGAATGATGAACTGATCTAGAAGGGAAAAAATATTTGTGTATTGTGTGATTGCTTTTCTCGTTTTCCACTACATGCAAAAGTTAATATTACCTGCAAAGTAACTAGATTTGATTTGTTTGCTTAGATCACTGGTTTTACAATAATTTAACATAAGAATAGATCCATTCTTCCTCTTTGTAACCCTCATATGTTGCAAGTTGTAAAACACTAACACTTCCCTCTTGATCCCTTCTTCCTTGCAAAAAGATCAAACTTCCTAGACGAATACTCACATCCATCATTTGAATGAAGCACCTTGATCTTCTTCCTTGTTTGATTTTCAACTAAGGCCTTGAACTCTATAAACATATTGAACACTTCATCCTTAGTTTTCATAAAATAAATTCAAGTTTTTCCTGAGTAATCATCAATGAAAGCAACATAATATGGATTACCTTTCAAAGAAAAGGAAGACATAGGTCCACATACATTCGAATGGATCAACTCTAGAACCCTCTCGATCTTTGCTCACTACTTGGAAAAGAATTGCTGGTATGTTTTCCAAGTGTGCATCCCTTGCATACTCCTTTCTTGATCTTGGAGTTCGACAATCCCTGCGCCTTGTTCTTCAAGAGAGGAAGTGCTCCATAACGTAAGTGACAAAAGTGCCTATGCCAATGTTTACATAGCTTGCCATTATTATGCACTAGGGCACCATGCTTCACTGGATTTGCTTGCAATGTATAAATACCACCAACTTGAACCCCTTTGGCCACAACATGTATTCGATCTCCAATGATGACCTTCTGAGTATAAAACTCAACCACAATGTAGGTCTATCAGGGAAGAAATTGAAATGATTTTTAGATTCACTTGAAAAAAATAGAAACTTCTGGAAACCCTATCAGCGTTTCTTTTCTTGTAAGAGACCATTGCTTCTCATTTTTGATAAGAAACCACTACCTCTCATCTCTTATAAGAAACCACTTCTTTTCTCCCATTCCTCACTCTTTTTTCAGCAAGAAGAGCTTCCTATAGAAACAACAAGCATTTTAATTATGTTTTGGAGCATATGGAGCAAGCATTGGTGGATTTCCAACAAAAAGAAGGTTGTGGGAAGCTTTATCTTTAGAGAGCGTATTTCTTTGTGAAATTTCCTTAAATTGTAGCAACTGGAGTTTATTCTTCTAAATGATTAGCAATTTATTTGTTATAGGGCAAAAAACGAATAACATACACTGCAATTCTTCACAATAAAATTACATTGCGGAAGTAAAATCAGGAACTGAGAAATAGATGCACATAGTGCAGCAGATGAGGATTTATTTTATTATTATGCAACAAATTTGAGAGTACAATAATCTGGATGCACAATTGGTAATCCTCCAGCAAATATTAGCCCAAAAGAATCTGGAGATTCCAGATTTCCTTTGCTAAATAAATCGGCCTCCCTTTTTCCTGCTCGAACCCCACTTTCATTGCTCGCACTACAACTTGAAATTCACGCTGCTGGCCTTGGGAATCTGGTACTACTTGGAAATTGGCTCCAAGTGAGCCGTCTTGCCTCCCTCTATCACTGGAAACCACTCGCACCTCTTCCTAGAAATAGATCCGGCCTCTAGCTGTTGACCTGTGGCTCTTCCAGCAACTCGCACTGGGGTTTCTGGAAATTCGCACTGGCTTCTGCGATCCTCTCTACAGATAATTCAGCCTCCTTTCTCTTGCCAATCCGACACTGGAGAAACACTGGAAAACTCTCTGGAATCTTGCTCTCTGATTTTCCGTTACTCCCTCTCTCCAATGCTCTCCCTTTGGCTTGAACTGCACCCTCACTTTCTGCGAACTGGGTAGCTTTATTTGCCGAGAAAACTAATGCTCGATGTGTTCTCTCTCCAACCCTTTGAGCTTCTCTTATAATTTCTCATTGAGACTTCAACGACCAAGATTAAATCTCCATCAATGGCTAAGATCAATTAGACTTCATTAATAGAAGTCTCTAGAGCAATCTCGAACATCCTTAATTAATTAACTTTAATTAACCAACTTTCCTAAGTTAAACTTGGGAAATAATTTAATTAAGGTGCTTCGGAACCATATCTCACGAAACCATTTTTGAGTATTGGAGATCCTGTGTTCTTTAGTCTCTTAGCACCATCTGAGACTAGAACACTTGTCCGATGCTACCATCATAATAAAAAACTAACATTCTTTATTGTTTTTGGAGCATTCATGACTTTTCAAAGTGACAATTCTCATGTCTCTAGAGTCTAAACCTGCTCAAGAAAACATGAAACAATAATACTATCCTTTTTAGAAGTTATCAAGCTCAAACAAATGGGTAATAGGGGTTTTGTGAATGAGGTGTAATTTATGTAATAATGGCAACATTTACAAGGGGCCTTAGGCAAGAGTGAAGGATCATATTTTGCATGAAGGGGTAAAGGGTGTAGATGTTTGTGCGCATCCTAGAAATTAGGAGGTAAGGGCCAAATTTGAGAAAGAGCATAATGTTGCTCAAAAGTTGAAAGACCAAAAAAGCAATATCAGTAGCAATACTTGCTTTGCTGTTAGCAGTGAGCCAAGGATTGTCCATGAAGTAAGGATGAGGGCTGCACAGGTTGAAGAAGAGTTATCAGAGGATTCAGACCTCAAGCTGCATGTCAAGAAAGCAGATTGGTGAGAATGCTCAGTAATCAAGGGAGAGAGTAAGCTAAAACAAGAGTGGCAAGGGCCATTTCCACTTGTGGTATCCATTTTAATGTGGGGTTGGTCCCCCTATTGGCAGTATTTGGTGCGGGCAATTAGCAAAGCCTGTCAAGATTTCAAGGGTACAAACAATTTTTCTCAAGAAATGGAGGTAACTTTTGGGTATGTTTTAAGACCAATTTGTAGCTCATGGAGTAGCTCAGGGGTTTCCATTATTTCAAATGGGTGCATTGGTACAAGGCATAGGCCATTGATCAATGCCATTTCAACATCACCAAAAGGAGAAATATTCTTAAGAGCATAAGATTGTGCAGGTGAGGTAACGATATCAATTTCATCTCTGAAATTTTAATTGCTGCTATTGAGCAAGTAGGCTCGCCGCTCAACCAATGTGTTGCAAGTTATCATGGATAAAGCACCTGTTTTCAAGCTGCAAGATTGATTGTTTATGGTAGGTATATTCACAGTTTTTATACTCCTTGTATTGTCCGAATTTTAAATTTTATTTTTAAAGAGATTAAGACTAAACAGTAAAAACTACATGGATTATGGAGGTCATAGGGCAGGCTAGGGAGATCAAAACAATTCATCACCAACGGAAGGTTATAAAAGAAATTATACTTTGTCTTAAACCCTAGCTCAGCTGAACTGAGACTTCATAAGAGGGAGTTTAGCAGATACTGCTGTTAATGTCTTCTATCAGACAATGCACATCTGCAGTACATAAATCTTGTTTCATACCATCAAAACCCACCCTACATCTTAATGTCCATAAACTGATACTTTGGTAAAGCGGAGAACAAATCAGAGGTCCAAGTTGACTTCTTATAAAATCATGGATCACCAAAAGGCTGCTCTCCAATGCAGATGTCTATAAAAGATACCTCAGAACATTACAGAGCGATTGATCAATGCACAAGTTTGAATACTTTTTGAGTTTTTGTTGATTATAAAAATCCCTCAACCATTCTTTATTTTTGATGAAATTATAATGTATGCTGCCATATTGTTTTACAGAGTGCCATACTTATTTAAAATCATGTATTTTTCCTGTACTGCAGTGTCCATATCCATAGCTTTTAATGTACCCTGACCATTTTAAATTGCATAACTCACCTTGGTTCTTTTTCCATTTTCCTCATTCTTTGCTGAAACATTTTAGCAAGCTAAAGATTGTTATGTAAAACAAAAGAAGGCAACTACTTTTCTGCTGAGAATCGGGAGTGAATAAGTTTATTGTTACTTTTTTAATTGAAGTATGTGTTTTGGGAGCCAATCTTACATATATATATTTGTTATGGCAGCCAGGGCTTTGCAGTACCTTCATAAGCTTGGAATTGTCCATAGGGATATCAAACCTGCAAATATTCTTGTATGAGTTCCCATCTCTCACTTTTGCAGACTTTGTTCTGTTACATTCTATCCTTCAAAGTATATATTATGTGCTCAGAATTATACTACTCTCTTCCCTGATGCATCCATTGTATGATTTTCACAGCTTGACAACAAATTGGAAGCACACCTTGCGGATTTTGGATTGGCAGTCTATGGAAAAGATCTTGAAAAGACAACTGTACAAAATTGGAAGTCATCTGGGAAACCAACTGGGGGTTTCCATAAAAAGAACATGGTTGGAACACTTATTTATATGGCACCCGAAGTACTCAAAAAAGAAATACATACTGAGAAGTCAGATATATATAGTTTTGCAATCACAATCAAGTAAGTGAACCAAATTTAATTTGATTACACTCTGTCAAATAGTATTTGCCAACCAGACACGTTCTTTGATGAAAATGGTGTAATATTCACTTTCAGCCATGACTGACCTTATATCATATGATTAGTGATACTTTTAATTATATTTTATGCTTGGTTAAGGTTGACTTTGTACATGTAGGCTCATAATCTCTATTGAGTAAAGTGTCCCACGTCTTAATTTGGGTATTTATAAACCAACTCTCATTTGTAATTTACTTCAAGCAATTCTTTTTCATTCTTAATAAAATAATTTTCCCAAGGACACCATTAGGTGTTGTGCTCTTTTGTGCTTGAGTTTGTTTCTCTCTCTAGTGCACTTGCTCTTGCATTCACTCTCCTTTCAGGGCTGCACTCCTCTTGGTTGATTTCTCTTCAAGTGTTGTGCTGCCCTAGTGGTGGTATATTCCTCTCTTTATTGCAGAATTTGGGTTTGTGTTGGTTTCATTAGATTCTCTTGCTATTTATTGTGAATCTTGATTCTTTATATGGTTAGAGTGATTATGAACCTTACTCAATTCAGCAGCTGATCCAAAGATTTTTGGCTATTCGGGTCACCTAAGGGCTATGGAACTAGGGTTATTGGATCATGTATTTTTAGGGTTTAAAACCTCATTCATGATTTTTACCTTTGTTTCTCAGTATTTGATTCTCCTCTGGCATTGGTGTGCTTCAGCAGATCCAACATACCTCGATTTCTCTGTAGCAGAGAGGTCAACGTTTGAGGGCACTGCTGCACTGTTGGAAGCCTTTATGAGGTGCTGCTGTAGATATATATAGTTCTACGATAGAAGGTGCATGCATGTTGTAACTCACATCATGCATGCACCAACCTTGGTATTTTCCTAATTTAGAAATGTTGTTCAGTCTGAGTTTGTTGCTGTCAAGTTTTAAGCCATGAGCATGATCCTAGATTAGGGTTTCTCCTTTTTAGCTAGGCACAGCTCTCCATACTATTCCAGATTTAAGGTGGTGCCTATCTCTACAAGATAAAGTGCACTGCATGAGATAGCTTTCTATTCTAGGAAGGTGTAATAAAGCCTGTGTTTGAGATGCTTGCATATGTGAGCTTACCCATTCAAGCTTGGCATACTACCCAAGGCAATTAGGGTTTTCCACCTTCATGCTAGGTGTACCACATAAGTGGATCACATTAATTGTAAACCCTAGTCCTCCTAGTCTATAAAAGAGGGATAGGGTATTTGACAGGGATGGTTACGGATTTGATGTTTTGAGCTGTGTGCATTGAGAGTTTACTGTTTTGTGTTAATAGAATACAGATTCTGTTTTGAGAGTTCAAATGTGTGTATTTCTGTTTGTATTTCCAGTATTATGCATTTATAGATTTATGTACTTGGTTGTTGTTTTGATTGAAAGTTTTAGTTTTTACCTACCTAGTGTGTAAAGTTAATTTATCTGAGTGCAAAATCTGCTTACCATGGTCTGAAAAATAACATGGTATCAAAGCACTTTTACTGTAATCTTCCAGGATTCTATGTATGGAAAAATTAATTGCTTGTAAGAGGGAGCTATGAGAGGGTTTCAGTGGTTGTGATGCTCTGCAGTGATTGAACTAGATCTGTGCTAGTGATTGGCATTGGACCTGTGATAGGTTGTTGGGTGAGATGCCCAGGGTCTTCTAGTGATTGGAAGGTTGTCATTGACTTGAAATAGGTAATTTGCACCTGGGATCAATTGTAGATTTGATTTCTTTTAAGAATGATCTATTTATTCAAGTGTGCTTTTCGGCTCTGCAGCGATGGCTACTTTTGGCCTTTGAGAGTGTCACATGTTGGAGAGTGCTTCCAACTTTGTAACGTGGAAGTGTAGGATAAAAAATCTGTTGGAGGAAGTTGAACTGTGGTATCTTGTGGATAAAAAGATCATACCTGCCACTAATCCCAAGGACTCGGTAGAACATACCAAGACTCTGGTTAGGGCAAAGTGAATCATCTTTGATTCAGTGAAGGATCATTTGATCATTCACATTGCTAGGAAGAACATGGTGAGGAATATGCATGATAATTTGGTCACTTTGTATTGGAGAGTGAATGTACCCTGTATAATGCTTTTGCAAAACCATCTCTCTGGGACACGTATGAGAATTATTGATATTGTGTGAACTATCTCTCATGCTAATATTGATACTGTGTGAACTATTTGATGCTAATACTGATAATGTGTGAACTATCTAATGCTAATACCAATACTATGCAATCTTGGTGATGACGATAAGTGCTTATTTATTGGAATAGGTTGTATTTCATTCCACTTGTGTAACGAACAAAGTTTGTATACTTAGAGGAATGCTCTGATACCAATGTAACGAACAAGGTTTGTATACTTAGCATACTACTTCAGAAGATCTGAAATATAAGAATCTCTGTGTTTCAGTGGATTTTTCTTTTCCATGTCATGATGTTACTACTACAATGACTTGACAAACAAATGTTGATGATGAGGACCTTATCTGTGAATCACTTGGCTCCCATCCTAGAAAAGTCTATTTGGGCCTAATCCACTACATTTGATCGCTTCATTCTTAGGAACAACTTGTGCCAATTTTTGTGCCCTTGATAGACAACCTTTCTTACATCTTGATAAAACCACTTTTCACCAATTTGTGGAATCGTATTGGTGTGGGAAATATGGCTTCAAGGGGGATTTTATTCAATAACTTCTCTGCTCTTGTTTAGCATTAGGAGGGATATAAATTGTGTGATGTAATGTCTTCTTTGTGTGGCCACCCTGTTATGAATAAATTAACAATAAAAACTAATGTAAACAATAATAATCATAATTAATGATTAACTAACTAGTAATTAGTATTGAAGAGGCATGTCTCTAAGGACATGCCCATTTGTGAAGAGTTACCTGCCTAGGTATATAAGCAAACACTCACTCTCATTTGTAATTATCTCACTTGTATTCACATATTCTTATATATAATTACTTGTCCTACAATGGATGTTTTTGTCTTCGAAGTATTTTGAAGATTATTGTAGGTATACAAACCTTGTTTATTACATTGGTATCAGAGCCATGTTGACTAATCCCAACCCTTGGCTATCAACTTCTGTCAACTTTGTTGTTGTGTGATCAAGCGTTTCGCTACATAGTTGGAGTTTCTTCATTCTGCCAATTTTCACCATTGAGGCCTTTGGCCGTTAAAAAAAAGGAAAAAAAAAGAGATAGAAGAAAAAAAGTATATATAGAAGGAAAATAAAATTTTAAAAAAAATTGAAAAAAGAGAGAGAAGAAAAAAGTATATATATAAGGAAAATAAAAATTTAAAAAATTATATATTATATATATAAAGATTATTAAAAAAATTCTTATAATATATATATATGTAAAGATAAATTATTAAAAAAAGGTTATATATTGAAAAAAAGATTAAGAAAAAATCGTATATTAAAAAATTATTAAAAAAATATTGTATTAAAAAAATTGGAAAACATATATATACAAAGTTGTAAGCATAAAAATTGAAAAACAAAGGACCACGATAGCTATAGCCTCCGCTTTGGCCCCGCCACAACACGCACTCGTGCAGGTCACGCTGCAGTACCCAGACAGAACCACTGCCTCCGTGCCCACTGCAGCCGCACTCTCCTCGCAGTCGTCTACTGTACTACTACCTCCACCGCAACACCACCCTGCTTCGCGTCGCGTCTATTGCCCAGATTAACTACCACCAACACTGCAACACCGCTGCGAATGGGCCACCCACATCCGTCACTGGCCACCCCAGCTGAGTTCTTCTCAATTGCAACTGGCCTCTTCGTCCCTATCGGTAGCACCTTCTTCACCACTTTGTTATCACTTCATTCGAAGGCCCAGTCACCGCTACCATGAGTTTCTTCTTGTGAGCCACACGCCAGTCTGCCACCGTTGACTCTTCCCAGTGCCGCCATCTAAACCGCCACTCCCACCCTATAGCAATCATCGTTGGACGTTCAACCAACTTTCCTCAGTTCGATGTCGTATGACTTACCATAAAATTTGCTGCCACAGTGTTCATTGCAGGCTATTATCCGTTCAGTGTATGTGTATGTTGCCAATATCACTTTGAAAACGATTAAAATTAACAATCAAAGGGTCACGCCTATTGACATTATCGATTGGTCTAAATTTTAATTGGGCCATACCTTGTTATCAAGAAGAAAAGCCTTAGCCCAATTAAAGTTATAAGAGTTACAAGTGGATGCAGGAGAAATAAAAGAAATACAAATTATTAAATAAAATAAGATTATTTCATAAAAGGTTTGGGAAGTTATAAAAGTATAAATGATAGTTATTAAGAAAAAAAAGGGGCAATAAGAGGGATACATTATTAATTGAAGAGCTATAAGATAATATTCCATATGCATCATATAGTGTAAAAAAGATAATTAAGAGGGACTTATTATATTTTGAAGTAAAAGAAAGGAAAAAAATTATCATTAAAAAAATTATTAATAAAACTAAATTTAAAAAAAAGGGAAAGTAGGGTAACATTTTGAAGGTTTATTAAAAAAATATTATTTTCTCAACAAAACAAAATGGAATCAACCATTGAAGAAAAAAGAACAGACTCTAATCTTGAAATGAAGGAAGATTTCTGGAAACTTCACATAAGTATACTTCAGTGTTATTTAGAGTTAAAGGGTCTACTGTAGGAAAATATGTTACTATTGCTATCACGCTTGTCGAAGATAAAAATTATATAAAGCCTAAAATAGCAAACCAATTAGTGATTCCCGAGTCAAGTATAATAAAAAAATTAGATTATTTTGACAACAAAAAATATGACATAACCAATTTACAATTAAACATTGGAGATTATACATTCATATCACAATTATCAGTTCAAACTCTATGGAACAATCAAGGTGAATCACAAGCGCAGATATGTTAATCAGTTTGCGTATCAGTATCATTCAGAACAAAAACAACAGACTTATGATCCAAATACTAATGATGTCAATACAATTTAGACTCACAATAACAATTTTTCTTAGCTGTAATGTTCCAAACTAGGAAAAATAGTGCTATGCAAAGCAAACAATAAAAACAACACCATAAAATTGAAACATTCAGTGAACACCCATAAAAAGTCTAGGAATAACTAACAGTTGAGCCATTTTATTATAATCTGGGAGAAAATTACAATAATGTGGAAGTGGTGCACCTGGGTTTGCCTCAATGGCATGTGTGATCAAGCCCAGGTGGTAATATGTCAAGCCCAGATGCCACAAATAACTGCTGCAATGATGCCCTACATTGCCCTTGTGAAACTATGATGTCTGCTGCAAAGATGCTGTTGGAAACCCCACCTCCAATGCTCAGAAAATTATGGGAAATAAACCCTGGTCTCTCCACCAAATACCTAGAATAACCCATGAAGGAATTGGCCAAATGTTGACCTCGGAATTTTGGCCCAAATTCCCCTTAGCTCCTCTAGTTGCTAGCTGAGTTGGGACCCTTGTTTGACCCCTTAGATCCGCTCAGAAAATTCTATAAAATTAGGAGTTTGATTCTGTCCAAAACCTAGAAAAACCCTGAAAGGGTTTCCCTTGGTTCCAACCTTCAAAACTTGACCCTTCATAGCCTGGCCCTCCTCTGATTTCGAATTTTGTTGCTGTGACTGATCCTGTCAATCTCTTCTCTCCCAACTCCAACAATCCTCCTCAAATGGCCCTCCAAATGATCGCCCAACCTCCCAGCTCCAAACTCCCCCAAATGGTGCTGCCCCAAAGAGTCTCACTCCAATGACTGCGCAGTCATGGAGGAGATGATGCAGTGTTGCGTGTGATGAAATGAGAGCTGTGTGTAGGATGACTCTCTTGTCTGTAGTTTCCATCTATACTCCTGAAAATGATGAAGGATGCTCTTGTCTCCCCAACTTCCCAGAGTGCCTGACGCTGTGACTACGCAATCCCTGCGCTGTTGTTACTCCCCCTGCTGCTGGTACTCGACTTACAGCTGCTGTAACTCTTCTCCCCGCTGCTGCTACAAACTGAGATGAAGAAGAACTCCCTTTTAGGGCTAGCTGTTAGGCCCCTATACTACTAGTGTAACCCCTTATTGTTATTAGTATAACCCACTTATTATATTGATGTACCCATGTAGTGCCCATACTGTTACTATTGTGCCCCATAGAAGCCCACTATTGTTATTATTATGCCCTTACATTATTATTGTTATGTCGGCTCTGATTATGTTATAACCCCTTAGACTCCTATATATAGAAAGGAGGTCTTTTCATTTGTATCATCCAAGAATTATTCATTTATGTAATGTAAAGGAGGTTGCCCCCTCGAAGAGGCTGAATTCTAAGGCGTGGATCTCTCTTTTCTATCTTTATGTGAGCTGGTTTCATAACATTTGGTATCAGAGCTTTGGATTCTAGGGTTTCACTGCTCCAAACAAGTCATCGTGGCATTTTCGCTATAACTTCTTTTCTGTGACGTTTCAGAAGTCGCAAAAAAAACCCATTTGAGAAGAATTGACGCTGAACCTTGGGTCCAAATTTCAGAGATTTGTACGCGATATTTTCGGAGATATGATCTGAGGAAGTTGGTCTTTTTGCAGACTCCTGAATTACATTCAAAACAGGTGACCTGGGGAAAATCGTCATAACTTTCTTTCTGAGCATCGGATTGAAATTTCGTAAGAAGGTACAGAAAGAGGACGGACTGTAGTTTCTGTTTATATATTTTTCAGAGTCAAAGGTTGAAACAGTGACACGTGGCACTTCATACAAGTTCGCTCTACTGAACTAGTCTATAATCAGGTCACTGCGGGAGATTGTGCATAACTCTTTCTTGGAGAATCCAATTTGGATCAGACTTGTGGCATTGGAAAGAGGACACAGAGGGCTACTACAGGTCACAATTTCAGAACTTAAAGATCCGAAAGTACAGAGTTACAGTTGTTTCAAGGTAGAGCTCCTAAAATCAAGAAAAAGCAAGATGAGGAAGTTTGATGGCAAGGATCCGGTAAATTGGATACTTCAGATGGAGCAATATTTTGATATACATGGTGTACAACTGTTACAAAAGGTATGTATTGCATCTTCATATTTAGAACCAGATCAATTTTTATGGTACAAAGGGCTTTGTTCTCGTAAAAAAACTTGTTACGTGGTCAATTTTCACGGAGGAAATGATAGCACATTATGAGGATACAAAGAGCAACACCTTCTTTAGAGCAACACCACAAAAATTGGAAAGAGTAAAAGCGCTTTGTGACATAATGGAAAGCAAAATTATGGAAACCAGGAAGCATACCCCTCACAACTATAAAGATGGAAGTGTTGTTTCTCCCAGCCTTCCACAACCTACAAGGGTTACACCACAACAATTGGAAGAAAAAAGAGAAAAAGGGCTTTGTTACAATTGTGATAGCAAATGCACTAAAGGTCATAGGTGTGCTGAGAAGAAATTATTTTACATAGAATATGAAGAGGAGGAAGAAAAGGATCAAGAAACATCAAAAGAAGAGGATATACGTCAGGACACCACCCAGAGAAGAAGAAATGAATCAGACCATATCTTGTAAAGCATTGGCAAGAATTACCACTCCTCAAACTATCAAGATAGAAGGACATATCAAGAAGAAAAGGTGCAAGAAGTGAAAGATCACATCGAGAAAGAAGAAATGAATCCAACCATATCTTGTAATTCAATGGATGAAATTACCACATCCTCAAACTATCAAGATAGAAGGACACATCAAGAAGAAAAATGTTCAAGAAGTGAAAGATCACATCGAGCATCAAGAAATGAATCCGACCATATCTTGTAAAGGACTGGAAGAAATTACACTCCTCAAAAGATAGAAGGACATATCAAGAAGAAAAGGTTCAAGCAGAGAAAGATCATATCGAGCATCAACAGCAAGTTCTCCAACTTTTAAAGGATAACGCCACTTCGGTGCAAAATCAAATGAAACAACAGGTAGATCAACATCGTAGTGAAAAATGTTTTGATGTAAGTGATTGGGTATTTTTACTGCTACATCTCAAGCAAGCTATTTATGAGAAGGAAATGTTGGCAATACTACATGCACTTAAAAAATGGCGACCTTACCGAATGGGAAGACGCTTCAAGGATGAGGATGTGGAAGCATTGTTCTGTGCTATTTATATTATCCAACCAAATTGGATAAACGAAGCAACGGATGAATGGAAGAAGACGAAGAAGTATGGCCACTTATTCAAAAGTTGCAAAAGATCCCAATTCAAGCAATATTGCCAGAAATTGAAGAGGAAGGAAAAATCATATTGGAACCTGGAGCAGTCACAGAAACAAGAACCCGACAGCTACGAAATCGATCAATTTCAGAGTATCTCATCAAGTGGAAGAACTTACCCGCTGAATATTCCACATGGGAGGACAAGAATTTTATATAGAAGCATCAAGAACTACTCAAGCGTTGAGGACAACGCTTTTGAAGGAGAGGGGCATGTTAGGCCCTATACTACTAGTGTAACCCCTTATTGTTATTAGTATAACCCACTTATTATATTGATGTACCATGTAGTGCCCATATTGTTACTATTGTGCCCCATAGAAGCCCATATTGTTATTATTATGCCTTACATTATTATTGTTATGTCGGCTCTGATTATGTTTTAACCCTTAGACTCCTATATATAGAAAGGAGGTCTTTTCATTTGTATCATCCAAGAATTATTCATTTATGTAATGTAAAGGAGGTTGCCCCCTCGAAGAGGCTGAATTCTAAGGCGTGGATCTCTCTTTTCTATCTTTATGTGAGCTGGTTTCATAACACTAGCACTCGAAGTCCACCGAAGCAAGGGTTGAGATCTCCGCTTGGAGACACTCGTGTGCTAAACAACACAGTAACCCGGCTAAGCAGCTTGAGCAACTAAGATTGAGTTCAATATGTCGAAAGATAAGATATCCAAATGAGGAGAGTTGCCTTCCTTATATAGATTTCGTTGAGCACTTTTCCCTCCATCGCAGGTCCTTCACATAACCATCGATTTCCCCTCCATGCAAATCAAACTAGGGAATGCGTATTCCCCTAGTATAGGTGGCCCCCACATATACTTAACCACATCGAATTAACTTTGACTAAGTCTAGCCTCCTAATAAAATCGAATGGGCCCCCATGACCTCCAAAATTGGCTCTAATATGTAGAAATTAACACTGTTCCCAAATAATTTAGGAAGGCACACGACAATCCTCCCCTCCCAAATGTTGCTTGTCCCCAAGCAACTTCAGTGCTGGATGCTCAAGTATGTGCTCGCCCTCCCAAGTAGCATTCTCAACCGGCAAGCTCCTCCAATGCACCAAAAATCGCTTGTCCTCAAGCAATGCCTGAACGAGCGTCTTCTTTAACTGCTCCTCCCCACTGTCACTGCAACATGTGCCAAGGTCCCATATGTGCCACTGAATCGTCCCTGACCTTAACACTGACCTGATATGAAAGAATCTTTCAATACCAGGATCCCAGGCCATCCTGTCCAACATGAAGCTCCCCTCGCTCCACTCACTATCCTGCCCGGTGCAAGTACCAGAAGTCCTCTGCCCCATCAGTGACTCGCTAAAGCCCAATGGAAGATCTGTATGATCTCCCCTTGCAGTAGCCGACGCATCCCTAAAGGTTATTGAGCTGTGAAGAGCTGTGATACCCCAGTTCCCTGCTAGTCCCAGAGTGGTGCCACCATGCTGACGCTGCACTACTTTGGCTATGTCATACTCCCCATCATGCGCAGTCGGTATCCTCCTCTCCTGAAACTCGATGGTGGAATACTGAAAGAGGCGAGACACATCTTGCCTGGGCATCTCCATGGTGCCAAGGCCTACCCATCCAAATCTAACTCCATACCTGTGTAGCAACAGAGAATGTCTGCCTCCCGATATGATGAAACCCTCTGTGAACCCCCATGTGTCATCCCAAGAGCTAACTATATCACTCTCTGCCATGACTCAGCTCATCACGAGTGATCTATCGATCAACTGAATCCCTGCATCCCATAGCTAGACCTGCTGCGGCATAACCTTGTCAATGGATGGAATCCCTTTGGCCCTCATCTCTAGTCCCTGCATGCCACCTATATATAGGTTCCATACATCATGAACTAATCTGAAGCATGCTAAACTGTCCTGTGCTTGCCACTGTGTAGTACTGATGACCACTGGAAACCACGTGTGCCAAATAGCTACCCCCTGGATGCAACCAATAGATGGGTATCTGATACGCGGAATTGACTCAGTGTATGCAGATCCATCCTGCTCCTGCCAGCCATCGCCACTGGTTCGATTACCCGCCCCCTAGAGAATGTGCCGATACAATGTCGGGAACCCGGATACATACTGGAAAACCGTCTCAGTTGTACATGGTATCCTCTGCTCATGCATGGTCCAGACATGCCTTCTGGAAAGAGTGACACATGTCTCCCTTATGACTAGCTCCCCAGGCATAGGATCAATGATGAATGATATGCCATCCCTGTCGGTGATCACCTCATCCCTTGACCTGTGGTTGTCAACTCGTGCACCGACTCGATGCCCCCGCTGAGAAGTCTCCCCTCTATCGCACCAAGTGTCATCCAAATATCTTGGGTGAGCTCCCCGTCCCCTACTGCTCGTGCCCAAAGTGTCAAAGGACAACAACCAGATCGCCCGTTCCTGGAAGTGATGTAGGAGAGGGTCAAGTGTGTGAGTCCCCGCGGATACCATAAAGTATCCCTCATCTGTGTCCCCATCGATCATGGGTGAACTACACCCAAAGGTATGCCCGGTATCTTCGTCCGTGGGTTTCCCTAGAGGCAACACTCCAACACCTCGCTGTGCAGTACCATATGCCTCTGCATACCACATATCATCCCAGTACTCAATGTGATGTGAGGCACTCCCACTCCACAACATAGTCCAACACACTACAACACACCACCATGCATCTCCATGCCTACCTGTGGACCACTTCTCAACGCTATATGTTCCCGCACATCCTTAGATGTGATGGCCTAGAGTTATGTCTCTACATCAGGCCACACCTGATCAGTATCATCACCTCCACCATCGCATCACTATCCCCGCCGAAGAATGGATCTACCCTCTAAATGCCCCCTAAGGGATTCGAGAAGTGACTCTCCCTGTGTCAGCAGTGATGCCACCACTATTCCGCTCCTTTGTGTCCTCTGTGCCCCATGCAAAAGTGAAGAGTCCCCAGCTCCATACAAGGCACTGTCTGGTGGCCTGCCAATGCCACCTCCTCCGACAAACTCCTGCCAGAGTATGTTGATCACCCAGTGATCTCGTTCACAAATGCCATACCAAGAAAACCAAAAGAGTCTATCCATAAACTGGTTGACCATTGGTGCTGACCGAGACTCTAGCGAATGTGCGCGCTCAACTGCATCATCCCGGTTGTAGTCAACCGGTATACTTGGGAAATGATAGGTAGTCTCACGGGAGCCCAATGCCAGTGTTGGCTTGTAGGGGCATGATCTAAGTTCAAAGGTGATTTAGCCAAACAAATCTCGGTACTACTAGCCCTTTCGGCAACAGTTCGCAGAGCGTGGACTGAGGTCTCACCCGAAGTAGTATGGGAGGGTGCTAGAACCAGGGTTCCGCACCCTAGAGATGTCTGATGATTTTCGGTGGTCCGTGGTTTGACCCTGTGCGCACGTCGCTACGCGCACCTATTAGTACCTCATAGCCTGCGATGCTACCTTCGCGTAGCTCTACTCGGGGCTTGATCCACGTTATTACCCAGTCCCTTTAACCCGATATTAGTTGATCACTTAGCTTATATGTATGTGTTTAGTTATCCTTAACAGTGTTCATCATTCATACAAGTGCGTGCGATAAATAAAATAGTGCAATTGCAAAAGATATCAACCATATAATAACCCAAACAGATACACAAGATTTGGAATCAAACTTCTCTTTATTATCTTTTTCTCTGGTTACAGACTCGACTCTACCCTGCGCACTCAGCTGCAGGGGTCCACGCACTTAGCTGTGGACTCTACTAGGCCTCTGCGCACTCAGCTGCAGAGCCTCTTCCTACTACTACGACCCAAAGCACTTAGACCTTTACTCTATGCTCGCTATCTTCTAGACTCCATTCGTTTTTCAACTTACTTCTTCTTAACTACTTTACAACTTAGAGCCTCGCTCTATTTATACAATCCCATGGTCCGCAGACCATGGGTAGGCCGACACTACATTCAAAACTTAGGGCGGACAACCCTATGACTCTAACATACAATTTTCACTTCGCGCCTACAATTCGCGGAGTCTTTACAACAATAGTACTCAAAACTTGGGCTTTGAGCCCCAAAACATGCTGTGGGGGGATTCCATGCCCAACAGGGCCCCAACACAAACATCGTGACTCGTCCTCGAGTCAATCTGTCGGCGCGGCGATCTTGGCGCGGAGTCCCTCCAACTGGTCCCGAACGGTTTGAATGTCAGCAACGCACTGAGCTGCTGCTTGTTGAACCTGCTGCATTCTTGCTTCTGAACCCTCTGTTTTCGGCGTGTTGCGCTGCATCTGTGCATGCATTCCTTGAATCTGCGCGAGCTTTCCTTCAATATCCGCCGTGATTGTGAAGGCTTTAAAAGAGCAAGTGGATGCAGTGCGCCATAAGGAAGCAGTTCTAAAAATGCTAGTTTTATAACGCCTTTTGAATTCGAATTTGACCGTTCCCCCCAATTCGGGCCATCAATGCTTTCTTGGCGGCAGATTTTCCGAAGTCTGACCCATAACTCCTGTCTTAAATGCCCACTGCCCGCTCCATTTGGCCTTAAATCGGACATCCCGTCATGAATAGGACATCAATGGTCACTTTCTAGTCGACCCGCGTGACAGCGCAGACCTCCGTGCGTGGTCGCGAACCCTGTGACGTCTTGTTCCTGCACGCATCTCGCATATCATGCAGCCCCCAGGCAAAATATTTTATAGTCCCGCGCTCCCTTTCAACTGCCTGGAGTGCTAAGATTGTCCTTCCTACGGCTAGTCAGGTGGGCGCACCACCCGTGCAGGGCTTCATCTCGTCCTCCATTATGTTTCGTGGAGAATCCTCATCTTCCCTTGTAGTGATCGGCATCACGCACTACTATTTGTACTGCGCTGCCCTGGTCACTACGTTTGGTGAGATGTGGTCTCAGCCACGGCAGCAGACTAATCAATTCCCAACGATAGCTTTCCAATTTCTCAGTATGACTATACGCACCTTGCCTTGCCATCCTTGGTTTCTCGACAAAAAATGCTTCCTTTATCTCGGTTTCCAGCTTCTTGACCTCTGCGTCCATTAAAACGCTTTTCTCCCTTAGCCGTACCTGGTCTTTTTTCAAGTGCGCGAAGTCTACAATTTCCTCGTTGGATTTCTCCCTTAAGTCTTATATGTTCTGTTTCGCGCAACTGTGCGATTACCTCGTTTCGGTCGGCGTGGACCATCGTATCTACGGGTGCTATTATGTGCGGACTCGTCTTTGCATGCTCCACAAGGACTACATCCCCTGCTTCATACTCCGGCTTCGGAAACGCTTGCGCGGTCAGAGTTTTGCACATGGTCTTATAAGCCCATACAACCGCTGGTATGCGTAGGTCCCAGTCGGTGCGTCTGACATGGTGGACCCTGTTCAACACTTCTCACACCTTGTCAAAGGCTTCCGCGTGTATGATGTTTGGCGCGCTAGGTTTTATCATGCTTCGTCGTTCGCACCCTTGTCTTCCCTGCTTTTGCTTGTTGTTCCTGTTTCCTCTTGTGATAGCGATGTGCGTTCTTGCGGGCTACGTACCATACGCCTGTATCCATCTAAAAAGGTGGGCACGCAAGCTGTTTCGCCTGTCATAATCGACTCCCATCCGTAGATGAGGTTTTCCAAATCGTATAAGCATCCCCTTGCGGCATTCGCGCCATTCCTCAAAGCTTCTCTGATGCGTACCCCACCACCTTGCGGGCGTCGCGCGCAGTGCCCATTTCAGAGCATCGAACCGCTACTGTTCCAACACTGCGCTTTCAAATTTGCTCAGGAATTCATCCACCGCTGTCAACCCGTCATATATAGGTAGTCCCTTACCTCTGTTGTCACGCAACACAGTGATCTAACCATCATGTTGCAATTGAGCGTGGTTACCTCGTGTAACCGGTTCTTCCATCGTTCTGTTTCCTCATCCGAATCTGATGTGCAGGAGATTTCGCGCTCCCACGAAATCCAACCATCTGTTGTAGGATTCACCCAATCCTGTTCCCGAACGGTTATTTTGTAGATACAGTCTAGCTCGTCATCGCTCTCGTCGTTGTGCACTGGCTCCGTGTAGCGCGCTCCTTCCGCAGGGTCTAAAGGCACCACTACGCATAGTGAATTTTTCTCAAAAATCATTTTGCGCTTCTTTAGATTTATGACTCCGTTCATATCCGTGGCTCAATGTATGCCCAGTAGTGCGGGATAGGGATTGCTATCGTTGACAATCTCTATTACTTCAAAATCCGCCAGTGCGCTCGCACCTTCAATATCCACTGTTACTCCTTGCAATCTTCCCATGGGTAAGATCTTCTGCTGGTTCGCCATTCGTAATTGGATAGGAGACCATTGTAGTGTGGGTCTGCCCATGCGTTCCCATGTTTGTTTCGACAGTACATTCGTGTCCGATCTGAGATCTAGAATTACCTGATCCATTTCATACTCTCCAATTTGCGCAGTCAGTCTCATTTCCCTTCCTGTGTGTAATGCATGCTTTCCAAGTTTCCGGACCACGCACGGTTCTCCTGACCCTGTGCACCTAGTGATAAGTTCCTATAGTCTTTTTACAGCCTTGCTGTCACGTAGCAGTTTCATGCATGTCTCCAGAAAGGTAGCGAGCATTGAAGGATCCATCCCTGGTTCTAGTTGATCCTTACAACCTGAAGTGGAGGCTTCCGTGAAGCTCTTCTTAGCTTCCATGAATGTCTCCTTTGCACGCTCCAGATCAAATTCAGGTTCGCCTTGCGAACCCACGCACTTTCTTCAGGCTGCTTACCTTTGTCCTCTCCTGTCGTGATATTGCTTCTGAGCACTATGTTTACATTCGAGTCCTCTTCGCGCAGCTCAGACCTCATCATTTGCAAATTCTGAGTCGGGGGAGGCTGGAGTACTTGTTTCTCGCGCAGCCTTGCTATCAGTGTAGGGAAGTCGTCTGCCTCATGATCAAACTGAGTACAGTATAAACATGATGTTCTCGTCGGATTCGTACAATCGTGGCCATAGTGTCCTAGCCCTCCGCAATTGTAACAAATTATCTATCCACGACCCCTTCTTGGTCCCATTCCACCTCGATCTTGTCTGTGCCCCTGAAATCTAGGGCGCGCCATTCCTGCATTTGGGTCGAGAGCTCGCGTCTCGGTTTGTACTCTGTAGGAAGGAGTTCGATCCATCATTAGTTCGTAGCTTCTGCAGGTGCGTTCATCATGGCCTACCGACCTGCAGAAATTACAAAACAATTGCTGGGACGTCTGCGTATACTTCTGTAATAGATGATAATTATCCGTAGTGTGTTTTCCTCCTATCTGACAGATCGCGCACCATAGTGCAGGCGCCGCGCTTGGTCCTGCTTGTGCCTCAGGTCTTAACGACATTGGCCCTCCTCCTGCCAAGTAATTCGCGAAAACTGGACAATGGTCCTTGTCATGCCCCTAGCCTTTGCATTTTATGCACCATACCTCCTCGTGCGCCTCTGGCTAAGGTGTCCTGTCTTGTTTCAAACTCTGCATTTCTAGACACAAATTTTGCAGTTGCGCGTGGATTTGTTGGACTCCTAGACCAGGATCTTGTATAGGGGTCTCATGCAATCTCATTGCCATCTCTAAAGCTTCGGCCTGGGTGGAAAGCTTTTGTTGTGACAGCGTCGTCCTTAAATGCGGTGTTAATGACGCTACAAACCATGCGCGGTGCTGTCCATCCGTCAAGATCATGTTGGCTTTATGAATCATACTCTTCAGTCTCTGGTCCAGATCCCAGGGGGTCTCGCCCGGGAGCATCGCAATCTCCTTAAACCCGATAATTGATTGTGTCTCCGACTTTGGCATGCTAAATTCCCTGTTTAGCGCGGCCTGGATTTCTGCGATCTCTACGTTTGGATGGTCATTTGAATGCTTAATGTACCATGTTATGCGCGATCCTGCAACGCGCTTACCAGCTTAGCATTCTTTATATTGTCATCCCTGACTCCTTGTGCTTCCCATACTGCCCTTACCACGAACCAGAATTGGTCTGGATCTTCATTCCCTACTCCTCTGAATATCGGCAGTTTGATTGCACTCGCCATACTAAACTGTGGTGGTGGCGGAGGTGGGGTGGGTGGAGATGGAGGTGAAGATGGTGAGACGGGTGGTGGTGTAGGTGGAGGTGGTAAGCGCAAAATTCGTTGCCTTATCAGACTGACCGCGCTTCTCGGAGAAACTTTCGCGAGCTCTTCCTCGCTTTCCGCGAGGGTGAAATTAAGGGACTAGTTTCTAATTCTTCACTACTTTTGTTTCTGTAGATCTTCCCACTTCGCGTAGTCCCAAACATTAATTTATTCGCATAACCCGCTTTTCACACAATAACATCTTAGTGCAAGTGTTCAAAGATTTAATATACTTACCTTGCGGTCCTTCGGGGAAGTGTCGTTCCGCCTCATTGTAGGTGACGGTCGTATCTACCGCGAACTTAGTGATAAATCCTCCTATAATTTGATCGAGCCATTGGTCCACAGCTAGCGCGATCTTATCTTCTGACGTTTCTAGTCTGCGCACTAATTCCGGAGTCCACACGATTGGTTTGTCGAGCCTACACCTTCCCTGACTATCTGTTAGCTTTGCGATCCACTCATACAACTTAGAAGGAAAGGATGCAAAGAAAATTTTGTGGATTTCTGTATATAAGTAGCGCTCTAACCACTGTTCCTTAGATACTTGCGGATTCTTGTTTTCTTGCGCTGCGAACTCGTGAATCTTCTTGTCCAACCACCCTTCAATTTCTTTCTTGGTTGGATTCCAGTGACACGACATCAGACATCCCTTATGTAGATCCCAGTCCCGGCAACGAAACCATTTGTTGGCTTGTAGGGGCCTGACCCAGGTTCAGAGGTGATTTAGCTAAACAAATCTCGGTACTACTAGCCCTTTTGGCAACAGTTTGCGGAGTGCGGATTGAGGTCTCACTCGAAGTAGTATGGGAGGGTGCTAGAACCAGGTTTTCGCACCCTAGAGATGTCTGATGATTTTCAGTGGTCCGTGGCTTGACCCTGCGCGCACGTTGCTACGCGCACCGATTAGTACCTTGCAGCCTGCGATGCTGCCTTCGTGCAGCCCTACTCGGGCTCAATCCGCGTTATTACCCAGTCCCTTTAACCCAATATTAGTTGATCACTTAGCTTATCTGTATGTGTTTAGTTATTCTTAACAGTGTTCATCATTCATACAAGTGCGCGCAATAAATAAAACAGTGCAATTGCAAAAGATATCAACCATATAATAACCCAAACAAATACACAAGATTTGGAATCAAACTTCTCTTTATTATCTCTTTTCCCGGTTACAGACCCGACTCTACCCTGCACACTCAGCTGCAGGGGTCCGCGCACTCAGCTGCAGACTCTACTAGGCCTCTACGCACTCAGTGGCAGAGCCTTTGCCTACTACTACGACCCATAGCACTTAGACCTTTACTCTATGCTTGTTATCTTCTAGACTCCATTCGTTTTTCAACTTACTTCTTCCTAACTACTTTACAACTTAGAGCCTCGCTCTATTTATACAATCCCATGGTCTGCGGACCATGGGTAAGCCGACACTACATTCAAAACTTAGGGCAGACAACCTTATGATTCTAACATACAATTTGCACTTCGCCCCCGCAATTCACGGAGTCTTTACAACAATAGTACTCAAAACTTGGGCTTTGAGCCCCAAAACATGCTGTGGGGGGATTCCATGCCCAATAGCCAGTCTGCGCTGCCGATATCCCTAGTGCCTAGGAGCTCCTGCTGAGCTACACCCAGGTCCACCACCATGTCCATAGCCCACTCCTCAGGGTACCAACTTAGAATCTCTCGCCATCCAACCCCAAGAGAGGGATCGAATGCACAAATTCTTGCACATAGAATAACTCCAACATGAGGGTGCTGCACCCTGTGCAACTCAGGTCATCTCATCTCACTATCCTGGTCAATACATGAAATCTAACTAGGTAGCTCTGTCTCTCTCTGTCCAATGGGCCAAGGTAACTTAACAGTGCTGCCAACCCCATCTATGTATGCTCGAAGAGGGATTCTCTCACGCCCCAACGTGCACTCTAGCTGCTTCAGTAGGGAATCCAACTGTTCCCTGACGTGAGTCAATTTGGCCGTGGACTCGGCCCAAACCGCTCTCATGCCCTCCAGCTCCTCGTTCTGCTATAGAATAGCCTCACGCACTAACGCGACCTTCCTTTTTAATGCTAGAAGGTCGGCCTGAAACTGATGGAACTATCGTGGGCATCTATCACCTGTAAACTCGGTCACGACTCTAGATACCGCAGCAACTGTTCGCATCTCGTCCACAGGTGGCACCCCTTCAACAGATGTCTCTATGTGTGTAGGCTCTATCCTCTCCACCAAGGTGTCAACTGGGGCTATCAAAGAGGTCTCTAATAAAGGTGACTCCTGCGCCACACCGGGTATATCGATGTGCTCCTCACCATCCTGTGGGCTCTCAGCATCATGCTCAACCTCCTCCTCTGGCTCCTGATATCTAAAACCGGGTCTCTACTAGCAAAAGTGCTGCCTCGTCTCACTCTCTAAGTGTCTCTGTCCTGCCTGCTCCCTTTCAGGAGCTCTGGTTCCCTGATCTAGTCGACTTTCCCCACATGATGTAGATGGCTGCATCCCCATGGCCTACTCACCTCTAACGTCTCTGTTGTAAGGGTGAGGATGAGTTTGGTCTGTTACCCTCCTCAACTGAGCCAACCTCTTATCGTCCCAATGAATTCTACCCCAGAATTTATGCATACTGGATTTCCCTTGAGCCATGGGTTTGTCTCCGGTATCACCCGTCACTGTGCACTTATGCCCAAAGCTTCCATGATCTTCTGGCTAATTTCCCACAGCTGGGCCAAGATCATGCTCCGATACCATTGTAATGTGCCAAACTAGGAAAAATAGTGCTATGCAAAACAAACAATAAAAACAACACCATAAAATTGAAACATTCAGTGCACACCCATAAAAGTCTAGGAATAACCAACAACTGAGCCATTTTATTATAATCTGGGAGAAAAGTACAATAGTGTCGAAGTGGTGCACCTGGGCTTGCCTCAAGGGAAAGTGTGATCAAGCCCAGATGGCACAAATAACTACTGCAGTGATGCCCTGCGCTGCCCATGTGAAACTATGATGTCTGTTGCAAAGATGCTGTTGGAAACCCCACCTCTGGTGCTCAGAAAATTACGGGAAATTAACCCCAGCCTCTCCACCAAATACCCAGAATAACCCACGAAGGAATTGGCCAAATGTTGACCTTGGAATTTTGGCCCAAATTCCCCTTAGCTCCTCTAGCTGCTGCTCGCTAAGTTGGGACCCTTGTTTGACCCCTTAGATCTGCCCAGAAAATTCTATAAAATTAGGAGTGTGATCTTTGCCCAAAACCCAGAAAAACCCAGAAAGGGTTTCCCTTGGTTCCAACCTTAAAAAATTGACCCTTCACAGCTTGGCCCTCCTCCAATTTTGAACTCTGTCGCTGTGACTGGTCCTGTCAATCTTTGCTCTCCCAACTCTAGCAATCCTCCTCAAATGGCCCTCCAAATGATCTCCCAGCCTCCTAGCTCCAAACTCCCCCGAATGGTGTTGCCCCAAAGAGTCTCACTCCAATGACTGCGCAGTCATGGAAGAGATGACACAGTCTTGTGTGTGATGAAAAGAGAGCTGCATGTAGGATGGCCCTCTTGTCTGTAGCTTCCCTCTATACTCCTGAAAATGATGAAGGATGCTCCTCTCTCCCCAACTAACCAGAGTGTCTCATGCTGTGACTGCATAATCCCTACGTTGTTGTTACTCCCTTTGTTGTTGGTACTCGACTTACAACTGCTGTAACTCGTCTCCGTGCTACTGCTACAAATTGAGATGAAGAAGAACTCCCTTCTAGGGTGGCACTCGAACTCCACCGAAGCAAGGGTTGAGATCTTCGCTCGGAGACACTCATGTGCTAAACAACACAGCAACTCGGCTAAGCACCTCGAGCAACTAAGATTAAGTTCAATATGTCGAAAGATAAGATATCCAAATGAGGAGAGCTTCCTTCCTTATATAGATTTCGTTGAGCACTTTTCCCTTCATTGTGGGTCCCTCACATAACCATCGATTTCCCCTCCATGCAAATCGAACTAGGGAATGCGTATTCCCCTAGTATGGGTGCCCCCCACGTATACTTAACCACATCGAATTAACTTTGACTAAGTCTAGCCTCCTAATAAAATTGAATCGGCCTCCATCACCTCCAAAATTGGCCCCAAAATGTAGAAATTAATACTGTTCCAAAATAATTTAGGAAGGGACATGACATTAGCTATCAAGTAATTGCAAAGTTCCATAGAAATATGATTTGCGATGGTTAGATCATTTCTCAGTGCGACAATTTTATTTATCACTCCAAGGATCCTATCACCTTGTATCAACAAAGATGACAACTCTAAGAATTCAGAGGAATGCAAACAAATTACAAGACCAAGAAACATGAGACATGCTTTCTCATCCATAAGCTTTGAGGACAACTTTTTGAAGAGGAAGGTAATTGTTAAATTTAGGTATGTTCTATGCTGATAGCAAACTTACTTCAATTTTCCATATTAGCTCAATATCAATTCCAGATTAGCAATCACATTTAGCATGATAGTAAAATGCAGATAGAACATAAACATAAATCGCAGAAGACAGGCCAAGACAAGAGGACACAAGATGTGGCGCTAGCCAGGGACAAACCCCAATGTGGGGAAACCCTTGATCAATTCTTCTTATGTTTTTCAATCATTTAGCAGAGAGAGAGAGAGAGTACATATACATCAAAAGTCAACACTTTGACTTGTCAAAATAAGAGCAGAGATCTTTTGTAAGATGTCACATGAGGAAGCTGATCTGAAGACAGGGGATTTCATCACCTTGCTGTACCTATCACTGTGCTGCACCATCATACCATGTCCATCATCACTATGTTGCACCATCACCATGTCCATCATCATTGTGCTGCACCATAACTGAGCTGTACCTCATCATGCTGTACCCAACATGTTGCTCTTCATCATCATGCTGTACTATTCATCCTGCTGCACTATGCATCATGCTGCACTATGCATCGCTATGCTGCACTATGCTACACCATTCACTGCTGTACCCATCACTATGCACTATGCTGCACCATTATATAATACACGCTGCATTGTGATCTTAGGACAACCTTAGCTGCTTGCTATGGCTTGCAGCCTAGCAAAGCAACAAGATGTAACCTGTAAATTATTAGCTGAGAGTGGACCTCCTCTATTGCGGATAGGGCTACATGAAAGCCTATTCAAACAAGAGTATAAGTGTCCCTTCTTGCTGCGTGTACTCTGGCTAGGAGACTAGATCCTCCATGACAACGTTTAGCATAACGATGACAACGTATAGTTTAGGCATCCCTTCCATGACAACGTATAGGATTTAGGCTTCCATAACAGCGTATAGGAATTAGGCTTCCATTCCATGACAGCGTATAGGATTTAGGCTTCCATAACAACATATAGGAATTAGGATTCCATTCCATGACAGTGTATACGATTTAGGGCATCCCTTCCATCACAACGTATAGGATTTAGGCTTCCATAACAACGTATAGGAATTAGGCTTCCATTTATATAGGATTTAGGCTTCCATAACAGAGTATAGGAATTAGGCTTCCATTCCATGACAGCGTATAGGATTTAGGGCATCCATTCCATGACAGCGTATAGGATTTAGGCTTCCATAACAGTGTATAGGAATTAGGCTTCCATTCCATGACAACGTATAGGATTTAGTGCATCCATTAGGGCAACGTATACTCTTAGTGACTTTTCCTTCCACCAAAACCCAAATGAGTGGAGAGGAAAAGATCACATGAGATGAGTGACAAATGACTTGCAAGCCACCCCCTTTTATAGTAAAATGTTGAGGATAGATGGGGGCAATCTGGTTGCCGGCCGACCTTGACGAATTGTCCCATAACACAAATAAATTCATATCTCCATGAATACTTATTGGAATCGGATGATATTTAGATCAATCCTACACCTCTCGATGAGAGGAATTCAAGAAAAATATCAGTTGCCATGAATAAGAAGACCCACATGGAGTTTGGCCCTAGTTGCCAATTTTAACACTCCCTCTCAACTAGGGAGAACTCCATCTGCTAATCCATTTTTCAGATTGTAGTATCCCTGCCATCAGTCCCCTGCACTGCTCTGCTCTGCTGAACTATGAAGAAGAAGAAGTGATCAAGAATGTATCATACCATCCTCTACTGACCCGAAGTCAGTCCCATATAAAAGAGAGTGTCTCATACCACTCTTACTGATCCGAAATCAGTTCCAAATAAAGAGAGTGTATCATACCACTCTTACTGATCCGAAATTAGTTCCAAAAGAGAGTGAGTTATATCACTCTTACTGACCCGAAGTCAGTTCCAATTGATCCCAGATCAATATCATCCTAGCATAGGGAGTACGGTAGTAACACGATGCGTCCATCGGTACTACTATGGTCCCTATCCTCATTTCCCTACTCATTGGCCAGATGAGAGGTACTTCCCATGAGTCCCGGACTGCATGGGTAGGATGTCTCAGCAGGAGAACGATGAACCACTCATTCTGCCTACATATCGCTAGGGGTATCCAGGGGAAGGGTGAACCACTCACCCTGTGCACAACAAATCACTAGGGGAAGGCTAAACCACTCACCTTATGACTGTGTCTTGGTAGGAGAAGGATGAACCACTCATCCTGCCTACATAGCAGACCACTAGGGGGAGGCTGAACCACTCACCTTAGGGTTGCTCATCGCTCCATGATGTACCCCCAAGTCCCCCGGAGCTCCCAGAGCTCAATGTCCATATCATACAGAACCCTTAGGAGAGAGTCTCTCCACAACTCTTAGTCGTTCTCGGAAAGTCAAGAATTTGACCTTTCCCAGGGGCTTTGATAGAATATCGACGACTTGCACATCAGTTCCAATGCGATGGAGCCTTCTTGCTCCTCGATGTACCATATCCCAGATAAAGTGGTACCTGATGTCTATATGCTTGGAGCGATCATAGAACACAGGATTCCTTAACAATCGAATCCCCCTCTAGTTGTCACAGAAGATCACGATGTTATCCAACACCTGTCCTAACAGCTCACTAAAGAGCTTTTACAACTAGAAAGCTTCACAGGAGGCCATACTCATTGCTATGTATTTGGCCTCTTCGGTGCTCAAAGCAATCGGCTTCTGCTTCCTGCTCATCCAGGATATCGAAGCAAAACCCAAAGAGAACCAACACCTAGAAGTGCTCTTGCGATCCTCCACACTGCCTGCCCAATCAACATCAGAATAATCATGTAGCTTCACATTTACAACTTTGTATCTCAATCCATGAGAGATTGTGCCCTGAAGATATCTCAAATGATTCTTGGCACCAATCCAGTGAGGCTCAACCATATATGAGCTTAGCATGCTAACTGCAAAACATATATATGGACGGGAGTTCACTAAAAACATCAATGCTAGTATGAGTTTATGAAACTCGGAGGCATTTCCCAAATCAGGTCCGACATCACTACCGCATAACTTCTTAAACTTTGGCTTCATCGAGGTAGTCACGGGCTTGCAGTTCATCATTCCAAATCCGGAATTCAACTCCCTCTTACTTTTGCAAATGAGAGGGTCTGCACCTGTGAGAAAGAGGCCGTCCTCATAAGGTGCCAGTATGAGAGGTCTATCATCCATAACCTCAAAGCAAAGGTTTGGGTCGACTTCACCCCTAGTGAATCTTAGCTTCATCAGATAGCTGTCAATCCTCTCATATCAAGCCTAGGGTGTTAGCTTCAAGCCATAGAGGGTTTTCTTCCACATGCATACATGAGATTCCCGATCTTGAATGTCAAACCCCTCGGGTTATTCCAAATCTGTGGACTTGCTACATGAGGGGAATAGTCCCCTTGTAAGTTTTCCTTCGGTACATCTCGGACATGTACCTCCATGCTCTTCTTGAATTCAGGCATCCCTTTCACCATCTGTCTCACATCGGGTAGGGCCCCATGATGAGTAGACCTCTGGTGCGATAGAAGAGGTGTCAATCGACATGGTCCCCAATGGACTTCCTTCACCTTGATACAAATTGCCAACCTTGAACTCAAAAACATCTTAAAATTACTTTTTCAAACACGTACCTTTCCATTGATGAATTCCATCTTGAAACCTTTCCATTGCGAAAATGGACACTAGGTTCTTCTTGAGATCAGGTACATATACCCTGATCCAATTGAAGAGTAACATTCCCTACTCCCTTTACGAGATAGGTGGCATCGTGTCCAAGAATAATCTCCAAGTTGTTTCCTTCTCTCTCAGATTAAAGAGAACTTCCTTGTGTCCTGTGAAGTGCCTTGAAGCACCATTATCAATATACCAATTTTCCAAAGTGTCCAGAGGAGAGGTAGTGAGGAGGGCTGAACTCCTATTACTTATCCGAAACAATATTTGATTCTTCATACCTGGAGATCCTCGCTTTCTTGAAGAGTCGTCCATTTCCCAGATGACTTGCATTCCTTTTCCCTTTGCCATTGTACCTGTCATTCCTTCGATCATTGAAGATGCCCCTGGAATGATGGTTATCATTATCAAGTGATGTGTCCCTTCTAATTGGACACTCCTTCGCATAATGGCCAAACTTATTGTAAGTAAGGCATCTGCCTTTCCTTCCACCTTTAGTGTACTTGTTCTTGTTGATTTGGGGTAGCATTGAATGTGCTCTAGCCACGAAATTTAGTGGAGAGGTTGGGGCACATGAGATCTCCAATACCCAGAAAGGGTTTGGGCAGATTCTAAACAGATCAGGAGATATTAAAATAATTAATATTTTTAATGGAGTCCCTAAGTCTAAACTTAGGGAAAATAAAATATTAATGTGTACTAATATGAATTTGTGTTACAGTGGTCCAAAAGACATGGATTAAGCCAGATCTAATTTTAGTCGTTGATTAGCGACTTAACCTCGGTTGTTGATATGTCAACAGGAAAAGTATAAGAGGAGGCTTGAGGGTCACTTGGAGAGCACACCTAATGATCAGTCATTCTATTCTCTAGAGCGGGGTTTGCTAAGAGAGATAGAATCAGTGATCGGGAGAGCAACTGAGGGGCATTGAGTACAGAGAAACAGAGAAGGTAGAGATTGTGCCAAGAGAGCAGCGCAACAGCCAAGGAAGGTGACGCAGAGCCATTAAGGGCTCACACAGAGCCACGCAAAGGCAGCCAAGTGCTGCACAGAGCACTAGAGGGGCTAGCGCAGTTGATGCAGAGGCTCCCAGAGCTGATGCAGGGCTTCCTGGGGTTGACGCAGGCCTAGAAAGGTTGATGCAGGGCGAACGTGAGATAGAGAGGGGCTGACGTAGTCCAGGTTGGGTAGACGCTGGGGTTGCAGGAGCAGTTTTGTGCTGAGGCGCTGTCGGAAGGGTTTTCCTGCGTTTCAGCCAGGAGATTTCTCTCAAACTTTGAGATATAGCTACTAAGGAAATTCTCTGTTGGTTAGGCTAGTATCGGCACCCAGATTGTACTCTGATATCGCTTAATAAGAAAACCCTTAGATAGGTGCATCGGTTTTCCCGCTTTGGGTTTTTCCGGGGACATTGGTCCAAAAATAATGGTGTCATGTGGTGTGTTTGTTCTTGTTTCTTTTAGTTGCCGATCTGTAATATGTTGAGCATGCATTGGTGTTTATTTTCAGTATTTACTTTGTAAATAACTTGTTAAAGAAAAATAATAAGTAGGTAGGAATAAATCAGAAAAAGTGCATGAAGGGTTTCTAAACTAAGTAAATGTAGAAGCTTCAACATGGCGTCAGAGCGTGATTGCAGATCACAGGAGGATTAAAAGACATCAGCCGAGCGGAGCAATAGCAACAGAAAATAGTTGTCCCGAGGTGATAGAAGCTATTTCTAGCACCACAGAAGCCAAGAAGTGTGACGCAGAGCCAACCAGAGCCACGCAGAAGAAGCCGGGAGCTGTGCAGAGCCTCAGAGAAGCTAGCGTTGCTGACGCAAACCCATCTGGGGTGACGCAGAGCTAGCGTGAGGCAGAGAGGGGCTGACGCAGTTCACCGAGAGGCAGTTGCTGCTGAAATATTGCAGAGTTAAGCTGGTGAGGTACTGTAGTCAGAAAAGTACCTGATAGAGCAAGGACAAAGGAGTTGTTACCGAGTGTTTCTAGTCGAGGAATCTCGATCAGCAGTGCAGTTGCACAAGACGATTAGAGTCGGGGTCATCTCGACAAGCGGCAGAAGGATTTCCAGAAGGGAAATCAGGACTCAGAGGGAGTCCAGAAGAGAACTTGCAGACGGGAAGTAGAGACTCAGAGGAGTCGAACAGAGAACTTCTACGAGGGAAGTAGAGGAACGTCATGGCACTACATGGGGTAAGAGACCAGAATAGACTAGACGGAGCATTGAACTTTGTAGTCTGGAAGGCCAGAATCTTATCAGTGCTTGACAGGAATCGTGTCAAAAACTTCACCTTGAAGACAATAGCTATCCCAGTCGACCCAAATGATAATGACAAGTACGAAGAGGTGATGGTGAGGGCCAAGTGCATTATCCTTGACGGGGTCAAGGATCATGTGGTACCACATGTAGCCGAGAAGGAAACGATAGTTGAGATGTGGGAGGCTCTCAAGAACCTGTACCAGCATACTTCTGTGCAGAGAAGAATGCTGCTCGAGAACTAGATGAGGTCGTATCAGATGAAGAAGCGACAATCAATTGACACCTTCCTCGGAGGATTGAATGAGATCCGAGACTAGTTGATTGCTATAGGAGCGACACCGGATCAGGAGTTGATGGTGAGGACAGCCCTGAATGCTGTCTCAGAAGACTAGGAAGTGTTTGTCCAGAGTATACTGGGCAGAGGGACACTTCCATCGTGAGACGAGATGTGGGCAGCTCTTTGCCAGGAAGAGATCAGACGACAGTCGAAGACAGGTAGCAGAAGCAAGGGGATCAAAGTTAAGCAGGAGGAGGAAGATGTGGCCCTAGAATTTGAGGGAAAGTAGGAGAAGCGGAAGAAGAAAGATCTCTCCAAGATCAAGTGCTTCCACTATGGGGAGCTGGGTCATTATGCGACCCAGTGTCCAAGGAAGAAGAGTAAGGGAGAGTCTTCTGAGACTAAGGTAGCGCCAACACGGGCAGAGAAGGAAGTTTTGATAGACAATGACTGTGCCATGAGTGCACACACACCACTTGAGAAGAAGTGGGGAGACATCGAGCTGTAGTCAGGCGGACTACAGGCAATGAGGGGAGGATCCTCGAGGTACCCAGCCTCTTGGATTAGACCTTGCTACAGGAGCCCCGATGAGGAGTAGCAGGACTGGCTGCGTGGGTAGAGACAGATGCGGATGGAGCGATAGAGAGAGCTACAATGCAGGAGTTCCGAGACAATGCAGAGCTAGCAGGTTGCAGTAGTGTGAGAGGCACAGGAGTATTGCACTAGTGTAGGAAGGCACAGAGAGGTGTGCAACAGTGTGAGATGTGGGGAGTTGTTGCAGCAGCGTAGAGGTCAGAGAGAGGGAGCACTTGTCAGCAGCAGAGGGAGCTTCAACATTAGTGGGTGTTTCTAGCCCAACATGGAGGTTAGTTACTTACTTCTCAGTAACTGAGTTGCAGTGTAGTAGTGGGCAACACAATGCAACTTGATGAGAGGAGGAGTAGTGCGGATGCAGTGCCGAGAGAAAGGACCAGCAACAGCACGGATGCAGAGGGAGCTGTCGTACAGATGCAGCAGTGGCAGTGGCAGAATCGTGGGCAACAGTACAGGAGGCAGCAGTGCAGAGGATGTTGGGCAGGAAGGCCTAGCATTACCACAGGTACCGATGCTGGATGATTAGAGTAATACTCAGTGAGGAGTATTGCTAGAGCATAGTCCTCGCTAAGAGGGAGTGTTGATTTGGGGTAGCATAGGATGTGCTCTAGCCACGAAATTTGGTGGTGAGGTTGGGGCACATGAGATCGCCAATACCCAAAAAGGGTTTGGGCAGATTCTAAGCAAATCAAGAGATATTAAAATAATTAATATTTTTAATGGAGTCCCTAAGTCTAAACTTAGAGAAAATAAAATATTAATGTGTATTAATATGAATTTGTGTTAGAGTGGTCCAAAAGACATGGATCAAGCCATATCTAATCTTAGCCGTTGATTAGGGACTTAATCTTGGTCGTTGATATGTCAACAGGAAAAGTATAAGAGGAGGCTTGAGGGTCACTTGGAGAGCACACCAGATGATCAGTCATTCTATTCTCTAGAGCGGGGTTTGGTAAGAGAGATAGAATCAGTGATCGGGAGAGCAGCTGAGGGGCATTGAGTACAAAGAAACAGAGAAGGTAGAGATTGTGTCGGGAGAGTAGCGCAGCAGCCAAGGAGGGTGACGTAGAGCCATCAAGGGCTCACACAGGGCCACGCAGAGGCAGCCAAGTGCTGTGGAGAGCACCAGAGGGGCCAATGCAGCTAACGCAGAGGCTCCCAGAGGTGACGCAGGGCCTCCTGGGCCTGACACAGACCTAGAAAGGTTGACACAGGGCTAGCGTGAGATAGAGAGGGGCTGATGCAGTCCAGATTGGGCAGACGCTGTGGTTGCAGGAGCAGTTTTGTGCTAAGGAGTTGCTAGAAGGGTTTTATGGGATTTCAGCCAGGAGATTTCTTTCAAAATGTGAGGTATAGCTGCTAAGGAAATTCTCTGTTGGGTAGGCCAGTTTCGCACCTAGATTGTACTCTGATATTGCTTAATAGGAAAACCCTCAGATAGCTGCACTGGTTTTCCCGCATTGGGTTTTCCCGGAGACATTGGTCCAAAAATAATGGTGTCATGTGGTGTGTTTGTTCTTCTTTCTTTTAGTCGCTGATTTGTAATATGTTGAGCATGCACTGGTGTTTATTTTCAGTATTTACTTTGTAAATAACTTGTTAAAGAAAAATAACAAGTAGGTAGGAATAAATCAGAAAAAGTGCATGAAGGGTTTCTAAACTAATTAAACTTAGAAACTTCAACAGTTCTTTGTAGCTTGTGCATTTTCTGAAGGCTCTGGGATTTTACCCTTCACGTAATCCAACACTTCTTGCTCTTCCAATCTTAGATTCAGAGATATCTTCCATCCATGATATACTTTTCATGGAGCTTGACTTCAGTCGGGAAGAGGGATGAGGAACCCATTGAGCCTTTGACCTTGTCCAACTGTCTTCGGTGATTGCTCTTTCACTCTTGCTTGGGCTTTGTCTTTGCCTCACCTCTGATACCATGTTAATTTTAGGTATGTTCTATGCTGATAGCAAATTTACTTCAATTTTCCATATTAGCTCAATATTAATTCTAGATTAGCAATCACATTTAGCATGATAGTAAACTACAGATAGAACATAAACATAAATCGCAAAAGACAAGCCAAGACAAGAGGACACAAGATGTGGCGCCAACCAAGGACAAATCCCAATGTGGGGAAACCCTTGATCAATTCTTCTTATGTTCTTCAATAGTTCAACAAAGAGAGAGAGATAGTACACATGTTGATTTGGGGTAGCATCGAATGTGCTCTAGCCACGAAATTTGGTGGAGAGGTTGGGGCACATGAGATCTCCAATACCCAGAAAGGGTTTGGGCAGATTCTAAACAGATCAGGAGAAATAAAATATTAATGTATATTAATATGAATATGCGTTAGAGTGGTTCAAAAAACATGGATCAAGCCAGATCTAATCTTAGCCGTTGATTAGGGACTTAATCTCGACCATTGAGATGTCAACAGGAAAAGTATAAGAAGACGCTTGAGGGTCATTTGGTGATGCACCAAAGTGATCAGTCATTCTATTCTCTGGAGCGGGGTTTGCTATGAGAGATCGAATCAGTGATCGGGAGAGCAACTGAGGGGCATTGAGTACACAGAGAGAGGTAGAGATAGTGTTGGGATAGCAGCAGAGCAGCCAGAGAGAGAGACGCACGAGCAGAAAATGCTCACGCAGGGCCACGCAGAGGCAGCTAAGTGCTGCGCAGAGCACTAGAGGGGCCAGCGTAGCTGACGCAGAGGCTCAAAGAGCTGATGCAGGGCTTCCTGGGGCTGATGCAGGCCAAGATAGGCTGACGTAGGGCCAGCACTGTGTTAGGAGAGGCTGACGCAGTCCAGATTGGGCAAACCCTGGGGTTTCTAGGGTAGATTGGTGCTGAGTCGCTGCTAGAAGGATTATCCGTGGTTTCAGATAGTAGATTTGTCAGAAACGGAGAGGTATTACTACCAAGGAAATTCTCTGTTGGGTAGGCCAGTTTCGGCACCCAATCTGATATTGCTTTATAAGAAAACCCTCAGATAGCTGCACTGGTTTTCCCACACTGGGTTTTTCTAGGGACATTAGTCCAAAAATAATGGTGTCATATGGTGTGTTTGTTTCTGTTTCTTTTAGTTGTTGATCTGTAATATGTTGAGCATGCACTAGTGTTTATTTTCAGTATTTACAGTGTAAATAACTTGTTAATGAAAATAACAAGTAGGTAGTAATAAATCAGATAAAGTGCATGGAAGGTTTCTAATTAAACTTAGAAACTTCAACATACATCAAAAGTCAACACTTTGACTTGTCAAAATAAGAGTAGAGATCTTCTCTAAGAAGATGTCACATGAGGTAGCTGATTTGAACACGGGTGATTCCATCACCTTGCTGTACCTATCATTGTGCTGCACCATCATACCATGTCCATCATCGCTATGCTGCACCATGCTGCACCATCACCATGTCCATCATCACTGTGCTGCACCATCACCATGTCCATCATCATTGTGTTGCACCACGCTGCACCATCATTGTGCTGTACCTCATCATGTTTTACCCAACATGCTGCCCTTCATCATCATGCTGTACTATTCATCATGCTGCACTATGCATCACTGTGTTGCACCACTGTCACTGTGCACTATGCTGCACCATACACTGCGGTACCAATCACTGTGCACTACGCTGCACCATTCACTGCGGTACCCATCACTGTGCACTATGCTGCACCATTATATAATACACACTGCATTGTGACCTCAGGACAACGTTAGCTACTTGCTATGGCTTGCAGCCTAGCAAAGCAGCAAGCTGTAAGTTGTAAATTCTCAGCTGAGAGTGGACCTCCTTTATTGCGGATAGGGCTAGATGAAAGCCTCTTCAAACCAGAGTATAAGTGTCCCTTCTTGTTGCGTGTACTGCGACTAGGAGACTAGATCCTCCATGACAGCGTTTAGCATAAGGATGACAATGTATATTTTAGGCATCCCTTCCATGACAACGTATAGGATTTAGGCTTCCATAACAATGTATAGGAATTAGGCTTCCATTCCATGAGAGCGTATAGGAATTAGGCTTCCATTCCATGACAACATATAGGATTTAGGGCATCCATTCCATGATAGCGTATAGGACTTAGGCTTCCATAACAACATATAAGAATTAGGTTTCCATTCCATGACCAACGTATAGGATTTAGGCTTCCATAACAACGTATAGGAATTAGGCTTCCATTCCATGACAACGTATAGGATTTAGGGCATCCATTCGATGACAACGTATAGGATTTAGGATTCCATAACAACGTATAGGAATTAGGCTTCCATTCCATGACAACGTATAGGATTTAGGGCATCCATTAGGGCAGCGTATACTCTTAGTGACTCTTCCTTCCACCAAAACCCAAATGAGTGGAGAGGAAAAGATCCCATGAGATTAGTGACAAATGACTTGCAAGCCACCTCCTTTTGTAGTAAAACGTTGAGGATAGATGGGGGCAATTTGGTTGCTGGCCGACCTTGACGAATTGTCCCATAACACAAATAAATTCGTATTTCCATGAATAATTATCGGAATCGGATGATCTTTAGATCAATCCTACACCTCTCGATGAGAGGAATCCAAGAAAAATATTAGTTTCCATGAATAAGAAGACCCACATGGAGTTTGGCCCTAGTTGCCAATTTTAACACTCCCTCTCAACTAGGGAGAACTCCATCTGCTAATCCATTTTCCAGACTGTACTATCGCTGCCATAAGTGCCCTGCACTGCTCTGCTTTGCTATGAAGAAGAAAAAGTGATCGAGAATGTATCATACCGTCCTTTACTGACCCGAAGTCAGTCCCATATAAAAGAGTGTCTCATACCACTCTTACTGATCCGAAATCAGTCCCAAATAAAGAGAGTGTATCATACCACTTTTACTGATCCGAAATTAGTTCCAAAAGAGAGTGAGTTATATCACCCTTACTAACCTGAAGTCAGTTTCAATTGATCCCATATCAATATCATCCTAGCATAGGGAGTACAGTAGTAACACGATGCGTCCATCGGTAATACTATGGTCCCTATCCTCATTTCCCTACTCATTGGCCAGATAAGAGGTACTTCCCATGAGTCCCAGACTGCATGGGTAGGATGTCTCTGTAGGAGAAGGATGAACCACTCATTCTGCCTACATGTCGCTAGGGGTATCTCAAGGGAAGGCTAAACCACTCACCGTGTACACAACAAATCACTAGGGGAAGCCTAAACCACTCACCCTATGACTGTGTCTTGGTAGGAGAAGGATGAACCACTCATACTGCCTACATAGCGGACCACTAGGGGACGGCTAAACCACTCACCCTATGGTTGCTCATCGCTCCACGATGTACCCCCAAGCCCCTCGGAGCTCCCAGAGCTCAATGTCCATATCATACAGGACCCTTAGGAGAGAGTCTCTCCGTAACTCCTAGTCGTTCTCGGAAAGTCAAGGATTTGACCTTTCTCAGGGGCTTTGACAGAATATCGATGACCTGCACATCAATCGCAATGCGATGGAGCCTTCTTGCTCCTCGATGTACCATATCCCAGATAAAGTGGTAACTGATGTCTATATGCTTGGAGTGATAATAGAACACGAGATTCCTTAACAATCGAATCCCCCTCTGGTTGTCACAGAAGATCACGATGTTATCCAACACGTGTCCAAACAGCTCATTGAAGAGATTCCACAAGTAGACAGCTTCATAGGAGGCCATACTCACTTCTATGTATCCGGGCTCATTGTTGCTCAAAGCAACTGGCTTTTGCTTCCTGCTCATCTAGGATATCGAAGCAAAACCCAAAGAGAACCAATACCTAGAAGTGCTCTTGTGGTCCTCCACACTGCCTGCCCAATCAACATCAAAATAATCATGTAGCTTCACATTTTCGGCAGTGTATCTCAATCCATGAGAGATTGTGCCCTGAAGATATCTCAAATGATTCTTGGCACCAATCCAGTGAGGCTCATCCATATATGAGCTCACGATGCTAACTGCAAAACATATATCCGGACGGGAGTTCACTAAGAACATCAATGCTAGTATGAGTTTATGAAACTCAGAGGCATTTCCCAAATTAGATGTGGCATCACTACCACATAACTTCTTAAAGTTAGGCTTCATCGAGGTAGTCACGGGCTTGGAGTTCATCATTCCAAATCCGGAATCCAACTCCCTCTTACTTTTGCAAATGAGAGGGTCTGCAGTGTGCACCCGTCAGAAAGAGGTCGTCCTCATAAGGTGCCAATATGAGAGGTCTATCATCCATAACCTCAAAGCAAAGGTTTGGATCGACTTCACCCCTAGTGAATCTCAGCTTCATCAGATAGCTATCAATCCTCTCATATCAAGCCTGGGGTGTTAGCTTCAAGCCATAGAGGGCTTTCTTCCACCTGCATACATGAGATTCCCGATCTTGAATCTCAAACCCCTCGGGTTGTTCCAAATCTGTGGACTTGCTACATGAGGGGAATAGTCCCCTTGTAAGTTTTCCTTCGGTACATCTTGGACATGTATCTCCATGCTCTTCTTGAATTCAGGCATCCCTTTCACCATCTGTCTCACATCGGGTAGGGCCCCATGATGAGTAGACCTCTGGTGCGATACAAGAGGTGTCAATCGACATGGTCCCCAATGGACTTCCTTCACCTTGATACAAATTGCCAACCGTGAACTCAAAAGCATCTTAAAATTACTTTTTTTTCAAACACGTACCCTTCCATTGATGAATGCCACCTTGAAACCTTTCCATTGCCAAAATGGACACTAGATTTTACTTGAGATCAGGTACATATACCTCGATCCAATTGAAGAGTAGCATTCCCTACTCCCTTTACGGAATAGGTGGCATCGTGTCCAAGAATAATCTCCAAGTTGTTTCCTTCTCTCTCAGATTAGAGAGAACTTCCCTGTGTCCTGTGAAGTGCCTTGAAGCACCATTATCAATATACCACTTTTCCAAAGTGTCCGGAGGAGAGGTAGTGAAGAGGGCTGAACTCCTCTTACTTATTCGAAACAACATTTGATTCTTCATACCTGGAGATCCTCGCTTTCTTGAAGAGTCGGCCATTTCCCAGATGACCTGCATTCCTTTTTCCTTTGCCATTGTACCTGTCATTCCTTCGATCATTGAAGATGCCCCTGGAATGATTGTTATCATTATCAAGTGATGTGTCCCTTCTAATCAGACACTCCTTTGCATAATGGCCAAACTTATTGTAAGCAAGGCATCTGCCTTTCCTTCCACCCTTAGTGTACTTGTTCTTTGTAGCTGGTGCATTTTCTGAAGGCTCCGGGATTTTACCCTTCACGTAATCCAACACTTCTTGCTCTTCCAATGTCAGATTCAGAGACATCTTCCATCCATGATAGACTTTTCATGGAGCTTGACTTCAGTCGGGAAGAGGGATGAGGAACCCATTGAGCCTTTGACCTTGTCCAACTGTCTTCGGTGATTGCTCTTTCACTCTTGCTTGGGCTTTGTCTTTGCCACATCTCTAATACCATGTTAATTTTAGGTATGTTCTATTTTGATAGCAAATTTACTTCAATTTTCCATATTGGCTCAATATCAATTCCAGATTAGCAATCACATTTAGCATGATAGTAAAATGCAGATAGAACATAAACATAAATCACAGAAGAAAAGCCAAGACAAGAGGACACAAGATGTGGCGCCAACCAGGGAGAAACCCCAATGTGGGGAAACCCTTGATCAATTCTTCTTATGTTCTTCAATAGTTCAGGAGAGAGAGAGAGATAGTACATA
Organism: Pinus tabuliformis; assembly: GCA_031772625.1. NCBI lineage: Eukaryota > Viridiplantae > Streptophyta > Pinopsida > Pinales > Pinaceae > Pinus > Pinus tabuliformis. Next base: position 84,576,399 of record CM062815.1, on the reverse strand, counting down.
TACATTAGAAGTCAACACTTTGATTTGTTAAAATAAGAGCATAGATCTTCTCTAAGAAGATGTCACATGAGGTAGCTGATCTGAACACAGGTGATTCCATCACCTTGTTGTACCTATCACTGTGCTGCACCATGCTGCACCATCATACCATGTCCATCATCACTGTGTTGCACCATCACCATGTCCATCATCATTGTGCTGCACCATGCTGCACCATCACCATGTCCATCATCACTGTGCTGCACCATCACTGAGCTGTACCTCATCATGCTGTACCCAACATGCTGCTCTTCATCATCATGCTGCACTATGCATCACTGTGCTACACCACTGTCACTGTGCACTATGCTGCACCATTCATTGTTGTACCCATCACTGTGCACTATGCTGCACCATTCACTGCTGTACCCATCACTGTGTACTATGCTGCACCATTATTTAATACACGCTGCATTGTGACGTCATGCCAGCCTTAGTTGCTTGCTATGGCTTGCAGCCTAGCAAAGCAACAAGCTGTAACTTGTAAATTCTCAGCTGAGAGTGGACCTCCTTTATTGCGGATAGGGCTAGATGAAAGCCTCTTCAAACCAGAGTATAAGTGTCCCTTCTTGCTGCGTGTACTACGGCTTGGAGACGAGATCCTCCATGACAGCATTTAGCATAAGGATGACAACGTATAGTTTAGGCATCCCTTCCATGACAACGTATAGGATTTAGGCTTCCATAACATCGTATAGGAATTAGGCTTCCATTCCATGACAACGTATAGGATTTAGGCTTCCATAACAGCGTATAGGAATTTGGCTTCCATTCCATGACATCGTATAGGATTTAGGGCATCCATTCCATGACAAGGTATAGGATTTAGGCTTCCATAACAACGTATAGGAATTAGGCTTCCATTCCATGACAATGTATAGGATTTAGGATTCCATAACATCGTATAGGAATTAGGCTTCCATTCCATGACACCGTATAGGATTTAGGGCATCCATTCCATGAAAACGTATAGGATTTAGGCTTCCATAACAGCGTATAAGAATTAGGCTTCCATTCCATGACAACGTATAGGATTTAGGGCATCCATTAGGGCAGCATATACTCTTAGTGACTTTTCCTTCCACCAAAACCCAAACGAGTGGAGAGGAAAAGATCACATGAGATGAGTGACAAATGACTTGCAAGCCACCTCCTTTTATAGTAAAACGTTGAGGATAGATGGGGGCAATTTGGTTGCTGGCCGACCTTGACGAATTGTCCCATAACACAAATAAATTCATATCTCCATGAATACTTATCGGAATCGGATGATCTTTAGATCAATCCTACACCTCTCGATGAGAGGAATCCAAGAAAAATATTAGCTGCCATGAATAAGAAGACCCACATGGAGTTTGGCCCTAGTGCTAGTTTTAACTCTCCCTCTCAATTAGGGAGAACTCCATCTGCTAATCCATCTGCCAGACTGTACTATCTCTGCCATCAGTGTCCTGAACTGCTCTGCTGAACTATGAAGAAGAAGAAGTGATCGAGAATGTATCATACCATCCTCTATTGACCCTAAGTCAGTGCCATATAAAAGAGAGTGTCTCATACCACTCTTACTGATCCGAAATTAGTCCCAAATAAAGAGTGTATCATACCACTCTTACTGATCCGAAATCAGTTCCAAAAGAGAGTGAGTTATATCACTATTACTAACCTGAAGTCAGTTTCAATTGATCCAAGATCAATATCATCCTAGCATAGGGAGTACGATAGTAACACGATGCGTCCATTGGTACTAGTATTGTCCCTATCCTCATTTCCCTACTCATTGGCCAGATGAGAGGTACTTCCCATGAGTCCTAGATTGCATGAGTAGGATGTCTCAGTAGGAGAAGGATGAACCACTCATCCTGCCTACATGTCGCTAGGGGTATCCCAGGGGAATGCTGAACCACTCACCCTGTACACAACAAATCAATAGGGGAAGGCTAAACCACTCACCCTATGACTGTGTCTTTGTAGGAGAAGGATGAACCACTCATCCTGCCTACATAGCAGACCACTAGGGGAAGGTTGAACCACTCACCCTATGGTTTCTCATCACTCCATGATGTACCCCCAAGCCCCCAAGAGCTCCCAGAGCTCAATGTCCATATCATACAGGATCCTTAGGAGAGAGTCTCTCCACGACTCCTAGTCATTCTCAGAAGGTCAAGAATTTGACCTTTCCGAGAGGCTTTGACAGAATATCGACGACCTGCGCATCAGTGCCAATGCAATGGAGCCTTCTTGCTCCTCGATGTACCATATCCTAAATAAAGTGGTACCTGATGTCTATATGCTTGGAGCGATCATAGAACACGTGATTCCTTAACAAACGAATCCCCCTTTGGTTGCCACAGAAGATCATGACGTTATCCAACACGTGTCCAAACAGCTCACGGAAGAGCTTCCACAACTAGACAAGCTTCACAGGGGGCCATACTCACTACTATGTATCCGGCCTCATCGGTGCTCAAAACCATCGGCTTCTGCGTCCTGCTCATCCTGGGTATCGAAGCAAAACCCAAAGAGAACCAACACCTAGAAGTGCTCTTGCGATCCTCCACATTGCCTGCCCAATCAACATCAGAATAATCATGCAGCTTTACATTTCCGATAGTGTATCTCAATCCATGAGAGATTGTGCCGTGAAGATATCTCAAATGATTCTTGGCACCAATCTAGTGAGGCTCAACCATGTATGAGCTCAGCATTCTAATTGCAAAACATATATCTGGATGGGAGTTCACTAAGAACATCAATGCTAGTATGAGTTTATGAAACTCAGAGGCATTTCCAAAATTAGGTCTTGCATCATTACCGCATAACTTCTTAAAGCTAGGCTTCATCGAGGTAGTCACGGGCTTGCTATTCATCATTCCAAATCTGGAATCCAACTCCCTCTTACTTTTGCAAATGAGAGGGTCTGCACCTGTCAAAAAGAGGTCGTCCTCATAAGGTGCTAGTATGAGAGGTCTATCATCTATAACCTCAAAGCAAATGTTTGGATCGACTTCACCCCTAGTGAATCTCAGCTTCATCAGATAGCTATCAATCCTCTCATATCAAGCCCGGGTGCTAGCTTCAAACCATAAAGGGCTTTCTTCCACCTGCATACATGAGATTGCCGATCTTGAATATCAAACCCCTCGGGTTGTTCCAAATCTGTGGACTTGCTACATGAGGGGAATAGTCCCCTTGTAAGTTTTTCTTCTGTACATCTAGGACATGTATCTCCATGCTCTTCTTGAATTCAGGCATCCCTTTCACCATCTGTCTCACATCAGGTAGGGCCCCATAATGAGCAGACCTCTGGTGCGATAGAAGAGATGTGTCAACCGACATAGTCCCCAATGGACTTCCTTCACCTTGATACAAATTGCCAACCCTGAACTCAAAAGCATCTTAAAATTATTTTTTCAAACACTTACCTTTCCATTGATGATTGCCACCTTGAAACCTTTCCATTGCCAAAATGGACACTAGGCTCTTCTTGAGATCAGGTACATATACCTCGATCCAATTGAAGAATAGCATTCCCTACTCCCTTTACAGGATAGGTGGCATCGTGTCTAAGAATAATCTCCAAGTTGTTTCCTTCTCTCTCAGATTAGAGAGAACTTCCCTGTGTCCAGTGAAGTGCCTTGAAGCACCATTATCAATATACCACTTTTCCAAAGTGTCCGGAGGAGAGGTAGTGAAGAGGGCTGAACTCCTCTTACTTATCCGAAACAACATTTGATTCTTCATACCTGGAGATCCTCGCTTTCTTGAAGAGTCGACCATTTCCGAGATGACCAGCATTCCTTTTTCCTGTGCCATTGTACATGTCATTCCTTCGATCACTGAAGATGCCCCTGGAATGATTGTTATCATTATCAAGTGATGTGTCCCTTCTAATCGGGCACTCCTTCGCATAATCGCCAAACTTATTGTAAGCAAGGCGTTTGCCTTTCCATCCACCCTTAGTGTACTTGTTCTTTGTTGCTGGTGCATTTTCTGAAGGCTCCTGGATTTTACCCTTCACGTAATCCAACACTTCTTGTTCTTCCAATGTCAGATTCAGAGACATCTTCCATCCATGATAGATTTTTCATGGAGCTTGACTTCAACCGGGAAGAGGGATGAGGAACCCATTGAGCCTTTGACCTTGTCCAACTGTATTCGGTGATTGCTCTTTCACTCTTGCTTGGGCTTTGTCTTCGCCTCACCTCTAATACCATGTTAATTTTAGGTATCTTCTATGCTGATAGAAAATTTACTTCAATTTTCAATATTAGCTCAATATGAATTCCAGATTAGCAATCACATTTAGCATGATAGTAAAATGTAGATAGAACATAAACATAAATCGCAGAAGACAAGCCAAAACAAGAGGACACAAGATGTGGCGCCAGCCAGGGACAAACCCCAATGTGGGGAAATCCTTGATCAATTCTTCTTATGTTCTTCAATAGTTCAGGACAGAGAGAAAGAGAGATAGTACATTTACATCAGAAGTCAACACTTTGACTTGTCAAAATAAGAGCAGAGATCTTCTCTAAGAAGATGTCACATGAGGTAGCTGATTTGAACACAGGTGATTCCATCACCTTGCTGTAGCTATCACTGTGCTGCACCATCATACCATGCCCATCATCATTGTGCTGCACCATCACCATCTCCATCATCACTGTGCTGCACCATGCTGCTCCATCACTGAGCTGTACCTCATCATGCTGTACCCAACATGCTGTTCTTCATCATCATGCTATACTATTCATCATGCTGCACTATGCATCACTGTGCTGCACCACTGTCACTGTGCACTATGCTGCACCATTCACTGCTGTACCCATCACTGTGCACTATGTTGCACCATTATATAATACATGCTGCATTGTGACCTCAGGACCAATGTTGCACGAAGCGGGGACGTTTTTTGGAAGCGGGGACGCGAAAGCGTCATTTTCCAAAAATCTAGGAAGCGAAGTGTCTGCTATATATATATATATTTATATTTTTTTGCATTTATACTTGAAACAAACATCCCAAACAGGCAGAAGCGTCCAAAACAGGCGGAAGCGTCCAGGAAGCGTCTAGGAAGCGTCCAGGAAGCGTCTAGGAAGCGTCTAGGAAGCGTCCAAAACAGGCAGAAGCGTCCAGAAGCGTCCAAAACAGGCGGAAGCGCGCTTCCGGGGACGCTTCCTGGACGCATCCGCACGGGACGCGCTTCGGGCCTTAGAACCGCTGGGGGTGACGCTTCCTGCAACATTGCTCAAGACAACCTTAGTTGCTTGCTATGGCTTGTGGCCTTAGCTACTTGCTATGGCCTGTAGCCTAGCAAAGCAACAAGCTATAACTTGTAAATTCTCAGCTGAGAGTGGACCTCCTTTATTGTGGATAGGGCTAGATGAAAGCCTCTTCGAACCAGAGTATAAGTGTCCCTTCTTGCTGCGTGTACTGCGGCTAGGAGACTAGATCCTCCATGACAACGTTTAGCATAAGGATGTCAGTGTATAGTTTAGGCATCCCTTCTGTGACAACATATAGGATTTAGGCTTCCATAACAACGTATAGGAATTAGGCTTCCATTCCATGACAGTGTATAGGATTTAGGCTTCCATAATAGCGTATAGGAATTAGGCATCCATTCCATGACAACGTATAGGATTTAGGGCATCCATTCCATGACAACGTATAGGATTTAGGCTTCCATAACAACATATAGGAATTAGGCTTCCATTCCATGACAACGTATAGGATTTAGGTTTTCGTAACAGCGCATAGGAATTAGGCTTCCATTCCATGACAACGTATAGGATTTAGGGCATCCATTCCATGACAACGTATAGGATTTAGGCTTCCATAACAACGTATAGGAATTAGGCTTCTACCAAAACCCAAACGAGTGGAGAGGAAAAGATCACATGAGATGAGTGACAAATGATTTGCAAGCCACCTCCTTTTATAGTAAAACGTTGAGGATAAATGGGGGCAATTTGGTTGCTGGCCGACCTTGACGAATTCCCCCATAATACAAATAAATTCATATCTCCATGAATACTTATCGGAATCGGATGATCTTTCGATCAATCCTACACCTCTCAATGAGAGGAATCCAAGAAAAATATCAACTACCATCTATGTCACAAGGTTCGTTGAACTTTAACCTTAAGGTTTGAATTTTTGCGAATCTTAAAATATTTTTGAGTTTCGGTGAACCTCATAGCCATTGACCAAGTCCATAGATCAAAACTCATAACCTCACATCACAACTCAAGCTTGTAATTTATCCTAGCAGTTTCCATGTCCTTGATAACATTTTTGATGTTTACTGATGTTGATTTTTTATTATTTTATCCTATACTTCATTATATATATATATACACACCAACCTAATGGCGAACCTCATTCGAACCTCATCAAAAAATTCAAATTCAAACCGAACCTAGTCATTGCCGAACCCGAACTCGAACCCAAACCCGAACCATGTGACATTGGCTGCCATGAATAAGAAGACCCACATGGAGTTTGGCCCTAGTTGCCAATTTTAACAGTAGTGTTATGAATATAATTTATAGAAAAATAATAAAAAGTAATGGAAACAATAATAATCATAATTAATGATTAATTAACTAGTAATTAGTATTGAAGAGGCATGTCTCTAAGGACATGCCTATTTGCGAAGAGGTACCTGCCTAGGTATATAACCAGACCCTCACTCTTTTTTCTAATCATCTCACTTGTATTTAAATATTCTTATATATAATTACTTGTCCTACAATGGATGTTTTTGTCTTCGAAGTATTCTGAAGATTATTGCAGGTATACGTACCTTATTCGTTACACACCCATTCAAATTAAGGGTGGATATTGAATACAAGGGCGTAATCTTCATTTTTGACTACAATTGACTTTGCATTTAGTCTATTATTTATAAGCCTACTGGTATTTCTTGGCTATGACAAGCCCTATATTTTAATTAGGTATAATAAACCGACTCTTTTTTGGCTACAAATGACCTTATATTGAGTAACGAGTTGGGTATTTATAGTATATAACAGTGTCGCGAAAATCACGATTTTTTCGACATGGCGATTTAATCGGCGATTTTTTCATTTTGAAAAAATCGTAAAAATTGCCAAAAAATCGTGAAAAAATTGCAATAAAAATCATAAAAATTGCAATGAAATCGTAAATATCGCCAAAAAATCATAAAAATCGTCAAAAAATCGTGGATGCTTTAGATACTTAAAAAATTGAAAAAAAATGACTTTTTTATTTTATTTTTTTAATGTTGCCGATGTTTACTGATTTTTTACGATTTTTTCCGATTTTTTCCCCTCGCCGATGTTTGCAACATTGGTATATACACCTACTCTTTTTTTGTTATGACTGACCTTATATTGAGTTGGGTATTATACACCCAACCTTAATTCTGGACAAGGCCGACCTTCTATTGAGATGGATGTTTATGCACCCACTCTGATTTTTTTGGTTAATGCCAACATTGTATTCAGTTAGGTGTTTATAGAGCCACTCTCATTTGTATTTATCATCTTCTTTGTGATCCCATATTCAGCTTAAGGGGGGATGTTGAGATGTTGGAAACGGTATAAGCTTCACTTGTGGCCAACTCTATATTTCATCATTTATTATATTTAGGTTTAGTGAAGGCCAACTTAGTTAATGTAGACTCTACCCCTCTTCAGGAAAGTGCCCTATCCCTTGAATTGTGTATATATGCACCAATTCTCATTTGTAATAATCATTCAACTGGAGTCTTTTCCATCTTTCTTAAAGTATTGTGCGTAAGGGCACCATCAAAGTTTTGTGCTCTCTTGTGCTTGGATTATCTCTCTGCTTGGGTTATTTCTATTTTTATCATGCTTATGCTTGGGTTTATTTTCTCTCTTGGGGGTTATTTTTCCCTAGTGCTGGATTAATCTCTTTATTTGAGAATTAGGGTTTTTCTTGTTGGTTCCATCGGATCCTCTCATCTTGAATCTCAACAGTGCAGATGCCTTTGCAAGTGGTCTTTGACTTCTTTGAATAAACTATGATATTTTTATTTTTCCAAATTATCTTCTTCTCATTAACTTTTCAAGTCGCTGAAGTTCCACCTTGATTATGGTCATTGCGATGTCATACTGTATATGATATTTTGTTTTATCTTGTGTTTTAATTTTTGACCAATCCTTGTGGCTGGCCTTGCTGCAAAAATATGTTTGTTTAAGAGAAAATAGAAGATGAATGCAAGTAAGTCAAAGAAGGAATGCAATAAATGGTTAAATTTATGAAAGTGAATTGATAAATTGAGAAGTTGCAAAAATTGAAATATCAATTCTTATGTTTTCTGTGCAAGCCATTTCTTGTGTGCGATGCTGATGTTTTTCAGTCCTCTGCCCTGGGGACAGTGAACTTGTGACAGGTGTTGTTCCTTACACTGACCTTCGGACTGAGGCTCAGGTAAGCCCTCTGGGTTCCCAGTTATGGGCCTTTATCTTTGGGTGAGTGAGTATGTTCTCCAACAATGAGCGGGAATAAAGAAATGACACCGATGTAGTGACTGCTATTTAATGAGTCATGACTCATAACTTATCAGAGTTTTAATTTACTAATATATTAACTGATTGGAGTTTATAAGTTGACTATCAAAATATCTTTTTGTTTATAAAGTATAATATTCAAAAAGTAAAGCTTATCTTTGAACATGATTTCAACAATAATGATATTTGGTTTTTCTAGTTGTAACCTAAAAGTCAAATCCCAGATTTTCATGATTATGTGTCCAAAAGGAGATATGTTAAGTTATTGCTTTTCCACTTGAAATATGTTTGGAATATAGTTTCAATTTTGACTTTCTTGATGCTTATGCTGCTTGGCTACAGGCTCACACAGTACTAGAAATGACTTATACTGAACAACAACTTACAGCAGCTATTACCTCTGAAGGATTGCGCCCAGTACTTGCTGGTCCAGAGTCAGGGCTCCCATCCAGTCTATTGTCACTAATAAAGCTATGCTGGGATGGCAATCCTGTGCAGCGCCCTTCCATTGATTTTTTGGTTAAAAGATTGGAATCAATTATTGCCCAATATAAGCATGAGGTACTAGAAAATAAGAACAGAGATGTTAATACTCTTTTGGATGCAAACCAACAGTGTCCAGCTCCATTTAACTATAATGATCAAAATCAAGTGGATATCAATTGGTCATATCAAGGTGCAATAACTGCAGAGAAAATCCAATCTGATGATCAGTTTTCTGTTAAGAAATGGATTAAAACTTTAGCCGAACATCCTGCGTATCATCCAACATTATCATGGGGTTCATTTGCCACTTGTGGTAGGCGAGAAATGATGGAGGACACACACTTTTTGTTGCCTCATTTGGGAAATGAGAAACATGCTTTTGCATTTGGTATCTTTGATGGTCATCGAGGTAATTTATTAACTGAATTGTCTTGCATCCTTCATCTTGGGCAGTAGGGATCCGGGTCCTGATCATGTTCATGTTTTTTCAGGTGCTGCAGCTGCACAGTTTGCAGTAAATGCCATACCAGGAATTTTGCATTCATTTGGTTCATTCCAAAGGTGTGTATATTTGATGTACTCCCTGGTGCTCAACTAGATATTTTCATAGGGTTTCAATATTCCAGGACTGATTTGATAAAATCAATGAAGTATGCTCCAAACCAATGCTCTGAATTACTTAACAATTTGACAAGCTTGATTAAGCTAGTTCTTATTCCAAACTTTTTGTCTTTCTACTCGCTTACCAGTAAAATTCCTCCCAATGTTTGGTTCTTGAAATTGCAGCCCATCAGAAGCATTGGTGAATGCATTTATTAGAACGGACATCTTGTTTCGTAATGAACTGGAATTGCATTGTTATACAACAAAAGGTCAACGTAAGGATTGGCACCCTGGTTGCACTGCTGCAGTAGCATTGATTGTAGAAAACAGAGTTTTCGTAGCAAATGCTGGTGACTGTAGGACAATTTTGTGCAGAAAAGGACATGCAGTTGCTCTTAGTAAGGTGAGCATATTAATATTTCTTCTCAAGTTTCATTCAGGTAAAAGGAAATATCTGCTATTGCTTTAATAAGCATCATCATGATGGCTCTGAATTTCATATTTATTCAGGACCATGTTGCAAGCTGCATGGAAGAAAGAGATAGAGTCATCAAAGCAGGGGGACAAGTTAAATGGCAAGTAGATACTTGGCGTGTTGGTTCAGCTGCTCTCCAGGTAATCTAATGGTTGTACCTATCCTTCATTAGATCTATCAATTTTAACAATATTATCCAAAGCAAGCATTGCTAATAAAAATAAATGAATGAAAAACCAGCAAGCCAATTGATCCTAAGCTAAATGCTGAAAATATAAGTTTTGGAATTTTTAGAAAAAAGATTGTTGTTGAGTTTATACCTTACCTCAACCTTGCAGGAGCATGAAATTAACACCTTAAATTGGTCTGGTTTGATGATCAAGGGAGTGTGTTTGGTCTTGGAAAGAATTCGCCCCCATTATTGACTTAGCCCCTTTAATAATTTTCGAATTCACTTAGGAGCGGTTCCTTTGAGCATGGCATCTTTGGTCATCAGATCTTTGTGTCAGATGAAGTCAAAATCCTGCACAATTTGAAGCTTCCCTTTGGAATTGTCCAATTGCTTGGATCGATCCACGTACAAAACAAAATGGCTAAGTGGGGTTGCCCCCTAGTTCACCCTTTCCATAACTATGTAGCCTGTTACCACAAAATCTAGCAGGCCTTGGAGAGGGAGACCCTACAAGACAAAGAGCTAGTCTAAGTGTTAACAATGGGACTATGGCCCACTGTCAACACAACCAAGGTCCCCTGCCCTTTACGGACTTTGTAATATTCCAGATGGGAAAACTGCTAGTTTATCTCAAAATTTCTGGGCTTTGATTTGGGTTTTTTTTCAGTAACAAATTCCTTCAACATATGGTCTACACTTCACTGTAGGTGCTCTATGTGAATTTTGTTTTATGAACAATGCATTCAACATTACATGCACCGACCAGCTTCCAAGAAATAACAAATATACATTCACTATATGCACTCAGAAATTCATAACATCATTATATATGATAAGGCAGCCCATAGAATAGTTTTCTCATTAAAATCAGAATACACAGTAAGGGACTTAGAAATATGGAGCCTGATTTTTTATGACAGCCTTTAAATGAGACATACAGCAGTTATAGTTCAGTCTGAAATGATAGTCTCATACTTGGCTTGAGAAATACGCTGCCAGGAGATAACATGCAGGCCCAGCTCTTTATATCAGCTCCCCAATCACTCAGAAAACTTCCCAGCTATCACTGGTTCAAATCTCTTGCCCAGAAATCGGTTTAAACTCAGGAAGAATGCCTCAGGTCCAGTCAATGAAGAGGAGTCACTATTTCAAGTATGCCGCTGTCATTCTTCTTCTAAATAGCACCCAGCAGTGAGAGATAAGTGCCCACAGCTTCTCCAACACAGATACATGGCCACCCCAGCAAAGAAATGACCTCCAGCAAGAACAGAATCCACGTCCAGCCAAATAAAATGAGTGCAGACTTCTCTGGTTAAGGACTCGACCTCTATTCAGCTTCCTCCTTCAATCTTCAGCAATTTCTCACAGGACTCATCCAGGGTATGAGAATGGTATTTCGTCCCTTTTTCCAGCAGAGAAAAATCATTTATTAGAAGCCCAGTATTAGCATTTCGACCTCCAGGGATTTGAACCTCTAACTCACTGGTTCGAGTCTCTCTCTTTGAGCAAATGTTGGCCAGATTCAAACTTGGTAACTTGGCCCTTTATAACTTCTCCTTCAACCTGTATGATGAAATGGAAATACCTAATAAGTTAATAAAATCAACTGATAACACTTGGTTACCTCAGTGTTTCTTGTAAATCTTATTTTCCATTCAAGCTCAGAGGTGAAATTTGAGTGAATTCACTCTCAAAATCCAAACTAGGGTGTCTGGTTTCAACACCGAAGTCTGCTATGGCGGCTAGTGTTGCAAAAACTCTAAGCTTCTCCTTCATAATCTCTCCAAGAGCTCTTTCTCCAAAAACTCAAAATGCACGAATGAGGAGAGTTTCATCAGTTTCCTTCTTTTACGAGTTTAGGGTTTCCTTTTCACCTTCCCTTTTTATTAAATTCACTTTTATAAAGCCACTTTATGATATTTCACTTTATAGAGTTAAAGTGACTACTCATTTTCCTAGGAAATATCACCCATTCTCCTTTTTGGACTTTATAATGTTTTCCTTAGGTAATTTAAGTCCCCTTTATTAAATATTTCCCCGCTTTAGCCTATGGGAACCACTTTAGGCTAGTGGACTCCGTCATAAGCTTCCTAAGTGGTCGGGGACATTATAGTCCTCCCCGCCCAAGATTGCTTGTCCTCAAGCAATTCAATTTAGGATGTTTGAGCACTTGTTCACCTTCCTAGGTAGCATCTTCTACCAGTAAATATTTCCATTTTACCAGGTACTCCTTGATTGTTTTGTTCCGCAACTTCCTTTCCCTTGAATCTAGGATCTTCTCGGGAACTAAGACCAATTCTCCTTCCTCATCCAATGGTGGAAGCTTTGTGGAAATAATAACATGCTGCCCCAAGGTCTTTTTGAGGCATGAGACATGAAAGACGTTGTGAATTTTACATCCCTCCGGAAGCTCGAGTTCATAAGCCACTTCTCCTACTCTTCTCAAAATCTTGAATGGCCTGTAGAACTTGGGTTTAACTTTTCTGCCCCTTTGGTTTTCAGTGAAGACTGTCTGTGGGGCTGAAGACGGAGGTATACCATATCTCCCACTTCAAAGTTGCGCTCCCTGTGTCTGTCTACATATAGTTTCTGTTGGTTCTGAGCCATATGTAAATTGTCCTTGAGGACTTTTAAAATGTCTTAGCTCTCTTGGATCCAGTCTTTGGCCAGTGGCGCCCGACTGTCCCCAAATATTCTGTCTGCAAAAGTCGAGGTGTCAAATCCATATAATGCTTTGAAGTGAGTCATGCCGATGGACATGTAGAAAGTGTTATTGTAGCAATGTTCCCCCAGATGCAACCACTTCACCCATGTCTTTTGTTGACCAGTCACGTAATTCCTGAGATAGCCTTCCAGCCATTTGTTGACTATCTTTGTTTGCCCATCAGTCTGTGGGTGGTAGCTAGTGCTCGGAGTTAGCTCAGTCCCCACAAGTCTGAAAAGCTCTTGCTAGAAGCCGCCCATGAACCTGCTATCTCTATCACTGACAATGTTTTTTGGCAACCCATGCAATCTGAAAACCTCCTTGAAAAATAGCTCGGCCACCTGTGAAGCTGAATATTTTGATGATATGGCAAAGAAATGGGCAAATTTTGTGAGCCAATCTACCACCACATATATGCAATCTTTGCCCTGCACCGGAGGTAAGCCAGTGATAAATTCCATGGAAACACTCTCCCACTTATGCTCTGGGATGGGGAGGGGCTGCAACAACCCTACTGGATGGGTGTGCCCTGTCTTGTTTCGTTGGAAAGTGTTGCACTCCTTTATAAATCTCAACACATCTGTCTTGAGGCCTTTCAGGTGAACCTCTCTCTGACATTCCTGTAATTCTTTAGATATCTCAGATGCCCTGCCAAGGGTGAGCTGTGAGCTGATTGCATGATTCACTCTTTGAGTTTTGATTCTGGCACAAGATAGATTTGGTCTTATAGTAAATAATGTCATTCATAACCTAGTACCTGTAATCGCATATCAATCCCTCTAGAATTTCACAAGCAAATTTATTCTTTGAATATTCTACCAGCAACAACGACTTCCAATCTTCTGTCATCTCTATGAGTGAGAAAGTGGGTGGGATCCTTGATAGAGCATCAACAACTATGTTGTTCTTTCCCTTGACATACTCTATCTCAAAGTCGTAGGCCTGCAACTTGCTTGTCCACTTTTGCTACTTCTCACTCAGTTCCTTCTGCCCCATGATGAACTTCAGGCTGTTATGGTTTGCTTTTATCTTAAATCTGCATCCCACCAGATACTACCTGAATTTGGCCAATGCATGCATTATGGCCAACATTTCCTTGTCATATATTGAATAGTGCAACTCATAATCTCTAAGCTTGCGACTTTCGAATGCTATGGGGTGTTGATTCTGCATAAGAATTGCTCCTATTCTTGTCCCGAAGCGTCACATTCCAGCACGGATGGCTGGATAAAATCAGGTTAAGCAAGTATAGGGCAAGTGCTCATCACTTCCTTCATCCTCTCGAATGTTTCCTGTGCTTTCTCCAACCAGCTGAAGGCTCCCTTTTTAGTGAGGTCTATAAGAGGAGCTGTTAATTGTGAAAACCCCTTAACAAATTTCCTGTAGTAAGTGCAAAGACCAAGGAAGCTCTTCAACTCTGTGACATTCTTTGGGGTGGGCCATTCAATGATTTGCCATATTTTGTCTTGATGCACCCATGCCCCATTGTGACCAATCACATGCCCTAGATAGAGCATCTCCATCATACCAAACTCACACTTGGACTCTTTTGCATATAATTCCTTCTCCAGAATTCCCAACACCTCGTCCAAGTGCCTCAAGTGGTCTTCCCATGTCTTGCTGTAGACCAATATGTCATCAAAGAAGACCAACAAGTACTTCTGCAACTGCTTATTGAACACATGGTTCATATAGGACTAGAAAGTCGCGAGAGCGTTGGTTAGCCCAAATGGCATAACCAAAAACTCGTAGTGCCCATAGTGGTTGATCCGTTAATGAAAAAGGTATTATAGACATTGTGTGAAGTTTGCTTATGTTACTTAGTGCAATGGATCGAAAATATTGCAAATAACATAAACACATAAGCAAATTGAAACATAATCAAACTTATCAACACATCAACAATTTGATAACGAAGTTCACTAGACTTCCTGGCTACCTGTCCGGGTCCTTAGCTTCTAGTGTGACTGCTTTATTAGTCTTCAAAATGCTTTTACAGACATGAGCTCAAAAACAGAGACTCAAATGAGAAAAAGGATCTCACCATTGTGTTCAGCTCGAAATTTCGAGTCAAACAAGTATAAACTTGCCCATATTTGGCCTCTGTGACCTCTAGACCCCCTGGAGAAATCCAAAACCGCCTCTGCCCTCTGCAAAACCACTTATGTCTGCACAATACCACCTTGGTCTGCACGTTGGTGGTTTGACTGGTTCGGCACCTGCATAAACCTTAAACAAAGTTTTGGTGGCTTGGTTTACCAAGCTCCGCCCTTGACATTCTGGTTAGCCCGAAGGTGTGAAGGCGTTGGTATATAAAGTTGGAGGTCGGTGGGTCGAAACCCCCGCCTGACACTTCGGCGTTTTGATATGGATTAACATTCATACATAGCAACATATATTCGCATGAAACTTTGGTGGCATATATCTCTGCGCTTCGTTGGATTATACATGGGATATATGGTTATATATACCATATGTGGTTGTCTGTTGCGGTGGATGTGGGATAATTCCAAAACAAATTAAGGGGTCCGGTGGCCGTGGGGTTGACCTCGACCATCGGCCCTTTTTTCTGGCGCCTCCAATCCTGCAACCATAAATACAAAGTCATCCGCAATCTTAACAAGAACCATCGTAGCTCGTTCGATGCGGCCCCTCCAGCGAAAACTCAATCTTCCGGGAGGTCAGGGGTTTGATCCTCCCTGATCCCCAAATTTTGGAAAATAGGTGATATTGGGCAAAATCCGCGCTGCCATGTGTCAGCACCGGATTGGCCCATATCAACCAATCAGAGTCTGCCACATCACCTCCTTTGCTGACATCATCTAGGACTCGTGGCTCATTCCCAAGTTGACACGTGTCCTTGCTAACGTAAGCGTTGACTTGGTTGACTATTGACCGTTCACTGACTGTTGACCTTTGACTTTTGCCCTAATTTTCCCAAAAACTTTGACTGGCCCTAACTTCTTCATTCGGACTCGGATTTACGCGCCGTTCACACCGTTGGAATCATATCGACGAGCACTTCGACTTGATTCTACTTTCAACTGCATTTGAAGACTTTGATATGGAGGCAAAACTGGATCCATTTTGGATCACTCCTCCCCACTAGAAGCTTTTGGACCACCAAAAGTTGGTTTTAGTTGTTGAACAAGTGAGGATATGCTTCCCTCACTTTTCCAATCTCTATCCATCGTGCTTTACTTGGATTTGTACCTTTGAGTCCCACTCGAAGATACTCAACACTTCCTCGTCGCGAAGTCCTTATCCTCCTATCAAGAACTGTATCCTCTTGTAGCTCATTGAGATACTCGGGCAAAAAATCTTCAATGGAAGGTAATTGACCTTGCTCTTCGGGATCTTCAATCAATGAAGGCTCATACAATCACAAGTTTTCAACATTTACGATGGAATAGATCTGCATATAAGCTGGTAGATCTAGGCGGAAAGCATTTTCACCAATTTTGTCAAGTATTTTGAAAGGACCATATCTAATTGGTTTCAACTTCTTACCTTCCCTTTGCAGTCTTTCTTTGCTGATGTACAACCAGACTTGATCACCAACTTAAAAACTATGCTCAACTCGATGCTTGTCATGCCACGCCTTATACTTTGCTTGGCTTCTTTCCAGCTGTTCCTGTACTGCCTAGTGAATTTCCTGGATTTGTTCAATGAACTTGGTTGCTTTGTGCACATCACTGTGCCCATATACTACTATGTCTTTACCAAAGACAAAATCCAAGGGAGACGTTGGTATAAAAACAAAACAAATCTCAAAAGGAGATCTCTGAGTAGAAGAATGTTTTGCATGGTTGTAAGCATGCTACACATAACACAAATGCTCATCCCAAAGTTTGGGATGCTTGCTGCAATATCCTCGAAGCAACTATATCACTGTCCTGTTGACCACTTCTGTTTGACCATCTGTTTGTGGATGAAATGTCGTGCTCTTCTTTAACTTTGTGTCATTGAACTCCTCCTTTCCAAAATTTCCCGACAAATCGAGAATCTCGATCGGATACATTAGAAGTGGGTAACCCAAAATGAACCCATACTTTTTGAAAGAACAACTTTGTAGTTTGTTCAGTTGTGACCTGTTTATTACATGGTGTCAAAATACACATCTTATTGAACCTATCCACAACTACATACAAATAATCATGACCCTTTCTAGACTTTGGCAATCCCTCAACAAAATCCATGGGAACACTTTCCCAAGGACGAGAAGGAATTGGAAGTGGAGTATACAAGCCTAATTTTTTATTACTTGGCTTGCTTGTAGCACACATAGTACAGCCTTTACTATATCTAGAAACTGTCTCATTTATTCGTGGCCAATAGCAAAATCTTTGTAACTGTGCAACTGTTTTACTTACACCAAAATGACCTGATATGAGAGAAGTATGTGCTTCTCAAATTATATTAACTCTTTCAGTATGTGGAATGCATAACTTTCCCAATTGATATAGGAGTTGGTCCTTTATGAAATAATCCGATTTTTCTACCTGCTTACTATGACTTAAAGTTGCATATACATCCTTAAAATCTTTGTCTTGAGCATATTGTTTAATGTAACTTTCATGAATTACTGAATTATGCTTAAGTATTCTGGATGCATTTATAATTGGTCTTGATAACATGTCTACAACCTTATTATGTATGCCCTTCTTATATCTGATAACAAGATGAAATTGCTGTAGAAAACCCATCCATCGATAGTGTCTTGATTGTTGCAATTTAGTTTGTGAGTGTAAATATTGAAGTGGTTGATGATCTGTGTGTATGATTGTTTCTTTACCCATTACGTAATGTTTCCACTTTTTAACACTCTGAACTAATGCATACAATTCTTTATCATATGTAGGATAGTTAACTACTGCTAATGTGAATGTCTCATAATGAAAGCATATAGGCATTCTATGTTGCATCAACACTGCCCCCATGGCATATTCACTTGCATCTGTCTCGATCTCAAATGGATGCTGAAGATCTGACAGTGCTAGTACTAGTGCTGTACTAATCATTTCTTTCAATGTGTTGAAGGCTTTCTGCTATTTGTCTCCCCACTGAAACACCTGTTTCACACTTGTCAAAGCATGTAAAGGAGCTGCAATCGAAGAAAAGTTAGCAATAAACTTTCTCCAATATTGTGCTGCCCTTAAGAAATTTCTAACTTCTGTAGCAATATTGGGCTTAGGCCAATTTACAATGACTTCAACCTTAGAGGGATCTATCTTCAATTCATCACCCCTACAATATAACCCAAATAATTCAAAGATGTTCTGCCAAATTCATATTTTGACAGTTTTACATAGAGATTTTCTCTTTTCAAAACATCTAAAACCTGCTTTACATGCTTTACATGTTCATCCCATGTTCTACTAAAAACAAGAATATCATCTAAATAGACTATTACAAAATCATCAATGAATGGTCTAAATACATCATTCATGACTCGCATGAATGTAGCTAGAGCGTTAGTTAAGCCAAAAGGCATAACCATCCATTCATAGAGTCCTTGCTTTGTTTTGAAAGCAGTCTTCCATACATCCTATTCTGCAACTCTGATCTGATGGTAGCTGCTTCACAAGTCCAATTTAGAGAAGTAAATTGCATCTTTTAATTGATCTAACAAATCATCAATACGAGGAAGAGGATAACGATTCTTTATTGTGATTTTATTTAATGCTCTAAAATCAATGCACATTCTCCACGAACCGTCTTTCTTTCGCACTAACACAATAGGTGATCCGCACAGTGATGTGCTTGGTCGAATAAACCCTTGATCGAGCAACTCCTGTACTTGCTTCTTTATCTCTGCATTCTCTAGAGCTGATAACCTGTACATTCCAATGTTAGGTAGTGGAGCATCTCAGTGTTGAAAATATTGGTATCGGTAAAATATCGGCGAGGGTCCAGAAAACATCTTATTGGCAATATTGGCGAAAATATCGACAAGCATAAAAAATGCACAAAAATATGAAGAAAGCACTGATATATATGATGTCAAATAGAAATGATACATCAAACTTCAAAGGCGATACCAAATCCTGCTGATCCCTGATAATTGTCCAATCAAGGACTCAAACAAAATAACGTCGCATATCCTGCTGATCCCTGATAATTGTCCAATCAAGGACTCAAACAAAATAACATCACATATATAAAACTTTAAAAGTATTTCAACATCATGAGTTATAAACTTATATGTAGCAAAAGTTGCAAAACAAATAAAACTAGCAGCTATCTATCTGAGACCATTGGCCTCTCCCTAGCAACTTTCTTTATGTCTTGTTCAACAATTGCTTCAAGAGCTTTTTGTATAACCTTCGCACTAAAAACCATACAACGCATTACATCTGCATCGTGTGCAAGGAGTCTAGCCAGATGGTATTTCAATCGTGTAACCCCTCCTGACATCTTGGTCCCACACAATTTGCATGATATATATGCCCGATTTGCCCCACCAACAGCCTCCCCATATTCCCAAAATGGGTCCAAGGCTTTTGGAATATTTGACATTTGTAGTGAACTAATTCAAACCTAGGGCACAAAAAAAAAAAAAATTGGCATTAAACCCCCAACACAAGATAATAAGTAATAACCACCTCATTTAAAAAAAATTAACTACATTATTTGCGCATTTCTATCGTACAAGTATGGATTTCCTAATACAATTTCACATATGTCCAATGGGACTATGTCTAACTCAACCTCATCTACAAACTTTGACCCAATAGCAAAACAAAGTTTACATTGTTTCGTAACTTGTAGTTTAGTTTTATCACACACCCAACCTAATGGATATGGCTTTTTATGAGGTTTTGTTTCTAAACCCAACGTCTTTACAACTGCTTCAGAAATCAAATTAACTTGTGAACTCACACACCCAACCTAATGGATATGGCTTTTTATGAGGTTTTGTTTCTAAACCCAACTTCTTTACAATTGCTTCAGAAATCAAATTAACTTGTGAACCACTATCAAATAAAGTATCAATTTTAGTATGCTTGGAAATGACTCTAATGTGAAATAGCTCATTTCTTTTCCTCTCATCATTATCATTATCAACAGAATGTGAAGAAGTACTTGTAGATGCTTTAGAATCTTTACCTTTTATACCTGTAGTTGTAACCGTTGTCTCGTCACCTGAATCTGATCCCAAGTCCTTTTGAATAGCAGCAACATTCTTCCGCTCCTTACTCCCAAACTTCTTAGGCTTCAATTCTGGATGCAATGACTAGCAATGTGCCTCATCGTGGCCTTCCTTCTTACAATGAGTGCATGAAGGTTTATCTTTCTTCACAGTGTTCGTTTTCTTCTCCTTCCATTTAAGTTTCTTCTTGTCTTTATTCTTGCTTTCAATAGGTTTGGAGGATTTTCCAACATCATGGGTTACATTTTTGCCTCTAGCTTCTAGATGAGTTGCTTGGACCGATACATCATCTAAGCTAGTTGGATTAAACATAAGTATAGTATGCCTCAAATAACTATGTAGGCCACCTATGTATTTCAACAATGTCTCTGGTGAGTCCAATGATATGCCTAATGTTAAAGCTCTCTTACGAAATTCTTGAGTATAAATTTGAACACTTTGACCTTTTAATTGACGTAGTGTTTGCCAACTCATCATTGCTGGTTGCACATAAGCCAAAGGATAAAATTGATTTTTAATAGCAAAAACAAATTCATTCCAAGTTGAAATGATTTTACCATGCTTTTTGAGATCTGCTTGTGACTTGCCTTCCCACCATACAAGTGCGGTTCCTCCAAGTCGAAGGCTAGCAAGTTGGATCTTCTTCCTTTCTAAAACAACTTTCTGCACTCCGCAATACACTTCAATTTGTCTTATTCAATTATCAAGCTTTTTAGCGTTAAGTTCTTCATCATAAATCGACAAATCAAATTTTACATCTAATTTGATCAAAGAGGATTTCTTCTTTTTCTTCTTAGAAGGACTAGATTTATGAGAGGAAGATGATGATGATGACGATGATGGTGATGATGGAGGAGATGGTGGAGGAAGCATTTCTCCCTTTCCCTTATCTTCTTGATCTTTAGGTGATGAAGTGCCTTCTTCTTTGTTCTTCTTAAACTCGCGATACATCTCTTCCACCATTGCGCGTATTGTCATGAAACTATCCAGAAATTGAGATTCTGACCCAAGTGGGGTTTCATCCGTCATCCTTCTTTGTGAAAAGACCCTTCCAATCTTTGGATTTGCCTCAACAAGTTCACCTTCACCTCGTTCGAGCCTTAACCTAGTAAGCATTCAAATCTTCACACAATCTTGTCAGACCTTAAAAACCTTGCTGCTCTGATACCACTTGATCCGTTAATGAAAAAGGTATTATAGACTTTATGTGAAGTTTGCTTATGTTACTTAGTGCAATGGATCGAAAAGATTGCAAATAACATAAACACATAAGCAAATTGAAACATAATCAAACTTATCAACACAACAACAATTTGATAACGGAGTTCACCAGACTTCCTTGCTTCCTCTCTGGGTCCTTAGCTTCTAGTGTGACCGCTTTATTAGTCTTCAAAATGCTTTTCCAGACATTAGCTCAAAAACAGAGACTCAAATGAGACAAAGGATCTCACCATTGCATTCAACTCGAAATTTCGAGTCAAACAAGTATAAACTTGCCCATATTTGGCCTCTGTGACCTCCAGACCCCCTGGAGAAATCCAAAACCACCTCTGCCCTCTGCAAAACCACTTCTGTCTGCACAATACCACCTCAGTTTGCGCGTTGGTGGTTTCACTGGTTTGGCACCTGCATAAACCTTAAACAAAGTTTTGGTGGCTTGGTTTACCAAGCTCCGCCCTTGGCATTGTGGTTAGCCCGAAGGTGTGAAGGCGTTGGTATATAATGTTGGAGGTCGGCGGGTCGAAACCCCCGCCCGACACTCCGGCATTTTGATATGGATTAATATTCATACATAGCAACATATATTCGCATGAAACTTTGGTGGCATATATCTCTGCACTCCGTTGGCTTATACATGGGATATATGGTTATATATACCATATGTGGTTGTCTGTTGCGGTGGATGTGGGATAATTCCAAAACAAACTAAGGGGTCCGGCGGTCGTGGGGTTGACCCCGGCCATTGGCCCTTTTTTTTCCAGCGCCTCCAATCCAACAACCATAAATACAAAGTCATCCACAATCTTAACAAGAATCATCGTAGCTCATCCGGTGCGGCCCCTCCGGCAAAAACTCAGTCTTCCGGGAGGTCAGGGGTTCGATCCTCCCTGATCCCCAAAATTTTGGAAAATAGGTGATATTGGGCAAAATCTGGGCTGCCACGTGTCAGCACCAGATTGGCCCATATCAACCAATTAGAATCTGCCATGTCACCTCCTCTGCTGACTTCATCCAAGACCCGTGGCTCATTCCCGTGTTGACATGTGTCCTTGCTAACGTAAGCGTTGACTTGGTTGACTGTTGACCGTTCACTGATCATTGACCTTTGGCTTTTGCCCTAATTTTCCCAAAAAGTTTGACTGGCCCTAACTTCTTCATCCGGACTCGGATTTACGCGCCGTTCGCACCGTTGGAATCGTATCGACGAGCACTTCGACTTGATTCTACTTTCAATTGCATTTGAAGACTTTGATCTGGAGGCAAAACTGGATCCATTTTGGATCAGTGGCACTTGAAAGTTGCCTTCAGGATGTCTTGCTCCCGAACTCGGATTTGATGATAGCCAGAACAAAGATCAATCTTTGAAAAATATTTGGCCCCTTTCAACTCATCCATCAACTCATCGATCTTAGGATTAGGATATCAGTTCTTGATTGTTTTCTTATTAAGCGCTCGATAGTCTATACACATCCGCAAGGTGTCGTCCTTCTTAGCCATCACTATCAAAGAAGCAAATGGACTAGAGCTCGGGTGGATATGGCCCAATCTCAACAACTCCTTTATGGCCTTCTCTATTTCATCTTTATAAATCTTGGGATGCCGATAAGGAGTGGTTATTACTGCTTGCAGACCTTCTTCAAGTTCTATGGCATGTTCAAAGCCTGTATTTGGTGGTCTACCTGGAGGAATGTCAACAAAAACTTTATGATGTTTACAAAGCAATACCTGTATATCATCTGAGTTGTATCTGTAATAAGGCAGTCTACTACCCACTCGATATCACCTCATCTCAAAATTTCTCCATATGGTTAGATGAAACTAGCTTTGGCAGGTACTGATGCATAGCCCTCGAAACTACCCTCCTGCCATCTACGAGATTGTTGAACTCCATTTCCATGTTTCACTGGTCCATGGTGTACTCCCTGATGTAGTAAAGCTACTAACAACCCAACACCACATTAGTTGCTGACACATTCACCACAAAGCAATTCTCTGTTATTGTATAATTACCCATGGTGAGCTGTAATTTAGGGATGTATCTGTTACAGTCCATTTGATGTCTTTCGGGAATTACAACTGTAAATCCATTGAACTCCTGAGTAGGAATCCCTCTTCGCTCCACCATCTCCGCATCTATAAAATTGTGGGAAGCCCCACTGTCAATCAATACTGTCACCTTGTGTCTTACTGTAACCCCTCTGACTCTGAAGGTATGATATCTAGGGAATCCTGACATAGAGGCAACAGTAGGAGTTTTTCCCTCTACATGCGAGGACTCGCCCCCAGCTGCTTGGTGCATTTGTCGCTATACCTATCCCTGTACTGACTCATCATCCTTATCATCACTTTCACTCTCCGAATATACCTCAATAAAGTGAGCCTTGCCCACTTTTGTAAAAATTTCTGAATTGAACAAGTTAGAAATCCTATTGTAGTACACTGATTTGCATTACCTACTTGTGTTCTTCATTTAACAAGTTATTTTTAGAAATATTCAGAAAATATTAATGTAAATACATTGTAGCCTACACCAATATATAGATCAAGTACTGAAAAATAAATGAGACAAACACATAAAGGACACACTTATTTTTGGACTAAATGTCTCCGGAAAAAACCCAATGCGGGAAAACTAATGCAACAACTTTGAGGGTTTTCTATTACTAAGCAAAAGTTCTGAATACAAATGTTGGTTGCCCTCCCGACAACCAGTGACAAAGAAATACAATGGCGGAAAACCAGAGTGAGTTTTACCTCACTTCACCCGGTAGAATCTGGCTGATCCAACAAAAAAACTTGCTGGCTCGCGTTGCCCCTTTGCAGTAACTGCGTGGGCTTGTGTGGAGCTCTCTGAGGCTCTGCGTCAGCACTTCTGCCCACTGCGTCAGCTTTCCCGGCTATTCCAGCAGTTTCAGCAGCTCCTTGACTTTTTGCATGGAAGGCAACTCTTCCTCTGTGTTGGCCCTCCTGGCTCTGCGTCAAGGCTGCGTGGGCCCAGACTGGCCCAACATCAACTCTCTTGACTACTGCGCTACTTCCACAAGTTTCTCTTCGCCTCTCTGTCTGTATTCCCGAACTATCGCTGCCCCTCAGCTGCAAGATCTCCCCAATCGATTTCCCTCCTGAGAACTTCTCGCCTCAGAAAATCGATTTCCTTGTGTGTCCTCTCCAACTGACTCCAAGACTCTATTTATACTTTTCCTGTTGAGAAATCAACAGCTGTGATCTAATCTCTAATCAATGGCTAAGATTAAATTAGCTTTGATCCTCGTCTCTTCGAAGCTTCTCACCCATATTTTCATTAATACCTATTAATATTTTAATTTTCCTAAGTTTAGACTTAGAAACCCGATTAAAAATATTAATTATTCTAATAAAATACAATCTGGGTGGAATTTCACCAAACAATTTTTGGGTCTTGGAGATCTCATGTGTTCCAGCCCTTTCAAAAAATTTCGGAGCTAGAGCACATCCGATGCTACAAAAAAAATCAACAACTTTGTCATTGCTAGCACACTTATGTCCCGGTGCTCAAGGTTCCTGAGAATTGAAGCAAACTTTCTTCTTCCTTAGCTCTTTCCAGGTCTCCTCATCCATCTTTGGTTCCCTGGTCCACTCCTTCTGAAAGGGCTTGGTTTTTTTTTGTTAGTTTTTGGTAGCATCAGATGTAATCTAGCCATGAAAATTGGTGGAGAGGCTAAGGCACATGAGTAAGAACCCATAAATCATTTGGCGAAATTCCACCTGGATTGTATTTTATTTAAATAATTAATATTTTTAATGGAGTTCCTTAGTCTAAACTTAGGGAAAAAAAATTTAATAGGTATTAATCAAAATATGGGTGAGAATGATCTAGAAGGCGGATCAAGTCATGTTTTAATCTTAGCCGTTGATTAGAGACTTAATCTCGGCTGTTGAAGACTCCACAGGAAAAGTATAAAATGGAAACTTGGGGTTCATTTGGAAACATACACGGAGAGAACGAATTGATCAAGAATTCGATTCCTAGGGCAGGGTTTGCTAAGGATTTCGAATTAAGTGATCATTCTATAGCAGAGGGACAGTGAGAATCCAGGAGAAGGACTTTCCGGAGAATACAGACCGAGAGGCAGAGAGAGCCAACAGAGCAAAAAAGCTGCCTGTCACACAGAAGGCAGAACTGCTGGGAACAGCTGGAACTGCGGGAATAGCCAAGAAAGTTGACACAGAGGGTAGAAGCCAGAACTGCCGGGAACAACTAGAACTGCTGGAACAATCGGGAAAGCTGACGCAGAGGGCAGAAGCCGGAATTGCCAGGAACAACGGAAGCGCTGGAATAGCCGGGAAAGCTGACACAGAGGGCAGAAGCCGAAACTGTCAGTGACAACCGGAACTGCCAGGAACAGCAGGGAAAGATGACACAGAGGGCAGAAGAGGTGACACAGAATTAGCCGGGGTTAGCCAGTCTTGTGCTGGATTAGCCGGAATTTTGCCGGGTGAAGTGAGGTAAAACTCACTTAGATTTTCCGCCAGTATTTTCTCTGTAAAGGATTGCTAGATGAGCATCCTAGATTTGTATTCAAAAATTTCTCTTGCATAATAATAAACCCTCAGAAATGCTGCACCGTTTTCCCGCATTGGGTTTTTCCGGGGACTATTGTGTCCAAAATTAAGTGTGTCCTATGTATCTTGTTCTTTGCTCTGTTTTCTATTTCATGAGATCAAATATTTAATTGGCGTAGGCTGCAGAAGTAATTTGCTTCAGTGTTCAGAAGAATAACTTGATAATGTATGTTAAAAAATCAAGTAGGTGAAGTAGATTCAGATTTGCTGCAGTTGGGGTTCCTTCGAGTATAGGAATTTTCACACTTTTCCCTTTTGAGCGAAAGAAGGTTTAAAAGTGAATTTATTTTTGGTAGCGGCATCTTGTAAGTCCCTGGTTTTGTTGATTGTCACACGAAGTGTGGTGGGTTCAAAACTCTTGACCCATCCACATAGAGGTTCTTCCAACCCCTCTACAAATAGCATCACCAATCTGGCCTCTGAAATATCTGTGACCATGACTGCGAACCTTTGAAACTCTGCAATATAAGCCTTCAGACTACATGTTTGCTTGAGCTGTGTCAAATCTCTAAAATGAATCTCAGGATCTTTCCTATGAAAGCGTTCAATATATCTCTGAGTGAACTCTGTGTATGAGGTGATGCTGCCATGCCCCAATATCACCAACCCATGGTACCACCACTCATGGGCCTCACCATCCAAGTGCAGGGTGGCCAATTTGATAGCCTCTTCCTCTGTCATATGATGCAACTAAAAATAAGTGTCCAATTTCTGTACCCATGATCGAGCTGAACATTTGGACAACCCATCAAAACAGGGGATGGTCACCTTCCCCAAATTTTTCTGTAGCTCTTGATTCTGCCTTGGGAACCTCTGAGATGGTTTGGGCCTGCTCTTCAACTGAAGGTGGCAAAAATCAGTAAAACTCATAGCAGTGCGAAAATCTCATCCCAGTGCTTGGTATTGCTCCATGTAATCTGCATAAGGGATTCCAAAATCAGCCTGCTCTGTTAAGTCCTCTGCAGCATATTATACAAACCCAGGCATATTGGGTCTAGGCATTTTACTAGTAGTGCATGATTGGTTCTACACATGAGTATGGGCCTGACTTCCCTCACACTCTTGGACCCTTCCCCATTCAACGACTCCTTGCCAGTGGAAATGCTTGCGTTTTTCATGCCTTTCATCAAGTCCACCATCTCTTTTTGGCCCTTGGCCAAGTTATTTATGGCCCTGAGCAAGCTGTTAAAAGCTTGCTCCTCCTTTTCACTCATGTCTGGCCCTTCTACTTCAAGTGTTTCCTCACTCCGATCCCAGTGCTTGGTATTGCTCCATGTAATCTGCATATATGGGATTCCAAAATCAGCCTGCTCTGTTAAGTCCTCTGCAGCATATTGTACAAACCGAGGCATATTGGGTCTAGGCAATTTACTAGCAGTGCGTGATTGGTTCTACACATGAGTATGGGCCTGACTGCCCTCGCACTGTTGGACCCTTCCCCATTCAACGGCTCCTTCCCAGTGGAAGTCCTTGTGTTTGTCATGCCTTTCATCAAGTCCACCATCTCTTTTTGGCCCTTGGCCAAGTCATTTATGGCCCTGAGCAAGCTGTTAAAAGCTTGCTCCTCCTGGCCACCCATGTCTGGCCCTTCTACTTCAAGTGTTTCCTCACTCTCCATGTCCAGGGTATATTCTTCCTTAAGAGGAGTTGGTTCTCTGTAAGTATGTGTCCTTCTATATGTTATCCTTGTATAAGGGTTCTCTTCTGTCATGAACACTGTCAATCTGCAAATGATCCTTCAAATGTCACCTTTCAATGATAATTCATGGCTGAGTCAAGACTAAAGCTTTGATACCTGTTGTCGCGCAGATTGACACGACAACGCTCAGACCGGGGGCTGTCACTCTGATCCCCGATCCCTCCGTTTAAGCCTGTCTCCCGCGGCTAAGGGGGGTAGACCCTGTGAGATGATGTGACCAACTGTCGACCAGTTGGTTGGGAGACACGAGATACGATGTAAAAAGCACTCGATGGATTTGATTAACTTAGCAGACCAGTGCCTTAAGAGATTGTTGTAAAAATGATTACTTGTTAAATGATATAGAAACATGAACCATGAACAGCAATCATCTATCATCAGCTAAATCACAATGCTCTTAAAATGACCAAAACGATATCCAGCAACTGAAAATCTTGAAAAGATGAAAGCCTTAAACCATCACGAGAATAATGAATTATTAACCAGATATCATATTCGCATCTCGACTTGAAAATTCAAATCTCAGCATGAAAGATATAACATGAAAAACCACTGAAACTGGCAAAACTAATTTTCCAAATTTTTTTTTTTATTTTTTTTTATTTTTTTTTATTTTTTATAACAAAATTTAAAACTATTTTAAAATCTAAATAAAACCAAAACCTAAACTAAAAATAAATTAAAATCTATGTTAATTTAAATTACAATCTAAAATTAAAATCTATTTTAAATATAACACAAAAATATAAAAAAAAAATTAAATCTAAATCTAATCTATTGAAAACTTATTAACATATCATCTAACGTCTAAACGAAATAACATTACAATGAAAATTTTATAAAAGTCTAAACTAAATAAAACTAAATAAAACAAAATTGAATTTTAAATCTAACTAAAGCTACGCTAAACAAAATCGAAGTCAAAAAAAAATGAACCGTAACTACATACAAACCCTAACTGCTAACTGCGCGTATCAAACGAAATGACTTATGGAAAACGACGGCAGGGAATATTGATTCGAAGATTAAACGCAGACATAAAAATTTTACCTGAGCCGACGGATGATTTATGAATACCTGATATCCTTGAAGATCGCCCAACCTATAACCTGATACGCAAATGCATTAATCGTTTGAGAAACTTCAACCTGAGCCGCAGATTTACTTGGTTTTCAAATCGGTTTAGGCACAGGATTGCGGAAAAAGCCGCAACAATGGAGATGGCGGCAGACGGTATTGACGCGGAAAAATGCCACTGTTGAACGCTTTTTTCTCTTTAATTCAGTCGATGCACAGCACGTAATGCTGACTCTTCACGCACCAAAACACATTATCATACCGCATACCAACAGTGCTCTCACGATCGAACTGCTGTGCGTAGAAAGCAATTTTGCTGAAGAATACTTGGCCGCTGAGGATTTAACGCGCTGAGGAGACTGGAATCACGCATACGCTCAGAAATCTTGAAAGATAATATAACCAGAGCCAAATCGTGGTCCTGAGTGATTTGAACTGAGATCCGGGATCTGCCACTTAATAAAATTTCGCGCCACTGTTTGAATGTATGCGGCCTTCAAACGGCGGTGAGGAGAAACGTGTTGGTTGAAGACTGCGAAAGGCGAATTCGGCTGCGGCACAACACCAGCCAGTATACAGATTGCTTGCAGATGAACCGAGGCTTGAGAACAGTGTACTTAAGTCGATTCTTTTGAAAGCCTAGACGGATGCTCAGTTTTCAATCGCACTTCCTCCTTTTTATAGGTTTTAAATCAATGAGCTGCCTGCACAGAGTTCTGATTTTTGCCTGTTTGAGATGGCTTTGGTGACTGGATGGGTGGACGTGATGAGGACACCTGAAACCGATGTGTGAAATGGTAAAAATGCAGATACGATAGTGGAGAGAAAAGCAGTGAATGATGGCCACGCTTTTAAGCAGAGGATGGGCAGCCACGAATTCTTGAAAACTTGATCTTGATGAAAGCCCTGTACACGAAAACAAAACCCTAATGAAAACTGCATAAAGAAAAAAAATATTAAAACCCATTTTACAGATTTGGCCCTCTCAACAGCCAGATTCAGCAATAAGCACGAAAATATTTTAAAGAACAGAAATCTCAGATTTTCACTGTGAAGGACTTCAGAAAATCTCCCATGCAAATTAGAAAATAAAACTGAATGATAGACCCAGGATCAAATCCAACTGGGCTCAGCAAAAAATGCTTGCGGGAGTTGGCTGGTTCAGCCGAGAACTTCCCCGAACGCCCACAAAATTTCCTTCAATGATGTTTTCTGCACAGCTCAAAACAACTATCAATAAAGAGGGCAAAAATGCTGCTAGATCTCAGGAAGTAATGGAGATACCTGCCATTACTTCAGAAACCCTAACAGCACCCAAACCCCAGCAAGTGAACAAGATACCTGTGCTCACAATACTCTACAAAAAGCTATTATTAAC
The DNA here is from genome assembly GCA_031772625.1 of Pinus tabuliformis. Classification (NCBI taxonomy): domain Eukaryota; kingdom Viridiplantae; phylum Streptophyta; class Pinopsida; order Pinales; family Pinaceae; genus Pinus; species Pinus tabuliformis. The sequence goes on along the minus strand of CM062815.1, from coordinate 84,546,268 downwards.
GGCTGAAAATAACATATGCAGAAAATGAAACAATCTCACAGCATTTTAAGAGAGTAACACCAGCAAGATATGGACCCCAAAGTCTTCTTTTATTAACCAGAAACAGATTCACAATAGAGCTTCTTCAGTCTCAGACTCACAGATCGAATTATCTGAACTGACCCCTAGCACCCTATATAAAGGAAATGACTCCAACGGCTAGTTCGAGTGATCCATGCTGAAATGATCTCGACCGTTGATGAGGATCAAGACATCTCTTGATCTCATCCGTCGATTTATTAAATAATATTTTGCATGCATTCACTTAAAATATTATTATTTTATTAGTTAGGGTTTTTGCTTTATTTTTTAATTTTTTTATTATTTTTTATTTATTTCATTTTATTTATTATTTTATTTATTATTTTATTATTTTTATTCATTTTTTTAATTTCTTAATTCATTTTAAAATGGATCATCGAACTAAGCCTTCGGAAACATCACCTAGGACCTAGGACTTAGGACTCATGAGGGGATTTAAAACATTTTTCGACGCTCAAGACACATTTCATGATGACTTTTTACAATTTACATCTCAAGGGGACAAACCCACTTAATACAGACCCTCATAAGCCACCCAGTTCTGCGACACAACTATAATCTAGCAGATCAACACACTAGGATTCTCCTAAAGTTCTAATGACAAAATCCATCCCGGCTTTGGGGTCAGGATTGAAGGAAAACTCTGCCGATCCATGGATCGGTGAGACGAAAAACCTTCCGGGATGTAGATTACCACTAGAAAGTTAGGTCCACCTAGGCAATTTACATACATGACTCTGATCTGCTAAGATTATTTACAATTCATACATGCAGACTGGGTTTACAATTAGATTGATCAAGCTGCTGATGACTGCTGGATGGCACGGACACGCTGATCAGGTGCTGCCCTTTTCTTGCAAAGAAAAAGGGGGTGTACTGCATGGGTAGTTGACTGGTAGAGGTCAACATCTGGCTCTACTTGGGGACACGTTGCTGCTTGCAGGAATGTGAGAATCCAGAATCTGCATCCATACAACACAAAAATAAGTAGCGTCCATCCAAAATCATCATATACATTAAGCACAGGAAAGATAAAAGCTCTTCATTTATTGACTAACTAACAACATGAAAAGTAAATCTAATCCTAAAAACAGAAATGAAATGCTGAAAAGACAAGGTGTAGGGATAGAAATACGATACAAAAGATGCCCCATGGCATCACATGTGTTCAATAAAGTGCATACTGAGCATTTGCCTGCTTTCAGGCAAATCTGTCGGCTGCTTGTCGGATGTGCCATGTCCAATTTTGCATATGGTAGGACTCTTTCTTATCCGAAAATCAAGCTGCTCATGGCCGTCTGATGCATCAAATCTTCTTCTTATTTTCTTTCTCTTACGTTTTTTCTTTCTGGCAGGTTGAATTACTGATGACCTGGAACTTTCTGTTTCAAAACTATCAGATGAAGTATGCGTGATATGTCTTTCTTTAGCCCGCATCTGATCTTTATCAATCTTAAGTCTATCCGGATCACCTTCAATTAACCATCTTTCAATCGAATCAATAACCTCCTCATAATAAGATGGAGCTTGTTGCAGCACATGAGAAGGCTCCTGATCTATTGGTGTCACCTGGTTTCTTTCATCTTCCAATTGCTGAAACCTTTGAACCTTTATTCTAATGGCATCCATCTGTCTAGAGTGTTCAACCTTTATATCACCGATTTGTCTGGCATGATGTTCTTCCATGTCTTTTATCATTTTATTGTTCTTTTCCTTTATGTCTATCAAGTAATGCTGCATGAAATTTATTTCTTCTTTATGATTCGCTTGCATGTCAGCCAACTGATTATTATGATTGAACGTCATGATAGTCATTTCCTCTTCCATAGTTAGTAACTTGTTTTGCATAGAGTCAATTTCCCTATCATGATCAGCTTTCATGGTCACCATATTTTCCTCTAAGACTGACATCTTGCTATGCATGTTTCCAATTTCTGTTTCATATTTAGTTTTCATGGCCTCAATTTCTTTAGCATGCTGATTTTGCGTGACCTCAATCTCCCTATTACGTTTTTCCAGGTGGGTGCATAAAGTTTTCACATCATTGACATAATTAGTTTGATTGATTTCCATATTTCTCACCAGCATCATTAGATCTCGTAAAATTTGTTTTTGCTCTTCCCTTTCATTGTCATTTGTCCCTGATTTTTCACTATCATGAACTTGATCTGCAATATTTCCGGTAGATGACACATTCTGACATGATGAATCGTCTTGGGATCTTTCAGCTGGACCTCTTATCAAATTACTTTCATTCTGTTGCACAATTTTAGAGGCAGAAGGCAAGCTGTTTGGATAACCATATCTATTTTTAAAAGCATCGACAATGTCTTCTAAAGAAGTGAAAGATTCCTTTGGAAAATTGTTAAACCAATTCAAAGCATCATCTTCTAAAGAAAGGACAAATAGACGCATTTTGACATCTTCATGATTAAACTGAGGGGATCTACAGTATATGATCATGATGCGAGTAAACAAGACTAGATGCCTTCTAACAGCGATTGGATCACCACCCGAGAAAATAGGTAACTTAGGAATGGCATCTTCCGGAAAATCATGGAGACGTTCAGTAAAACGACATGGCTTAAATGAATAATCCATGATGAATGATAAGGGATTAAAAGGATGATGGAAAGAGATTTCTGCTCAAGAAAATTAAGAGATGAAAGAAATGGAGTCGCCACCTGAACAATAAATCTGATTCTAAGATCCAAAAAGGTACCAGCAAGCAGATATGAAGAAGGCTTCTTGTCTGGGAAAAATGAGAAAAAGGAGTCGCCACCCAAACAAGAAACAAACCAAAGAGATACTACTGATATGACGAAAAATAAGGCAATAAAATACCCAAATGATAACCCAAAAGTTGAATATGCCAGCCCGAATGAGAGATGAGAAATATGAGAAAATGAATGTCGATGAAACTCCAGGAACAGAAAAACGACACCAAAATGTTGGCGTTGCCGGGCCAGATGAAAAGATAAAAATGAGAAGGAAGATTGTCGTTGAAACGCCGAGAAAACAATTTCCCCGGCAACGGCGCCAAAAAATGTTGGCGTTGCCGGCTCAAACGAATGATAGACAGATGAACGATGAATGATGAAAAGATGTTGAAACACCAAGGACAGAAAAACTCTATCCCCGGCAACGGCGCCAAAAAATGTTGGCGTTGCCGGCTCAAACGAATGATAGACAGATGAACGATGAATGATGAAAAGATGTTGAAACACCAAGGACAGAAAAACTCTATCCCCGGCAACGGCGCCAAAAAATGTTGTCGCGCAGATTGACACGACAACGCTCAGACCGGGGGCTGTCACTCTGATCCCCGATCCCTCCGTTTAAGCCTGTCTCCCGCGGCTAAGGGGGGTAGACCCTGTGAGATGATGTGACCAACTGTCGACCAGTTGGTTGGGAGACACGAGATACGATGTAAAAAGCACTCAATGGATTTGATTAACTTAGCAGACCAGTGCCTTAAGAGATTGTTGTAAAAATGATTACTTGTTAAATGATATAGAAACATGAACCATGAACAGCAATCATCTATCATCAGCTAAATCACAATGCTCTTAAAATGACCAAAACGATATCCAGCAACTGAAAATCTTGAAAAGATGAAAGCCTTAAACCATCACGAGAATAATGAATTATTAACCAGATATCATATTCGCATCTCGACTTGAAAATTCAAATCTCAGCATGAAAGATATAACATGAAAAACCACTGAAACTGGCAAAACTAATTTTCCAATTTTTTTTTTTTTTTTTTTTTAAAACAAAATTTAAAACTATTTTAAAATCTAAATAAAACCAAAACCTAAACTAAAAATAAATTAAAATCTATGTTAATTTAAATTACAATCTAAAATTAAAATCTATTTTAAATATAACACAAAAATATAAAAAAAAAATTAAATCTAAATCTAATCTATTGAAAACTTATTAACATATCATCTAACGTCTAAACGAAATAACATTACAATGAAAATTTTATAAAAGTCTAAACTAAATAAAACAAAATCGAATTTTAAATCTAACTAAAGCTACGCTAAACAAAATCGAAGTCTAAAAAAAATGAACCGTAACTACATACAAACCCTAACTGCTAACTGCGCGTATCAAACGAAATGACTTATGGAAAACGACGACAGGGAATATTGATTCGAAGATTAAACGCAGACATAAAAATTTTACCTGAGCCGACGGATGATTTACGAATACCTGATATCCTTGAAGATCGCCCAACCTATAACCTGATACGCAAATGCATTAATCGTTTGAGAAACTTCAACCTGAGCCGCAGATTTACTTGGTTTTCAAATCGGTTTAGGCACGGGATTGCGGAAAAAGCCGCAACAATGGAGATGGCGGCAGACGGTATTGACGCGGAAAAATGCCACTGTTGAACGCTTTTTTGTCTTTAATTCAGTCGATGCACAACACGTAATGCTGACTCTTCACGCACCAAAACACATTATCATACCGCATACCAACAGTGCTCTCACGATCGAACTGCTGTGCGTAGAAAGAAATTTTGCTGAAGAATACTTGGCCGCTGAGGATTTAACGCGCTGAGGAGACTGGAATCACGCATACGCTCAGAAATCTTGAAAGATAATATAACCAGAGCCAAATCGTGGTCCTGAGTGATTTGAACTGAGATCCGGGATCTGCCACTTAATAAAATTTCGTGCCACTGTTTGAACGTATGCGGCCTTCAAACGGCGGTGAGGAGAAACGTGTTGGTTGAAGACTGCGAAAGGCGAATTCGGCTGCGGCACAACACCAGCCAGTATACAGATTGCTTGCAGATGAACCGAGGCTTGAGAACAGTGTACTTAAGTCGATTCTTTTGAAAGCCTAGACGGATGCTCAGTTTTCAATCGCACTTCCTCCTTTTTATAGGTTTTAAATCAATGAGCTGCCTGCACAGACTTCTGATTTTTGCCTGTTAGAGATGGCTTTGGTGACTGGATGGGTGGACGTGATGAGGACACCTGAAACCGATGTGTGAAATGGTAAAAATGCAGATACGATAGTGGAGAGAAAAGCAGTGAATGATGGCCACGCTTTTAAGCAGAGGATGGGCAGCCACGAATTCTTGAAAACTTGATCTTGATGAAAGCCCTGTACACGAAAACAAAACCCTAATGAAAACTGCATAAAGAAAAAAAAATATTAAAACCCTAGATCAGCTTAATAATTTACAGATTTGGCCCTCTCAACAGCCAGATTCAGCAATAAGCACGAAAATATTTTAAAGAACAGAAATCTCAGATTTTCACTGTGAAGGACTTCAGAAAATCTCCCATGCAAATTAGAAAATAAAACTGAATGATAGACCCAGGATCAAATCCAACTGGGCTCAACAAAAAATGCTTGCGGGAGTTGGCTGGTTCAGCCGAGAACTTCCCCGAACGCCCACAAAATTTCCTTCAATGATGTTTTTTGCACAGCTCAAAACAACTGTCAATAAAGAGGGCAAAAATGCTGCTAGATCTCAGGAAGTAATGGAGATACCTGCCATTACTTCAGAAACCCTAACAGCACCCAAACCCCAGCAAGTGAACAAGATACCTGTGCTCACAATACTCTACAAAAAGCTATTATTAACGGCTGAAAATAACATATGCAGAAAATGAAACAATCTCACAGCATTTTAAGAGAGTAACACCAGCAAGATATGGACCCCAAAGTCTTCTTTTATTAACCAGAAACAGATTTACAATAGAGCTTCTTCAGTCTCAGACTCACAGATCGAATTATCTGAACTGACCCCTAGCACCCTATATAAAGGAAATGACTCCAACGGCTAGTTCGAGTGATCCATGCTGAAATGATCTCGACCGTTGATGAGGATCAAGACATCTCTTGATCTCATCCGTCGATTTATTAAATAATATTTTGCATGCATTCACTTAAAATATTATTATTTTATTAGTTAGGGTTTTTGCTTTATTTTTTAATTTTTTTATTATTTTTTATTTATTTCATTTTTATTTATTTATTTTTTTATTATTTTATTATTTAAGTATGGGGGATTTACGCAGTGCATTATATTAGATATCATTTTTGGGATTCAACTGCGTTAAGTAAGTCATTCAAACGTATGACCATTTCCATGAGAGGTAGTCGTAACTGACTAATTTCTCATGATTTTTGAATAGTTCACTTAGCACTCATTGCATCGGGTGATGCTCACAGGGGTGAAGAAGTGGAATTGAAACTAGTGAAATGTGGAGAACGAATCACATAGCATCAATCATCACTTTCGGGGCTTGCACCCGGTAACCAGGACTTCCCAAGAGGTCACCCATCCCAGAACTCCTCTGGCTCAAGCGCGCTTAACTGTGGAGTTTTTCCCCACAATCAAGCCCACTTAGCTTGCTACCCCATTTGCAAAACCTTAGCAAGTATTGTGCCTCATGAACCATTCAAGTAGAGATCCCTTGACTCTTTTTGAATTTAAGTATGGGGGATTTACGCAATCAATTATATTAGATATCATTTTTGGGATTCAACTGCGTTAAGTAAGTCATTCAAACGTATGACCATTTCCATGAGAGGTAGTCGTAACTGACTAATTTCTCATGATTTTTGAATAGTTCACTTAGCACTCATTGCATCGGGTGATGCTCACAGGGGTGAAGAAGTGGGATTGAAACTAGTGAAATGTGGAGAACGAATCACATAGCATCAATCATCACTTCCGGGGCTTGCACCCGGTAACCAGGACTTCCCAGGAGGTCACCCATCCCAGAACTCCTCTGGCTCAAGTGCGCTTAACTGTGGAGTTTTTCCCCACAATCAAGCCCACTTAGCTTGCTACCCCATTTGCAAAACCTTAGCAAGTATTGTGCCTCATGAACCATTCAAGTAGAGATCCCTTGACTCTTTTTGAATTTAAGTATGGGGGATTTACGCAGTGCATTATATTAGATATCATTTTTGGGATTCAACTGCGTTAAGTAAGTCATTCAAAAATGATATCTAATATAATGCACTGCGTAAATCCCCCATACTTAAATTCAAAAAGAGTCAAGGGATCTCTACTTGAATGGTTCATGAGGCACAATACTTGCTAAGGTTTTGCAAATGGGGTAGCAAGCTAAGTGGGCTTGATTGTGGGGAAAAACTCCACAGTTAAGCGCGCTTGAGCCAGAGGAGTTCTGGGATGGGTGACCTCCTGGGAAGTCCTGGTTACCGGGTGCAAGCCCCGGAAGTGATGATTGATGCTATGTGATTCGTTCTCCACATTTCACTAGTTTCAATCCCACTTCTTCACCCCTGTGAGCATCACCCGATGCAATGAGTGCTAAGTGAACTATTCAAAAATCATGAGAAATTAGTCAGTTACGACTACCTCTCATGGAAATGGTCATACGTTTGAATATTTTATTATTTTTATTCATTTTTTTAATTTCTTAATTCATTTTAAAATGGATCATCGAACTAAGCCTTCGGAAACATCACCTAGGACCTAGGACTTAGGACTCATGAGGGGATTTAAAACATTTTTCGACCCTCAAGACACATTTCATGATGACTTTTTACAATTTACATCTCAAGGGGACAAACCCACTTAATACAGACCCTCATAAACCACCCAGTTCTGCGACACAACTATAATCTAGCAGATCAACACACTAGGATTCTCCTAAAGTTCTAATGACAAAATCCATCCCGGCTTTGGGGTCAGGATTGAAGGAAAACTCTGCCGATCCATGGATCGGTGAGACGAAAAACCTTCCGGGATGTAGATTACCACTAGAAAGTTAGGTCCACCTAGGCAATTTACATACATGACTCTGATCTGCTAAGATTATTTACAATTCATACATGCAGACTGGGTTTACAATTAGATTGATCAACCTGCTGATGACTGCTGGATGGCACGGACACGCTGATCAGGTGCTGCCCTTTTCTTGTAAAGAAAAAGGGGGTGTACTGCATGGGTAGTTGACCGGTAGAGGTCAACAATACCACTGTAATATTCCAGACGGGAAAACTGCTAGTTTATCTCAAAATTTCTGGGTTTTGATTTGAGTTTTTTCAGTAACAAATTCCTTCAACATATGGGCTACACTTCACTGTAGGTGCTCTATGTGATTTTTGTTTTATGAACAATGCATTCAACATTACACGCACCGACCAGCTTCCAAGAAATAACAAATATACATTCACTATATGCACTCAAAAATTCATAACATCACTTATATATGATAAGGCAGCCCATAGAATAGTTTTTTCATTAAAATCAGAATACACAGTAAGGGACTCAGAAATATGGAACCTGATTTTTTATGACAGCCTTTAAATAAGATACATACAGCAGTTATAGTTCAGCCTGAAATGATAGTCTCGTACTTGGCTTGAGAAATATGCTACCAGGAGGTAACATGCAGGCCCAACTCTTTATATCAGCTCCCCAATCACTCAAAAAACTTCCCAGCTATCACTTATTCGAATCTCTTGACCAGAAATCGGTTTAAACTCAGGAAGAATGCCTTAGGTTGAGTCAATGAAGAGGAGTCACTATTTCAAGTATGCCATCGTCATTCTTCTTCTAAATAGCACCCAACAGTGAGAGATAAGTGCCCATAGCTTCTCCAAACAGATACACGACCACCCCAGCAAAGAAACGACCTCCATCAAGGACAAAATCTACATCTAGCTAAATAAATGAGTGCAGACTTCTTTGGTTAAGGATTTGACCTCTATTCAACTTTCTCCTTCAATCTCCAACAAGTATTATCTCACAGGACTCACCCAGTGTATGAGAATGGTATTTCGTCCCTTTTTCCAGCAGAGAGAAATCATTTATTAGAAGCCTATGATTAGCATTTCAATCTCCAGGATTTGAACCTAACCCACTGGTTCTAGTCTTTTTCTTTGAGCAAATGTTGGCCAGTTTCAAACTTGGTAACTTGGCCCTCCATATCTTCTCCTTCAACCTGTAAGATGAAATGGAAATACCCAATAAGTTAATAAAGTCAACTGGTAACACCTGGGTACCTCAGTATATCTTGTAAATCTTGTTCTCCATTGAAGTTCAAAGGTGAAATCTGAGTGACTTCACTCTCAATATCCAAACTAGGGCGTCTGGTTTCAACACTGAAGTCCGTTATGCCGGCTAGGGTTGCAAAAACCCTAAGCTTCTCCTTCAAACTCTCTCCAAGAGCTCTTTTTCCAAAAACTCAAAATGCACGCATGAGGATAGTATCCTCATTTTCCTTCTTTTATGAGTTTAGGGTTGCCTTTTCACCTTCCCTTTTTGTTAAATTCACTTTTATAAAGTCACTTTATGATATTTCACTTTATAATGTTAAAGTGACTTCTCATTTGTCTAGGAAATATCACCCTTTCTCTTTTTTGGACTTTATAATGTTTTCCTTAGGCAATTTAAGTCCCCCTTTATTAAATATTTCCCAGCTTTAGCCTACAGGAACCACTTTAGGCTAACAAACTTTGTCATAAGCTTCCTAAGTGGTTGGGGACGCTATAGACTTTCATTGATGGGAGGAGTGTTGATAGGATATGATCAGCTATGAAAGGTATTCTAAAGGTTTAGGGTGTAAGGTGATAGACTAAGGCCTCTCAAGAAAAATTCAAAGTTATGATATAAGGCTTCAAAAGGCCCTTCGCTTTCTATGAGAGGCACAGGAATGAGAAGCACGAGATCTAGGGTTTCATGATTTAACTTGGTTATAGGTACTCCCATGATCAAGAAAATAAGGAGAAACGACTTCTTATGATATACTTGAATGAGTACTAAGCACATACAATCTTCAAAGAAGTCCCCAAGTTGAGGAAGAATAGCTAGGGTTTCTCTCTTAAGGAAATCCCTAGGGCAAGAGATTTTATGGACGAAATCTAAGTGGATGCCCACTAAACTTAGAGGTCAAATAGTCAAGACCCTAAGCTTGATGTTTAGGCTCTTAGATTTGTTAGCTTTTGTAGCATCAGATGTGTTCAAGCCACAAAATTTGGTGAAGAGGCTAGAATACATGAGATCTCCAAAACCTAGAAATCATTTCTGGAAATTCCACCAAGAAGTGTTTCAATTAGATTATTAACCATTTTTTTTTAATATTTCCTAAGTCTAAACTTAGGGAATATGGTTAATTAATCAATATTAATTAAGATAAGGTGAGAATTGTGAAAATTCTGTAGTCTGGAATCTTATTGTAGCAACTAATATTATCTCTTCTATTTGTTAAATAAATTAAACAAATTATTTGCAGTTTCTTACGACAAATATTGAAATAAATACATTACAGCCTTTACAAGTTAAAATACTGCGAAAAATAAATGCATGGAAAATTATAGAAATGCTAGCACACATATAAACACATAAACACATTTATTTTTGGACAATTGTCCCCAGAAAAACCCAATGCAGGAAAACTGGTGCAACAAATGAGGGTTTCTTTATTAATCTTCAGCAGTAATTCATGTACAAGATATCAGACAACAAAAATAGAGAAAGAAACACTGAGAGAAATTTAGCAATAAATTTCTCTCTCCACAGCGATTCTCTGACCCCGAAATGGACCCTCTGCCCTTACACTGGTCTCACTGCATCATCCTCTGTGCAGTGCCCTGATGAATTATGTCCTCTCTCACGCTGACCCTTCCAGAATTTATCTTGCACTCTCGGACTACTGTTGATGCCCTCTCTCTCTCACCTGCAACTCACCCTCTAGCTCTATTTTCTCTTGTTGAACTTCAGCCATTGAGAAAATCGATTTTCCTGGGCAACTGAGTATCTGCACCGGTGTATCTTCTCCAAGCCCCATCGAGTTTCTTCTTATAATCTCTTGTTGAGACATCAACGACCAAAATTAAAACATAATCAATGGCTAAGATTAACTAGAACTCGATCTATGTCTTCTTCTAGAAGATTTTCACCATGACTTAATTAATACCCTTTAATCAATCAATTTTCCTAAGTTTAGACTTAGGCACCATTAAAAAAAGATTAATTTATTTAATTAAGATGTCTTTAGGTTGAATTTCCAAAAACAATTTTTGGTTTTTGGAGAATACATGTATTCTAGCCTCTTCACCAAATTTCGTGGCTAGAACACATCCGATGCGACAAAAAATAATAGTCACTCTTAGCAAGGAATGTGTTCTAGTGCTACAACCCACTGAAGCAACACCCTGTTCCTACACCACCTCTTGTCACACTGCTGATGTCTGGCTGCTTCGCCTATCAATTACTGCGCAACTCTGATATGCGCTGCATCTGTGTTGTTGCTAACTCTGCGGTACTGCTGTCAACTATTGCATCTGCACTGCAACTCCCTCTCATTTGCTACTGCTACAATTGAGAATCCATCTGTTTCTGCTACTGAAACGGGTTCTCCACCATACCTATCTGTTCCCTGAACTGGATGAACTTAGTTCTCCCTAGAGCTTTCATGAGTATGTCTGCTACTTGATTACCTGTGGGAACATACTATAGCTGGATTGCCCCACGTTGAACACGATCTTTGATGAAATGACCTCAGATATCAATGTGCTTCGACCTATCATGAAATACTAGATTCTCAGAGAGTTTTATACAACTTTGATTATCACAGTAAACACTGGTTGCTCCCATTTTCTTCCTGGACAAACTCACTAACAATTTCCTAAGCCATATGGCTTTGCACGTAGCCGCTATGTCACAAGGTTCGTCGAACTTTAACCTTGAGGTTTGAATTTTGGCGAACCTCAAAAATGTTTTGAGGTTCGACGAACCTCATCGCACCTCATAGCCAATGACCAAGTCCATAGATCAAAACTCAAAACTTCATGTCACAACTCAAGCTTGTATTTTATCCTCGTAGTTTCCAAGTTTGTGATAGCATATTTGTTACTATTTTATCCTACAATTCATTTTAAATTAATATATGTTTATATATATATACGAACCTAATAGTGAACCTCATCAAAAAATTTGAACTCAAACCGAACCCAATCATTGTCGAACCCGAACTCGAACCCAAACCATGTGACATTGCATAGCCGTGCTGGGTGCCATATATTCTACTTCTGTTGAGCTCAGTTCTACTGATTTCTACTTCTGCTGAGCTCAGCGTTACTAACTTCTGCTTCCTGCTACACCAAGAGACCATCCCTAATCTAATGCTGAAGTAGTACCTGAAGGTACTTTTCCTGTCCACTGAACTACTTGCCCAATCTGCATTTGTGAATATGCTCAATCTGACATCATCTCCTCAAGTATATTTCAAGCATAGCCCGACTGTTCCATGCACATACCTGAGACTGTGCCTAACTGCTGCCCAATGTACCTTTTTTAGTTCCACCATGAACTGACTAAGGGTATTGACAGCAAAGCAAATGTCTGGCCTAACCAGATACATGAGTGACCCAATTAGCTGTCTGTACAAGGTGGGGTCGACTTCCTTGTCACCTGATGGAGAAGGTAGAGAAGAGTTCGGATCAGATTCGGATGAGCACAGTGAATAGGTTGGGTGTAACCACAGTAACACACTCTGTCTCGGCGTACTTCTAGATGCAGTCATGGTCTCGATATGTCTGTGATGAGGAGATTTCATAGTGTTAAAATTACTAGGGCCAAACTCCATGTGGGTCATCTTATTAATGGAAGCTGATATTTTTCTTAGATCCCTCTCATTGAGAGGTGTAGGATTGATCTAAAGATCATCCGATTCCAATAAGTATTCATGGAGATATGAATTTATTTGTGTTATGGGACAATTCGTCAAGGTCGGCCAGCAACGAAATAAACCCCACTTGTGCTCAACGTTTTAGTATAAATAGAGGTGGCCTTCAAGTCATTTTCAACACACTTGGGATCTCTCCTCTCTACTTGTCTTTGAGTTTTAGTAGGAGGAGAGATTCTAAGGAATAATGTTGCCCTAATCTAGAGTGCAGAAGCCGGAACTGTCGGGAACTGCCGGAATTGCCGGAATTGCTGGAACCGCTGGAATTGCCGGAACTGCCAGAACTGCCGGGAACTGCCGAAACTGTCGAAACTGTCGGGAACTGTCGGGACTGCCCGGAACTGCGGGAATTGCCGGGAATTGCAGGAACTACCGGGAATTGGGAACTACCAGAACTGTCGGAACTGCCGGGAACTGTCGGAATTGTCAGGAACAGCCAGCACTGCTGGAACAGCCGGAATTGCCGGAACTGTGGGGAACTGCCGAGAACTGCCGGGACTGCTCAAGTCATTTTCAACACACTTGGGATCTCTTCCTCTCTACTTGTCTTTGAGTTTTAGTAAGAGGAGAGATCCTAAGGAATAATGTTGCCCTAATCTAGAGGGCAGAAGCTAGAATTGCCGGGAATTGTCGGAACTGCCAGGAATTGCCAGAATTGCCGGGAACTGCCGAAATCGCCGGAACTGCTGGAATTGCTGGAATTGCCGGGAACTGCTGGAACTGTCGGGCACTGCTGGAACTACTGGGAATTGAGAACTACCGGAATTGCGGAACTGCCAGGAATTGGGAACTACCGGAACTGCCGGGATTGCCGGGAACTGTCGGAACAGCGGGGAACAGCCGGAACCGTCAGAATTGTCGAAACTGTTGGAACTGCGTGGAACTGCCGGAACTGTCGCGAACTGCCGGGACTGCTGGGAACTGCCGGGAACTGCGAGAACTGTGGGAACTGCAGGAACTGCCGAGAACTACTGGAACTGCCTGGAACTGCCGGAACTGCTGGAACTGCTGGGAACAGCCAGAATTGTCGGAATTGTCGGAGCATTTATCTCCGAAGGAGAGCAACATGCAAGGGATAGCTAACTAACATTGGGATAGTTGTATGGTACTTAGCCGCAAATACACCAAGCATGCAATGTTGCATCTAGCATGCAAGGGACAACTAACATGCAACAGTAAGCATGCTAAGGACAACAAGCATGCTAGGGACAATAAGCAAGCAAGGGACAATAAGCAAGCAAGGTGCAACCAACACATAGGTCAGTATGGCAGCATGGTGCAACAATGGCACATAATGCAGTACAGTGATGGGTGCAGTCATGATTAATGAAGCGTGATGAGATGCAGCATAGTGATGATGGGTGCAGCACAGTGAGGTGCATCATGATGACAAAATGCAACACAACGATAGGTGAAGGAGTCACCTTGGAGAATCAGTTGAAGCAGCATGTCTTCAACTGATCTCATATATCATATTCTTAGAGATGATCTATGCTCTTATCTAGATAAGTCAAAGTGTTGACTTATGTTGTAAACGTACTATCTCTCTCTTTGCTGAACTATTGAAGAACATATAAGAAGAATTGATCAAGGGTTTCCCCACATTGGGGTTTGTCCTTGGCTAGCTCCACGTCTTGTGTCCTCTTGTCTTGGTTTGTCTTCTGCGATTTATGTTTATGTTCTATCTGCAGTTTACTTTAATGTTGCTGTGATTGCTAATCTGGAAAAGATATTGAGCTAACTGTGAAAATTGAAATAAATTGCTCTAAGCATAGAACATATCTAAAATTAACACACAGTAACACACTCTGTCTCAGCATACTTCTAGATGCAGTCATGATCTCAGCATAGATTCAATTATGATCTCGGTATAGATATAGTCATGATCCTGATGGAGACATAGTTATAAGGTGAAGATCTCAGTGAAGGTGTAGCAGCAATGATTTCATTGTTAGGATGAATATCTCAGTGAAGGTACAATAATGATGACCTCGGTGAAGCAACAGTGATAATGATAATCTCAGCAATGACAAAGAAGAGGAAGGTGTCTTGGTCTTGGAGGGGCTAAATAGGTCAAGGGTCATGGTCTTGGTATTCGTCAATTGGAACCTCTATAAGAAGAATTTTGTGTGGGTTTTCCTCTCAAAGAGTGAGAGGTTTTGGCTCTGGTAGAAAGCCAACATCTTATGTTCTTGTCTCTTTTGTTTTGGTAACTATTTGATGAACTAAGAAGACACACTCTAATATTAACAAGCAAAGATTGTGCTAATAAGGAAAATTAAAAGTACCTCACAAATAGTTATTATGGTGAGAAGAATCTTATTAATTTAATTGCCCTAGATTCTTCAACAAGAGACTCATTCTCCACCATTAGATAGTAGAGATTGGGATATGCATCATGCTTGATGAGTCCCAACTGCTGCAAGTAACTGTCAATCCGACTGTACCACACCCTAGGCGCCCGCTTAAGCTCATATAGGGCTTTCTTCAATTTGCATACATGAGTGTGCATCTCATGAGTTTCAAAGCCTTCAGGTGGTTCTATGTACACCTCTTCTTCTATCACCCCGCTCAAGAATGTTGTTTTGACATCCATCTTGTGAATTTCCCATCCCATCTGTGTTGCTAGGGATATGACGGATCTGATAGAGGTATATCTGGCAGTTGGGGTGAAGCTCTCCTCATCATCTATTCCTTCCTTCTGTGCATACCCCTTTGCCACGAATCTAGCCTTGTACTTCTCCACACTGTCATCTGCATCGTACTTGATCTTGTAAATCCATCTGGAACCTACAACCGATCTATCTTCATGACGAGGCACTACCTCCCAAACATCATTTGTCATGATAGAGCTATATTCTTCTACCATGGCATCCACCCACACCTAATGCTGTGCGGCTTCCTGAAAAACTAGAAGGTTCTACAACTTGAGCTACCAAGGCTTGATATCTATCAGGTTGCCTGCGCTGTCTTTTATTTGTCCTAGGAGCTCTGACAAACTCCTCTGCGTCTCTCAAGGTCTGGAGGACTTCTCTACTGGCTCTACCACTGGTGGTGGGAGGTTCAGTCAATTCCTCCTCCTGTTCTTGCTGCGCCGTCTGCCGAGGACTTCCTGGATCTCCTACTCTCGAGGAGATGTTGATACTGGTTACTGTACTTGATCCCTGTGACTGTAGTCCTGCTTGTCCAACTTGTTGTCCCTGCTGCTGGACTAAGAAAACTTCTGTTGACTGATCTCCTGCAGGCATCTCTCGAGATTTTCTGAAAGTTTTGTCTTCCATGAACTTTGTATCTTGCCTTACTACAATCTTCCCACTGCTAGGAATGTAGATCCTGTATGCCTTTGAGGTCTCACTATATCCTATGAGGAACCCCTTCTCTGTAGTCTGATCTAACTTACTTCGTTTTTCATCTAGGATGTGACAGTAAGCCATGCTCCCAAAGATCCTCAAATGACTTACTTCATTCTTCTTCCTTCTGAAGACTCCTTCTGGCGTTTACTTCCCCAATGCTCTATGAGGTGTTATGTTTTGAATGTACACCATTGTGTTGCATGCCTCAGCCCATAGAAATCTAGGCAAATCCTGGTCATATAACATAGCATTTGCAATGCCAACTATTGTTCTGTTCTTCTGCTCTGCTACTCCGTTTTGCTGAGGGTTGTAAGAGTTGTCCATTCTCTTTTGATGCCCTCCTGTGCACAAAAACCTGTGAAGTCTTTATTAGTGTATTCTCCACCGTTATCTGAACGCAACACCTTGATCTTTTTTCTTGTCGCTTTCTCTACGAGAGCCTTGAACTTGCTGAACCGATCAAATACCTCATCTTTGGTCTTTAGAAAATAGATCTAGGCCTTCCTGGAATGGTCATCAATAAAAGTGATGAAATATTCACTTCCACTAAGAGCTTTGGTGGACATAGGGCCGCAAATATCTGAGTGTATCAATCCCAACACGCCTTTTGCTCTGCTATTAGTTCTGGGAAATGCTGCATTAGCGTACTTCCCAAGTACGCAACCTCTACAAACGTCGTCGTGTTCTATACCGAGGATTGGAACACCCGTTACAGTTTCTCTAAGCATCCTAAGTGCTCCATGGTGTAAATGTCCCATCCTCTTGTGCCATAGTTCGTTCAACTCCTTCCCACTGCTATTGTCCTTGTCTATCAGTGCCATTGGAGAATCAATCCGCGACTTGTACAACCTGTTGCTTCTAGCTCCATTCTGTCTCACCTTCTTCCAACTAGAGTGTTTGACATACACTTTCTTCCCCACAAAGTGTACATCGTACCCCTTGTCCTACAACTAGGACACTGAAATTAGGTTCATACCCAATCTTGGCACATGCAGTACATTAGTAGCACTAGTGCTGGTTCCTGTTTTAGTCTGAAACTCTATGGTGCCTCTCCCTATCGGAGTACATTTAGTTATGTTCCCCATAGTGATCTGGAAGTCCATCTGCTCCTCCTGATAGCTAGAGAAATATTCTCTAACTCCCGTCATATGAGCTGAAGCTCCACTATCAATATACCAGACACTAGATGATGCTGAACCTGACAAGCATGCAAATTCATCTTCCAATCTGGAAGACAATTCTGAGGCTTCATGGCTGCTGATTCTATCCATGATTTTTCTGTGTTATTTCTCCTTTCCTTCTCAACGCTGATTTTGCTACTGCAAAATGTTGCGTCCTAGCTAGAAATATGCCCTCCAAAAGAATTATTGCGGCTCCCTCTGCCTCTGACAATTTTCGATCTGGAGATGTTACTTTCTCTGTTGACTCCCTCAAAGAAGTAAAATTCTCCACAAAAATTGGCTTTATGGCTAAGTGGATTGCACAGTTCCTGGAGTTTAGAGGTCAACAACTACTTCAAAGCTCCTTCTTCTTACCTACAACTGAGATTTCCCTAGCTCTATCTGTGCTCTGATACCATGTGAAAATTCCCTACTCTGGGATCTTACTGCAGCAACTGATATTATCTCTTCTATTTGTTAAATAAATTAAACAAATTATTTGCAGCTTCTTACGGCAAATAGTGATATAAATACATTGTAGCCTTTACAAGTTAAAATACCGTGGAAAAATAAATGCAAATAAAATTATAGAAATGTTAGCACACATATAAACACATTAACACAGTTATTTTTGGACAATCGTCTCCGGAAAAATCCAATGCAGGAAAACCGGTGCAATATATGAGGGTTTCTTTATTAATCTTCAAGAGTAATTCATATACAAGATATCAGACAACAAGAATAGAGAAAGAAACACTGAGAGAAATTTAGCAATAAATTTCTCACTCTCCATAGCGATTCTCTGACCCTGAAACGGATCCGCTGCCCTTACGCTGGTCTCATTGCGTCATCCTCTGTGCAGTGACTGCGCAGTGCCCTGATGAACTGCGTGCTCTCTCACACTGGCCCTACTAGAATTTATCCTGCGCTCTCGGACTACTGCTGATGCCCTCTCTCTCTCATCTACAACTCATCCTCTGGCTTTATTTTCTCTTGTTAAACTTTAGCCACTGAGAGAATCGATCTGCCTGGGCAACTGAGTATTTGCATTGGTGTATCTTCTCCAAGCCCCATTGAGTTTCTTGTTATAATCTCTTGTTGAGTGAGACATCAACGACCAAGATTAAAACATAATCGATGGCTAAGATTAACTAGAAGTCGACCCATGTCTTCTTCTAGAAGATTTTCACCATGACTTAATTAATACCCTTTAATTTATCAGTTTTCCTAAATTTAGACTTACGCACCATTAGAAAAAGATTAATTATTTTAATTAAGTCGTCTTTAGATGGAATTTCCAAAAATGATTTCTGGGTTTTGGAGAATACATGTATTCTAGTCTTGCCACCAAATTTCGTGGCTAGAACAGATTTGATGCTACAAAACTAACAAGAATAGTCTAAAAACTCACACGGATCGATCTAGAAATGATTTGAGCCATTGATTAAGATTTAATTTTGGCCGTTGGAGTCCCAATAGGAAGACATAAGAAGGGATCGATGTGGTGATGAAGAATACACCAGTGGAGATATTGAGTTGTCTAGGCAATTCGATTTTCTCAATGGCAAAGATTTAGCAGAGAAGATAGAGCCAGAGGGTGAGTAGCAGGTGGTAGAGGAGATTAGCAGCATTCCAGGTGGAAATATTCCAGTCTCGGGAAGAGGCAGTAAGAGGAAGGCCGAAATCCCCAGAGGTTTTGCGCAAGCACTGTGTAGAGGGTGATGCAGAAGGTTCAACGTATGGCTAGGGAGACAATTTCGGTGGAAAAAATTCGCTGTGGGGTGAGAGAAAATTCTCACAATCATTTTGCCAGTATTTCCTCATATTAGATTGCTAGTAGAACATCTAAATTATTGTACTCAGAATATGTGGGGTGAGAGAAAATTCTTACAATCATTTTACCAGTGTTTCCTCATATTAGATTGCTAGTGAACCCCTCTCCCCCAATTTCTTGCATCTTTTTCTTATCTATACTTTAATTATGGTATATTGATAATGCAAACACCTTTGCTGTATCAAGGCCGTTAATGTTAAGCTCCACCATTCTCATCAGACGAACTTTCATTGCACCTAAAAGGACGTTGCAAAAACCTCTATTGAACATGCTTTCATGCTCCATTGAGATCAAGATTCTCGTAGCCTTGAATTGAAACTTGGATAAACTTTATTTCTTATTGAGTTTATTTATGAAACGATTTACATCTCAAGCAAATATTAAGGGTGTATATTCATTTTCTCATGCACTGTATGAATTGAGACAATATTATAATTCTACCATCCCCTAAGCCCTTTATGGAAAAAAATGTAAAGAAGCAAAACATAGAAAAGAACGATGAAAGAAAAAGGCTGAAGAATGAAATTTGTAGTCACTCTATTTTCTCACAAATCAAATTTGAGTATGTCTAGACAAAAAAGTCGGAACAATTATAGTGCATAACTGGATAATTTTTGTTATTATCTAAAATACCATAGATGCGAATATGCAAGATAGAAAACGTAGTATTGGCTTTTACATTGAAAATTATAGTTTGAATTATGGTTGAGTAATAATACAGAAAGACTGACAAGAATAATAAAATCTAATGCTTACTAGTTATACTCATTCTTAGCAGGTTACACGTTCCATTGGTGACGACGATGTGAAGCCAGCAGTAACTGCGGAGCCAGAAATTACAGAGACTCTATTATCAACAGATGATGAATTCTTGGTATTCCCTTTTCTTTTTCCAATTTTTATTTAAATATTACTAGAAGTGCTTATTAGATGGCTCTGAAAAAACATAATACGCTTTATTAAAAATTCATCCATCCCGGAACCATCTATTGTAGAAGGTTCAATGCAATTCATTATTCATGTTGAAGAGCCACTAGAAAATGAATAGTTTTTGTTGCTTCAGGTGATGGCAAGTGATGGACTTTGGGATACAATAAGCAATGAAGAAGTGATATCTCTTATGAAAGATACTGTTAAAGAACCCGGCATGTGCTCTAAAAGACTTGCAACCACGGCCGTGGAAAGAGGGAGTAAAGATAATGTAACAGTAATTGTTATT
Organism: Pinus tabuliformis; assembly: GCA_031772625.1. Classification (NCBI taxonomy): domain Eukaryota; kingdom Viridiplantae; phylum Streptophyta; class Pinopsida; order Pinales; family Pinaceae; genus Pinus; species Pinus tabuliformis. The sequence continues at coordinate 84,525,923 of CM062815.1, read as the reverse complement.
TTTCTTCGTCCAGTTTCAACTGTAGAGCGAATCTATTGAATATCACTATAAAATCCGAGTTAGCGAGGAACACAAGGCTTTTTTGCTTTTCTTAAGTTGATTTGATCTGGTAATTTGGTGTTCAGGTCAGATAATGTCATTTTTTGATTCCTTGACGTACTCCTCGTTCTATGTCTCCCGTTTAATTTATAGAAATAAAAATAAAATTATTGATGAGCATTTTACTAAAAGGATCCTGCATTTATTGTTTTAATCGTTTGAATAACAATACTACTGGATTTATCATGGGCGGAGAGATATCGAAGTGTGAACTTTTCCTCAGGTTTTGTACAAAATAAAGAGGTTTCTATCTTGAGAGATTTGATCTCTTTCAGTGTATGATAGATCCGGTGTTAAGATGGATTAGATGGATCTACACTGGTTCCGGGCAACAATGTCATGTTTTTAGAATATCATTATTATGTATATGTTTGAGATAAACTTCTTACTTTGAAATTTACACTATGTTTTCTTTGCTTGACATGGCCATATCATTATCTTCTTTAATTTAGTTTGTGTTGTTTCCTTTGAATGGTTTGTATGTTTGCGTTTGGATACTTTGAGTGGTTTGTGTGTTTATGTGTTTGGATTTGGATGGTAATGTTTGTGAATGTTATAGTTGTTGTGTTATATTTCTATGTGTATGTAATTGTTTATTAGTAATTAGTTGGTGATGAAGAAGGGAGACAATCTTGTCAATAGTTTGCAAGAGGATTGATATTGCACATCTATTTCATTTAATTTTGAATATCTTGAAAATTATTTTTAATAATTTACAGTTGCAAGATTTATACGAGTGTACAATTTGAGGAAATGTTTGCACATCGAGAGATATGATCCCTCTCAACGCATGATAGATTCGGTGTCAGATGGATCTAGGTTGGTTTTAGTCATGCGTAGTCACACAAAATTTGTTGAACATCTACTTATTCTAACCATTATAAATATGCTAAATATGTCTGTGATTAATCTAGTCATTTTAATTTTAAATTTGCTCAATTAACTCAGTGTGTTGAAATGATAGATATTGTTAATAACTTTAATAATGAAAAATGATGAAATACAAATTTTGAATGCAAAGTGACAACGTAATAGTGTTGAATGATAGAAAATATGAATAATAAGAATGTAGTCAATTACAAATAGTTTTCATTCTGATCAATCTCAAATTATTGTATTCTACTATTCTAATTGTCACCCATGTTAGTTTTGTCATATTTTCATATTGATTATATGAAAAGGGCAATTGAAATCGTAAACCATTTAGATCTTTAACTCAAGCTATTGTAGTAAACACCATACCTTGTCTTTCTTGTTCTCCAATATTAAAAGGTTGAATTACTATAACACAAAAATCAATGCACATTGTCAATAATTTGTTTGTGCTTATACTGAAATCAATGCACATTGTTAATCCATTCACTTTAAGGTACCATCATACATCCAGTGACATCAAATCAGAAATCAGTATCTACAATGAAATCAATGCATCTGATGCAAACAATTAAATAGGGTTAGAAAACAACATCTACACTGAAATCAATGCATCTAATGCAAGCAATAAAATAGGATTAGAAATCAACATTTTCACAACATTTACACTAAAATCAATGTGCCTAGTGCAAAGCAATAAAATATAACTAGAAATCAACATCTACACTGAAATCAATGCATCTAGTGCAAACAATCAAATAGGAATAGAAATCAACATCTAACTGAAATCAATGCATCTAGTGCAAGCAATCAAATAGGATTAGAAATCACCATCTACACTTAAATCAATGCATCTCAATCAAATAGGACTAGAAAACAACCTCTACATTGAAATCAATGCATTTAGTACAAGCAACCAAATAAGATTAAAAATCAACAACTACACTAAAATCAATGCAGCTAGTGCAATCAATCAAATAGGATTAGGAGTCAACATCTTCACAGAAATAAATGCATTTATTTAAGTGAATAACACTGTATATCCCTCTCCCTCTCTCTGCCTCTCCCTCCCTCTCTTTGTCTCTCTCTTCTTCCCTCTCTTTCTCTCTCTGCCATTTATATCTATATCTCTCTCCATCTTGTTGAAGTGTAACTAGTGACGGTCTTCATAATTGTATTGGTCAAAAGAAAGAAAAAATATATTATTAAAGGAAATTGACTTATTAAAGCATGAGTTTCATGCTTGGGTCAATAGTCAATAATTCAAGCCTCCATTGTAGGCTTCTAGGATTTTTGAGTCAAACTAAAAGTCAATTTTTGTAAGAGACCCTTCTTGGGCTCCTTAAAGTCAAGAAAGAAATTTTATATGTGAAAATTATGTCTTATCTTCCTCCATCAAGTCGGTTGTGTCCTTCATGTCGGCTCCAATAGAACAAGCATAAACAACTATATATAGCAAAGCGAGCTTGACCTAGTTGGACAATAAGTTTTATCTGCGATTTTTCAAGGGATGTGAAATAACCAAAAGGAGGGAAATTACAACTGTAGAGAGGATCGAGTTACTATTTAGAGTATAAGGCACAACACTACAAGAACCAAAATTTTTATTATAGGAAAAAGGGCCGAAGGCACAAGAATACGGGTTGAAGTCACTATTGCAGAAGAGGGTCGAGGATACGGTCATAAAGGACCAAACTTCAATTACAGAAAGAGTTGATCTATTATGGAGTAAGCAAAGTTACAAGGATTGAGGAGACTGACTTGATGGAGGAGGATCTTAGTCTAGAAGGTCTTGGATATGTCTCAACTTGATTTTGATTCTACTAAGGAATAGTTTGACTAGGTTTTCCCCTCCTTAGGGTTTTTGCCTTGGCTAAGTGCCTATATCTCGTGTTCATTGTATTTTTGGCATTTATTTGATGATGAAAACAATAATATAATCAATACAAGAAAAATACAATTTCACAAGGGAAATCATAATAAACACTGCCCTAATAGATTTCTCAACATGGTATCAGAGCTAAGGTCAAGGGATAAAAGGCAGCAAGGAAACCACTTATGTGATTAAGGAAAGAGGTTTTAAGCCTAATCTTGAAGATTGGATCATCTCAAAAGAGAGTTGAATTGAGGAAACTCATTTTTGGGTTTGTTTACAAATATACATGTGCAATAGGATACAAACCTGAGCTTATAGGTTGAAGTACTTAGGGAAGCCAAGAAGCATTGTTTTGGAAATCCTCAAGGCTAGATCACTAGACTTGACATAACCAAATCCTTTGTGTTGAAGAAGCGATGTCGTGGGCATGTATATTATGGTATGTAATATCATTTCAGAAGATTAAAAAATTCATAAGTCTGTGTATGCAAGCCACGAGTCTAAAAAAATCTTTCATGGACCAAAATTAGTCCCATTAACTAGCGAAATAAGGAACCAAGACATAGTATCATAGGCCAACAAAGTCGATCATCTCTGAGGTATGAAATAATTGAAAGACCTATACATATTAATATAAGAGACACCGAGAGCTCTATAACAACGAACATAACTTTACAAGATACTGTGAAGTGAACATAATATCCACACATCTTGAAGTCTGAAATACATAGTCACATTCTAGGTCAAGACCTGGGTAGTATTTCCAATTACTTTGTTGTGATAGGTTGGGAGAACTCTCTTAAATAAAAAAAATACTGAGGAATCTGAAACGACCTATTTAAAGGACCCAAAAAAGTTATTGGAGAAAAGGGAAGTGTTAGCTCTGCTACAAACTTCAGTAGTCGGGGGACAAAATACTAGCTCTGCCGTGTTGTTTGTGCTTAAAGAAAGCTTGCTGCATTTTTTTCCTCCCTCCTCCTTCATTTCCCTTATACTCCCCTAGCCCCGTTATCTCTGTTTTCTTCCATAGAACTTCTCCATTCCCCGAATAAACCCTCTAAAATTCGACAAAACCCATTTTTTTAGCCCTACTCCTAAGCGCGAAGTTTAAATCCACCATATGACCCGATCGTATGCCTCGGCGCTTTCATAATTCATTGATTTAATCCCCATCGTTGATCGTCCTGATCCAATGGTCCCCGCCACCACAGCCCTTTTTTCCCGCGCGCTAAACCCTGCTCATTTCCCCACCATCGATCGCATCCACTGTGAGATCTAACGGTAGTCGCTCTTCTCGATCGCGTGAGTTGCCCACTCGTTAACGCGCAGGGAAAGCGGTTCCCCGCCCGTCAAGTCCGCCACGCGTCGCGCGTTGAGTGGAATTGCGCGGGATTATACGGAAACTACCGCAGCTCCAAAGGCAGTGCGGGGAATACCGCTTACTGCTGTCCCGCCCGTCTCCCACTTGTTAACCCCTGCGTACTTTCGACCTCCGATCGCTGTTGGATCTGCCCGACCACGATCCGACGGCCCACGATTGTCTGATCATTTACCTCCTGATACTCCTTAGCAAGCACTCTCCGCTATCGATTCACGCATATCAACGGTTGATCTTTCTCCACCATGCCTCTGCGATACTGCCCGTGTCCATAGTCTATCCAGTGTACCCGAAGGAGGAAGAAGGCCAGAATCCAGCACTCTGTGTAATAAATCCTCAACAACTGTATTTAAGGAAGAGGATGGCCGAGAAGAAAAAGGACGGCCTCGAGTAAATCAAAGCATTAATCAGTTATGGAGCTTCTTTCAGTCAACACTCCACTTGCTCAGAGAAGGACCGCTGAACAACAAAAAAGGTCAAATTGTTCATTAAAGCCAACAAATTGCAGCAGAGACCCATATCAAAAGTTAATGTGGTTGGTGGTCCATTATGACCCCTCCACGCATCGAGCAGCAGAGCAATTTTGTAATCAAACTCTATATATACCCAAAAAAGACAATGTAATGCGGTTGATGGTGGTTGTTTTGATGTAAGGTTAAACTTCTGGAGACTGTAACTACTGTGATACCTGTAGTGTCTGGTCTTCATTTTCAGTGAATACAAACTTCTTTTGCTGTTAATTGCTCACTTTCCACTTCTTTTTTGTTTCAAGCTATCCCTGTTATACATCTTTCATGTGCTCTTGACGTTTAGCATTAGAGGGGATGTCATCCCACCTCGGTGTTAGAATCTAGTATGTATCATTGAATATGCTACGCAGGTTTCTGTTTTCTTAGTGCTAGAGAGCTGTCATCCTGTCTGTGCATTAGGAAATAGATTTGCAGACCTCTTTACTGGTTGCAGTCGGCCATCACATGGTCTTGTGCATCTGCTGGTGTGGTCAGTATTCTCCATGTTCACCTAATCCTAAAACTGTGAGTAATTGGTGGTCTAAAGCCTTGTAGTCTGGGGGTGTTCACCCATGTCTGGGGTTAAGCATAGTAGAAGTGGTTATCTGGCTTGAATATGCATAATCCATTCCATTCATCCATTTCCAACATTTTGTTGAGTTTTGTAATGTTCCCGAGCATCTCCGAGATACAACCTAGGAGAGTTTCTTGGGGTGATAACATTAATTGGCGCCGTTGCCGGGGAGAGGAGATTGAAGCTCAGCTTCCCTGGGAGAATGACACAGTTCCAGATTTTGATGATAGACAAGGTCTGGGCACATTTCTGGTTGTAATCATCTATCTGGCGACTCCACTGGAGGAAGACCAACCTTTGGCGACTCCACATTGTAGTTCTAGCTCAGTTTGTGAGGCATACTCGAAGAAATCCTCAGAAATCACCAGCTGAACCAGTGCCTGACCCTGAGAAGATCGTTAAGCAGAAGAAAATTTCGTAGTAAGGAGCATCAGGACCAGGTAAGCCTTAGAAGTCCCATGTATCTCTACTAGTGAAAATCACCTTCAGAGATTCATAAAGCTCCTTAGTCATTCATTTCCCTTTCGGATCTCAGTCCAAAGAAGCATCCATGCGGTCCATCATATTCCTCTGTCTCTGTCATCCTTTTCATTGATCCATACCACTCAGAGTACCAGTATCCTTTCATATACCCCAATCATGGCAGGCCAACAAGCACCTACGAAGATAGAAAGAATTGTAGCTGCCAGGTATGGACCCCTGGTTCTGCCTGTTCCTTTAAATCCCATGCCTACAGGAGATTATCAAGAATATATGCCTAATTTACTGGTACAGAAGGCGTAACAATGAAGAGCACCTTGAGGCCTTTTATAGCGATGCTGATAACCTGGATATCAATGAAGAGGATGTGTGGATGAGGGGTTTTGTCCAAAGCCTAGATGGGGAAGCTAGAAAATGGTTCAGAGAATTACCCCCTAGGTCCATTGCAGACATTGAGGCCTTAGATGATGTGTTTTTAAAGCATTGGGGGGATAATAAAGATCTGCTCTTTTATTATACTGAATTTGGGAACTTGCAGAGAGAAGAGGGTGAGTTGCTGTCTGATTTCAACAAGAGATTCAACCATTTGTACAGCAGAATACCATATGAAGTGAAACCCACTCCTACTTCTGCTATGCTCACTTATGCCAATGCCTTCGATTCTCAGTTCTCCCTGTTGTTAAGAGAAAGAAAATGTGCTTCTTTGGCTGATATGCAAGATGTAGCGTTTGAAGTAGAATCAAATATCATAGCTGCAGAGAGGCTCGAAGATAATACTGAAAGCAGAAGACAGGGGGGTGAGTCCTCATCATCCTCTGATCCTAAGATCGATAAATTGACCAGGATGATAGAGCTATTGGCCTTTGAAGTTTCCAGACTGGAGGCTGAGCAGTATTCTCAGGAAGCAGGAGCTCCTTGTTCCCTTACTCTTCCAAAGCCAAATCCATATAGAGAAGCACAGGAGCAGTTGCAGATTTTGCAAAGAAGTAGAGATACAAACGAAGAAAAAAGGGTGAAAACCTTTTTTCAAACTATAGTCATGGAGGAAGAGCAATATGAAGAAGAGGAGGAGGTCCATGGTTTGGAAGATAAGGGCAGTGCCCCCTTCCTAACCAGAGCTGCCTATGAAAAGTCATTATCTATAGGCACTGCTCACCAGTTTGTTGTAGCTGCAGAACAACAAGCTGATCAGCAGAAGCAACCAGCAGCAGGTCCAACCATCCTCGAAGAGCCTGAAGCCAGCCCATCTTCCAATGACTATGCAGATCTACAAATTAGCCAGCCTGTTGTTATCCCTAGACCAGTAATCAAAAAAGGAGAGGAAAGCTCCCCATCATCTTTTGTCCCTCTGCCTGCTCAAAAGACAATCCTTCAAAGTTGCCCCCTGAACTCTGAGGCAGGCCATGATTCAAAGCCCAAGGCTGATACTGATCATCTCAGTCTTGATATTCTGATGCCTGCTCAGGTGGCCTCCACACAGATTGAAAAGGCAGCTTGTCAGATGACAGAGGAAGAGGGTGCACAGTCTTGGAACTCCTCCTTGGATGTGGACTGTTCTAAGAAAAATAAAGGAGCAGATGGTGTCTTTGTGTCCTCCACACATGAATACATTGGTACACCATTTATACTAATTGTGCAGGCCACAGATGACAAAGACAAGTACACAACAACCATGGTTATTCAGCAGGTGTACAGAAGCTCTCATGAAAAACATCCAAGGAGGAGAGCATACAGAAGGGAGATAAAATTTGATCCATATCTACCTATTAAGCTCAAACGTCCTAAACTTTTTGAGGTAGATGATTAAATAAATCCAGTTTTGCAGCTCTATGATGAACCGACCGAGAAGAGGAGAAACATTAGTTGAATTGAGGCTTCTGTGATCCATAATATTTGAAAGAATAACTTTGGCGTAAATCACATGTAGACATACATTTGTCGACGCGTTTCGAACCAACTAGTGTGGTTCATCGTCAGGACAAGTTGAAGAAACATATCCAGCTTAGCATGATAAATAGTCTGAGCAGAGTCTCCAACGGCTAAATCGGCTAATTTTGACCTTAGGACCCAGGTCAAATTCTTATTTATTAATTTAATATTATTATTATAATTAATATTATTATTTTTCTTATGGAAATAAGTTAAATTAGGTAAAATGGTTGGTTTTAAAAGGAATATATTTATTTATTAAATTAAAATTATATATATATATATATATATATATATATATATATTAATTTATATATTAGGTTATTAAGGTAAAATTAGGATTAATAATTTCAATAGTTGGTTTGAAACTATAATTTATTTATTTATTCAAATTATTAAATAATTATTATTGGTATTATACGTATATATATATTTTAATAAAATCATAATACTAGGTTGACTAGTATTTTTTATTCAATAATAATTCAATGGTTAGTTTATTTATATGGAAGTTAGTTAAAATATAATTTTAAGGTTAAAGATGTAATTATTTATTTAACTTATATATATATTCTATAATTAAAGTTATAATATTAGGTTATAAGGTAAAAGTTAGGATCAATGGTTAGATTAAAAAGATAATTTAATTAATTAATTTAAATTATTTAATAATTATTATTAAAACTATATATATATATATATATATATATATATATAATCATAGGTTGAGAAAGTAATTAAATAATTTATTTATTAATAATCAAATATATATATAATTTAAAAAAGTAATTTAATAATATATTTAAAAAATAAAATAATAATAATAATTAATTAATTAACTAATTAATTTAAAATAAATAATGTAAGTTTAGTTTAAAAAGGTAATTTATTTAATTATTTATTACTAATATTATATATATTATAATATTAGGATGCTTTTAAAAATAATAATAATAATAATAATAATATAATAAATAAATAAATAAATTAAAAAAAAAATTCCCTCAACCTTTAGGCCCCTCAACACCATTCGCAATTCCCTCCGATCGGTGAAAGATCCCGTTAACCCTAAGGACATGAAGGGTGTCTACTTGATCCCTTGTTCTTGTGGGACCCCCTATATTGGGGAAACAGGACGCTCCATCCATCAAAGGATCTGCGAGCATGCAGCCGACCTAAGACATGGGAGATCCAGGTCTTCAGCATTAGCAGAGCATGTGGAAAAGACCAAGCATCAGGTGTGTATTGAGGAGGCCAAGGTTGTTGCCAAAGTCGCTCAGTTTCACCATCGTAAATTGAGGGAAGCTATTGAGATTGAGAAGAGGCCGAGCAATCTCAATAGAGATGATGGTTGGAAAATCAGTAGATGCTGGATTCCAACACTCTCTTCTTAGTCGTTTTTTCTGCCCCCTCCAATTTTATTTATTTATTTATTTTTATTTTATTATTATTATTATTATTATTTTTTAAAAGCATCCTAATATTATAATATATATAATATTAGCAATAAATAATTAGATAAATTACCTTTTTAAACTAACCTTCCATTATTTATTTTAACTTAATTAATTAATTATTATTATTGTTATTATTATTATTAAATTACTTTTTAAAATTATATATATATTTGATTATTAATAAATAAATTATTTAATTACTTTCTCAATCTATGATTTATATATATATATATATATCTTTAACCTTAAAATTATATTTTAACTAACTTCCATATAAATAAACTAACCATTGAATTATTATTGAATAAAAAATACTAGTCAACCTAGTATTATGATTTTAATTAATAATATATATATATATACACGTATAATACCAATAATAATTATTTAATAAGTTGAATAAATAAATAAATATATTCTTTTTAAAAACAACCATTTTACCTAATTTAACTTATTTCCATAAGAAAAATAATAATATTAATTATAATAATAATATTAAATTAATAAATAAGAATTTGACCTGGGTCCTAAGGTCAAAATTAGCCGATTTAGCCGTTGGAGACTTTGCTCAGACTATTTATCATGCTAAGCTGGATCTGTTTTTTCAACTTATCCTGACGATGAACCACACTAGTTGGTTCGAAACGCGTCGACAAATGTATGTCTACATGTGATTTACGCCGAAGTTATTCTTTCAAAGAGGAGAAACAATTTTGATGGCCCATCAGTTAGCCAGTTTTTGAATATTTATGTTGTTTAAGGTCCTCAGGCCTTAATGATTGTAAGCATTTTCTTTTACAGGTTTTAGTGTAGACTTAATTTGATTCCATGCCCAATGGATACTAGGCATTGTTTTTAAGCTTGTTTTGTATGAAGGCATTGGTCTGCAGTTCTTGAGACCTCACAGGGAGGATCTCATCCCCATAAGGAGCCATTGTTAGCTCTGCTACAAACTTCAGCAATTGGGGGACAAAATACCAACTCCGCCGTGTTGTTTGTGCTTAAAGAAAGCTTGCTGTAGTTTTTTCCTCCCTCCTCCTTCATTTCCCTTATACTCCCCTAGCCCTGCTATCTCTTTTTTCTTCCATAGAACTTCTCCATTCCCCGAATAAACCCTCTAAAATTCGACAAAACCCCTTTTTTTAGCCCTACTCCTAAGCGCGAAGTTTAAATCCACCATATGACCCGACCGTATGACTTGGCGCTTTCATAATTCGTTGATTTAATCCCCACCATTGATCATCCTGATCCAACGGTCCCCGCCACCACATCCCTTTTTTCCCGCGTGCTAAACCCTGTTCATTTCCCCACCGTCAATCGCATCCACTATGAGATCTAACGGTAGTCGCTCCTCTCGATCGCGTGATTCGCCTACTCGTTAACGCGCGAGGAAAGCGGTTTCTCGCCCGTCAAGTCCGCCACGCGTTGCGTGTTGAGTGGAATCGCACGGGATTATACGAAAACTGCTGCAACTCCAAAGGTGGTGCGGGGAATACCGCTTACCGCCGTCTCGCCCGTCTCCCGCCTGTTAACCCCCGCATACTTTCGACCTCCGATCGCCGTCGGATCTGCCCGACTGCGATCCGACGGCCCATGATTGTCCGATCATTTCATACCTCCCTATACTCCTTAGTAAGCGCTCTTCGCCGTCAATTCATGCATATCAACGATTGATCTTTCTCCACCATGCCTCCGCCATATTACCTGTGTCCATAGCCTGTCCAGTGTACCCGAAGGAGGAAGAAGGCCAGAATCCAGCACTCTGCGTAATAAATCCTCAACAACTGTATTTAAGGAAGAGGATGGCCGAGAAGAAAAAGGACGACCTCGAGCAGATCAAAGCATTAATCAGTTATGGAGCTTCTTTCTGTCAACACTCCACCTGCTCAGAGAAGGACCGCTGAAAAACAGAAAAGGTCAATTTGTTCATTAAAGCCAGCAAATTGCAGCAGAGACCCATATCAAAAAGTTAATGTGGTTGGTGGTCCATCATGACCCCTCCACGCATAGAGCAGTAGAGCAATTTTGTAATCAAACTCTATATATACCCAAAAAAGACAATGTAATGTGGTTGATGGTGGTTGTTTTGATGTAAGGTTCAACTTCTGGAGACTGTAACTGCTGTGATACCTGCAGCGTCTGGTCTTCTTTTTTAGCTAATACAAGCTTCTTTTGCTGTTAATTGCTCACTTTCCACTTCTTCTTTGTTTCACGCTGTGCATGTTATGCATCTTTCATGTGCTCTTGACGTTTAGCATTAGAGGGGCTGTCATCCCACTTGGGTGTTAGAATCTAGTATGTATCATTGAATATGCTATGCAGGTTTCTATTTTCTTAGTGCCAGAGAGCTGTCATCCTGTCTGTGCATTAGGAAATAGATTTGCAGGCCTCTTTACTAGTTGCAGCTGGCCATCACATGGTCTTCTGCATCCGCTGGTGAGGTTAGTATTCTCCATGTTCACCTAATCCTCAAACTGTGAGTAATTGGTGGTCTTAAGCCTTGTAGTCTGGGGGTGTTCACCCATGTCTTGGGTTAAGCATAGTAGAAGTGGTTATCTGGGTTGAATATGCATCATCCCTTCTATTAATCCATTTCCAACATTTTGTTGAGTTTTGTAATGTTCCCGAGCATCTCCGAGATACGACCTAGGAGAGTTTCTTAGGGTGATAACAGGAAGGACCACAGTTCTTGAGAGATCTTTCCATGCCCTAACCAAAAAGTCAAAATCACCATAGTAATCTCAGAAATATAGTGACCTACAATCTCAATTTCTACAACAAAGTATGGCATCTTCAAGAATGTAAAAATCCGCATTCTTTGGAAGAAGGATAAAAGATAGCAAGGAGAAGTATAGTATGGGCTTAGGAGTCTTGTTGAAGGATAAAGTTTAAGAACTGTAACCGGGACTACAATGTGTCATGTAGCAGCTCTTCGTTGGAAGTCTCTATAGACAAAAGAAGGCACTTAGCATTTTGAGAACAACTTGATGTCCTCAGTTAACCCAAGTAAGTATTGATATAACTCTGTGTTTTTAGTTATCTAATATGTGTCTTCAGTTTGCAAGAAAAGGCATCAAACTCAATTGAAATGTCAATTCTCCATTCATGAAAGACAAGGTATAAAATGCTTTAGGGTTTAGTTTCTTGTACATAGTTATGATAACATCATATGCTTGTTTTCTCTCAACATTCCTAATGTCTAGGGTTTGTAAAATATATAACATTACTTGAGATGAATGAAATTGGATAATGTCTAAGTTATGACATATTGCTTTTTAGAGCTAGTTAAGGTTTGTGCTCTAAATCACTAAAAATCCATTCTCCAAAAAGGTAATAAAAATAACCTAGAAAGTCATCACGCTATTGTGCTTGTATGTTTTGGTTGTGTTTGTCAAAGAATTTTGTAGAGATATGTATATATTGAAGGAAACAAAGATAAGATAGAATGATGGATTGGTGAATTAAATTGATACTTGACTCATATGATCATGAAGATACTAAAAGGTTTACAAAAAGGAGCAACTCATGGTATGTTTAAGACCACATAATTTGTTATTAGTCTTCTTCATATTAAAAGTTACGATCATTTTTAAATTTTCTCTATATTACTAACTCTCTCATGTTTAGGATTTTGAATCATCAAGATTCTTGTTTAGGTGATTAATCATTAGATTGAATCTATCCTCATCATAATATCTCTTGTTTGATCATTTTTTGGTGAAACCCTAACCATTAGGGTTCATTGTAAAACCCTAAGCCTCTTGATGTTAAGGGTATGTCAATGTTAATAATGAAACCGTTAGGGGTTGTTGATAATAATAATAAATCCTATTTTTTTTTTTTTTAAGTTTAGGGTTTTGATTATATATGAAATCCTAGATTTTTAGGGTTTGGTGAATTGGGGTTTATGAACAAAACCCTTGTAATAACTAAAGTAAGATCCTAGGAATGAAACCCTTGGTGTATATTCATCGGTATGATTGAAACCCTAGCCTGGTCAAATTATTGTATATCTAGTTTCTATGTATTGATTTTTGTATCTTGGATATTGATATGAGATGCTAGTGCATGATAACCCTAGATATGTATATATGAGTATGCTAACTTGACTATTGATTAATGAAATCTAAGGTTTATAACAAAACCCTAGTAGAGATTGATATTCTAGAGCATGACAATGAAATCCTAGAAATATATTGTTTTCAATTATTGATATGATTTAGTTTTGATGATGAAATATAGGGTTTGCAACAAACCCTGGTAGAGTTTGACATGTAATTCTAAAATCGCATTGTTGAAACTTTATTATTAGATTGATTGAGTCGCTGATATCTAAAGCTTTTTGAAGTCTAGGGTTTATGACAAAACCCTAGCAAGATGTTTAAGTCTAGTATATTAAATATTTGACCATTTCTAATTATGAACCTAACTTGGTTTAGGTATTTGATGCTTAAAGCTTGAATGTTTTAATGCTTCCATTATGATTTTGATATGGTTGACTTCATGCTTCTATATATCTGTATTTGGTTGTACTTGCTATTGAAAGTTTTGCAAGTACATAATCTCCAAGATGTTGAAGATGATAATAATAACGAGCATGATGAAGGAAGCTATCAAAATGATGATGATCAAGATGACCTTGATGCCATGAGAAATAAATGAAGCCTTGAAAGTTTGAAGCCTCTCCAATGTTATAAAAGAAGGAAACTGTTGAATTGAGAGGGAGCTTAGAAAGGGTATATCTCCCCAGTTAAGAGGGAGGCCATATTATGACGGTCATAGTAAATACCTTGACGAAAGAATGAAACTGAAGAATGAATGAAAGTACTACAAATAGATTTGAGAAGCATTGAAGTTGTATTTGGTGCTATTGAAGAAGTGAAAGAAGAAAGAAAGCTTCTGATAAGTTGTATTTGGATAACTTGATGATGATATAAGTAGCATCAAAATGTTTAAAGACCCGAAGGTTTGTGTTTACTTGTATATATATTTGAAGGTTTATTACTAATTGGGGTTGTGAATGTACAAGATCTCTTCGTAAAAGGATTGAATATTTGAAGCATGCTTGGAGTCATGGATATATATCCGATTTAGTTGATAAGGAGAGATGAAGCATCTTGTGGCAACAAGATGCTTGGGAGGACATTTGGTCGACCTATGTGTTGATGTCTAGATCCTGAAGTGGGGAGGGTGGCATTGGTCATGGACCTCCTACCTTGGATACACACCTAGATCCTTGGGTTGGTGTTAGAGCTTAAAAGCTTGATGGTACCTAGAGTGGATAAGCTTGAGTACACCTTTGTCCCACCTAATTAGAGTACCCTGGATAGGTATCTAATTTGTAGCATTGCGTGTGTTGTACCTCTTCATAGAGCATATCATTTTGAGATATTCCATGTACCTATGTATATATGTATGATGAATACCTCCCTAGTTAAGAGGGAGTGTTGAAGAATGTAACTAGTGTTGGTCAAAAGAAAGAAAGAAAGAAATATTATTAAAGGAGTTTGACTTATTAAAGCATGGGTCAATAGTCAATACGTTAAGCCTCCATTGTAGGCTTCTAGGATTTTTGAGTCAAAGTAAAAGTCAATTTTTGTAAGAGACCCTTCTTGGGTTCCTTAAAGCCAAGAAATAAAATTTCTATGTAAAAATTATGTCTTATCCTCCTCCATCAAGTTGGTTGTGTCCTCCTTCATGTCGACGCCAATAGAACAAGTGTAAACAACTATATATAGAAAAGTGAGCTCGACCTAGTTGGACAATAAGTTCTATCTACGATTTTTCAAGGGATGTGAAATAGTCAAAAGGAGGGAAATTACAACTACAAAGAGGCTGAAGTTACTATTTAAAGTAGAAGGCACAACACTACAAGAATCAAAGTTTCTATTATAGGTAAAAGGGCTGAAGGCACAACAATATAGGGCTGAAGTCACTATTGCAGAAGAGGGCAAAGGAAATAGTAGTAAAGGACCAAACTTCAATTATAGGAAGAGTCAAGTCTATTATGGATCAAGCAAAGTTACAAGGACTGAGGAGGCTAACTTGATGGAGGAGGATCTTAGTCTAGAAGGTCTTGGATATGTCTCAACTTGATTTTGATTCTATTAAGGAATAGTTTGATTGGGTTTTCCCCTCCTCAGGGGTTTTTCCCTTGCTGAGTGCCTATATATCTTATTCATTGTATTTTTGGCATTTATTTGATGATGAAAACAATAATATAATCAACATAAGACAAATATAATTTCACAAGTAAATTTCAGGTAAGGGAAATCATAATAAAAACTACCCTAATAGATTTCTCAACACATGTCTCCTTTGTCTCTCTATCTCACCCCCCCACCCCCCCAAAACGCACACATTCTCTCTCTCCATATTTATCTATCTCTCACTCCATCCCTCTCTCCCCCCTCCATATATATCGATATCTCCCTTTGTTTCTCCTTCTTCGTCACTCTATCTCATCCCCCAAACATACACTCACAGACACTCTCTCTCCCCCTCTTCCTCTCTCTCTCTCCCCTTTATCTCTCTCTTTGCCTTCTCTCCCTCTCTCCCCTTCTCCCTCTCTTCCCTCCCACTCTCCCCTCTTTGTCACTCTCTCTTGTCTCCCTTGTCATTCCCTATCTCTTTATCTCTATCTTTCTCTCTCTATGTCTTTCTTCTTGCCTCCCTCTCTCTCCCTTTCCAACTCTGTCTCTCTCTCCCTCCCTCTCTCCTCTCTCTCAAGTCCTCTCTCTCCCTTTTTCACCAATCTCCCTCTCTCCCCTCTCTCATTCGTCGTCCTCCAACTATGTCACCATATCCATCTCTTTCTCCATCTCTCCTTCTTTGTCTCTCTGTCTCGCCCCCAAACATATATAATTTCTCTCCATCTCGTCCTTATCACTCCCTCTCTTCTCCCTTGTCATTCCCTCTCTCCTCCCTTTGTCACTCTCTCTCCTCTCCCTTTTCATTCTCTCTCTCTTTGTCTTTATCTCTCTCTTTATGTATTTCTTCTTGCCTCCTGCTCTCTCCCCTCCCTCCCTCGACTCCCCCCACCACTCTCTCTCCGTCCTCCAACTTTGTCACTATCTCCCTCCCTCTCTCCTTCTCTCATTCTTTGTCTCTTTGTCTCACCCTAAACATAAATAATCTCTCCATCTCTTCTTTGTCACTCCCCTCTATACACCTTTATCTCTTTATGTATTCTTACCCATTTAATTAAAAACAAATAAATATATAAAACATTACTAATAATTTAATTTACATATTTATGATTTAATTAAATAAAAGTATTATCTTTAATAGGGAAATTTACTTTTTAAAATTTAAATACAATATATTTAAGATTGTACCGTAAGAATGATAAAAATCATATTTTTTTTTGAAAAAGTGAAATTAAACTTTTCATATTTATTTTGGAAATTTAAAATTTAAATACTATATATTTAAAATTGTATTATGAGAAATATAAAATTTATAATTTTCCAAATTTATTTATGATTTTGAATTAAATGATTTTTTGTTTTAATAATATTTTTTTTTTCAAATGATTTGTTTTCTAATAAATGGGAAAAATATTTTATAAGGAAAATCTTATCCGTAAATGAAGAATTTATTTTGTTGAACTAAAATTTTTAAATATATTATAATTACATTATTGAACGGCATATAAAAATGTTGTCTATTGGTGTTGGTAAAAAGCATTATTAACATTGGACAGTCAGCTTCTATCTTAGCAAATACAATGAACAAATGAAAAATTGACAAATTTAAGTTTTATCCATTTTCAAATTTTCTTGGAGACGACCAATGTGATTACTAAAGTGGGAAAAATAGAAAAATCAAATTTTGGAAAATTCAAGTTTTATTTATATGTGGTTATTTAGGTTGGTTGATGGGAAGAATACAAATTTATATTTTTATAATTTTAATTTAATTTCGATTTAGCAAGGATATTTATGATCTTACATTTCTTTTGATTTAGCAAGTATATTTATCTGAGTTTGTCTATATCTTAATAGACCTAACATACAATTCTCTTGATTACATTAAGATGAAGCAAAAAGAGATCTCTGTCTGCCATAATAACTTATCATAATGGGTCACGACATAGGCCAAGTGAGATTCAATACCTCTGACATTTGAAGTTCAAAGTGTTTGAAGGATTATAAATTATATGGATCAGTAATTTATCGAGTCATACTGGCACTGAGTCTAGCGAATAATATTTGTAATCTAATATTGCTTAAAATAACTCAAGAACTTTAGTATGATACATGAATATAGTAGTGACACTGGTAGGTAATCTACAAACTCGTTAATTTCCAAAGCTCAAAAGCTTTCGTTGACTTGATCTGAATTTAATTGGGTTGTATGAAACGATGAGCTGCAATAATAATTGTTGGGGTATTTGATCCACATATCAATTGCAAGTTACAAAGTTATCAAGAGAATGAAAGACAAAAATGCATTAAAAGGTGGACTTTTACAGCTTATACAATTGTTTATAATGTTTATAAATGCCCCAAATTTCAAGTAACGTTATAATGAAGACAATGGATTTGACAAAAGCTACTATTGATAAAGGCATTGTATAATTAAATCCAGGTTGTGAAGACTATCTGTAATTATTTAATCTCACCTGTCATGCAATCCACTTTATCAACAACAATACTATGGGTGATTATTAAATGGACATATGATTTTAAAAGAAAAAATTCATGGTGTTGTGTAGTCTAGTGAGAGGGATCCATATATTTTTTTGTCATATTTTAGGGTTTTTACAAGAGTCGATCTGACCAAACCTGTTGACTCATCTATCTTTTTAATTGTAGCCTCAACATGTTGAAGAAGAAATCTAATTAGCGAATAGTTTTGCACAAACATCCTCATGTTCCCACCTACTTTTGTCCTCAACGATTGATCCGTCGATTGATACATAGATAGATAGATAACTTTTCTCTGTTGAACTTCTTATAAAATCAAGATATTATACAAACTCAAATTCAAATTATTGTGTAAATTGATTTTTACTGTGTATTTATATGGTTATTTATATTTTTGTTTAAACCCCACATTATCCAATTTTATTTATTTATTTTTATTTATTGGACCGTGACATGCTTACACATCACCCTCATACTGGGGTGTAGAATGCAACTCTCAGTGCAATGAACAAATGCTTTAACTACTAGTGATACAAGTAAACAAAGCAATCCCATGTTCAATTATTCTCCAAAACTTATGAAGACGCATGGTCACATAGGTATTATGTAAGATTATGTGGATTCGCTAGAAAAGCATTTTGTTAGTGTGTTTTTACCCTACTACAATAGAGTATATAAGAAATCAATTTCTATATTATAAGTTACACAATATTTAATGGTATTTTTAATAATGTTAGTATATTTTTTTAGTGTTGCCAATGTTGAGAGGCTATAAAATCTTTAGGTGTAAATGATTTTACATGACTTGTCAATTTAGAACATTGCATTGAATGTTCTCATTGTAGTTTTTTTCTTTGAATTGATGTTAAATTCTATGAGTATTGCATTTTTAACTTGATTAATCAAGTTCATAATGTGGAATATTGACTATGCCTACATTATGATTTATTGTTTGGTGTACTTTCTAAAAAAGAAACATGTATGATTCATTAAGTATAAAAGCGTGAAACTATGATCTTTGGTACCTCTGAAACCTGCACTCTAGTGATACATAGAACTTAGAAGGACTATACATTGTCACCACAATAGCTTCTCTCATCTTTGGCTGGCTCTCCTCTCGTATATGGCGGATATCCCTAAGTAAGGTGTAAGATAAAGTTTAGAAAACATGGGATGGTGGATCAAGACCAATGCCTATCAATTGAGTAGCTAAGTCAAGGTAAGATTCAAAAAGGTTGGTTTAAATGAATGGAGGTGTAACTGGGCCGTTAACAACATGCACTAATCAACCACATAACCTTAATCAATATGTAGAAGTAATATAAGGGTATGTTAGGGTCCAACCTAACCCCTTTATTTATGTAATAAGCCCAAGGGGCCTAGTAAGAGTCATAGTTAGTTAGTTAATTAAATAAAGCCCGTAAGTAGTTATCCGCATTAATAATAATTGTAAGTGGTTGACCCGCATATAGAAAATGGACCACAATTAGTTATAAATGGGCCATAGTTAATCAATAAAGTGGTTAACCCGTGTTATGCAAGGAATCACTAGAAGTTAGGGTTTTGGATGTCATTAAGCTATAAATAATATTAGATAGTAAGGGAAGAATCATCGAGTCTTACTGTAATTGAGCACTTCTCTATTGGAGGATTCCCCCTCAAAGAGGGAAGTGAACATTGTATTTTTCTTCTGAATAATAAAATACCTTTGCAGCGTGTCTCAATTCATGTGATATTTCTATGTTTCTGGCTATATTGTTTTGTATTTCTGGTATTCTGGTTTTATCACAGGCCAAGTGAATAACAATTGGTATCAAAACACTTTCCAAGGCCAATTCTACCTCCAATTTTCACAATTTGTTTTTAGGATAGAGACATGTTTTGACGTCTTTAAACCATAGGATCTATCGTTGAGCATATAAACCTGCAGATTTGGGGAGGCATGCATGCATGAACTACAAGAGGTGGTCACACTTGTTGGAATCCCTTGTAACCCCTGTGGGTACCCCTTTGAGTAGTAGTGCATTAGACAGAACCACACACATACTGGACTTCCATATACCCTTGGGGATATCAGAAGCCCCCTAGGGTAACCTGAAACCTAACCTTAGATAAGTCTTCGACTGTCTTACTGTTATAATACACTGAGAATAACATTCAGGGAGATTACTTACACATACAATAGGGTAGTCAGGTAGTACAATTAAGGGTATGGTCGATCCTCCATAGTTAACACCCTGAAAGATTGGGCCGAGTACTATTGTTGGACCTCTGCATATATTGTGATCTATAGCACCTGAAACTCCTTTGAGAACTTGTTCCCTCATCCATCTGAAGATCACCCCCACCTTTTATTCTAAATCAGATCCAGTTGTTGAGGTTCGATTGTCGTTGTCTAGACTAGATCCAACAGTTGGGGTTTTGCCTTTGTCATACAAATTAGATTCAACATTTGGGGTTTTCACAATGTAGATCAGACTGGTTTTGGCTGTCATAGTCCAGATCAGATTGTTACAACACATTTTGCAGTACCAAGACCTTGGGGTATCTATTACTACAGTCCAAGCCCTATTTTTGCAGGCTATTTGGCAGTATCAAGCTTTCTAGAATTTGTCCACTGCAGTATTGATCAGTTGGGAGTAAAAATCCTTTTGGAGTAAAAAAAAAATTGGGCCCATTTCAAGACACTTGCAAGAGACCTAGCCCATAACATTCAGGATGACAAGTTGGTCACAGTGGTACCATTCAATTGTAAGCCCCCACTTTTCGTGCAGTCCTAAATTTTTCCCGATGCGCCTTCAAGTGACCCACGTCACTAGACTCCTAAGCTTTCCCTCTTTCCAACCAACTACTCTCAAGTAAGCTCAAAAATTGACTGGGGCTAGTGTATGTAAAGTACCAGGTCTCAAGTTATGGCTGCAAAGAAGGCATTGGAGAGATTCGAAGCCCTCGAGAAAATTTTTGAGACCTTCCAGGCATCCCTTAACAACATCACTGAAGCATTGGCTGACCTGAAGAGGTCTCGCGAACTCATGAGGGAAGAATCTAGCATTGATGCACATGTAGAAGGAGAATCCAACCATCACATTCATTTCCATGGAGCTCACCAATATTCGAGCCACCTGACACCCAAGTTAGACATGTACAAATTTGATGGCTCTAACCTCGTAGTATGGGTGGCACGAATGGAATAGTATTTCACCCTTAATAATATATGGGAGGATGGAAATAAACTACATGCGGAAGCCCTTTACTTGGATCAAGAGAGATGGCAGTGGTGGTAGTGGCATCAAAAAATGTTATCCGGGGAGGCCAACTTGGAACATGTTCTCAAAAGACATATGCATCCGCTTCGATTGCAAACCTCACTTTTTGGGTCGTCTCACTAAGCTTAGGCAAATAGGTACAGTAAGGGACTACATTGCAACTTTTGAACAATTGCTCATAAAAACTAACAGACTAGGAGATGAATTTTACTTGGAATGATTCATCAGTGGCCTAAAGGAAGCCATCCAAGCCTATGTACAAATGCATCACCTAGCTACTTGGTTGGACACATGACGCAAGGCCTTAGATGTAGAAGTTGTTGGAAATACTGAGAGGGGTGGGGGGGCGGTGAATCAGTATTCCTTAGCAATTATCACTTTTAAATCTTTTTCAGAGCATTAGTTAATCTTCAATTATTATTAATGTTTATGTAGTAATAACAGTAAATAAAATAAAAATAACACAGCAGACAAAATAATTTTAGGTGGAAAACCCTCTCCGGGTCAAAAACCATTGAACGCTTTTCTAATAAATTCTTTAATATTCAACCCCAACTAAAATGAAAGCAACAACTTCATAGAATTCTAGAAAAGCATTGTTCTCCAACTCCCACTAGAAGGGCGCCCCAACGCCCTGGTTTCTCCAATAGTCAACTGAATGGATGCCCCAACATCCTAGACCAACCTACCACCCTGAAGTGTTCACAGGCTCCAACATGTAGGCAACTTCATGAACCAGCCTAGCACCTCCCTTCCACCCTATAATGACTTAAATGAGACAAGAGTATGGATTCTCATACCAGGGACAATATGATTTACAATGATTTTGACCGAACACCCAATCACACTATGACCTGCAACCCAACCATGACATCATTCCAACAGAGACTCCTATAGCTACCAATAATTCCTTTTCGACTCTAGGCAGGTTGACTCTTTACAATAATGACTCTTCCAATGTTGACACTTTTACAAATGACTCTTTTACAACTTTACAATGATGACTCTTGGCCTTAACACTTCTTCACAATATATGGATGGCTCTCATGTCTTCAAAGGATGTCCTGCTGCAATGCTTCCTTTGATTTGATACTTCTGCTCTTGAATTCTTGTTTGAAGTTGTACTTGAATATTCTTCTACCTACATGCAAAATTTGTCTGACGAAACCAATCCCAAAACAAAAAAAAATACCCTTCAACTTACCTCTGCCTGCAAAACACATGTAAGTGCATAATAATGAATAAATACAAATTAGAATTACAATGCGTACCTGAAGTGTGCTTTTCACTTTTGTTTTTGACTTGTTGCAGTAGTAGATAAAGACTCTCACACTTGATATAGGCTTGGACTCTATGCAAGACTATATCCAAAACTGACCTAAAGATATATACAATAAAAATTGATAACAAACCCTAGACTTGTGATGGACCGAGTTCTAAGTACAACAACAGAGACCATTCTATCAACTATGACAAGACAAGTAACATGGACTTACAACATCATATAGATCTAGCAGACTTGGTGTAGCATCAGGAATATGTAGATCAAAAATATGTAGCACCAAATGTGTAGTATCAAGAATAGGACATCCAAAAAACTAACTGTGACATATAGAGACATAGACATATAACCGAGACATTGCATATAATTACGTTGTCCTGCAAAAACATATGTCATAGATGATACTCATATTTTAAATGTAAACACTAATCATACATACCTTGTTCTAGGAGACTTACCCTTGACTGTTGATGTGTGGTCCTTACTGTAGTGATCCTTGAATGCATGTTTTTTCTTGCCTTCTAGGAGCTCGATATTGAATCTGTTGTATCTATGTAATTTTGGATCTCAAGGGTCTGAAATTTCTTCCTGTGGTAGCCCTCTCAGTCCTCTTTCCAACTCCATAGGTCCGATCAATATTGGATTCTTCAATAAACCGTTATGCCCAATCTCCCACGATGACCTGATTATAGACTAGTTCAGTAGAGAAAACTTGTACGAAGTGCCACATGTCACTGTTGCGACCTTCGGCCTTGAAAAAACTACTCAAAAAAATAAAGTCCATCCCATTTCTATGACTATTTATGAAATTTGAATCCAATGCTCAGAGAGAAAGTTATGACGATTTTCCCAACGTCCCCTATTTGACATGGAATTCAGGATCCTGCAAAAACCCTAACTTCCTCAGATCATATCTCTAAAAATATAGCGAACCAAGATATGAAATTTGGTCACGAGGTTCATCAAGATTTCAGCTCAAATGGGTTTTAATTTCTTCTTCTGAAGCTTCGCATAAAAAAAAAATTATAGAAAAAATTCCACAATGACATGTTTGAAGCCACAAAATCCCTACTATAGGAGGATATGAGGGTCATTATTTATATGAATGTCTTGAGATGAGAGGGTACTCAACAAGTTAACGTTGGAGAGTTTTTAGGAGATTTTTTTATTATTAATTATTGACTATTCAATGACCAAAACCAATTATGAGTGCCATGCCACAACCCCATAGGGTTTTATCCTACTAACAGGGGTTACTAACTTCAAACATGAATATCTCTCAAACCATGAAGAATTACTTGGCATGCCATATATCAACGGAAACCTCTCGACAAGTAGAATCCATATAGAAGGTCCTTGACTTAGAATACAATAATTTTTCAAGTCAAAATTCCCATGCAAGATCGGGTTAGCCCCTGATGCTGCTTGGGTTGACATCAATGACAACCACTTATCAAAAATATCCTCCTTTGGCATTGATGGCAACATAAGTACTCCCCATGCGATCATGACACCTCTTCCTACTGCCTTCTCTCCCCCTTTGTCATCAATGGCAAAGGGTAACTCCCCCTGACAAACAACTATCCTTAGGACATGTACACACCCCCACTGCCCCTTTCTACTCAAGTAGATAAGAGAAAGAGTCTAATGAAAACTTGGGAGAATCCCAAGATTTTGCAAAGATACTCAAATGCTTCACGTGGTAATGGTTTGGTATAGATGTCAACAATTTGTTCCTTTGTGCCAACATATTCAATCTTGATATTCTTTTCAGCGACTTGCTCTCTAACGAAATGATATTTAATCGGAATGTGCTTCGTTTTGGAATGCATCACAGGATTCTTGGATATACTGATGGCGCTGGTGTTATCGCAAAAGATGGGAATAGGCTCATCGAAATTGACTTGAAGATCTTGCAAAGTTTGTTTCATCCAAAGAAGTTGAGTACAACAAGCTACTTCCACGACATATTTTGCTTCTGTTATGGATAACGAGATTGAAGATTGCTTTTTACTTAACCATGAAACACGACAACCACCTAGATAGAATGTTGCTCCACTGGTACTCTTACGATCATCAACACTTCTTGCCTAGTCTGCATCTATATAAGCTTGGATGACTAGATCATTTCCTTTGGGATGCCATAGACCATATTCCATTGTGCCCTTGAGATATCAAAGAATTCTTTTGACAACAATAATATGAGATTCTTTTGGTGCTGCTTGGAATCTTGCTACTTGTCCAATTGCCTGCATCACATCAGGTCAGGAGGATGTCACATATAGGAGACTACCAATGATGGATCTATACAAACTTTGATCCACATCCTTTAATGAGTCTTCTAAGCTTAACTTGCAACCTGTTACCATGGGGGTAAGAACTGGCTTGCAATCTTCCATCTGAAATTTCTTGAGAATTTATTTGATGTACTTGGTTTGATATATGAATATTCCTTTATCGTGCTAAGAAATATGAAGCCCTAAAAAGTATGTTAGTTTTCCAAGCATAGACATTTCCAACTCACTTTGCATTTTTGTGGCAAAGTCTTTACTTAATATGTCATCACTGCTTCCAAAGATTATATCATCCACATATACTTCGATAATTGTTAGGTTATCTCAATCCACTTTCACATAAAGATTGTTGTCAGCACTTCCTTTCTTGAATCCCTATTGATGTAGATATTTGTCAAGATGAGCATACCAAACCCTAGGTGCTTGCTTGAGACCATACAGAGCCTTCTTTAATATGAAAACATAGTCTTGTTTGTCAGAGAGCAGAGAACCTTCGGGTTTTTCATTGTAAACTTCTTTCTCCAATCCACCATTTAGAAAAGCTAACTTAACATCCATTTGGTAGACATTTATTTTTCTCAAGCAAGCATAAGCAAGACACATCCTGATAGCTTCCATTCTGGAAATGGGAGAAATTTTTTCTTCAAAATAGATTCCTTCAACCTGTGCATATCCTTTGCAGACTAATCTTGCCTTGTTCCTGGTAACCTGTAATTATTCAACTGTTTTGCTCCCCTTAACTTGTAATGAAACTGCCATCTTGTTCAAACTACCTTCCTGTCAATTGTAGACTTGTGCCATATACTTCTGCATATACTCATCCTCTACAAACATTAAGGAGTCAACAAGCCGTATTGTTCAAAATAGTGAGTCACCTAACAAGCCATCTTGACTTGAGTCATTATCTGAAGCAACTGTTAATTCCTCATGACCTTTTGCTTTTACAAATCCTGGAAGCATAACTGCTGAAACCTTGTTATCTGATTTGTCTTCATGTACATGTTTCCTTTTCTAGACCTTCTTATACCTGCAATCTTGAGCCATGTGCCCATAGTTATGACACTTGAAGCATTCAATGTTGTCCATAGGTGATTCCATCTGATATCTGCAACTGTGAGCGCTATGGCCATAGTTATGGAATTTGAAACATTAAATGTTTGGCCCATCTAGCACATATTATCTTATGACAAAATCATCGTGGATCCTTACTCGTGATCCTGCAAACTTACTTCTAGGGTTTTGCAGACAATGATTGTACCTGTCAAAAACTTCACAATCCCTAGCCATATGTTCATACTTAGCACATAAAAAGCATTAACCATTAAATAAATGTGTGTACCTTAATCGTTCATTCGAATGCGATGGTTCTTGATAGTTGTACATGTCAATAACTTTACAATCCTTGGTCATATGTCCATAGTTAGCACATGAAAAACAATAACCATTAAATAAACAAACATACCTGGAAGATTTTTCATTCTTCTTTGGAGGTGGTGTTGTAGTTTGTTGTGGTCATTTGTTCTTGATTGATTTGGTCTTGTTCTTTGGAGTTGAAACATTTTTCTTTGGCTTTTCAATTTGATCAACTTCCTTCTTAGAATAATCCTGTGAAGATGTGGAGCTTGTACCTTCATTAACTGGAGTTTACCATCTTTAATTGCCTTCATCTTTTCTTCTTCATTTGTCTTTTCTTGTAAGTGTTCTTTTTGTGATCCCTTGAGTTTGTTGATCTCGTCACAAGTTGCATCAAGTTCTTCTTGCTTTTGAGAAAGATCTTCTTGAAACCATCTTTTCTAGATATTCCTTCTTTTTTTCTGCCTCCTCAACTTGTAGCTTGAGAAGACTGGTCTTCTCTACTTCTCTGTTGAGAACCTGTATCTGTTCCTTTTGCTTCTCATTTTCAATCCTGAGCCTACTTATTTCTACTGAAGTGTTTCTAATTCATTTTTCTTTTGTTCAACATTGAATATGTATCTTTGATCAGATTCCTTCCTTTCAATTTCTGCTTCCTACATCTGTTGTGTGATCCTTCTAATCTCTGCAAACGCTGTGTCGAGTTCTTGTTGCTTCTGTTGGACTTCTCTCTTGAGGTCTCGTGTCACTGTATTCTTGATTTCTTACAATTGAGTTCTAAGACTAC
Organism: Pinus tabuliformis; assembly: GCA_031772625.1. NCBI lineage: Eukaryota > Viridiplantae > Streptophyta > Pinopsida > Pinales > Pinaceae > Pinus > Pinus tabuliformis. The sequence goes on along the minus strand of CM062815.1, from coordinate 84,499,115 downwards.
TAATCATCCTCTCGGACTCTTCATTTTCTTTGATGAGTTTTTTTTTTGTCTTGAATTCTACTTCCAAAAGCCTTCTATTTTCCTTTTTACTTTTGAGTTCCTTTATCACCTTGATCACTTGATTTTGAAACTCTGTTTTACTCATTTCTCCCATTTCTTCATCATAATCAGAAGGATCTATATTTTCAATAAAATCTTGACTTGATTGCTTTGTTGAATAGATATTATGAAGCTTTTCCCAAAGAGCTTTTGTTTTTGAACATTGACCAACTTTTGTTTTCATAGAATTTGGGAAAACATTCAAAATTACATTCATGGCCTTTAAATTGTACCTTTTCACTTCATTGGTAGATGTGTCTCCAAAAACAATTGATTCCCATACTCCATGTGTCTGCAAATGTACTTCCATCATGGATTCCCATATCCAGTAATTATCTGCATCAAAATCAGGGGTTGGTACACAATACTCACTTTCTTCAGATTTTGTTGTACCTGTACCTTCCTTTGAAATCCTTGTAACATGCTTCTTTGACTTTCTCATCTCTATGCTCTACAAATTGACTTCCAGCGGTTAAGATGTTATTGAAGGAACCAAGCTATGATACCAATGGTTGGAAATACTGGGGGGGGGGGGGATGAATATCCTTAGAAATTAGCAAATTTAACTTTTAATCATTATTAGTTAATCTTCAATTATTATTAATGTTTATGCAATAATAACAGTAAATAAAATAACACAATAGACACAATAATTTTAGGTGCAAAACCCCCTCCGGGTCAAAAACCACCGAACTTTTTTCTAATAAATTCTTTAATCTTCAGCCCCAACTGAAATGAAAGCAAAAACTTCCTAGAATTCTAGAAAAACATTCTTCTCCATCTCCCACTGGAAGGATTCCGCAATGCCCTGGTTTCTTCAATAGTCAACTAAATGGATGCCCTAACATCCTAGACCAACCTACCACCCTGAAGTGTTCACAGGCTCCAACCTGTAGGCGACTTCATGCACCAGCCTAGCACCTCCCTACCACCCTATAATCACTGAAATGAGACAAGAGTGTGGATTCTCGTACCAGGGACAACGATCCACGATACAATATGATTTACAATGATTTTGACCGAACACCCAATCAGACTATGACTTGCAACCCAACCATGACATCATTCCAACTGAGACTCCTATACCTCCCAATAATGCCTTTTCAACTGTAGGCAGGTTGACTCTTTTACAATAATGACTCTTCCAATGATGACACTTTTACAAATGACTCTTTTACAACTTTACAATGATGACTCTTGGCCTTGACACTTTTTCACAATATATGGATGGTTGTCATGTCTTCAAAGGATGTCTCGTTGCAATGCTTCCTTTGATTTGATACTTCTTCTCTTGGATTCTTGCTTGAAGTTGTACATGAATCTTCTTCTACCTGCATCCAAAATTTTCCTGGCGAAACCAATCCCAAAACAAAACAAAATACCCTTCAACTTACCTCTGCCTTCAAAACACATGTAAGTGCATAATAATGAATAAATACAAATTAAAATTACAATGCGTACCTAGTGTGTGCTTTTCACTTTTGTTGTTGACTTGTTGCAGCAGTAGACAAAGACTCTCACTCTTGATATAGGTCTGGACTCTATGCAAAACTATATCCAAAACTGGCCTAAAGATATATACAAAAAAAATTGATGACAAACCCTAGACTTGTGATGGAACAAGTTCTAAGTACAACAATATAGATCATTATATCAACTATGACAAGACAAGTAACATGAACTTACGACATCATATAGATTTAGCAGACTTGGTGTAGCATAAAGAATATGTAGCATCAAATGTGTAGTATCAAGAATAGGATATCCGAAAAAATAACTGTGACATATAGAGACATAGAGATATAACTAAGACACTATATATAATTACGTTGTCCTGCACAAACATATGTCAGATATGATACTCATATTTCAAATGTAAATAGTAATCATACATACCTTGTTGTAGGAGACTTACCCTTGACTGTTGATGTGTGGTCCTTACTGTAGTGATCCTTGAATGCATTCTTTTTCTTGCCTTCTAGGAGCTCGATATTGAATTCATTTTATTTATGTAATTTCGGATCTCCAGGGTCTAAAATTTCGTTGTGTGGTAGTCCTATGAGTCCTCTTTCCAACTCCACAGGTCTGATCAAGATTGGATTCTTCAAGAAAGAGTTATGTCCAATCTCCTACGATGACCTGATTATAGACTAGTTCAATAGCGAAAACTTGTACAAAGTTCCACGTGTCACTATCGTGACCTTCGGCCCTGAAAATGCTACTCAACAAAATACAATCCATTCTCTTTCTTTGACTATTTACAAAATTTGAATCCAATGCTCAGAGAGAAAGTTATGATGATTTTCCCAACGTCGCCTGTTTGAGATGGAATTCGAGATCCTGCAAAAACCTAACTTCCTCAGATCATATCTCCGAAAATATAGCGTACCAAGATCTTAAATTTGGTCACAAGGTTCATCAATATTTTGGCTCAAATGGGTTTTAATTTCAGATTCTGAAGCTTCGCAGAAAAAAAGTTATAGTGAAAATTCCATGATGACCTGTTTGAAGCCACAAAATCCCTACTAGAGGAGGATATGAGGGTCATTGTTTATATGAATGTCTTGAGTTGAGAGGGTCCTCAACAAGTGAATGTCAATTATGAATGCCATGCCACAACCCCATAGGGTTTTATCCCACTAATTGGGGTTACTAACTTCAAACATGAATATCTCTCAAACTGTGAAGAATTACTTGGTGTGTCATATATCAACGGAAACATCTTGATGAGTAGAATCCATCTAGAATATCCTTGACTCATAATAGAGTAAGTTGTCAAGTCAAATTCCCATGCAATATAGGGGTAGCCCCTGGTGCTGTTTGGGTTGACATCAATGACAACCACTGATCAACATAAGTCACCTTAAATTCCCAATCCAATCGTCCAATGTTGTCGCAAAGACACATCCCACCCCGACTACGAGCCCCACCCAAACACTTAAGGTTAAAAAGGTGTCACCCTCAAGAAAAAATTCAAGACCTTCCAGGCATCCCTCAACAACATCACTGAAGTATTGATTGACCTGAAGAGGTCTCGTGAACCCATGAGGAAGAACCTAGTGTTGGTGCACATGTAGAAGGGGAATCCAACCATCACATTCATTTCCATTGAGCTCACCAATCTTCGAGCCACCTAAAACCCAAGTTAGACATGTACAAATTTGATGGCTCTAACCCCGCAGTATGGGTGGTATTAATGGAATAGTATTTCACCCTTAATAATATCTGGGAGGATGGAGCTAAAATACATGTTAGATCCCTTTACTTGGACCAAGAGAAATTGAAGTGGTGGTAGTGGCATCAAAAATGTTATCTAGGGAGGCCAACTTGGAACATGTTCTCAAAATCCATATGTGACCGCTTTGATCGGGAATCTCACTTTTTGGGTCATCTCACTAAGCTTAGGAAAACAGGTATAGTAAGGGACTACATTGCAGCTTTTGAACAATTGGCCATCAGAACTAACAGATTAGGAGATGAATTTTACTTTGAATGATTCATCAATGGCTTAAAGGAAGCCATCCAAGCCCATGTTCAAATGCATCACCCAACTACTTGGTTGGATGCATGCCACAAGGCCTTAGATGTAGAAGTTGCCTTAAATTCTCAGTCTAGTCGTCCAAATTTCATCGCAAAGACACGTCCCACCCCGGCTACAGGCCCCACCCAAACACTTAAGGTTCAAAAGGTGTCGCCGACAGAAATGGCCAAAAGAAGGAAACAAGGACTCTGCTAATACTGTGATGACAAGTACTCCCAGGACATAAATGCAAGGAACCAAAATTATTTCAAATTGATGCTATTGAAAACAATTCAGTCGATGAAGCTCCATCCACTGAAGTGCCTGAGGAAGAAGTGGGTGAACCCAAAACTGGCCCAGACAATGATCTCACAGCTTCACCAAATGAGCCGATTATATCACTACATTCCTTGGCTAGAATTTCTTCGCCTCAGATTCTCAAAATCCAAGGTTTTATTAAGCATTGGCCAGTGGTGGTGTTTATTGATAGTGGCAACACTCATAAATTTGTCCATAAGAGAGTAGTAGAAGTCGTTCATTGTTTTGTACGAGTGGTATCTAATTTCCAAGTCCTTATCGTTGATGGGAGAACCATGAAATGTGAAGGAAATTGTGAAAATATTAAGCTTCAGATAGGGGATTTCACCTCAAAACCCACATGTTTTTCATTGAAATGGGTGGTTGCGACATTGTCCTTGGTGTTGAATGGCTCCGCAAATGGGCCCTATCACAATGGATTTCCAAGAGTTATAAATGAGCTTTAAGAAGAATGGCCACACTCATACTTTAAGGGGACTCCAGTGATCCAAATTTAAATAGGAATGAAACAATTTATCGATGTAACCATAAATACAAAGATGCAGTAGAAATAACACTTCATTTCATTAATATCAAATACTGAAATATGCTTACAAACATAATGGAAATAAGACTAGCTTGGGCGATGGTAGCTTATCTTTGAGAAGAGATGTGGCAGCTACATGCCTTTGAGCTGTGTTAAAATGAGGCTCGAAGGCCTATTTATTATTAATAAATAATGGAAAACCCTAAACATCCAAAACCTAACCCTAGGAGATGAAGCGCCAAAACTATGGGGCCCATTTTGGTAAATTGGTACATCAACTTCTCGGGGTCGTAACTTTGGCATACGATCTTCGTTTGATTCGCACAATACCTCGTTAGAAAGATCTATCCAAGGAATACAACTTACAATGGGCCAACACTAGTCAATCACCTCTATTGGCCCTAGTTTTCCCAAAAAAATGTCGTTTAGGGCCTCATAACAGCTATGGAAGTTCATTACTCGAAAAATTGCCAAAAATAGTAAAATGTGCTACAATTAAGGAAACTGAAAAAATGAAAGAGACTGTGGTGGGGGGTCCTAGTGGAATAGGTGGATGGCCACCCACATCCACTTGGTTCAATCCTCCCCCCTTAGTAAGCAATGGTCCCCACTACGTTGAGTGCCTCCATGAGATAGGGAAATTTTTGTTGAACTTGGTCCCTAGTGAGCCACTTTCCTTGGGGCAGGCGTTGTCCAGCTTTGACAACTTGATATAATTGGATATTCTGTTGGCAAGTGTTCTTGACCTGTTTTTCTATAATCCGACCAATTGTGGCTTGTTCCATGCAGTCTGGGTTTAACTCTGTTGGTCTAAGTTGTTCTGCAATGTCTTATGTGTCCAGTAATGGTGGAAAATATGGTCGAAGGCGGTCCACATTGAAAAATGGGTGTAGGCCAAGAATGGGGGAATTCTAAGCTCAAAATCATTGTCTCCCACAACCTTGGTAATAGTGTAAGGACCATATCAGAGTGGTCTGAGCTTCTGATGGGCTTCGGTAAGGCGTTCTTTCTGCAAATACAACCAAACTTTGTTGCCCACCTAAAACTTGTGTGGTGCTCGATGTTGATAATGTTGCTGCTTGTACTTTGCATTTAAATTCTCCAAGATGTTGTGAACTTGCTGGTGGATGTGTCCTGTTTGAAACAAACCTTGGATTTTCCGCTTGATTTGTTCATTTTCCATAATGGAGCGGTGATATATCGGCTTGTTAGGTAGAGGTGCTCCGAGATTGGGATTGATCAGATGCTTGAACTGACAGTGCAAGGGTACCCATGTGGTAGAGGAGAAGATGTTCCTATGTTCTTAGACAACTGTATCCACTTGCTTCTGCTGCGTGGATGAAACCTTCCCAGGGGCCATGGATGTGGCTAGGATCTTTCCCTTACTTTGAGAGTGAATAAAAAAGAAAACAAATTTCCCAGTCTGGGAGATGATCTTACTGCATTTCTTAGCAAAGATAAAAGAGATGGCGGTAGGCAGAGCTACCTCCGGTATCCTGTATAATGTATCACCCAGAGAAATAATAATAAAGTGAGCTCTCGACTTATATACAACATGTTGCTTCCACAAGTATGGTTGTCCTAATAATACATCACAAATGTCAAGAGGAGAAACATCACACAATACCTCATCTGTGAAGGGCTTGATGCTGTAGGGAAGGTGGCACTACTGGCTAACTCAAAGATCTCGTCCTTGGTGAAGCCACTTGATGTTGTACGACTGCAGGTGTGGTGTGGTCGGTAGGCCTAGCTGCTTCACGACCTCTGGTGAAATGAGGTTCTTTTGGCTCCCACTATCGACAATGGATTGCAGTGGCAAACCCTTCACCCACATCTGTGAGTGGAAGAGACGCTCCCCCTCCTCTGGATCTTCGGGCTCATTCTTTTGGATCTTGGTGGTGGAAATAATCACGTTGGACTCGACATCAATAATTTGCTTCCCTTTGTCATTCCTCTTGTCGGGTTTTGACTATGATTCGAAACATGCATCTGATTCTGAAGCCTTCAACTTAGCCACCAGCGACTGCCTGGCCCGAAACTCACTTTTGTTGTGAGTGGGGCTCTTATGGAACTAACACCACTTTCCAATGTCCTTCTTTGACTTCGTGGTGTTGTTATTTTCTTGTTGCTTTGACAGGTTGTCTTGCGTCACCTCACCTTGGCTTTGTCCTTTTTTCTCTGGTTTGGGGGAACCTTTCCCTTACTTCAGATTCGAAGATCCAAAGTCTCGCTTATTTTGTTTGAACTTCTACTCAAACTTGAAATTGTATCAGTATGTCGTGCCGAGCGAGGAGATATCTATGAACTCCATCTCGTCCTGGATGTACCTGTGTAGGAAACTGCGATATTTGAGTACCAAATTCCGCTTAGAATCCTTGATACCCAACTTCGTACGAAGGGTATGAAAAATATTGATAAACTCTTGCACCCTGTCATAGCGTGGTCCACTTTATGTATTTAGTTCCTGACAGGGTAGTACTACTCCTTGATGGCATCCCAAAATGAATTCCAAGTGGGTGCTGTTAGCCTTGGAGGTATTTCGCCCAAAAATGGACCCAAAACACTCCCAAAGTCTCCAAAGTTTACTTAAAATCATGCAAATGGATCCAAATATGCTCCAAAGCACTCCCTAAGTCTTTAAAAGTGCTTAAGATCATCCAAAGATCAAAACAAGCGAGGGAGGAGAGCCCTTGGAAGGGCATAAATGCACTATCGGGAGGCTAAAACACTTCAAAATCACAAAAAACCATTATCGTAGGCTTAAAAATGAGAAGGCACAGCTGCCGTTAGACCTGGCCGATCAACAACCCAAATCTAAGCGGTAAATCACATCGACAGATCTGATCGGCATAGGCGAGTAGTGGCAATCGGTGCAAGACACCGCCGATCAGCGATCGTCGATAATCGGATCGGTAGGTCACTATCGGCGGGTTGCATCGGCAAAGGTATCGGCGATTACAATATAAAATGAGCAATTGCAATCAGTGATTAATCGTGGACCATCAATCACGCACGTAGATCGACGACCCACGTTACATCGCAGGATCGCTATCAGCGCTGACCATGGGGCGGGGCCTTTGCATATACATATGTGCGACCCAATTAGTGGATCCGACGACTTTTTAAATGATGTTTCATATGATTTCAGGTCTGCGCCAAATCCAGTTCTAATGCATTTTTCGTGTATTTCGTTGTTTAAACGAGATACAAAGGGAAACAGGGCAGTGCTGATTGCGATGAAGCCTGGACCCGAAAAGGTCTGGGAAGTGAAATATATATATTTTGAAGTCCGCCAAAGGCCAATTTTCTCGTGTTATCAGTGTTTTTCAGGCATAAGTCAAAATACAAAGGAAGCAAGGGACCCGGGCCAAATGTGACTTGCGATAACCCTAAGGGCAGACCCGATAGGTGAATAAACCATTTTTTAGGACTTTTGAAGTCCAAAATACACAAAGAAGGTGGGATTTTTCAGTATTGCATCATTTCTCTGTTTATAATAGAAATCAATCATTGTTTGCATTTCAAAGGGGAAGCAGAGGCCTGAGGACCCTTTCCACCTCATAGCATAGTCTGGGAGATAGTTTGCCAAGAAACAGAGGCCGGAAAGTGATCATGGATCAACAACATAGCGCAACTCATCCATAACAACAGAATCAATTGTGGGGCATCTCTCGCATGAGAGCCCTCCCAGACAGTGCAAAAAGACTACCCAAAATATCTGAAAGCGGTTACTCTTTTGTCAGAAGGAGAAAACCTCTGAGCCATGCTTGCCTATTGAGGGAATCAATCAGTTAACAAGACAGATTAGACAGATTAAGGCTTCGAGCCTCTTAGAGCTCAGGAGCATTGTAAACAGGCTATAAATAGCTAAAAGTAAGATGTAATACGGGTTCAAACTTCTGGAGACTGTAGAGACTTTGCTACTCAAGTGTCTCATCTTCATTCATTAGTAATACAAGCTTCTTTTGCTGTTATATGTTCAATATTCCATTTTCTCTTCTGTTCTAAGCTTGCACTTGAACAGTTTGTTCATGTTTTCTTTTGTGTCCAAGGTCAGATAACTGTCATCTTATCTCTGCTTTGATAAATTAGATTTGCAAGCTTATTTGCTGCCTGTAGCTAGCCATTCATATGTGGTCATATATGAATCTGACGGTATAGTCAGTATTTTCTTTTGCTTCCTGTAGCTAGCCATTCATTTATGTTTATGTATGCATCTGCTTGTATGGTCAGTATTCTCCATCCATTAATTGAAACTACAAATTGTTGAGCATTAGTGATCTAAAGCCTTGTAATTTGAGGGTGTTCATGCATGTCTTGAGTAAAAACATAGTTGAAATGGTTATCTAGCTTGATCAAAACCATCATTTATTCCAATAGTTCAGAGAACAATATTGAAGATTATATGTTACCAGGCATCTCCGGTCTACAACCTATGAGAGTTTCCTAGAGTCCTAACATAATTGGCACCATTGCCGGGGAGAGGAAACTGAAGCTCAGCTTCCCTGGGAAATGACACAGATCTAGCTTTGATGATAGACATATTCTGGGCACATTTTTGGTTGTAATCATCTATCTGGCAACTCTACTGGCGGTCGAACCTCTTGGTGACTCCACTTCATAGTTCTGGCTCATTTTGTGAGGCATACTCGGAGAAATCCTCAGAAGCTACAAGCTGACCCAGTACCTGACCTTGAAAAGATCATCAAAGAAAGAAAGGTATTGCAGAAAGGAGCATCAGGTTCAGGTAAACCTAAACAATCTTCTATATCTCTTCAAGAAAGGCCTGTAATAGAGCAAATATATGTTGAGAGTATAGCCTCTAATACTAGCAGCGAAGAAAAACTCTTAGAGATTCATAAAGCTCCTTATTCTTTAGGCTCTACTTTTGTTGTATGCCCAAAGGAAACCTCACCTCCTATCCATCATACTCCTTTAGTCTTATCAGCCACTCCTCAGCTCTTTATCATTCAGGCTGCCAGTACTCTTTTAGCCACCACAGCTATGGCAGGCCCACAAGCACCTACCAAAATGGAAAGAATCATAGCTGCTAGGTATGGACCCCTAATACTGCCCACTCTTTTGAATGTTATGCCTACTGGAGAATATCAGAAGTATATGCCTAAGTTCACTGGGACTGAAGGTGTTTCAGCTAAAGAACATCTTGAGTCATTCTATAACTATGCTGATAACCTGGACATTAGTGAAGATGATGTCTGGATGAGAGTCTTTGTCCAAAGCCTAGGTGGAGAGGCTAGAAAATGGTTAAGAGAACTGACCTCAAGATCTATAGTATATATTGAGGCTTTGGATGATGCATTTCTAAAGCATTGGGGTAATAAGAAGGATCTCCTCTACTACCACACTGAGTTTGGGAACTTAAAGAGGGAAAATGGTGAGTTGCTGTCTGATTTTAATAAGAGAGTTAACTGCATGTACAACAAGATACCAGCTGAAGTGAAACCCACCACTACCTCTAATAGACTCATCTATGCCAGCACCTTTGATTCTGACTTCTGTTTACTGTTGAGGGAGAGGCGATGTGCTTCTTTTACTGATATGCAAGATGCAGCCCTGGAAGTAGATTCAAACATCATGGTTTTAGAAAAGCTCAAAGGTAATGCTGATAGAAGAAGACAGAGGGGCGAGCCTTCATCATCTTCAGATCCCAAGATTGATAAAATGGCCAAGATGATAGAGTCATTAGCCTCTGAAGTTGCCAAATTAAAGGTTGAGCAGCATTCTGGGAAAGGAAGGGTTCCTAATACCTTTGCTCCAAATCCAAATCCATATAGAAGAGAAAATGAGCACTTGCAGATTTTTCAAAGAAACAAAGATGCCAATGAAGACCAAAGGGTGAAGACCTCTTTTCAAAATGCAGTCATGGAAGAAGAGCAGTTTGAAGAAGATGATGAGATCCATTGTATGGAAGACAAAGGTAGCACCACTTTTTTAACAAAATATGCCTATGAGAATTCATTATTCAATTACCAGATCAAACAAGAATGGGATGGTGAAGCTGTTCTACAAACTAAAGATTAACACCAATATAATCTGAGGTTGAAGATAAATAATGTCAAGGAGACTCTTGTTCATAAAGCTGTTGTCCCTGCAGAACAACAAGCTAATAAGCAGAAGCAACCAACAGTTGATCCTACCATCCTCAAAGCTCCGGCCATAGAGGTAAGAGGCCTTGACAAGTCCCCTTCTTCTTTCAGTTTTCAATCAGAAATTCAGAAGCCAAGAATACCTATGCCTCTGATTGAACTAGTGATGAATGAGTCCTTCAAGAAATCTATCCTTGAGGCTCTTGAGCCTAATGCCATCCAAGCTTCCACTGACTATGTAAATCTACAAGATTACCAACCAGCTGTTATTATCAACCCAATGATTGAAAATTGTGAAGACAACTCCCCATCATTCTATGTCTCTCTAACTATTCATGATAAAATCCTTCATAGTTACCTTCTAGACACTGGAGCCAGCCATAATCCAATGCCCAAGGATGTCATGGATAAGCTCGGTCTTGAAATTACCAAGCCTTATCAGTTGGCCTCTACTCAGCTTAAAAAGCCAGTTTTCCAGGTCACAGAGGAAGAAGGCCCACAGATTTGGGACATGTTCTTTGATGGGGCTTGCTCTAAGGAAGTTGCAAGAACAGGTGAAGTCCTTGTGTCCCCCACACAAGAATGCATTGATTCATCTTTTATATTAACTTTTCAAGTCACAAATGACACAACAGAGTATGAAGCAGACCTTATCATTCAACAGGTGTACAAAACCTTCCAAGCAAAACATCCAAGGTTGAAAGCATACAGAGATGAGGTGAAATATAGACCATCTCTGCTTGATAATGTCAAATGCTGGAAAGTTTTTGAAGTAGAGGATCAAATCAATAGGCTTTTGCAAGTCTTTGATAGAAAGGTAAAAAGGGTCAATTTTCAGTTTGGTGACTGTTCTCTCAAAAGAGATGCATCAAAGGAAGGATATGTTTTTGATGGCCCAGTCAATGGGCAGTTTTTGAAACTTTATTTTAGTTAAGGCTTTCAAGCCTTGGTATTGTAAATATGTTTTTTCAAGTTTTTATTTCATGCTAAATAGACTCCATGCCCAATGCAACACTAGGAGGAAGATTTGATCTTGTTTTTTACATGAAAGACATTTTTCTGTAGTTCTTGAAACCTCACAGGGAGGATTTCATCCCCAGAAGGAGCCAATGTTAGCCTTGGAGGCGTTTGGCCCAAAAATGGACCCAAAACACTCCCAAAGTCTCCAAAGTTTGCTTAAAATCATGCAAATGGATCCAAATATGCTCCAAAGGGCTCCCTAAGTCTTCAAAAGTACTTAAGATCATCCAAAGATCGAAACAAGCGAGGGAGGAGAGCCCTTGGAAGGGCATAAATGCACTATCGAGAGGCTAAAACACTTCAAAATCACAAAAAACCATTATCGTAGGCTTAAAACTGAGAAGGCACAGCCACCGTTAGATTTGGCCAATCAAAAACCCAGATCTAAGCGGTAAATCACATCAGCAGATCTAATCAGCACAGGCGGGTAGTGGCAATTGGCACAAGACACTTCCGATCAGCGATCACCAATAATCGGATCAGCGGGTCGCATCGGCAGAGGTATCGGCAATTACAATACAAAATGAGTGATTTCGATTGGTGATTAAACGTGGACCATTGATCATGTGCGCAGATCGACTGCCCACGTTACATCGCAGGATCACTATCGGTGCTGACCATGGGGCAAGGCCTTTGCATATACATATGTGCGACCCGATTAGCGGATCCAACGACATTTTAAATGATGTTTCATAAGATTTCAGGTCCACGCCAAAGCCAGTTCTAATGCATTTTTTGTGTATTTCGTTGTTTAAACGAAATACAAAGGGAAACAAGGCAGCACCGATTGCGATGAAGCCTGGAACTGAAAGGGTTCGGGAAGTGAAATATATATATTTTGAAGTCCACCAAAGGCCAATTTTCCCATGTTATCAGATTTTTTCAGGTGTAAGTCAAAATACAAAGGAAGCAAGGGACTCGGGCCGAATGCGACTTGCGATAACCCTAAGGGTGAACCCGATAGGTGAATAAACCATTTCTTAGGACTTTTGAAGTCCAAAATACACAGATTAGGCGGGATTTTTCAGTATTGCATCATTTCTCTGTTTATAATAGAAAGTAGTCATTGTTTGCATTTCAAAGGGAAAACAGAGGCTTGAGGACCCTTTCCACCTCATAGCATAGTCCGGGAGATAGTTTGCCGTGAAAACAAAGGCCAGAAAGTGATCATGGATCAACAGCACAACGCAGCTCATCCATAACAACAGAATCAATTGTGGGGCATCTCTGGCACGAGAGAGCTCCCAGATAGCGCAACAAACTACCCAAAATATCTGAAAGCGGTTACTCTTCTGTCAGAAAGGGAAAACCTTTGAGCCATGCTTTCCTATCAAGGGAATCAATCAGTTAACAAGACATATCAGATAGATTAAGACTCCGAGCCTCTTAGAGCTCAGGAGCATTGTAAACAGGCTATAAATAGCTAAAAGTAAGATGTAATACGGGTTCAAACTTCTGGAGACTGTAGAGACTTTGCTACTCAAGTGTCTCATCTTCATTCATTAGTAATACAAGCTTCTTTTGTTGTTATATGTTCAATATTCCATTTTCTCTTCTGCTCTAAGCTTGCACTTGAATAGTTTGTTCATGTTTTCTTTTGTGTCTAAGGCCAGATAACTGTCAAGTTATATTTTCTTTGATAAATTAGATTTAGAAGCTTATTTGCTGCCTGTAGTTAGCCATTCATATGTGGTCATATATGCATCTGCCGGTACAGTTAGTATTTTCTATTGTTGCCTGTAGCTAGCCATTCATTTATGTTTATGTATGCATCTGCCGGTATGGTCAGTATTCTCCATCCATTCATTGAAACTACAAACTGTTGAGCATTAGTGGTCTAAAGCATTGTAAGCTGAGGGTGTTCATGCATGTCTTGAGTAAAAACATAGTTCAAATGTTTATCTGGCTTGATCCAAACCATCATTTATTCCAATAGTTCAGAGAACAATATTGAAGATTATATGTTACGAGGCATCTCCAATCTACAACCTAGGAGAGTTTCCTGGAGTCCTAACAGGTGCGAATGAAAATAGTGAGGGTGTACTTTTCTCCTTATTCTCACAATAGGTTTCCCACCAGTCCTTGATGTGGGGGGCGGCTTTGAGAAGTGAAAAAGTAATCTTTTCCCAGCTAGAAAAATCATGAATAAAAAATATCCTTCTAGCAGATTTAACCATTTATCTACAATGTTAGCATCTATCTAAACCTCAAATATGGGGATGTAAAAGTTAACTTTTACCTTAAAGGGTGTGGTGCTTCCCGAGTAGTTTCTAGAAGGAGATACGTCGCACTTGGGTAGCTGCTGAAGGATCTGGGAAAAGTTTTCCATTATCGTGTTCCTCTATTGCTCGAGGGCTTTTCGAGCAAGATTTTGAAAGGATCTCCTACCCTCTTGTCTTTCTTCTCTTCTGCCATGGGAGGCTATCAAGATTTGTGAGGTTGGTCTTGCAAAGGTTCAACTAGTTTGAGCCCTAACTCCTTATATCCTGACCTCGTTGGAGACATGTAAAGAAAAACATAGAAAGAGAAAACCACTCTAATACCACTAATCTGAATTTAAATAGGAATGCAAAAAATTACAGATATAACCATAAGTAAAAATATGCAACAAAAATAACACTTCATTTCATTAATATCAAATACTAAAATATGCTTACAAACAAAATGGAAATAAGACTAGCTCGGGCAATGGTAGCTTATCTCTGAAAAGAGATGTGGTGGCTACATGCCTCTGAACTTTGCTACAATGAGGCTCGGAGGCCTATTTATTATTGAGAAATGATGGAAAACCCTAAACATCCAAAAAATCCAACCCTAAGAGATGAAGCGCCAAAACTATGGGCCCCGTTTGGGTAAATTGGTACATCAACTTCACGGGGTTGTAACTTTGGCATACAATCTTCGTTTGACGTGCACAATACCTCGTTAGAAATATCTATCCAAGGACTACAACTTCCAACTGGCCAAAACTAATCCAAAGCCTTTGTTGGCCTCAATTTTCCCAAAAAATGTCGTTTATGGCCTTAAAACAATTCCAGAAGTTTAGGACCCAAAAAACTGCCAAAAATAGTAAATTGTGCTACAATTAAGGAAATTGAAAAACTGAAAGAGACAGTGGTGGGGGTTCCCAGTGGAATATGCAAACCTCCAACCACATCCACTTGGATCATCTAGGCAGGTGCTCCTACTATCATCAGCTCACATAAAATGGAGAAGCTTTTAAAAAAGGGCCATCATGGGGTAGTAGCCCAATTTAATGCCATCTAGGTCATTGAATCCACTCCTCCTCATATTCATCCTGATATGAAATAGGTATTAGATCACCACCAACGGGTATTTGACAAACCTAAGGAGCTCCCACCCTCTAAGGGTGAACATGATCATAGCATCCATTTGGTCTCGGGTGCCCAACTGATAAATGTCCACCCATGCCAATATAATTTTGCACAAAGAATGAAATTGAAAAAATCATCAAGGAACTCCTCGAACCCGGCTTTATGTGTCCTAGAACCAACCCTTATTCATCTCCAGTGGTCATGGTTCTAAAGAAAGATGGAGAATAGTGCATGATTCCCAACTTTAGGGCCCTTAATAAGCTCACTCTCAAGGACAAATTTCCTATTCCAGTAGTTTATGATCTACTAGATGAACTGCATGGTGCTAATTTTTTTACCAAGCTATACCTCCACTCGGTCTATAACCAAATACACATGAAGGAAGTTTACATTCCCAAGACAACCTTCTAAACTCATGAAGGCCATTATGAATTCCTAGTCATGCCATTTGGTCTTTGTAATGCTCCATCTACTTTTCAGAGCCTCATGATCCACCTTTTGAAACCCTATCTCAGAAAATTTGTCATGGTATTTTTCGATGACATTCTCATCTAACATGGGACAAACACCTTCAGCATGTTGACCATATATTGCAATTACTCCAATATCACAAATTATTTGTCAAATTATTCAAGTTCTCCTTTGGCATCAAAGAAATAGAGTATTTGGGACACATTGAGGGTCGTGACGGAGTGAGGGTTGATCCGAAAAAGATTCAGGCAATGCAAGATTGGCCCCAACCAAAAACCTTGAGGAGTCAGTGGGGATTCTTGGATCTCACAAGCTACTATCACAAATTTGTCCGCAATTATGGATGCATTTCCATACCCCTCACTAATATTCTCAAGAAAAATTCATTTCTCTGGACTGACGCAACTCAACAGTTCTTCTTGTCTCTAAAACAGGCCATGTGCTCCACTCCAATATTGGCTACCATACTTCATCAAATCTTTTGTGATTGAATGTGATTCTTCAGGTACGGGAATTGGCACAATATTAATGTAGGAAGGTAGACCATTGGCTTTCACCAATCAACAACTTAGTGGCAAACATATGGGTCAATCTACATATGAGAAAGAAATGATGGTCATCATACATGCGATAGACACTTGGCAACCATACTTATTGGGACGAGGTTTCCAAATCCGCACTGACCATCAAAGTCTAAAATATTTTCTAAATAAATGTCTATATTTGCCACAACAAAATAAATGGCTTGCAAAAATGTTGGGATATGATTATGAGATAATTTACAAGAAGGGGCGTGACAATGTAGTGGTTGATGCCTTATCGCACCAATTTGAGGATGAGTGCACCCTTTTATCATTCTCTCTACCCATACCAAATTGGATTGAAGAGGCCCGCCATGAATGGTTCCCCCAACCCTCTCCATCCCAACTCATTAATAACTTAAGAGAAAATCCTAATGGCTCAAAAGACTAATCTTGGAAGGATTAGGTTCTTTGCTACAAGGATCGGGTAGTGTTATCCCTAACCTCCACACTCAAAACCCACATCTTGTAATAATTTCACTCCTCTCTAATTGTAGGACATTCAGGTTTTCAGAAGACTTATGCATGAGCACATCGCTCTTTCTTTTGGACTGACATGAAGAACGACATTCTTAATTTTGTAGTTTAATGTGATGTATGCCAGCACAAAAAACAGGAAATGATCAAGTTATTAGGAACCTTACAACCATTGCCACACCCTGCTTCAATCTGGACGAATGTTTCCATGAATTTCATTATAGGTCTCCCAAAGTTAGGAAACAAATCAATCATCATGTTGGTTGTTGAAAAACTTTCCAAATATGCTAATTTTTTCTCTCTACCACACCCATTTACCCCAACATTGGTGGCTCAAGTTTTCATGGACCAAATCTTTAAACTACATGGCATGCTAACTTTCATTGTGTCTGATCGAGACCCCACTTTCACCAGCAAATTTTGGTAGGAACTTTTCAAGCTCTAGGGTACGCAACTCCAACTGAGTACAACTTATCATCCCGAAATAGATGGTCAAACAAAAGCAGTCAAATTTTTTTTGGAGATCTAATGTGGTGCTTCACTTCAGACAAGCAACATCAATGGGTACAATGGCTACCTTTAGCTGAATGGTGGTATAAATAGTAACTATCATGAAGCCACCAAGATGACGCCATATGAGCAGTGTATGGCCAGATCCCACCTTCACCATATTTTTTATATCCCCAGATGTTCCAAAGAACAGACGTTTGATCAACTCCTACAGAGCCGCGTTGCCATGATCGCTCATCTCAAAGATAATCTACATCAAGCTCAAAACGGAATGAATAAATAGGATGAATAACTTCGTTCCGAGCAATCATTTCAAGTACATGACCAAGTGTTCCTACAAATCCAATCGTATAAGCATACCTCTCTCAAAGAAAAGGGTTTCTAGAAACTAGCACCAAAATTCTAAGGGCCTTATCAGGTACTTCAGTGTATAGGAGCAGACACTTAAAAACTAGCCTTTCCAATACTTCAAAAATCCATTTGGTCTTCCATGTATTGTGCCTCAAGAAAGTTGTCGGGAACAATTGCATGGTTCAAGCAATTCGCCTGTTATAGACATTTTTGTGCCTTACAGCATGAAGCATGAAATGTCCATAATCTAAGGGATCCAAAGTCCCTAAACATGTTGTTCCTACCCCTAGAGGAACAAGGCCGGCAAACCACAGCACTGAACAAATGTTTTCCACCTGAAAACACTCAAAAACAAGGCAATTCTGGATCATGTCAACTGCTCCACTGAGCATCTGCGCTGAATGTCAACTGCTCCACTGTCTACCTGCATTGAATGTCAACTGCAAAGAAGGCTACCTGCGCTGGGCGAGTTTGGACATGTGGCAAAGTCATTCCTCAAGGTGTCAATGCCCAGGAAGCTTCCAAAATGACACTTGGATCAAGGAATTCGACTGGTGATGAGTAAGAGGTTCCAAATCTCCAAGTGGAAGCAAGAACCTCCAAGTGGACTCAACAACTGAAGTGGGAGAGGACACTAGTCAGCTTCATGCCAGCCTCAAGCTGACTCATCCTTTCTCCAAAACTCCTATATATAGATCTCTCTCATGAGGTCTAGGGAGGCTGGAATCTTGTGAATGTAAAGAATTGCTGTTGGTTTGAGTTTAGAACTATTGGGTGATTTGCTTTGAAGGAGGTGAAGAGGAGATTTCTTTCTGCTGGGAAGGTGATGCTGGATTGGGCCTCTTATGGTTGTATCACTTCCTGAATCTTACTTCTTCCATTAATAAAGCATTTGAGGTTCTTCTATATGCATGTGTCTCAATGGTGTATTGTTATACTTGTGTATTTGATTTATTCTAATCCTTGAATCAATTATGAATGTATGCTTCTTGTAGTTTCCCTCTCTTGCCATTTTGCAGGATCTTGGTGTAGCTGGGCCGGTGAAAGAGCAAGGAGCTGGGGGCAAGTAGCAAGGAGAGAAGATTGGATCAATCATTAGCGAAAGACATCGGTTAGTGGATCTCTTTCTCCCCTCTTTTACATCTCATAATGAAGTAATCTCAAATAGCTTTGCTTTGATTGTTGCTAAGGAAATATCACCCTTAGAGTGGGATAGGGTCATTCCGTATTGGATACTTTTCCCAACAACAAATTGGCGACTCCACTGGGGAACGTATCTTGTTGGTTGTTTGTGTTTTTGCTATTCATTTCCTAAACACAGGGAGTACCGAATCGAACTGCATTTGGATCTTTCAAATGCAAAGTAGAGGGCAGCTACTCTAGCTCAGTTTCTGGGCATGTTTATGATTTGAAGAGCTGATCCACAAGGACTCTGAACAGCTCTTAGTGATAGCTTTTCATCCTCCTTTGAATCATCCTTTAGTGTGTACTTGATTGGTAGCTTTGATTTGGCCAAAAACTGTTGATTTTTGAGAAATCTGTGACCCAGAACCTAAGAGAAACGAGAGTTTCTCCTTCATTGCAGGCACTGTGAAGGCAGTCTGCATTTCAACGCAGGTCCCAAAGGGGCTACCTATGCTGAATGTCAAACTGACAGTGTTCTACCTGCGCTGAACCAGTGTGGCCTTGTGCAACTGGGGTTCTCTGCTTTCTGTTGCCCTGTTTTCAGCCCTGTTTTTGCAGCCTGTTATCAGTCAATGTACCTATCTGAAACCACCTTTCTTTGCCACTATTCCGCCTCGGTTGTATAGAGAAACTGTATTTTTTCTTTGTGTATTTCTTACATCATTTGCAGTTTCCCATAACGAAAGTGAACTAGTCTTGCTGTGGCCTCTTAGATCTAGACCTGTGATAAGTGTCGTTCTGATCTTAAGAGTTAGTTTGTTTGCTGTTCATATCTGATTGAGCTTTTTCTTTCGTCATATGGTTTGAATTTATGTATTTCTAGTGTTGAAACAAGTAAATCTTAAGGTGTCTTTTGATTTTGGACAAAAGCTTGTTTGCTTTCACTTGAAATTGAATTCAAAGTTATACAACAACTTTCTTTTTGTAGTACATCAACATTAAGAAAGAGAAAATAAATACCTGCATTGTGCATTTTGCATTTGATAAGTTTGCATGCTGGATTTAGGGAAAGTGCATTAGAGTGTGCTGATTGCTCTTTGAGAAAAGATAGTCGCTCTCTTTTCCCTTAGTAGCTAGGATTTTCAAAGTTGAAAGATTGTAAAGCTTGCTTATCATCTTAGACTGCATTTAGGAATTTGTATCATACATCTCGTGGTGAAACTTGAAAGGCAAACTTTAAAAAGATCAACCTAAAATAAACTGAATGAACCTAACAACGCTTTGTAACATAATGCACAACATAGAGGTCTAGGCTAGAGACGTGTTCCGGCGTCGTTAAACATAGTGACTGTCGATCTCGAAGAAGGTGGGTGATTCCTCCTGAGAGTCAGTGGCGCTAATACGGATTGTCCTCCCACGTACCGTTGCGTATATATTGGGAGACCCCTATAGGCATATATCTTTTATCCTTAGGAAGCTGTGTCGGCCGCCTTACTGATCGCAATGCAGTGAACACAGCATTCACGAAGATCGACCACCCGTACCGTAAAACGTATTTTGTGGTTTTGCGAAAAGTTTGGCACACCCTCTGCCTAGATCTCCAGAGCAGTTTCTTTTGGCCTTTTTCGGACTCTATAACAGAAAAAGTCCATCCGAGCATTTGTCACTTCGGGCTCGTTAAAACATCGAAGGAGACTAGAGTCATCTTTAGCTTTTTCTCGACTCTTTAAAACTGAAAAAGCAAGTTGTGTCTAAAAGCGTCTAATAAAATTCATTCAGTTCGGAAACAAAAATTTCCCCTTTTAATATTTTGGTTGATCGAGTAATCTGCAATCATCGAAGAAAGTCAATTGAAACCCCGTCGTTCGCGGAGGCTTACGAGTCAACCGTCTTTGTCTCCAGAATCGAAAACAGTACGGACAAAGCGAACTCGTTTAACCGGTTCAAAATCTCCTATCAAAGTTAGAACAAGTGTTCCAACTACATCTGAGGTTCCGGTCACTCCAAAAATTTCTGGAAACCCTGCCTCTATAGAAGAAGTTCAACAGCCACAGAAGGACAGTAATACTGGTCCTAGTCTGGGGGCAAATACTTGTGTAACTGAACCAGTTCTATCTGCAACCGGTCCAGAAAGTTTTGTTCCTCAAACAACTGTCGCTGTCGAAACAACCCCTTCTTCGGCATCAGAAATATTTTACGGACCTGACGGTCTTCCTCTTCCACCGGGTTTGATTGCGATAGAGGAAATTGCAGAGGATCCGCAAGCAAGTACTCCAACCCATTTTGGAGTCGGGGTCACTCTATTTCCTTCATCAGAAGTTAATCCACCACAAGTGGAGGTTCCTGTAGAATCGCTAGGCAATCTATTGGATAGACTTAAAATGTCTGAACAACCGTCATCATCTAGGACTATGTCAAACGACACAGCGACAGCAGAAGCCCCTGCCGTCACTCCAACAATGTTTGCCGGCATACCATCTGTCCCAACTAGCTCACAACCGCTAGAAGGAGTCCACCAAGGGACTATTTCGACAGTGTGGTCTGTTCCAGTTTGTTCATCCGGAGTAATATCCGGCAACTCTTATGTTGAGACTCGCCAAATTGATCCATTTGGAGGTCAATTTGGGCAATCCAGTCCCCAAGGACAATCAATCCCCTTGAGTTCCAGATTGCTACCGTATGGGGGGCAGTATGCCCTTTCATTACCCCCTCCGGGAGGGTACCCATATGGGAGTTCGCAACAGTATTCAGGTTATATTGGAATTACATCAAGTGGTTGGGTACCTATGCTACCTCAACAACCAAGGGTTGTATATTCTATGCAACAGTGTGCACCTATGACAAACATCCCAACCACACCGGCTATTGTAACAGTGTCACAAGTTCAAGCGATGCCTGTTGCATGTCAGCCTCAGATTTCTCAGGTTGTAATGCAACAGCCACTTGACCATGGGTCACAACCACAATCGCCAACTGGTGGGGCGACACAGGTCCAAACGGGTACAATTACCCCACACCTTGGTCCAACGGTTAGCATAGCACAACAGAACATGGCTTCACAACCGTGGCTAGTGCAATACCAACAACCACAATTCCAGCAGGTGTACCAAGGTTCTGAGCAGCAGATCTTTGCGAACAGTGGACAACCGTATATCCAAAACGGTCAAAACCAACCACTTTACAGTGGTCAAGTCCACCAACCGTATCAATCATACCAACATCAATTACATTATGCTGGTATGCAAAGGCCCACTGCTCAAGCGATTCCATCGTACCCTGGTTACGCTTCGCCTAACCTGAATCAACAGTTACCATTCGTGGCAACTTTAGAGTTACCCGATTTACACCGGTTAACCAACGATCCGATTGCTTATGCCCCTTGGTGGCCAGCGATTCCTCACAAACTTCCATCTGACATTCCTAAATTCAATGGAAATCCAGGTGAAGACCCATCGAATCATGTGATGACTTTTCATCTGTGGTGTTCGTCGAACACCCTGAACGACGATTCGATAAGGCTTCGCCTTTTTCAGAGGACATTGACAGGTCCAGCGGCTAAATGGTATATTGAATTACCTAGAGCCTCTTTCGACAATTTTAGTTCCTTAGCCACGACTTTCTTAACCCATTTTCAATTACCGATAAGGTATGAAATGGGAACAGAAATATTAACCAACTTCAAATAGACAACCGCTACTCACATATCTGATCATATACATGAGTGGCGTCATCGTCGAAGGATGGTAAAAACGTACGTTCCCGATCAGCTATTAGCTGAATGGTTTATAAAGTCGTTACTTCTTGCTATAACGGAAGATGTGGCAAAGGGGGGAGTCGTAACAGAGGAGCAAGTTATCGCTCGTGCACAGTATCTGGACTTAGTTTATACTCAGTCCGGCACGCTCTACGACAAAATACCTGACGCCCCTAGACCGGAATTTTCAATTCCTCCTCCTCCAAAATCCAATAGTGACTCTCATGCCGGTGATGGCATGATTGGCACGGCAAACGCGAAATCGATAAAGGCTTCGTCTAAGAAAGCCCGTAAGAATTCGGATCAAAATGCAAAAGAAGAAATTCTTGCTTCGGAAGTAAATGCCGTATCAGCAGATAAAGGCAAAGAAACCAATCAACCAGGAAGCAAGAAGAAGCAAAATAAAGGGAAGAAGAAGAAACAGGGTGAATCATCTCCTGGAAAAAATTCTTCAAACCCTCCTGGGCAAGGGAAACCAAATTATCCATGTCAAGTATGTGATGAAGAGGATCATTACACAAGGAATTGTCCATTCAAAGCTGAGTTGAAGAGGTTCTTTAAAAGTTCCCAAACCTCAGCTGTGTTAACTGATCCATTTCCCAACCCAGGTCAAAATCTGGTTGATAGCGGAAATGCTTCCCTGTCTCAAGTGCTTATGTTGTCGGTTTCAAAACAGCAGAATGATGCTTTGATTTCGACGAGGAACAAAGATTACGGGAATCCTCAGCTGTCGAACGACAAAGGTAAAGACCAACCCAGTAGTTCGACAACAACTTCGACAGAAGTTGTACCGCCCATCATTCCTGAATTAACAATAAAACCGCCAAAGGGAGTAGTACACAAGTCGACATTTAATCCTCGCGCCAGGGCGGCGCAACATTATAACATAGTGGAAGATTTGGCCCAATCGCCATTCGCTATGTCGACTCTTGAAGTACTACAAAATTTGCCATCCCAAAGGCAGGCTTTGTTATCGGCTATTGGTGGGGTTGATCCCAAGGATTCCAATCTTGTATCCTTTGATCACAAAGGATACGATCCTCAGTTACCAGCTCAACTAGCTTTCCTTATTCAAGTGAAAGCCCTCAACAAAACTGTTCACAGAACAATTATTGATGAGGGAGCATCTACATGTATTATGTCGATGAGTTGCTGGAAAACTTTAGGATCTCCAACCTTGTCGCGATCTTCGACGACATTAAAAGCTTTCGACGGAAGGACTTATACCCCATACGGTATCCTTAATAACTTGAAAGTTGAACTGGGAGGAAAAACAGTAGAAATTGATGTTGAGGTCATCGATGGAAATCTTGACTACAACATCCTACTGGGTAGACCATGGATTTATGCCATGGCAGCTGTTGTGTCGACTTATTTTAGGAAGATCGCATTCCCGTTTGAAGGAGGGATTACGGTCGTCGACCAACAGAACTTCCTCCCTAATAGTTCACAGGTTACAGGAAGCATTCCCATGATCCATGAGAGCAACCATTCGCTTCAAGATATCGGAGTAGGATTATTGAAAGACCCCACATTGATGGAAACTTTCACGCTACCACCTCCTATTTACATAGGAAATATACCGTTTGTAGCAACCTGCAACATGATATCTTCCACGAAGGTCGCAAAAGACAAGGTCGACATGGATCATGCAATTGTTTTGCCCCCAAGCCCTTTAGAAATATTGTAGCAATCAATGTTTCAAGCATGGGAGGCGAACCCAAATCAACGTTCGTCAAGCGTTTGGGTAGATAGGTCTAGAGAATATGGTACCCCATTAGATCCTTGGTCGAAAGTACATGGGACCGACGAAGGAATCTTACAATCAATGTTGATTGAGGGGGCGCCATGGAACGATCACCACCATCGTTCCCTTCTTCCTGAATATGAAGAAGATACTCAATGTGACCTTTATCACCCTTCAGTTTTTGAATTCCTAACAAATACTGTAAATACGGTGGATCCCGAGCGAAACTTATCCAATATTGAAGAGACTATAGCCATAAATATCTCGACTAAAACAAATGTTGTAGAGAATATTTATGTTGGCAAAGGTTGTTCCCCTTCAGAACTGGAAATATATAACGCTCTTTTTCGCGAATTTAGAGATGTCTTTGCTTGGTCATATGATGAAATGCCAGGCATTGACTCGAGTATCGTTGAACATGAAATTAAAATGTATCCTGATGTCAAACCAGTAAGACAACGGCTTCGGCAGGTGCACCCCAAGAAAGCCGCTGCCATTAAGGCAGAAGTTGAAAAACTTCTCCATGCTGGATTCATCTACCTGGTTCCTCTAACCGATTGGGTATCGAATATTGTCCCTGTTATGAAGAAACAAGGGACGATTAGAGTGTGTGTCGATTATAGGGATGTAAACCAAGCTTGTTCGAAGGACAACTACCCTACACCCTTCATCGACCAGATAATTGATGAATGCGCCGGATGTGAAATCTTTTCATTTATGGATGGATTTTCCGGGTATAATCAAATAAATATCCGCCCACAGGACCAGTCGAAGACTGCATTTATTTGTCCGTGGGGCACGTTCGCTTATCGAAAATTACCCTTTGGTTTAAAGAACGCAGGGGTGACGTTTCAGAGGGCAATGAATTATGCCTTCCATGACATCAAGAACATTGTTCAACCTTATCTCGACGACCTTCCGACTCATTCGCGAAAGCGGACTGATCATCTGCGGCATTTAAGAGCGATATTTCTACGTTGCCGACACTACAAGATAAGACTCAATCCACACAAATGTGTGTTTTGCGTCGGTTCTGGTCGTTTACTTGGCTTTGTAGTCTCTAAGGATGGGATTCGTCTCGACCCTTGCAAGGTTCAGGCAATCATTAATTTGCCTCCACCTTCAAATTTGCTTCAGATTCAGAAACTCCAAGGGAAAGCAAACTTTCTGAGAGGTTCATTCCAAATTACGCAGAACTTGCTAAAGGTTATACTCGTCTTTTGAAAAAGGATGTACCTTTCGTCTGGGACCAGGTGGCGCAAGCTTCCTTTGATGCTCTGAAAGATTGTCTAGTAAAAGCATCATTAATGTGCGCCCCAGACTATCAAAGAGATTTTAACCTGTATCTGGCTGCAGCGGATACGACCATTGCGATGGTTTTAGTTCAAGAAGTCGATGGAATTGAACATCCTATATATTATTTAAGTAAAAACTTAAATGATACAGAAAGTAAATATTCTTATGTTGAAAAACTAGCGCTTGCAGCTGTTCAAGCGATTCAAAGGTTTCGACATTATGTCCTCTTTTGGAAAACTACCATTTTGTCAGATTGCAACCCCAT
Organism: Pinus tabuliformis; assembly: GCA_031772625.1. NCBI lineage: Eukaryota > Viridiplantae > Streptophyta > Pinopsida > Pinales > Pinaceae > Pinus > Pinus tabuliformis. Next base: position 84,473,613 of record CM062815.1, on the reverse strand, counting down.
GACTTATATGCTGTCGTGACAGTTGCTGGGGGGCAAATATTCAAAATGGATAGCGATCCTTCAAGAGTTTGATCTGGAATTTGTAAAATCCAAATCAAAGAAAGCTCTAGTTTTCGCAGAATTATTGTGTGATCTCCCATCGTCGTCCAACGATGAAACATCAGAAGAGTCAATCGTGGACGAAAGTTTGTTTCTGATATCTACAAGCGATGAGTGGTATGGAGATATCATAGTTTATCTCCAAACCCAAAAATCCAGGCCAAACACCTCTCACTCCGAACAAAAACGTATACGATACCAAGCAAAAGACTACATGATCGTCGGTGATACACTTTACCGTCGTGGTATCGATACAGTTCTGAGGAGGTGCCTTACCCATGAGGAGGCCGAAAAATCCCTGAATGAGTGTCATTCAGGCGCGTGTGGGGGGCATCAATCTGGATATGCAACATCACAAAAAATCTTACGAGCAGGATACTTCTGGCCAACCATGTTCAAAGATTGCATAATCGCAGTCAGAAGTTGCCACGCTTGTCAAATTTTTGATAGCAAAACCAGAAGACCGCCCGCACCTTTATAGCCGATAGTTGCTGTTGTGCCTTTCGCCAAATGGGGCATCGATTTCATGCAATGTAACCCCACCTCGACCGGGGGGCATGGGTATATTATAGTCGTTGTTGACTATTTTACCAAATGGGCTGAGGCGATGCCTACATTGGATAACATTGGTGAAAGAACTGCCCTTTTCTTTTTCAATCATGTAGTCGCCAGGTTCGGCGTACCACAGGCTATAGTTACAGATCATGGATCGCATTTTCGCAATCACATGATGGTCGAATTAGCTGCCAAGCTAGGGCTATCTCACGACAGCTCTACCCCGTATTATCCGCAGGCCAATGGACAAGTTGAAGCAATCAATAAGGTCCTGAAGCGTATGTTGCAAAGGATGATCGGGGTTCATAAAAGAAGATGGCACCTAATCCTGTACTCAGCCTTGTGGGCTTACCGAACGTCGGTAAAGAACGCGACCGGGTTCACACCTTTTCAACTGGTGTATGGCCTGGAAGTAGTCTTGCCAATCCAGTGCGAAATTTCGTCGCTTAAACTCGCAATTGATCTTCTCCCCGGAACTTCAGAGGAAGAGGCTCGTTTCTTGGAATTGATCCAGTTGGATGAAACCCGTCGTGATGCCGCTTTGGCTAACGAAGTCCATAAGAAACAAGTCAAGGCGCAGTTCGACAAAAATGTCAAACCCCGTGTCTTCTCAGAAGGTGACTTGGTCTTGCTTTATGACCAAGAATCCGATAAATTGGGAGCAGGTAAATTTAATTCCTTATGGATGGGCCCCTATATTGTTAAAAGGGTGCTAGCAAAAGGAGCCTACGAGTTAATGGATTATGACGGAATTCCACTGGCGCAGCCCCGTAACAGGTTGTACCTCAAGCGTTACTATGCTTAAATAGTAACCTGCATGCTTTTGTTGTATTTTGTTCTGGTCGAGTGATCCACCTTTTTCATTTGTTGCAGATGTCGAACCTCCTAGAGACATGTGTTGGATATACCGACGGAGCGAGTCATAGTTCGCGGAACCTATCTTCCGCAGCCTGGGCCATTTTTGATCCAAGCGGCGAGTTAGTAAGTTTCAGAGGTGTGTGTATTGGGCAATCAACGAACAACATCACTGAGTATAGCGCGTTGATAGAACTACTCTCTGATGCCATCACACATGGCATACGCCGACTAATTGTCAGGCTAGACTCACAACTCGTAATACTACAGCTCAACGGTATATATTCCGTTCGCAATCCAGCTATTTATCGCATGTTCCTAAGGGTCAAGATTTTGGAAAGACAGTTTGATTCAATTCAATACCAGCATATTTCCAGAAGCTTAAACACATTAACCGACTCATTAGCAAATTATGTGTTAGATAGACATTTGCGATATTTGTAAAAAGGGATACATCATCAATAATTGTACATATGGATCATATAACTCAACCAGAATAAAACTCGAAAATCAAAATATATATAAGCTATTTATCGTTCATACATAATGTTCTGTAACCAAGACAAAATCGGTCATATGACCCAAAAACTCAAAAGTGCTAGGGGGCACCCTAGCCTAGTGGTGCTCATGATAGCACGTCACGGCCTGTGCAATCATGCGCAAGAGACAAGTCCATCGTCTAGGCACACCAGTAGTATGCCGCTGCAACTGTAAAGGTAACTCATCGATCCGTACATCCGGAATACCGAGAGTAAGGCTCTCAACCTGCTCCTGCACAGCTGTAAGGGTCTCAGTATCATCAAGGTCGCGAAGGATAACTCTCCTAGCAGGCTCCACTGCCGGGGCAGCAACTGGCGGTCTCGGACGAACTGCTGGGCGAACAGGACTAACATCTGCATGCACCCAAGAGTATGGTTAAAAGTCTTGATAGAATGAAGCACAACAACATTATGAATAAGAGCAGTAAACAGTGATATGGTCAAAGAGTTTACCAATAGCGCCCCACTGTTCGCCATCCGGTAACACCAAATCCGGATCACCTCGGAAATCCATACCCACATATGGATACTCGGAAAAGACCATCTCCTGGCGCTCGAACCACCTGAAGAAGGCATTAGTGAAAGTAATCTGAGGTTGACCAACATGCCTAGACATATGATCGACCCACCTTTGCATGCGTGGCTCGGTCGAAGAAGGCAAGTCGAGTATAATATACTGAGGCTGCATCAGTGGGATTTTCTCCAAGGCGAAGGCAGTCAGAATAGAACCAAATCCAAAGTTCTTCAGCTTCCCGTCCTTTACCTTGGTCAATTGAATTTTCATCTGAACAAGTACTGCATCACACCATTTGAATACTTTCGGTTGGAGACACTCCAAGGCGTGCTGCACATAAGATCTGTTGGCAACATGTAGAGCTGCGCTACCGGCCATCCTACCAATGGTATACAGAATGGACCTGAGAGACCTATTAGTAATCTCACGGATAACAACCTTGCCGTCTCTGCTCGGCTGGGAACCTTCCCTGCAATACTGGCGGACATAATCTCTCACGGAATCAGTCCCTCGGGCTGAACCTGACAAAGAAATGGGGGCGCCTCGCCTTGACAATCCAGTCAAGAAGTAAATGTCCTCTATGGTCAAGGGGATGGATTCTCCCCTAATCTGGAATTCTTGGTTAATGGGATCCCAAGCATCAAGCATATACTGCAGCAAAGTGATCTGTGCTCTCATGCTAGAGATACGGAAAAACTTCAGCAGGCCACAGTTCCGCAGCGCGTTCACCGTGACGGGGTCATGGAGGGCAATCATGTCCTCCTCTTCATGTTCTCGTTCTCGCCATGTAAGGGACATTTTGTTCAAAGTTCCCTGCAAAACAAACATGAGAAGGAGTAAGTTCCTGAGTTTGATGAAAAACTGGCAAAAATTCATCAAAAAATGTGCTAAAAACTCAGTTTTCTGAGCCCAACGCAGGCAGATAGTGTCCTACCTGCGTTGAAGGTCAGGCTGCCTTAAGGCAGCTTGACATTCAACGCAGGTTTCGAATGGGCAACCTGCGCTGAAGTTAGGGCGCCCTGGCAAAACCCCTGAGGCTCAGAAAGACTGGAAAACAGGCATAGAATGAAGAAAGGAAACCATGAAAAGAAAGAGCTAAGGTTTAGCTCCTACCTAGTCCAGACGGCGCCGAGAATCGTCCACAGAATCTCCCGGAATCGGCTGGTGAAAATCAAGGGGGAAGAGGCACCTCCAGAGCTCCAACAAACCAAATTCAAATGAAATGGTAAAATGAGAGGTAAAAACACCTTTTAATGGCTTTTTACGTAGTTCAAAGCGAAATATTAGGGTTATAATCTCATTTTCATGCAAATATTATTCATTTCTAACAAAGTTTGTTGCAGAAATTGAGAATGCAGTACTATCCTTGAAAAGAGAAAAGCTATTTATGGTAAAAATCAAAATTTGACTATATAATCGAGCAGTTTTAGCATAAAGTTCATGCTCGTTAAAAAATAAACGCAAGATCCGAGCAGTTTTAACGCGGTCTTCATGCTTGTTAAAAAATAAATATAAGCAGTGAGCAATGTTCCCTCCAGAGTTTAAGCTCATTTTTAAATAAAAAATGAACCTATCCCGGTAAATAACCATTGTGATCGTAAATTTATCAGCCATAAAAAGCCTTGGTTGTGTTTGCACCTGCCACCTCCACTTTCATTTGGCCGATCGTTCACCTCCATATGATTGTTTACCCATTTTGAGGAACAGCTGCGAAGAGTGATTTCACCTAGCCATCCTTGTGACACTGCCGTGATTGGAAAATTCCAACCTGTACCTGGAATCAGTTGCTATCCCTGTTTATCACTCGTTCCTCAAAAGACGAGTCTTCTTTAAGCTCTTTTCAACTGACTCGTAAAATATGAAAAGATTGCCGAGTTGTGGCCTTCCAGCTCGTTAAAGGACCAGAAGAGCTATCCCTCCTCTAGATTTTAATCTTTTTGGACCTGAGGGATTATTGCACAAAAAGATCGAGCGCTTGTTTGATTCGGCTCGTTAAAGATATCGAAGACTCATCCCTTCTGCATTGTTTTATACTTTTTCGGACTTAAGGGATTAGATGACGAAAAAGGAATTTTGGAGTTGACTTTATGTACCTTTTCAGACTCTCTAAAAATGAAAAGGACCGAGTTTTCCTTGTCGTTAGACTCGTTAAAATGATTAAATAGCGACAAACTTGTCTTTAGACGAGAACGAGTTTCCCTATCGCTAGGCTCGTTAAAACATAGCGATGGGCTTGCCCGAAGGGCAGGTTATAGAACAAGCATATGTTATCCTCCTCAAGCTTGACAAAAATAAAGAGGTACTGGTCAGAAATGACTTGGGAAAAATTGGGAGAACCTCAAAGCTTTAATGGTAGCAAGTCGCTCTTGAACATGACACTTTTCCGTACCACATCGGGTTGGGTTGTTTCATTCACCGGTCTCATCACCATGGTCTCGCCAAACCATCCACATTTGGGGTAATGCTACCGATCCATTGCATCAGTGTCGTTATATGTTCAAGAGATGTTGTTCAGAAAGAGTCAACCGTGTCCCATCCACTACCATACATCATCTTTCATCCTTTCATGACCGCCACCCTGAATCATATTTCACAGATCGTTTTCACCTCCATCACAATCATTAGCTCCGTTCCGTGTCACTGATGTGGGATTCATTAAGGCCCTCCTTTGATGGATCGCTTCTTGTCGACTTCAGCTCATTATCCAAGAAGTTGATCTAGGAACAACCCCCTCAGTACTTTGAAGCTTGCATGCCTCAATGGCAAGTTTCTCACTTCCGGCGATAGGTATACATCAATGACCTTCGACCGAAAGATTTTGTGTGGTGTTCGACGCCAAGTCCTTTATTCACACCACGTGGATTGTACTGCCGTACCTTGAGGGTCATCATCATTATCGGTGATTCCTCTCGCGCTTGTTAACAGTTTACATCATTGACTGGTAATCAAGCGATGTCTTTCCATGTTCGACTCCAAGAAATTCTCACATGGATCGACTTGTACTTAGAGTGAAGATCGGATGAGTTTGAAGACCCCGGATCTAGTTTCATCCATCCGGGCTGCGATATATATTCAGGAAATAAAGACATTGACATGTGCAACAGATGATCATCCTACTCAAAGGATGATAATTTCAACAGAGAATTATCAGTCTACCATCAGACGATTGTCTGTTCTATGTACAGAAAAATGTATTTATAAAACTGAGCATGGGAATGCCCACCTCAGCTAGATCATGAAAGCAGTATGAAAAATAATGTATTGTATTGTATCTTATTATAGGTCACCTCTCAGCGATTGAATGAACTTCGGATCCTCCTGATAAAGCATTTCACCCGATAAACGACCTCATACTTTAGGGGGCAACTGTTATAGACATTTTTGTGCCTTACAGCATGAAGCATGAAATGTCCATAATCTAAGGGATCCAAAGTCCCTAAACATGTTGTTCCTACCCCTAGAGTAACAAGGCCGGAAAACCACAGCACTGAACAAAAGTTCTCCACCTGAAAACACTCAAAAACAAGGCAATTCTGGATCATGTCAACTGCTCCACTGAGCATCTGCGCTGAATGTCAACTGCTCCACTGTCTACCTGCGTTGAATGTTAACTGCAAAGAAGGCTACCTGCGCTGGGCGAGTTTGGACATGTGGCAAAGTCATTCCTCAAGTTGTCAATGCCCAGGAAGCTTCCAAAATGACACTTGGATCAAGGAATTCGACTGGTGATGAGTAAGAGGTTCCAAATCTCCAAGTGGAAGCAAGAACCTCCAAGTGGACTCAACAACTAAAGTGGGAGAGGACACTAGTCAGCTTCATGCCAGCCTCAAGCTGACTCATCCTTTCTCCAAAACTCCTATATATAGATCTCTCTCATGAGGTCTAGGGAGGCTGGAATCTTGTGAATGTAAAGAATTGCTGTTGGTTTGAGTTTAGAACTATTGGGTGATTTGCTTTGAAGGAGGTGAAGAGGAGATTTATTTCTGCTGGGAAGGTGATGCTGGATTGGGCCTCTTATGGTTGTATCACTTCCTGAATCTTACTTCTTCCATTAATAAAGCATTTGAGGTTCTTCTATATGCATGTGTCTCAATGGTGTATTGTTATACTTGTGTATTTGATTTATTCTAATCCTTGAATCAATTATGAATGTATGCTTCTTGTAGTTTCCCTCTCTTGCCATTTTGCAGGATCTTGGTGTAGCTGGGCCGGTGAAAGAGCAAGGAGTTGGGGGCAAGTAGCAAGGAGAGAAGATTGGATCAATCATTAGCGAAAGACATCAGTTAGTGGATCTCTTTCTCCCCTCTTTTACATCTCATAAAGAAGTAATCTCAAATAGCTTTGCTTTGATTGTTGCTAAGGAACTATCACCCTTAGAGTGGGATAGGGTCATTCCGTATTGGATACTTTTCCCAACAACACTGCCATAATTGGATGAGGAAGACTCACATTGGCTCTGACCATAACAGGTCATTGATGTTAGCACTTTGTAGGCTGAGAAAGGATTACAAAGGTAACAACATACCATTTTTAGGGTATAGTATAGCCCTTCTAGCCTTGGAGAGGGCTCTCTCACTAAGGTTTTCTCAGTCAATTAGATGAATGAATTATTTCTAATCTTAAGCTAGTTATAAAGTTCATTAGGGTATGATTCTCAAAGATTTGCTAGTAGAAAAGGAGACAGGTCCATTGAGCATGGAGTCATGTTAAGTTGATTATTTGTCTAATGATAAGATGCAGAGAGAAAGGATCCTCTACAGGGGAAAGGTAGGAATTCTTGATGATGGAATCAAATTAATTTGTTGTAGGAGGGTGAGTGTGAGAAAAGGTGGAACAATACATGAGTATCAGAATTGCGCAACATACCTTCATCTGTTTGATTTGATCTAAGCTCGACCTTTCGATTGAGAAAATGGTTGGGAGATGATGTTGGAATTCAAAAAAACCTCCTTGTACCTTCGTGCATAGGAAGTAGTGCCAAAAACCATGCTCTATCACCAAAAATTTGATGCCTTGGTAGAAGCACAACACCCCTTGTAGACAACGCGCAATGAGCTTCTTATGGATTCTAGGTCCATCCAAGGAACAGATGCATGCCTTTGGTGAGTGATTTTGAAAACCAATATGCATACTTATTCCTACAAAAACTTCTATAGAATTCTTTGTTGTGATGATGAAGATATGATTCCTACAACTAACCTTTATGACTCATCTTAACTGACCCATAATAACTGATACCTCTCATGATATGACATCTTTCATTACTTTTCTCATGATGACAAATGAACCGCCACTTTATCTCTTTTCATGGCATCACATGACATCAAACCTTTACTTTCCTAAACAAGCCCCTTTGATATTTTTTTGGACCTTAGAACCTTTATATGCTACTTAAAACCTAGACCTTAGACTTCTATTGACAAATTACCCTTTTTAGACCATGATATTCATGAGATCAAGAATAATACATTACAAATTGACTTGAAGTGCATAAAAAGACTAAAATGACTAGGATCCCTATAATATAGGACCCAAACATTGGCTCCAATGGGAATGACATCCTCCTTATGAGGTGCCAAGAACACCGTAGACCAAGTGCCTAATCCATTGGGTTGTTCCCAATCTTGAAAACCTGCAAATTGATTTATGCTTTGATTTTTCAACTGAAGCCAAATGCAAACTAAAACTCAAACTGAAAACCTATTCCAATCCTCAAACTGAACCAAATCCATTCTTCAAACTGAAACTTACATTGTACATTGAAACCTTTGTTGCAAACTGAAAATGAAAAGAATTCTCAGGGTGTTGAGATTATTCATCACACCTATGCACTCTAATTGATCCACAAGCTATTTGATTTAGTGAATTCAAACAACTAGTGTAACCATGCAAGCACTTTATTCATTGGTTGAATTCTCTACATGTACTTGTTCATGAGAAAATTAGAAAACCTAATGAATGACAAAGAATTGCAAACAAATTCAACTTTGACAGAATTTAAGAACTCAAGCCCACTTGTTGACTCCAAGAATGCTGCAAAAGGATCCTCAAATGAATGATCACTGAAGTTAAGCTCATTCGACATATTATAATTTTGCTCTAGGTGGTCTACATACCATGAAAACAAACCTTTATATGTATCCTTGCTTTCATGCAATTTCATCTTATAACTGTCATGATAGGGCTGCAAACCTTCATTTGAATTTTTTAATGGGACCCCTGCTAGACAAAAAAATGATGATGGATGTCGAACTAAGTCTTCCTCACCCCTATTTTCAGGCTCACAACTAGCTAAAGGAGGAGAATTTTGAGTAGATAAACCATCCAAATAACTATCTATTGGATCATTGAAAACCTAAGAAGACTGCAGTAATTTATTGTGTATTAATTCCAATGAGACTATATGATATTTCATAGGCTCACCATCTTTTGCTTTAGTGATAGTTTTAAAAAATTTCTTAAGGAACTCAAAAGAAGCAAAAGTAAATGGCAAAGAACTACCTTGAATTAATTCACAATGTTCTTCATGTTTCAATCCTCCAACTGCATCTTCAATCTCATGGTTAGTCAATGGCTACGATTTTGAACTGAATGAATTCTTCCATATAACAAGTAACATGATCATCAAATACATAAGTTTGTTGCGGCCAATCTATGCTATTGTCATCTTGATTTCCTGCTTCATTAGTAATCTTATATTTTTCTTTCAACAATTCAAATGAAGCGAAATATAAGGGTAGATGGTTTCCATTAGCAAACTCATTGTTTTCCTCGTGTTTGATGTCAAGACTATGAGACATATGACTTATAACACTATAAAATTTCTGATTTAGTAATTGAAATGAAGCAAAACACAAGAGAAAAGTTTCTTCACCTAATTCGTTATTTTCTTCATGTTCTTCATTGTTGTCTTGACTGAAATACGCAGGTTGACTACTTTCCTTAAATTGCTGAAATTGAAAATCCTCTTGCTGAGAACATGCTGCTTGTTGCTCTTCATGACTGTCTTCAAGTGAATATATATAAAAAATTAGTTTCTAGTTCATGACATGAATCAACGACCTCTACTTCTTTTGCAAATTTTCTTGGAAATGATGTCTTCTTCGCTAATCTCTAACAACAGGGTTGTTTTGCAAAGTGAACATTTCCATCAACCTTTCCAAGATTTTCACCAATGCATCCAGCTTATGATCCGATGACGAAAATGATCCTCCTTAACCACTCCTGAAAGTCTTTGAGCTAAAAGCCTCAATTTGATATCTTCATGATCCACTTCCTCTAGATCTATGAATCAATTATTTTGTCTGCATTTTGTTGAGCTATAATTTCTCTTGTGCCATTAAATTGAGGGAACCTTTGACCATAGTTTTTTGGTAAATCATGTAAAGGAGCTTGCAGATTTAATGGAGCATATCGGGCAACAACCATGACTGTGGTTTTTTGAGGTGGACTTGTACTTGCTTGAATATGATTACCATTTGGATCTTGGTCAAGATCACTAATACAATAAAGAGATGCATTTGCAGCTTCAAAGGAATGATATGCAATTTTAAAAGGGGAATCATGTGCAAATTTGTAGCCTTAATTCAGATATGGTAGATAAAGGAAAATCCTTTTGACATTTTCGAGAAAGGACGGAGGCAATTGATAAAACATAATATTATATCCTGAGGAAAATTCAAGTTTAAGTACCTGAGTTTCACTTACTGTCCTTCCATCTTTATGTTGACAAGGCTTGTCTTCAAATGGAGTTTCCAAATCTAATTCAAACTTTTGGAGTCAATAGGTGAATTCAACCTTTTTGTGTTTGACTGTTGTCCACCATCAACAGTCAAATTAGAAACTTTGATGATCTTTCCCGTAGAAGATGAAACCTTTATTCCCCGACAATAGCGCCAAAATGTTAGCACTCTGTAATTTCCTTTAGGCTGAGAAAGGATTACAAAGGTAACCACACACCACTTTTAGGCTAGAATCTAGCCTATCTAGCCTTGGAGAGGGCTCTCTCACTAAGGTTTTCTTAGTCAATTAGATGACTGAATGATTTTCTGATCTTAGGCTAGCTATAGTTCTCAATAGGGTGTGATTCTAAAAGATTTTCTAGTAAAAAAGGAGACAGGTCCATTGAGCATGGAGTCATGTTATGTTGATTATTTTTCCAGTGATAAGATGAAGAGGGAAAGGATCTTCTACAGGGGAAAGGTAGGCAACCTTAGTGATGGAATCAAATTAATTCATTGTAGGAGGGTTAGTGTGAGAAAAGGTGGAACAATATATAGAGAATCAGAATGAAGATAAATTCTAAATGTTCTTTTAAGAAGAAAACATAGATCACTGGCTAAACTAAACATAGTGCCTTTTAGATGAATTCTGGAAATAGGTTCAACCAAGCATGAAGACATACAATTGAGATATGCAAATAACATAAGGAAAAATTACAACACAAAATAAGCACAACGCCATCAAGATATGACACATGAATCCCTACAAATCACCTATGTCTTTCATTCGCTAGTAAATATTCAAAAACAAAATACAACATACACAAGTCTCTTCTTCTCCAATCTGACCCAAATTTTTTTTTCTTTGTTTTTTACATATTATATACATCAAAATATTCCACTCCCACCTAGCAAGGTCGATTTTTTCAAAAGAAATCTAGTCAACAACCAGATACATTGCATTTTCACCTACTATGCTGAAAAATAGGAACTAATTACCTACTGCAAATCTTAACTTGATACATCATCAAAGCATTTAATTTCCACAACAGTGCATAACTACATTCTCCTAAAGTTCTATGACACCTAATAAAATAATTAAAATAGCTTGTAGAAACCAAAAATTTGAAATAGCATGTTGAAATGTCGACTGTGTCAAAAACACAACAAATCTGCTATGAATCTCCAGTTTTGCAGCAATCCAAGTTGTGCATATCTCCAGTCCATATTTGACATTATGAAGCATGTGGGTTGTCTTGAAATTTCTATGAGAAGCTCATGAACTCATGAAACATATTCAAAACTAAAAGTAAGCCTTGAAAACACTATCTCCCTTTGTTATCAGATTCGCAACAAACATGTGCAACACTTCCCCTATGATTGATATTTGTTTAATATCTCCTAAACATTGAATTAGGTTGAGCTTATTTTTGGTCAGTGGGTTAATATCATCATAGTTCTTCTCCACAAATAATTTGAGCCAAAACCGTCTCACGAATTTCGAGAAAATCCAAAAATGGTTGTAGATGACGGTGGCTTGTTTCTCGAAAACCATGAAACATTTTGACTTGAAATTTACTGATTTTATTCATATCACCCCCATGCATCTATTATACAATTTTAAGGTAAAATGGGTACAAGGTCTAAGAGATAAGGTGAAAATATGTTGATTGTCTAAAAACACAGTGATCGGTGTTGAAAATGCAAAAAGATGATGGAGCTTAGTGGAAAGGAGTCGTCTTCACTAAGTGGGCCCGCAGGCTATTTTTGGCGCAAAGTCTATTTTTAGACTATGTCTATTTTTAGACATATGGATCATGGTCTATGAGTTTCAGGATGCTATTTGTGGATGATTGATCATGTTGGTAAAAATAGATGGACTTCTATTTTTAGACATATGGGCGGATTCTATTTTTAGACTGCCAGGCTAAAAATAGAACAGTCGAATATTATTAGCTCATAATAATATTTGGACTATAAACATTATCTTATACTCTTGGAGCACTTCAGTTTGAGCTACAGATGTGGCACATGCAGCTGTTAGAAGGAAATACGCTTTTCTTGTGGGTCAGTTGAGCTATTGCATGGTGGACTTTAGTTAGAACTCAAGTGGTTGAGTTTTGGTGGAGTTGATTGAGGAGTTGATGGAGTTGTGTTCAGTTTGACTTGGTTAAACTAGTTGTATTTAGTCTAACTACAGAATACACTAGTGATGAGTGATGTGAATTAATTGTTAAATTAATTCACTAATTATTAACTCATAAAGCAACTAAAGAATACATCAGTTAACTCAGTGCATGGACAGTTCAATGGAGACAGGTGTTAGAGGTTGAGATTGCTATCAGTTGTGACTATAGTTGTGCATGAGATCTTGCACAATCAATGGGATTGAGTAATGCCAATGAGGATTGCGTGGTTCAGCCAAGGAAATACGAGTTTGCTTCAGCCATTCATCATTATTCTCATGCAGGATTGCGCAGTGGAGGCAGGCAAAGCAGTGGAGGAGATTTGAACCTGTGATTGATTCAGATCTGAGCTAGTTTTGTGTGTAACAGGTGGAGATAGTATTGAGTACTTGTGAGGAGTATTGTACTATGTATTGTTACATGTTCTCAATCATTATAATATACAGATAGTGTGGGGTTTTCAGCTGTATGCTTTCCCCGGGTTACATACTGTGTTTATGTGTGCATGCGATTGATGTTTCATTGTTTTTAATTCCGCAAAATTGATGATCAACGTAGAGGAGGTTATGTATTATGCATGCATTCCGCAATAGTGTATAATCAGGATAATCTCTATGAATAAGTGTCATATTATTCAAAATTTCTACAATCGGTGTTGTGTTTCTTCAAATGCGCAACGTACTTGCGCAACACTCCAATCTTGAACTATATTTGTTCATCCTTTGAAATGATGAAGGCTATGGGTTGGTGTGGAATGATCCATGCAACCTTGCAAATCCATCAGACAAGTTGTAAACCAAGCGCAAACCTCCAAGCTTAAAAAACTCTCCTTGTAGCAAAAATGTAACACAATTTCGCAATAAACCTTCATCTATTTTATTTGATCCGATGTTGACCTTCTGATTGAGAAAATCACTAAGAGATGATGTTGACATTCAAAAAAACCTCCTTGTACCTTCCTACATAGGAATTAGTGCCAAAAACCATGCTCTATTACCAAAAAATTGATGCCATGGTAGAAGCACAACACCCCTGCAGACAACACGTAGCGAGCTTCTTGTGGATTCCAAGAGTGTCCAAGGAACAAATGCATGCCTTTGGTGAGTGATTTTGAAAACAAGGATGCATATTTATTCCTAAAAAAAGTCTAGAGCATTCCTTGTTGTGATGATGAAGATATGATTCCTACAATTGACCTCTATGACTCATCATAATTGACCCATAATAACTGATACCACTCATGATATGACATATTTCATTACTTTTCTCACGATGACAAATGAACCCCCACTTTCTCTCTTTTCATGGCATCACATGACACCAAACCTTTACTTTTCTAAATGGGCCCCTTTGAGATTTTTTTGGACCTTAGAACCTTTATATGCCACTTAAAACCTAGACCTTAGACTTTTATTGACAAATGACCCTTTTTAGACGATAATATTCATGAGATCAAGACTAATACTTTACAAATTGACTTCAAGTACATAGAAAGACTAAAATGACTAAGATCATTATAATACAGGACCCTAACACTCGATACTCATGAAAGATATATCTGCGGCCACACAATCAAGGAAGTCCTCATCAAGTGGAAAGATACCTCTCTAGAAGATGCGACATGGGAACCAACCACTATTCTTCAGTTGTTCCGTTGTTTCAGCCTTGAGGACAAGGTTTCTTTTGATGGGGGGGGGACATGTTAGGATCCAACCCTAACCCAATTATCTATGTAATAAGCCCAAGGGGCATGGTCAAAGACATAGTTAGTTAGTTGAGCGAATAAAGCCCATAAGTGGTTATCCACATTAATAATAATTGTAAGTGGTTGACCCGCATTATAGAAAAGGGACCACAAATAGTTATAGATGGGCCATAGTTAATAAATAAAGTGGTTAACCCGTGTTATGAAAGGGACCACTAGAAGTTAGGGTTTTGGATGTCATTAAACTATAAATAGTATTAGATAGTAGGAGAAGAAACATCGAGTCTTATTGTAATTGAGAAATACTCTATTAGAGGTTTCCCCCTCGAAGAGGCAAGTAACATTGTATTATGTTTCTGAATAATAAAATACTTTCGCAACTTGTCTCAATTCATGTGATATTTCTGTGCTTCGGGCTATATTGTTTCATATTTCTAGTATTCTGGTTTTCTCATGTCAGGTCAAGTGCGTAACAGGGTCCTTCCAAAGGCATGCCTTAGAAAACCATTAAAAATCAGTTATAAAGTTGTGTAATCATGATCATATAAATAAAGTAGCAACCTCTCATATACATAAATGACAACATCAAAAGAATATAGTATATATAACCAAACACAAGAACAAGGAGGATTTAACCTCAACCTTTGATTCTTCTTCCACAGGAAAAAATACCCCTTAACAAAAGGTATTTACAACATATTTGCAAGAGATTTTGCAGCAAAAGAATCCATCCATGAATGATTAAAGAAGATGATAAATCTCACATGGAATAAGACCCTTAACTTTTCTCACAAAGATCTTCAACTAGGCTTGGATGGGATCTCCTCACAAACCCAACTGGTGAGCCTTGGTATTGCACCAAGAGTGCTATATGCACAATACATGGGATTTCACTTTGTCACCCTCAACTAAGACATTTGATCAATAGTGCTCCAAGACCATTACTCCTACTAAATTGGAATGAAAACTAGCTAATGAAGGTGAAATTTAGAAGGTACCTCTAACTATGAAAATGGAAATGTTATTAACTTCAACTTTCAAATTCTATTGGATCAATTCATGAAGAGGCAAGAGCTACACTACTTGCAGAAAGGAAACTACACTATCTTGCAATCAACCATCTAGGTATCAAATCTACTTGTAGACAAGAAGCTAACCTATCAACTCATAGCTCAAGATTCTATGTATCATCTATCTAGCTTACACTTGCATATCAATCAATGTTCTATTTGTTCCAAATTTGTGCTAAGGGAAATAATGTTATTATGTTTTGCAGTGAAGGGAAAGGAGGGTTTGGAGAGGCATAAGAGCTGCCCTTTATCATGGAGTCATATATGGGGGGACAACATCGTTTTAAATTGATTCCAAATTGCAACAAAGGTCAAAACTGGTGAAGAAATAGACTGCTACAGGTTGCTACAGGTGCCCTGCATTGCTACAAGAAGGCCTGTAATGCTATAGGAAGACTGCCAAGAAGGTTTATGAGGTGGAAATGATGGGTTCAGGGTATGGAAAGGTGGATGGAGGTTGAGGTAAATGAATGAAGGGTGGCCAAATCCCCTAGCCAAGCTCAGAGCCTTTTGAAGGCCTATTTTTCACTAAGAGAGATGCTCATGGTGGTCTAGGAAAATGATCTCATGAACATAACTTTTAGGATAGAATTTTGGATTCATAAGAGAAGGTGAGGAAGTCCAAGATGGACGTGGTTAAGGTGCCCTTACCTATAGATCC
Organism: Pinus tabuliformis; assembly: GCA_031772625.1. Classification (NCBI taxonomy): domain Eukaryota; kingdom Viridiplantae; phylum Streptophyta; class Pinopsida; order Pinales; family Pinaceae; genus Pinus; species Pinus tabuliformis. Next base: position 84,457,708 of record CM062815.1, on the reverse strand, counting down.
AAATATCCCTGTAATCATCACATGCATATACCCATTTATCATTGACAAAATGAAACAACTAATAGTGGAAAAGATGAGTTGAATTTAAATGTTATCTAATCTATGCAAAAACTCTGATCTAATCAATAAATCAACTCCTAAGCTATAAAAATCACATGCAAACAAGGTAACCAACATCAATATTCTTCCAAGAAATCATAAACATAATATTTTTGGATTGTGGTTGTAAATCCTTCTATTCATGCTCCCATGAGAGAGATGAGGTAGAGGTTGCAATCACATATTTTTGATGGATTATTCTCTAATGAAATGAAAAAAAATAATAAGCATTCTGAATTAAAATAGATACAAATACACAAGAAGGACCTAATCCACTGGGGTTGGGCTCAAATCCAAAAGCCTCAGCCCTTTGGAACTAACTCAGTGATGAACCAATAAGCAACTTCTCATTATCATCGCGTCAATGTATAATACATCACATAAAATTTAAAAATAACAGTGCCAAGTACTTGATCTCAATAGCTACCTAGATGAAAACAAAACTCGAATCCTAATGAGCTATTTTACATGTTTATTTATACAAGAGGGTAGCTACTAGTAGCTCCCTAGAAAATAGGAATATTTGTCTCCCACAACTCGAGAATGGTGGATCTTGTTCCTCATTAACTGCACTTGCTTGGCTACCAATGACCTCGTCTTTCTTGGTTTCCAATGACCTCGAGCTGATGAGAGAGAGTGTTGTGATCTTGGGTTGATTGAAGGAGTTAAAGAGGTGGACAACCCCCTAGAATCTCTCCCTGTTGTCTACTTCGAGCCCTTGCATAGAAATCATCTAAAAAATGCTCCATTTCATGCAATTAAACAATATTATGCCACATGACATAGAAAACATCTTTTACCCTTCTCACTAAGCATAATATAACAAAATTGTAAATAAATGTGAGAAAGAGCTAGTTCTAAAGTTGGAGGATGGCATCACAACCCTTATAATGTACCTATTGATTAGCCTCATCACCAACCATGAAAAACAAATGAGAGAGCTACTATTTACATACAGTTTTACTCAATCACTTCTACAATAAAATATAATTGAGTGAAATCTAGGTCTAGTTGTCTCCAAGAAAAGTAAGTATTACTTCAAAACCTCTTCAGAGATAAGTGAAACTACACCTTAATAAAATATTTAGAAAAAATGAGTGGGAGTGCCACTTGTCCTCTACTCATGCAAGATGTTGCATTGTCTTGTGCTAGTTTGATCATGCAATAATCATCCTCATGCCATGTGGAAACTCCTTTCCTAATACACTCCTCTATTAATCCTCAAAATATGGATAAAATTGCCAAGTCAAGGAAGTGTTTGCTTGCTTGAGGAGGTCCAACTCGTCAAGATGAAAAATTGATGCTAAAGTGTAGCAATATGAGCTAGGGAATTCCTCAGAAAAATGTTGATCGTATAAGTGAATGTGAAATATATCCTTGGTTATTATAACAAAATTCAAGATATAATGCTCTCAAATCATGGGCCTCAAGTGTGGATCCATGTGCATGATTATTGAATGTCCTCCAAACAATGCCTCAAAATGGGGTGCTCTAGGGATATGAACCAAAAGATGTGGTGCACTCCATAAATATAACCATCATATTCCTTGGATTTATTATCAATAAGACCATATATAAACCACCTCTAATGAAATAATAAGAAAGACCATGTCAAAAGTGTTGCACATAGTGTTGTCATTGATGTCAAAAGGGATGTATGAGACAACAACAATATAATTCATGTTACCTAAGGGAGAAACAAGGTTGTCTATGAAGAAATATGATCGCTAGATATTTAACGGGTTCTCATCAAGTGAAGTTGAAGGTGCTTAATGAGAACCCGTTAAAGATCTAGCGATCATAAACTATATGGTTGCATAGGTCTCATCGATACCTTTCTAATGGTATATCTCGCTCTGAAAAACTCCTCCTAGATGAGAAGTTATGGCCATTTGAAAATCAACAATAATTTAAGGATCAAACTATAAACAAAACCCCCAATTATTAATGCCTTAAACAATGTGCACCTTTCAAGCGCATCTATGGTTCATTAACCAGGTCAACGACAGATCTTAGTGAAACATGCATGACCATTAATAGTGTTAAAGAATGTGCACCTCTTCACTAATCAAACAAATCAATATCAATATGGCTAAAATGGATGTTGGATGATTCGCAAGAGTTGCATGGCACTTAATGCCTCTTGCTAACGCAATAGGATCATGAAACATGGAAAGCACATGATACAAATGGACCAATTACACCACAACACTTGGCACTATATCATTGGCTGAATATGGTGATGTAGGGGACACGTCATCATTCTATCGAAACACATGGAAATAAATCACTGGTTTGACATGATAGCAAGTACAACATGGCAGGATATGTTGCACAACCATACGCTGCCACATGGAAAGCTTATTTCTCACATTATGATTGGTGAAAGGGCTGAAAAAGGGTGATATATGGCACCCCTCATGAGCTACCGCGTGGCTTGATGAAGTCATGATAATGTCATCAAGCAAACAACTAATTAACCCTAATAAAAGTTCACATGGGGTGGCCACATGGTTATATTGGGCCAAGTTTATGAATCTTGACAGGGCATGGTCATGTGAAATCGATAACTATGGTCATATGTATTAGGTCAGCCATTTATAAATTATAGAAAAGACGCATTGGATGGTAGCTCTATTGAACCACCAGGCCATTGAACAAAAGTATAAAATATGTCCTTTGATCAAAGGCAACATCCTACAAAATCTCAAATAAAATACATTCTTATTTGGTCGAACACAAGGTGTAACTCGGAATTTGAACATTGATCTCGTTTGCACAATTCTGGTTATGGTTATGGTTCATTGGTGCACAATTTTGATTCGCAATATGGCTCGTTGCTTTGCGCAACCGCATATTGATTATTGTGAGAGAATGACTGAGGCACAACATTTACTTGTGTTGAACAATGTGGATTGGCCACGTGAGACATGGAGATATAATAACCAAAACATTGAATTGAAGCCTATCACCAAATTTGGCAAAGTAACCCCTGGCCGAGGTGTAGCAATAATGACGTGGAAGGTCGAACCATATCACATGTGAATAGGCTTCGAGCCTGCCCCACATTAAATTGAAGCCACACTATTTACATTATATGAAAATTAGCTGGATGCCATTACAAGATATATTGGGAAACATGATTGGTAGTGGTTCAATTTGATATTTATGAGGTCTTGGGTTCGACCTCCACTGATTAACAGGTCTGGCCTATAATTTTATTTGTATATATGTATGTCATCCTATCACATCATTAGAAAATTTTTGATTGGAATTTCATAGCACCAGCATTGAGGTATGCCCACACTACAAGAAAAAAGGACATTGGTGAGGGGCGAAAAATGTCATCATAAGCTCATTGGTGACGGTCAAAAGAGCATTCGTCACCAAAAATTGAATGTCACCAAAGGTGGCATCACCAAAAGTATAGGCATTGTAGTGACATACAAACTCCGTCACCAATAATGATTTATAATGACGGATAACGACCGTCACCATTTCATATGAGCAATGGTGATGGACCATAGTCTCATTCACCAAAAATTGAACGTCACCAAAGGTGGTGTCGCCAAAAGTGTAGGTGTTGTAGTGACATTCAAAGTTCATCACAAATAATGTTTTATAATGACGGATAGTGACCATCACCATTGCATATGAGAAATGGTGACGGACCATAGCCTTGGTCACCAAAAACTGAACGTCACCAAAGGTGGCATCGCCAAAAGTATAGGTGTTATGGTGACATTCAAGGTCCATCACGAATATTGATTATAATCACAGATAGTGACTGTCACCATCTCATATGAACAATAATGATTTATTGTGATGGATCTTTAATGGCTGTCACTATTGGTGTATATATATGGTGACGTTCATTGACCGTCACCAAAATCCACATTGCTAGAAGTATAGGTGTTGTGGTGACATTCAATGTGCATCACAAATAATGACTATAATGACAGACAACGACTATCACCATTTCATATCAACAACAATGATTTATGGTTACGGACCTCTGAGGGTCGTCACCATTGATGCGTATATTTGGTGGCGTTCGTTGACTGTCACCATTTCATATTTTTGGTGAGGGTAAAAAAATGTCACCAAAGCTCAATGGTGATGGTCAAAAGAGCCTCCGTCACCAAAACTTGATCGTCTCCATTCCATATGGATGTCAGGGTATGATGGAATCGAACCAACCTCCTTCTTGTAAAGCAGGTGTTCTTTCATTGAGATAGCACCCTTTAAAGAATGAAATTTTTTTAAATTAAATCTTGAAACTTCATAAATTGTAAATTCTACAACTTTCAATAAATTAAAGTCTCAACAATATTTTACTAAACAAGCAAAGAAACATCGAAGATGTAGGTCCCTACCTAATGGTTATTGAAGTTATGAAAATTGGGTGGAGGGAAAAATAGTTATGTATAAGAGAATCAATATGTTCAATTGAATACTCAATTAGAAGTAAAACTCTGAAGACATTTACCTATAAATGACCTATAACTATCAGATGCACCAAATATTGCAAAGGAAATGTCATAAGTGGATATCATATGGAAGAAGAGGAGGCAAGGACTTGGAACCCTTGTACATCTTGGCATGCCTTAGCACTTGGCACATCTTATCTTGTTTGACATGTCTTCGTACTATCTGGCACATCTTAGCATGCCCTAGAATTCCCTAACACACCTTGGTAGTCATGACCTCACAACTAGCATTGCATTTTTCCATGACTTGGGAACCTTACATTCACTAGAACACCTTGGCACTCCCTAGTTGTCATGCCCTCTATTATCCTCCATAATGTTCCAGGCTAATGAAGAGATCGACAGAGGTAACCATAGACCAAGCTTTTAGTTTGGTAGCTAGCCCTACCAAACCAGAGAGGGATCTCTCTATGAAATCACAGCCAAGAGATGACTGGAATGTAAAGTATTTTACGCTAGATAGCTAGGGTCAGGTGGGTTTTTGGAAAATTTAGGGACTTGGAACCCTATCCACCGGTGTCTTGTCTGGCAGGGACGTTGTCAAGGAGGCAAGGACTTGGAACTCTATCTAGGGTAAAGCACCTAACATGCATGACAGAAGCTCCCTGGAATAGAGTACCTCTTACCTAGAAGAGTGTCCCCTGCTTAAAATATAGAACCTTTCTCTACTGTGCACTTTTATTAAAGATAAATCTGTGCATAAAATAGTACTAAGAAAAACACCTAAATTAAGAAAAGTGAGCATTCAAACTATAAAAGTATAATAAATATGGCTCTATATAAGTTTGGGAAACACTAGACAAGCATGCTTTCATACAACAACAATAAGATGCCTAAAATTGATGTGATTCTTTCATCGTTGCTATACCCTCACAGAAAAACTGGAATCTATAGCATGTACCCCAAGGCTGTATGTATTGCTAAAGGTGTAGATTGAAAGGATCTGCTGAGATGAAGTACTATTGAAGGAGAAACACCTTCAAAACAATAGATAAATTTTATTGTGAATTTAACCCATTTTCACACAGACTAAGGCTGCTACTGGGTTCACTTCTTCGCTAAATGAAAACTACAATGTATTGTAGTGCTGCTGAAGGAAAAACACCTTTAGTGCAACACGGATAAAACTCTAACAGATATTGTCACTGTGGCCTAGGTTGTCGATGATCTCATCAATATAGGTAAAAACTTCGATAATTGAAAAATAAAAAGGTGAGATGCATAGATAATTTGAAATAACAAATTTGGGCATACTTTATTATTGTTTAGGATTGTTAGTATAGAAAATGCAAGGTAACTTGTTGCGTCTTTATGTCACAGGCCAAGGATGCGAAGAAATATATAAAATATTAAATAGCATGGTATAAGTCGATTGCAGGTTATTTTGAAACATAAATGGAATTCTCCTTGTGCGGTTTCTAACTTAGTGGGCATAACTTTAAATGAGAAACTAATAGTTATGGGGTTGAAATTGTCTCACAGTTCATGAAAAGTCCCAAATTTGTTCACTAGAAAGAAGTAGAGCGAGTCGTTAGGTTTATGGAAGGGAACACCCTATTCGCAGGAAGATAACTTGAAATTAGTCAGGCATATTATTTCTCGTCTTCTTGTACGTGTGTTCTTTGAAAAGATAACCACATCCAAAGACTCAATAACAACTCTGGTAAAGTTTATAGATGTGAAGCACTTCTGAGAAAACCCATCGCTTAATGACAATTGAGTGAGGAATATGTCGAAGGATTCAATCTTGCACTCAGTCATAAAAAGGAAGTTGGGGTATCCAGCATATTTCCAACAAAATGACTCCAACCATAACGTGAAAGGCAGGTTAACTGCGAAACCTCTTTCCCACTTTGTAGTATTGTTGCCTCTTGAATTCCAACAGGTATCTGGCTACTTAGATCCACAAAACTCGTTCCAGGTAAACTTTGCATGATACAATTGTGACGTGCAAGCTTGACACACACTCTAGTTTCCCTCTAAAAGAGGGTAAGTCAAAATATTATGACACTATTAACTGTAATTTTATCATACAATATTGAGTTATTGCATGGAATAAACAATATACTATCAATGCACTAATGAAGAACTCAAAATAAACGAATTTCTTATTTCTACAATAGTGCCTCTTGGGATTCTCGAATAAAGAAGCTAACCTGCATGGCAAAAGCTTCCTAGAATAGAGTACCTCCTACCTAGAAGTGTGTCCCCTACTCAAAATATAGAACCCTTCTCTACTGTGCACTTTTCTTAAAGATAAATTTGTGCATAAAACAAAACTAAGAAAAACACCTAAATTAAGAAAAGTGAGCATCTAAGTCAAACTATAAAAGCATACTAAATATGGCTATATACAATATTGAGGTATTGCATGGAATAAAAAATATACTATCAATTCACTAATGAAGAACTCAAAATAAATGAATTTCTTATTGCTACAATAGTGCCTCTTGGGATTCTCGGAAAAAGCAGCCAACCTGCATGACAAAAGCTTCCTAGAATAGAGTACCTCCTACCTAGAAGTGTGTCTCCTACTCAAAATATAGAACCCTTCTCTACTATGCACTTTTCTTAATGATAAATCTGTGCATAAAACAAAACTAAGAAAAACACCTAAATTAAGAAAAGTGAGCATCTAAGTCAAACTATAAAAGCATACTAAATATGGCTATATACAATATTGAGGTATTGCATGGAATAAACAATATACTATCAATGCACTAATGAAGAACTCAAAATAAATGAATTTCTTATTGCTACAATAGCGCCTCTTGGGATTCTCGGATAAAGCGGCCAACCTCTATGGCAAAAGCTTCCTAGAATAGAGTACCTCCTACCTAAAAGTGTGTCCGCTACTCAAAATATAGAACCCTTCTCTATTGTGCACTTTTCTTAATGATAAATTTGTGCATAAAACAAAACTAAGAAAAACACCTAAATTAAGAAAGTGAGCATCTAAGTCAAACTATAAAAGCATGCTAAATATGCCTAAAATTGATGCACTTCTTTCATCGCTGCTACAATATCATAGGAAAACTATAATCTACAACATGTATCCCAAGGTTACATGCATCTACTAAAGGTGCAGACTAAAAGTATCTACTAAGATGAAGTATTGTTGAAGGAGAAACACCTTCAAAACAACAAATAGAATCTAATGTGCATTCAACCCATCTGCACACAGGCCAAGGTTGCTATTAGGTACACTTATCCCTTAAATGGAAACTACAATGTATTGCTGCTCTACTGAAGGAGAAACACCTTCAGAGAAACAAGGATAAAACTATAACATATATTGTCACTGTGGTATCGGTTGTAGAAGTTCTCATCTATATAGGTAACAACTTCGATAATTGAAAAAACAAAAGGTGAGATACATAGATCATTTGAAATGATATATTTGGGCATACTTTATTATTTTTTAGGAGTGTTAGTATAGAAAATTCAAGGTAGCTTGTTTCATATTTATGTCACAGACCAAGGATGCAAATAAATACAAAAAATATTAAATAACATGGTACAAGTCGATAGCAGGTTCTTTCGAAACAAGAATGGAGTTCTCCTTGTGCAGATTCTGATCTATTGGGTATAGATTTAAAGAAGAAATTTATAGTTATGGGGTTGGAATTGTCTCAAGATTCATGGCAAGTCCCAAAGTTGTTCACTAGAAATAAGTAGAGTGATTCATCAGGTTATGAATGGGAACACCCTATTCACAGGTAGATAAGTTCAAATTATCCAAGCATATTATTTCTCCTCTTCTTGTACGTGTGTGCTTTGAAAAGCTAACCACCTCTGAAGACTCAAGAACATCTCTAGTAAAGTTTATAGGTGTGCAACACTTCTGAGAAAACCCATCACTTAATGACAATTGAGCGAGGAATATGTCAAAGGGTTCAATCTTGCACTCAGTCATAAAAAGGAAGTTGGGGTATCTAGCATCTTGCCAACAAACAGACTCCAACCATAATGTGAAATCTAGGTTAATTGTGAAACCTCTTTCCCACTTTGTAGTATTCTTGCCTCTTGAATTCCAATAGGTATCTTGCTTCTTAGATCCACAAAACGTGTCCCAGGTAAACTTTGCATGATACAATTGTGATGTGAAAGCTTGACACGCATTATAGTTTCCCTCTAAAAGAGGGTAATTCAAAATATTATGACAAGCTTAACTGTAATTTGATCATACAATGTTGAGGTATTGTATGGAATAAACAGTATATTATCAATGCACTAATGAAGAACTCAAAATAAACGAATTTCTTGTTGCTACAATAGTGCCACCCTTGGGATTCTCCAAGGAGCCACTAATTTATACACATTTGGAAGCCACCCTTGGGATTCTCCAAGGAGCCACTAATTTATACACATTTGGAATCTTTACTTGGTCTACAGAAATATTAAGCAATGGTAGTGATCACTCTTTTCCCTCCCATGGAAGGTCTATACAGAGTCAGCAATAAATTGATTTAAAAGTGAGGTATATGCCTGAAAAATAGGAGTCTGACTCTTCAACTCTAATTTAGTGGCAAGGAAATATTCAACTGTAAATGCTTGATCTTCTACAGTGTAAATTTCTAGATAAATGGTTAGCCTAAATCTGTCCATTGTCCACATATCCCAAAAACCCATGTATGTCTGGACTCTAGTTGTGTGTCAGAGAGGGGAGATCACATAAACAATCCATTATCAAAAGAAAAAGTTAAAGCACAACATTCTATGGAGATTTTTTTTTAAATTTTATTACATACCTTAGAAAGTTTGAAAGGACATAACTGAAGCTTCCCTCTCCTTCCACACTTCATTAAATATGCCCCTTTTTCAATGCGGATGTGGCCTGCAGAATCACAACCAACAAATAGAATATGAAAAGTAAGTTTAATGAATTAAAGTAGCTTTGTTATACCTCAAGCAAATGGACTGTGAGAAATTGGATTCATTCTCTACAAAAGATGATATGGCAAGATATAATTACATTTTTAACTGAAACAAAGGTAAATTGGATTCATGCTCTGCAATAGACGATATAATGAGATCTAATGACATTTTCAACTCAAACAAAGGTAAGTTGAGTAAGCTCAAGCTCCAAAATGATGGCATCCAACTTCTGAGTGGCAGTTATTGTATATATCTAGCTAGAGGCTATAACATAAAGATATTTGTTATATGTGAAGATAAAAAAATGAAAGGAATGTGAAATTTTGACCATCAACTATAAGTTCCTTTCAAGGACTAGATCAAACCATAACATTGTTATCAAGATAATCAACTCACCCATTCTAGTACGCTTCTAGTAGTTTCATGATAAAACTCAAACTCAATAAACTTCAAACAACATAAATTAACCAACAATATGTCTGAGGTTGGTTACCTAAGGATTATATCATACTAAATTACCTTTTGCATCTAACATTGAAAATGACTGTGAAAGAAATGAAGACAAATCAATGATTATGATGGATGCATGTGATGAAATAAAATTAAAAAAAGACCTTTCTTCTTGCTACTAATGAGCCTTCTAGGGGATTCTTGGATGAAGTTGATCCTGATCTGCTTTCTGAAATCAAAGAGACACTTTCTAGCTACTCTGATTTGACGGACAACAACCCTAATGCTTATGAAAATGAATATGGAAAGCAATAAGCATCGATGAACCTGGTCTTGAAGAAGGTGTCTCAAAGTCTAATATGGATAGTATTTTAAATTTCTACAGCTAGCAGAGGGTTTTCACAGTTGGGTTCCCTAGAATTTTATTTTATTTTATTTATTTTATTTTATTTTATTTTTATTTTTATTTTTATTTTATTTGATTTTATTTTTTTCTATAGTGTGACTGTGTTTTATTTCTGTTATGTTCCACTACAAATTGGTAGAGATATTTTTTGTCTTCATGCAACAATTAGTTTCAGATTTATTCATTCAAGCAGTAGCAAAATTTCAAGGAAATTCTACACAAGGGACAATTAATCTATATTTTCACTTATATCTTTTGCAAGTAAAATTCACAACTAAATTTTCATCCAAAGTGTTTAGGTTACTAGCAAGTGGTATCACAACATATCTCAACATTGCAAGGCATAAATCATATTATTCAATAAGGTTGAGACTTGAGATACAAAAATCTTCCCAAGTTATGCAAGCAAGAAAACTGTTGATTTTTAGTTCTAAATCTATCCAACCAGAACAAAATTATGCCATTTTCAACACCCTCTAGTCAAAGTTATTCCTGGCCTCATTCAATTCAATTAAGAATATGTCAATCTCGTTGAGATTTCTTCTTCATTTCATGCTTCTAAGGTATATATTTATGCAACCTAATATATCATTTATGTTAAGTGATTATTCATTAAAAATTATTTAGTCCTTCCAGCGCATCTACCTAATTTTCTCATCAATTTCTAGGAAGACTCTATCATACATTTTCAGCAGAAAATAGAAGATTGGTTTAGTACCTAGTGTTATAAAACTCTAATATGGAAAAATTACTTTGGGTTGTTTCCCTAAAAATATTTACAAAATTTTCAATCCCAAATCCATTTTAGGGAGAATTTTAGTCAGGGTTCTATTTAGTATTATTTTTGGAAAATTTGAATGCAACTAAAAGAAATTCTTCCCGTTTGCTCAAAAGATTCTAGCACCAAATATGAGTGAATTCACAGAACTTAAGATTTGGAAATGATTAAATTTCACTTCGCTTTTCCAGGACCATATATGAGTGAATTCACAAAACTTGAGATTTGGATTCTGGAAACACATAAATTTCACCTCATTTATTAGGATTGGAAGTTCCCTGAGATACAAACATGTAGCATTAAGGATCTACTTTTCTTGTTTAAGGACAATGTTCAGTTTATAAATAGTGATACAAGAATCCTTGTATACATGTCTGGCACAGTTATCTGGTCACAACTAATGAAACTGAACTCCATCAATACATAACAGACAAGGTAGAATGTAAGAGAGCGTCTACTTTTCAACATATAACAAAAATAAACATCTATACAGTCATATAAAGTTGTCACCACGCCAAAGAAGGAACTAGAAACCAAAATAAAAATAGGAACAGGGTTGGATTGTTATGGATACTCTAACAAAATGTTAAATAGGATCAATATGTTAATATGGAAAATAATGTAGTTGATTATGATTTATTGAGCCCAAGGGGTTAGCCCAACTGAATGTCATTAATGTTACTGGGTATTTGGCTAGTTTTGTGTTGGCAGGTGCCCTGTTTGAAATCCCTTGGGTGAGGTGCACTAGTCAATGCCAATGGGTTTACCAGGGATTCCATCCATGAATATGGGGAAATATCCTTTGGGATTCCCCAGAGAGTTTTTCTTGGAAAGAATAAAAATATGATTTCCTAAAGAGAAATTTTGAGATGCATACAATGTACACCCAGTAAAATCAACTCTATAGAGACAAACCATAAAAGAAGGAAAAATACATATGCTTTTACCTATGTTCCCTCGTTTTCCCTCCCGCCCTGTGAAAAGTGAAAATATGCTACTCTTAAACTTAAAAGAAAGGATGAAAAAAATAGTGAATTTTGAACCAGTCCTCCTTGTGTGGAAGAAGACTAAAAGTGGGGTGGAAATGTAGCGAGGTTAGAAATGAAACATACTTGGGCGCCATTAATGGATTGAAGAGGTAAAACCTTAACTCACAACTCTCTTCAATATCGTTTTCCCTCCTGCCCTGTGAAAAGTGAAAATATGCTACTCGTAAACTTAAAAGAAAGGATGAAAAAAATAGTGAATTTTGAACCAAAGAGATCTAAGGTGTGTGTACTCCTCCCTGTGCGGAAGAAGACTAAAGGTGGGGTGTAAATATAGTGAGGTTAGAAATGAAACATATCTAGGCGCCATTAATGGATTGGAGATCCAATGGTGGGGGATCTAAGGTGTGTGTACTCCTCCCTGTGTGGAAAAAGACTAAAAGTGGGGTGGAAACGCATTGAGGTTCTAATGGTGGGGTATCTGAGGTGTGTGTACTCCTCCCTCTATGGAAGAAAACTAAAAGTAGGGTGGAAATGTAGCGAGGTTAGAAATGAAACATACCTGGGCGCCATTAATGGATTGAATATCCAATGGTGGGGTTTGATATCAGTTTGCTACTGGTAAAACCTTAATTCACAACACTCTTCAATCTTGTTTTCCCTCCCGCCCTGTGAAAAGTGAAAATATGCTACTCTTAAACTTAAAAGAAAGGATGAAAAAAATAGTGAATTTTGAACCAGTCCTCCTTATGTGGAAGAAGACTAAAAGTGAGGTGGAAATGCAACAAGGTTAGAAATGAAACATACCTGGGTGCCACTAATGGATTGAAGATCCAATGGTGGGGTTCGATATTAGTCTGCTACTGGTAAAAACTTAATTCACAACTCTCTTCAATCTCGTTTTCCCTCCCACCCTGTGAAAAGTGAAAATATGCTACTCGTAAACTTAAAAGCAATGATGAAAAAAATAGTGAATTTTGAACCAAAGATGTGAGGTGTGTGTACTCCTCCCTGTGTGGAAGAAGACTAAAAGTGGGGTGTAAATGCAGGAGTTTAGAAATGAAACATACCTGAGTGCCATTAATGAATTGAAGATCTAATGGTGGGGTTCGATATCACTCTGCTACTGGTAAAACCTTAATTCACAACTCTCTTCAATCTCGTTTTCCATCCCGCCCTATGAAAAGTGAAAATATGCTACTATTTTTCCCTCCCTCCACCTTATGAAAAGTGAAAATTTAATTCACAACTCTCTTCAATCTCGTTTTCCCTCCCACCGTGTGAAAAGTGAAAATATCAACTAGTTTTCCCTCCACCCTATGAAAAGTGAAAATATACTACTTGTTTTAGAAAGTAAATGAAGATTGGAATTACAAGGCTTTGTTACATCAAAATTAAGGCTGTTTTTTTTTCAAAAATGTTAAAATTTCCCTCCCTAAAAAACAATAAATACAATATTTATGGAGTATAGAGTAGATGTGTAGGTGTAATGTAAGTATGTAAACAATTCTAAATATGTGCTTAGTTAAAGAATAATAGTAATAATAATAATAATAAAAGTCAAAAGTATGGGGATGAGTGCAAAAATCTAAAAGTTGGCTCAATTAATAATAAAAGTAATAAAATTCAATTTGCTATATTTTGATTTTGTTATTAACTTGTAAATAGGTTTTGTTATAATACCATGAGCCAATACCATGGCTTATAATACCTCAAGCCCAAAAACCATATCTTATTTCACAACCAAAATATTTTATAACAATATGACAAGATTCTTAACCATGGATATTCACCCCCACTTTACAGTGGATATTATTAACTTGTAAAAAATTAGTTTTGTTATAATACCATGGGCCAATACTATGGCTTATCAATACCACATGCTCTTAAAACATAACTTATTTCACAATCAAAATATTTTATAACAATATGAAAATATTCTTAACCATGGATATTCATTCTCACTTTAACATGGATATTATTAACTTGGAAATAGACTTTGTTACAATACCGTGGGCCAATAGCATGGCTTATCAATATCACATGCCAAAAAAACATAACTTATTTCAAAATAAAAATAGTTTATAAGAATATGACAGGATTCTTAGTCATGGATATTCAGCCCCGCTTTGTCATTGATATTATGAACTTGTGAATAGGCTTTGTTACAATAGCATGTGCTAATAACATGGCTTATCAATACCACATGCCAAAAATTCATATCTTATTTCACAATCTAAATATTTTATAACAATATCACAAGATTCTTAATCATCGATATTCACCCGACTTTACCATGGATATTATTAACTTGTAAATAGGCTTTGTTACAATACCATGGGCCAATATCATGCCTTATCAATACCACGTGCCCAAAAACCATAACTTATTTCACAATAAAAATATTTTAATTTAATTTAATTTTATAACATTTTTTATTTGAAGCTAATTGGAAAAGGGTTGTAATTAGTTTTAAGATATATATAAACCCTCTATCCTCATGACTACTAAAATTATTCCAATATAAATTAAATTAAGGTTTTAATAAAATTAAAAATGAGAATACTTTTGTATTTAAAGATGTGAAATTTATATAATACAAATATTAGTAAGAACCAACATAGATCTATCTTAACTAAGGATCCAAGTGATGATAGCAAGCAAAGTGAAGGGAAGAGTGGGGGAGGGAGATAGTGACAAAGATGGAGGCTGGAGAGAGAGAGAGAGAGAGAAAGAAAGAGAGAGTGAGAAAGTGATGGGGGGAGACAGAGAGAAGAAGGTAGGAAGAGAGAGAGGGGAGAGAGAGAAGAAGGGAGTGGGGGAGAGATATGGAGTTGGAGGGGGAGAGAAAGGGAGGAAAGAACTAAGGCATAGGGAGATAGAGGTGGAGAGAGAGGGAGGAAAAAACTAAGGCATAGGGAGATAGAGGTGGAGAGAGAGAGGGAGTGACAAGGGATAGATGGATAGAGAGAGAGGGAAAGAAGAGAGGAGGGGAGAGAGAGAATAGGTGGGGATAAAGATAGGGAGAGGAGGGAAAGAGAGAGAGAGAGGGAGGCACAAAGATGGAGGGGGGGAGAGAGAGAGAGTGATGGGGGGGATAGAGGGAGGTGAGAGAGAAAGGGAGAGAGAGGAGAGAGAGATAAATTTGGAGGGGGAGAGAGAGGGAAGGAAGAAGTAAGGCATAGAGGGAGGAAGGTAGAGAGAGGGAATATGAAAGAGACACATATATACAAATATAGATATTATATAGTATTGTATAACTAGCCTAGATACATCTTAACCTAGATCTACCAAGCGCCAAAAAAGAGGTTTTCACATCGAGAGATTGGATCCCTCTCGGCGCTTGATAGATCCGGGTTAAGATGGATCTAGGCTGGCTTAAAAGTTTGTAGTTATATTTGATAAACAAACACTTTTTTTATGGTTGTGTTTGAAAATAGTTTTTCCATATTTGGTGTATTTATCATAATAATAATAATAATCTAATTTTAATTTAATTTTAAGCTTACCTTTTTTATGCAATGACTTTGTTGTTAGCTTATGGAGATAGACATGTTATAATTTTTGAATTTGAAAAGGAAACACGTGCTCTTAACTTGGTTGTATTAAAAACATAAGTGTTCTTGTATACTAGGTGGGTGCAAACAAGAGAGAGTATATGGTAAGTGGATAAAATAGTTAAAAACAAATGTTAGTTAAGGAGAAAGTTGCAAAAATCTAACAAATAGGCTAGGGTTAGGATATTACTGTTTTGGGACATCTAAAGTTGAAGGTACATTTTATGGAGGTGTAGGGCACATATTATGGGTATCTTGGACTTTTGGTGTGTGTTAGTGGTGTCAACTAGTGGTGGAGTGTCCAACCAATGAGTAGGCAAAGTTTTTCATTTGCAAGTTTGGCATCAATCAAGTGTCATTCCTCTCTACCCAACTCTAAGATGAGGAATGTGCATAATGGACTTATTATTGTAACAAATTGCAAATATTTGATTATCTTTAAGTTCAAGGACTTGAAGTGGCTGCCTCAACCTACAAACCTTTAAAGGAACTATGTGTTTTGCAATTAAACCCTTGTGGTCAAGGAGCTGCCAAAGAGGAAGGCCTTATGGCTATTTTTAAGGGGTTGTAATGACCCTTGTCTTGTGGTAAATATGTAGATATGATGCTAATGGTCCTAATCTTAGTACATTCACGTATATAATGCAAATATTTTCCTATCACCTTTCATTGTGTAAATATGATAAATATTTTCTGGTCACCCTGATGTACATGTTGAAGTTCCACTTGCATGATTATGGGAAACACTTCCTAGTTATCCTTGTGTACATGGGGAAGATCATAATTACTCTATACGATAAAAACACCTAGTAATATTTTCACACTGAACACTATAAAATAAACTTAACCCTAATATCTTAGTGAAGAACAAGTAATTAGCTAGACTCTGGAAGGGTTTTTGGATTGACTGTTAGTGAAACTCATTGCAGTTAGGTGTGCCAATGTGTGGTGAGTGTTAGTGAGTGCTAGGGAAACATAAGGGAGCACTAGGTCAAAATGCATGGAAATGAATGAATAAGAGTGTGTGATAGGGAGTGTCAATAAGTTCTAGGTGTGGTAAGAGGGGAGTGACATAGTATTCTAAGCAACGCTAAGTCATTCTAGTGTGCCAGAGCGACATGCAGCCAATATGTTCTAGGTGCCAAGGTGTGCCAACTAGTGCTAGGAAGTGTTAGGGAGCGTTAGGGAAACACAAGGGAGCACTTGGTGAAAATAATGCATGCAAATGAACGATTAAGAGTTTGTGATAGGAAGTGTCAGTGATTTCAGGGTGTGCTGAGGGAATGAAAAGGTGTGCTAGGCAATGCTAAGGCATTCTAGGGGCCAGGGAAACATGACAAGATGTGCTAGGTGCTAAGGTGTGCCAATGCATGCCGGGGTGAGTTATGGATTGTTAGGGGAAAACAAAGGAGCACTAGTTTCAAATGCATGGAAATGAATGAATAAGAGTGCGTGACAGGGGTTGTCAGTGAATTCTAGGTGTGCTAAGGAGGGAGTGACAAGGTATGCTAGGTAGTTCCAAGGAATGCTAGAGTGTCGGGGCAACATGCCAAGATGTGCCAAGTCCTAGGGTGTGCCAATGTGTGTCAGGGAGTGCCATGAGAACACAAAGGATAACTAGTTCAAATTGCATGGAAATGAATAGATAAGAGGGTCTAATAGGGAGTGTCAGCAAGTTCCAATTGTGTTAAGGAGGAAGTGACAAGGGTATATGATAGGCAGTGCCAAGGCATGCTAGAGTGTCAAGGCATGTTAGGGAGTGGTAGGGTCTGTTAGGGAGTGGAAAATCATGAGAAGGAATGCAGGGGATGATAATGTGTGGCATGTAGTGTTAATGGATTATTTTACATGCCAGATGTTATGGCATGTGAAGATGTAAACTATGTTGCTTAGTTGTTTTATGGGTAATGTTGTATGCGAGCCTTGACTTGGTAACTTTTTAAGTGGGATGAGTTAATATTGTACATGAGAAGCCTAAGATGATTTATAGTCCATTAGGGGAATAAAGAATAGTCTAGTTGTAGTAAATGTAACTTGGTAAAGTTGTTGTAGTTGAGGCAGGACTTGGTTGGGTTCCTAAGTCTAAAAGAAAATAAGGGTAGTTATGAGGGAATGATAATTAAGGAGTGCCATGGCATGCCAAGGAATGAAAATGCATGCTAACATATGCCAAATAGTGTCAATGCATGTCAAGGAGTGTTTGGGAGTGTCTCGGAATCATAAGGGAGAACTAGATCAAAGTGCATGGAAATGAATGAATAAGAGATTACACTAGGGAGTGTCAGTGAATTGTAGGTGTCCCATGGACGAAGTGTGTTATGAGAATTTCATATTAGGAATTGTAGGAGGAAATCCTATGATTGTGATAAGAGGACGGAAAAAGAAGTTTGAGACAAAGGGAGACTTTGGTCTAGGCACAACACTATTTTTCAATGACTTGGTTGGGTTCCCAAGTCACAAAAAAAGTAAGGTTATCTATGAGGGCATGAAAACTAGGGAGTGCCAAGGTGTGTAGGGAATTTCAGGAAGTGCTAACACATGTTATAAAGTTCCAAGGAATGTTATGCATGTAAGGACATGCCAAGTGCTAAGGCATGCCAATGTGTGCTAGGTTCTAGGATGTGGCGCCAACACATTCTAGGGATTTCCAAGGAAACACAAGGGAGGACTCATTTCAATTACATGTAAATGAATGAATGTGTGTGTGTGTGTGATAGGGAGTGTTAACAAGTTATAGGTTTTCTAAGGAGGGAGTGACAATGTATGATAAGCAGTGCCAATAGACGATAGAGTGCTAGGAAATCCTACTAAGATGTGACAAGTGCCACGGTGTATCAATGTGTGCCAAGGAGTGTTAGGGAGTGTTAGGGAAACACAAGGGAGCACTAGGTCATAATGCATGGAAATGAAGGAATAAGAGTGTGTGGCAAGGAGTGTTAGTGAGTTCCAAGTGTGTTAAGGAGGATTTACAAGGCATGCTTGGCAATGCTAAGGAAAGCTAGAGTTCTAGGGTGACATATGGCCAAGATGTGCCAACGAGTGTAAGGAAGTGTTAGCTGGGAGTGCCAAGGAAACACAAGGGAGAACTATGTCAAAATGAATGGAAATAAACAAATAAGAGTTTTTGATTAGAAGTTTCAGTGAGTTCTAGGTGTGCTAAGGACAAATTGACAAGGTATGCTAGGCAGTGTTAAGGTATGCTAGGCAGCGTTAAGGCATGCTAGAGGCTAGGGCAACATGCCAAGATGTCATAGGTGCTAGGGTGTAACAACACGTGTCAAGGAGTGATAAGGAGTGCTAGGGAAACACAAGGGAGAACTAGGTAAAAATGCATGGAAATTAATGAATAAGATTTTGTGACCAAGAGTGTCAGCGATGTCTAGGTGTGCTAAGGAGAGAGTGACAAGGTATACTATGTAGTGCCAAGGAATGCTAGAGTTTTAAGCCAGTAGGCCAAGATGTGTCAAGTGCTAGGGTGAGCTAGGAAGTGTTAGGGGGTGTCAAGGAAACATAAGGAAGCACTAGTTCAAAATGCATGGACATTAACGAATAAGAGTGTGTGAGAGGGAGTTTCAATGAGTTCTAGGTGTGTTAAGGAGGGAGTGACAAGGTTATATTCTAGGCAATGCCAAGGTATGCTAAACTACCAAGGCATGTGAGGAAGTGTTACGGTGTGCTAGGGAGTGTCAAAGCATGCCAAGGAGTGTAGGGGATGTTAACACATGCCACATAGTGCCAAGGCATTCTAAGACATGTCAGGTGCTATGGCATGTCAAGATGTAAATTGTGTTGCTTAATTGTTTTAGA
Source organism: Pinus tabuliformis (assembly GCA_031772625.1). NCBI lineage: Eukaryota > Viridiplantae > Streptophyta > Pinopsida > Pinales > Pinaceae > Pinus > Pinus tabuliformis. Next base: position 84,438,257 of record CM062815.1, on the reverse strand, counting down.
CCAAGGTTGGATGTGATGAGCGTTATCTTGGTAATTTGTTAAGTGGGATGAGTGAGATTGTACATGAGTACCCTAAGATGAGTTACAAGTAGTTCTTAGGTGAACAAGGCATATGTTGAATTTCCATGACACATGAGAATCTAGGTTTGGCCTTAGAATTTTTTATGCAAACACACTCAAGTGCCACAACACATCTACAATGCAGAACGAAATTTACCATGAAAGAAAAAGTAATGGATTGAATTAACATAGTTTAGGGTCTACACATCTTCATATGTTAATGTTTATTATTTTGATATACAATAGCCATTTATATGTCTGGCGTAAGACTCCTTTGGATATTTCTATCCAACAACAACATCTTTGTGGTAAAATGTGTAATGTCAGAGGTTGTTCCATCAAAAATAGAAACCAAAAGGGACCTTACTATGCACACAAATGAATAATTAAGAATATTGTTATCTATGAGTGTTGATGTGGAGGTATGGGATAAAATTACACAGATAGCGAACCTTTTTGTTCAACCAATCAAGATCTAAAAAGGAAAATGTGTGATTATATATACATGGGTGATAATATTTGGAGAAATTCCAACCTAACCCACAAATTTGTTGACATTTTGCTGGAGCTGACCTATAATTGTTCATAAATTTAATAAACATGTAAAATAGGACTGACTTTTTAATACAAAATATAAATTGATAGGAACATGGCCAAATTGTGAAAGTGTAAAAATTGGTATGGTTTAAAGGGATCGATCCCTTTGAAAAGTCTTAAATGTGGTAATGAAGGTTGAGCCTTGTTCCAGAACCCCTTTGTGAATCCATCTTAGGAATTGGTGTAGGATGTAACACTTCAGAATAATTTTTGTAGCAGTGATGTCAACACTTGTATAGTGACATGGGGTTGGAATTGGCCTGTCAAAGCTCATTGGTATACTTTGGAACTTCTCTAGGGTGATGCCTTAGATGATTTGGAGTACAAGGGCATGATTTGATATTTAGTTTGCATTGAAGAAGATTTGGAGGCTAGATACTGTAGAAAAACCCCTTGTTCTAAACACGGAAGCACATGCCACTGAAGAAAGTAACAACAAGTGCATAGATTTGAAACTCAAATCACATCACTATTTATTACTATTTGAAACAAGAAATAACTAAAAATATCAAACACTATTGTTCACTTTTCCCTTAGTATAGAAGGTACAATGAATTTGGAAACATGTACAACAATGTCTCAGCTTTCTTAACTCCTAATCCTAATGCACCTTCCTTGCATGGATAGATAAGACAATTAAAGTTTTCCGCTAGTGAATATGATATGAGATATGAAAACATGCTTCCTTAGCTAAGGCTAAGAATTAATAACTAGGGAAGTTCTCCTTTTAATTATGCATGCAAAAACTAAATAAAGAAAAGAGTTTCGCTACTCCAGGTGCTAGAAATGAATCCACTGCCTAAGGTAAGTGCTTTGCCCAGAACAAGATATTAAGGACTCAGAAACTTTGTTGCTTCCTTCAAGAGAGGTGTATGCCAAACAGAACTAAGCTATCATGCACTATCCTCCAAATTCATTCACCTTTAACAGAAATCTTGTGCCCAGAAAAAGACAAGAGACCAATATCCAACAGAATTCGCTGACCAACCAGAGACCCTTGTGCTCAAAAAACGAGATAATAAGGGAATGTCAACTAGGGTGGAATATTTCACGACCGAAATTGACAAGAGATAGAAGGATTCAAAAAATATCAGACCTAATGCTCAAGAACAAATGAATTAATCCACACTTGGTGATCCAAAATGAATTCAATCCTTCTTTATTTATAGATTTTGCATAGGGGTTTCATATTCTTAAGTGATTGAGTAAACCTCACTCCAAACCCAAAACTTGGTTTTTTTAAGCCCATTTTCCCCAAAAATTGCCCAACAATGGGTATTTTGGGGTTTTTTACCCTTTATGGAGGACTATAGTCTATAGGGATGGATAGGATATTAAGTACCATTCATCCTCAATTTGTAGAGGACGTTACATGGAACCTAATAAAAGAAACAATGCTTTAGTTTAGGAGGTAATAACTAAATGCTTATTTCTTTCCACATAGGACATAGATCTTGTGAAAATGATCATGGGGTACAAATACTACAAAAGTCCTAAATCTTACTAGCATTGTCATAGTCCAAGAATAAAAACCTTTTCAAGTGAAAGAAGGTCAGTACCACATACTACAAGCACAAATGAAAAATTCAAAAACAATATACTTATTCAATGAAAGAACACAAATGAAAAATTAAAAAACAATATACTTATTCAATGAAAGAATGATGAATCATATTATCGCACTTTAAATTTAATAGCTCTTGAGTTGTAGTGTCAATCAAAATTTCTCAGGTTGGATCAAAATTAAGTACTCAATGTTGTTTTGGGTCCAATTTGGAGAAAAGGAGGAGCTCTTAGTGACAATGGGATGATCAGGGTTTTCAGAAGGGATCTCTGTTATACTTTTCAACATACAATCCATTCATTCTAGTGGAGGAGATATATAAAAGCCTTTAATAAGGACCTTGCCAAGATCAATTTGAGGAAAATCCATTTTCAAAGCTTAAACATAGTTATAGATTCAAACAAGAGTAGTCATTTTTCAAAACAAATATTAATTCCCAAGAAATTGGAGCCAAGTTGACATGTTGACCATTTATTCTTCTACTAGACAAGGAAGCATTTATGAAAAGTCCTTGGCCCTTTGATCCAGTATTTGATGTAAATATCTTGATTAGAAATGTAATAAGACATGTAGTTTATATTAAGGAAAGGGGAAAAGTAGAGGGCCTGTTAATAATCATCTCTAAAAAACTCTCAATAGAATCCTAACATATTTGAAATGGAAAAGGATAACTCCAACGTTAATTTTTTTCTTTAGAAACTTTGTTAATTTCCATGATTGAAGCATGTATTCATGCCTTGGAAGAAGCTCACAAATGCTTTTGATATTGGTTGAAGCAAAGAAAATGTGCAAAGTTACACTCACATAGAGGTATGGAAAAAAAGTATGTGGAGCTTGTTGTCCCAGACTCCAAACAAAGAATGGACAAAAGGTGAAAAAACCAAGTCAAAAGGTATGTGTAGCTTTTGTCATGCAGAGATAGGTTTTAACTCCACACTCTACAGTGAAGGCTTTGCGGCACAAGTGACACAAAGGTTTGCATGCAGAACTTTGGATTAAAAGGAGTGGAGCTTGATGCTACATGTCCACTATTACCCCACTTTCTGTATGAGTTATAGGAGATAAAAATAATGAGATACTGGGAGATACAGAGTAGATACTATTGTTATTCAAGTTTAATAAAAAATATTACTATGTCTTTCTCAACATAAAAGAAACATCTTCCATAAAATATTTTCTCCATGAACCTGATTTAAAATGAATCTCTTTCGTTGATGCGACCAGCCGCAAATAGAAACGATGCCGATGGGCCAATTTCTGTTTAGAAAATTCACAATTAGTTCCAATTGTAAGATCTCCTATTTTCAGTTGAGATTTCAGTTACAAGCAGTGAAACATGACTTGCCGATCAATCGCGATTAATCACGAGTTGGAATCTGCTCGCTCTCCAAACGATCCAATCTAAATATTTGTGAGTCTAACTCACCTTGACCAAGTTTAACTCATGGTCAATGCAAGTTTGAATTGAGACTTGCTAATTTAAGCAAATTCATATGATTGATTCCAATTTATTCGATTTTCATCCTTGACTCGACAAGCACGAGTTTTTCAAGTTTAGGTATGCTACATTGCTAAAAATTAAACGTCAATCATTCCAAAATTTATTTCTTATTTCTCAAGCCCAAAACTCATACATCGAGACCTTCAATAATCAATCACTACTCACTATTACACAATCCAGACTCAATATCAAGGAACCGCCAAGGTGAGCCTAAGTCCAAACTCCATATCGGGCAGTCGCCAATGTGTGCTCTATCCATACTCCATATCGACCCTCGGGCAGTCGCGCGTCACCTTAAGCGTGTGTTACCTTTAGGCTTAGCCGCTTCACTCTTCAACAATTGAGGTACATTGGCACTTGGCTTAAATAATAGGTATATTACTATATTGAAGTTTCAATGTCGTTTTCAATGGTAGGTTTCAAGTTTCACTATTCAACAATCGAATGTTTGACATATTCCTTTGGTTAAGACTTTTCAACCCTATAAATGGGGCTTAAATAGATTTAAAAAATGCACGAAGAAATGGTTTCATACCAACCATCGACCAAGTCATCAAGAATTCCTTCCTTGGTCGATGTCTTGCCGACTTCAAAGGCTTTAACCATGCATTCACAACTTTGGGTGTTTTTGTTCTTCCAGAACCTGTTATTGATGTATTGGTTCAGTTGTATTATGCTAAACAAACTTGCAAATTCAAGATTACAATGCAATATATGTTGATAATATTTCCTTTAGGTAGAATTTCCTCATATACACCTAATTGTGTTTTAAGGTCATAATGATATATTACGTCGAAATGTGCTTATGTTGCTGGACAGACTCCTCTTTGATCCTTAACAAAACCTCACATCCTTTAAAACCAACCCTATTTTTTGTGAAGTTATAGATGGCATTTTTAATTTTAATTTTTTATTGTATTTTACAGGAGCCAAATTAAATAGAAGGCACAACTCCAAATCTAAACAGAAGCCGCAATTTAAACACAATTCCAAAACAACAACAATGTCAAGGGAGAAGGACTTTGCTTGGGCTTATTGTGACAAGATTCTTGGAGACCCTAAGCTCCTTTGTAAATTTTGCAAAGAGATATGTAGTGGAGGCATTTATAGATTCAAGTACCACCTTGCACAAATACCCGACCATGATATAGGTCTCTGCAAAAACGTTGACGAAAATGTTGGAAATAATACTGAGAGGGGGGGGGGTGAATCAGTATTATCAGATCAATATAACTTTTTCTCTTTCCATATTAAGATTCATATGTGATGCAACAAGTATATATCCATTAAACATATGATCTAGTTAGTTGATCTCTAATGAGTGCATCAGAACATTATCAACCATATTAACAGTAAACAGGTGCAGTAAAATAGAACAGATCATCACACATAAGCCACACACATGAACACCATGATATAAGGTGGAAACCCAATGTGGGAGAAAACCACCTGCTGCAAGTCATCTCAATCTTCTTCTTAATAAGAAAATCCTTTTACAATATTTCTGTACTGGTGCAGTCTTATACCAGTACGCAATCTTCTACCTGCAGAGAGCTACAACCCTCTCTCGTTCTCCAGTCTTTCCTGGAAGGGAGCTATAACCACCATAGTTCTTGTACTAGCCGATCCATTTACTAGTACGCAGGCTGCTACCTGCTACAATGCTCCAAAGTTTTCAACTGCTACTGGAAGGGAGCTGCCACCCCCTTAGCTCTTGTACTAGTTAAGATACTAGTACGTAGGCGCCGGCCTACAATCTTCTCTCCTCCAGGTACCACGTTTCATACATTTTCATACTGGATACTCCTGAAGTACAACACATAATCTGAAAGGCCACGTTTCATGCAATTTTCATACTGGACCCATTAATATCATTGAAGCACATAATCAATCAATCTTCTGAATCACCCAAACACTAGATCAATACATATACAAGGATAATATATGTGTTAGCACCCAGATCTAGTCCATCAGATCACATAAATATGAGCCATTATGATCCTGATCCAATATTAGTTCTCATCCATCAATACTGAAGCTAAACACAATCAACCAAACAGGATATGCAGAATACTGACACCTTTAAACTGTCATCAGAACCCATCAACAACCAGAACCACCTGTGACTTCAAATATCATAGCTCAAATTGTATACGCTACTACAATGAACCAAACCTGCATACATACGCGCTTACACCAAAGCCAACCCGCGTACAGATCTATAAATATTCAAACATGACTTGCAGCGATTTCAAACTCAAGTTATACCCAGTTCAGATCATTAGAAGCGTCAGTATACAGATCTAGAATAAGCATAATCAAATATATAGAGATAGTTCATTTCAAACCATTTGATCCCGAGCTATCCTTAGATCTTGTTTTCCATCCACTGGTGAGATCCCTCTTTAGCTCAGATCTAGATCTGCACCATAACCCAATCACAGTATTCTAGATCTAGTACTTTATGAGATATTCAATAATTCAGATGATGCTTTGCCAAATTATCTCCTTCCTCTTTTATAGCCTTAGTCCTTTCTCAATACCACGGTCCAAAACCATAGGATCAAAAAACTGTTGGACTAATACCATGAACCAACCATGAAAGTGCGTGAGATCAACACTTTTGGATGCAATACCACGGGCCAAAACCATAGGATCAAAAACTGTCGGACTAATACCATGAACCAACCATGAAAGTGCGTGAGATCAACACTTTTGGATGCAATACCACGGGCCAAAACCATAGGATCAAAAACTGTCGGACTAATACCATGAACCAACCATGAAAGTGCGTGAACTTTTCTCTTGCATGAAGGGAACTTTTCTCTGCATGAAAGTGCGTGAACTTTTCTCTTGCATGAAGGGAACTTTTCTCTGCATGAAAGTGCGTAAACTTTTCTCTACATGAAATAAACTTTTCTCTGCATAAAAGTGTGTGAACATTTCTCTACATGAAATAAACTCTTCTCTGCATAAAAGTGCGTGAACTTTTCTCTACATGAAATAAACTTTTCTCTGCATAAAAGTGCGTGAACTTTTCTCTACATGGAATAAACTTTTCTCTGCATAAAAGTGCGTGAACTTTTCTCTACATGGAATAAACTTTTCTCTGCATAAAAGTGCGTGAAATTTTCTCTACATGGAATAAACTTTTCTCTGCATAAAAGTGTGTGAACTTTGCTCTACATGAAGGAAACTTTGTTGCACTATAATTTATCAAATAAATTTACTGCACTATAATTTATCATTTGTGTGATTTTCCATCAAGGACAACACTTGTCTCATAATGCCAACAGAAAATGTCAAACACCAAGCAACCTTGGCCATTGATATGTTGAGTCGGCATAATGCAAAGAAAGAAAAGCAAAAAAATAAATAGGAACTCCTGGAGTTGACAATTTTTCTTCCACTACCCCATTTTCATCTCCCTCTGTTGAATCCTCAATGCAGTTCCCAAGTTTCCCACACATGCCTCCAAGTCCAAGTCAAACTCAAGGCCAAATGAATCCTCTTGCATTCAACATTGGAGGTGGAAACATAAACACCTTTTTTTCTCCCACACAAAACCAAGTTCCCAACCTACCTTGGATACCACTGGTTGGAAAAAAAATATCCATAGTCAGGAAAGGAAGGCCATTGCTAACTTTTGGTACTATTCTAACATACCTTTCCACTGTTCCATAAGTCCTTATTGGAAAGCTATGATTGATGCAGTTGTTGTTCCAGGTCCAGGGTTCAAATCTCCTTCATTAGAGAGCATTAGGACAAATTTTCTATTATAAAGTGTTGAATATGCCATGCTTGTGCTATCTGATTTTTGTTCATCATGGGTAGAAACATGATGCGCGATCATGATTGATGGATGGACAGATCAGAGGAATAGAACTTTGATAAATCTCCTTCTATCTTGTCGAGTAGGTACAATGTTTCTCAAATCAGTGGATGCCTCAAACAAGGTCAAGACTGCACAACTTATTTTTGAAATGATGGAGGAAGTCGTGCAAGAAGTGGGAGAAGAACATGTTGTACAAATTTTCCCCGACAATGCAGCTAATTATATGGCTACTGGTAGACTTTTTGAGATTAGGCACCCCACTATTTTTTGACATATTTTGTTGCCCATTGTATAGATTTAATGCTTGAGGACATTGGCAAGCTCCATTGGATACATGAGGTTGTGGAGAAGGAAAAATCCATAACCAAGTACCTATACAACCACATTATTGTCCTAAACACCATGAGAAAATACACTGAAGGTAAAGAAATTGTTTGACTTGCAGTGACTAGATTTGCAACAAATTTCATATCTTTGCAATTTGTGGTTGACTAAAAGATAAATCTGAAGAGGATGTCCTTGGGACTTGAGTGGATGGCATCTAAACATTCCAAGACCCTTGAAGGCATTGAAGTTGTTTCACTTGTGTTTAATGATGGTTTCTGGAAAGATGTCGAAGAGATTATTGTTGTGATGGAGTCCCTTGTTAGAATTCTCAACTTCAAGTCTTTTAACTTTTTCATGTTTTAAATTTCATTTCAAGCTTCTTTTTATTTTCAATGTTTCATATTAATTTAAATTTGAAAGCTTGAACTTTCAGGATGGTTGATGGTGACAAACCCACTATGGGTTACATTTATGAGGCAACAGATCTCACAAAGGAGGCCATAAAAAGAAGATATGGGGATGAGGAGGCAAAGTATATGCCTATTTGGGAGATTATTGATGCACATTGGGATAGGAAATTGCATTCCCCCTTAAATGTTGCTAGGTACTTCTTAAACACATAGTATTTCTATGATAAGAGCAAATTTAATGAGCATGGGGAGGTTCACAGAGGACTTATGACATGCATGGAAAGGTGCTTCCTTGATCCAAAATTTCAAATTCGTGTATTTTCCCAACTATAGGATTATAGAGCACCACCTAAATTATTTTCCTATACCAGTGTTAAACGAGAAAGGTCTAAGGTGTTGACAGGTACCCTTTGAGGCTTGAAGGCATCATCAGTTCATTAAATTTGTTTAAAATTTATTTTGATGTTAAATGTTTTATTAAAATTTGTTTTCTTTTTAATTTTTTACTATTTAGTATTTAGTACGTCTACTCACGAACCCTTGCCACTCTAGCTCTTTGGTGGAAATTTTTTTGTAGTGATACGCCAGATTTGAAGAGATTTTCCATTCAAATCTTAAACCAAGCATGCAGTGGTTCAGGTCGTGAGTGCAACCGGAGCATATTTGAGAAAATACGTTCTAAGAAGCGCAACTGATTGACACAAAAGTGCTTAAATGACCTTGTATTTTTCCATTACAATCTACAACTTCGTAACAAGAAAATACTAGGTGAGAGTTTGAATTTGAAGGTTTCATTATCTGATTTGGAATTTAAAGTTTAAACTTTAAAGTTCAAAGTCAAACTTAAATTCACATTTCAATATCTCATGATAATAATAGGTTTGGATCATTCACCAATAGACCTTGAAGAGATAGATTTGCAAACTACAAATGCAGCAGATTGGGTCCAATTGGAGGAGGCTCCTCTTTTAAGCCTACATTACTTGAATAACTTTGAGAGTCAAGCAAGCGGAGGAGTGGGAGGAATCGCTTCTAGTTCTCACTCTTAAGAGTATTAGACTCTTAGCTGCTGATTTTTTCTAATTAGTATGCAGTTGTTTGTAAACTTTTAGAAACAGTTGCTTCTAGTTCTATCTAGTCACTAGTTAGGAGTCATGACTCAGTACTTTTGATCATGTTTGGACTCATAAAATATATGAGATGCTTATTAATTCATGATATTTTGGACATCTATTGATATTATGAATTGTTTGGACATGGCTTTACTGAATATCAACGAAAAATGTTTTTTTTTTTTTTTTCAATATATGTGTATATTTTTATTTATTGAATTCACTGATTTTTTCTTGATTTTTTCCTGATTTTTTTTTTCTGATTTTTCTCCAATCTGATTAAAACTCTTAGCTCTTTTGCCTCGCCGATTTATTGTCTATTCCGAGTCTAGTAACATTGGTTACAAGTTTCATTCTTCACTTATGAGTGCTAAGGTGTGCTAGAGAGCGCCAATGCATGCTGAGGAGTGTTAGGGAGTACTAGGACAACACAAGGGAGCACTAGGTAAAAATGCATGGAAGTGAATGAATATGAGGGTGTGTTGGCTGGGACTGTCAATCAGTGCTAGTTTTCATGCCAAGGAGGGAGTGAAAAGGTATGCTAAGAACAGGTAAGGCATGCCAAGTAAAATCAGGGAATGTCAAGGAGTGCTAGTGTGCTAGGTAGTTTCAGGGTGTGCTAACATGTGCCAAATAGTGCCAAGGCATTCCAGGTGCTAAGACATGCTAGGATGTGTAGGGTGCCAGAGTATGCCAATATGTGTCAAGGAGTTTCAAGGCAACAAAAGGAATAACCAATCTAAAATGAAAGGAAATCAACACATAAGAGGGTTAATAAGTCAGGACTTTATCTTTTTCAAAAGGGGCATGCTAGGCACACTAATAATATGTTCCAATACATGCCAAGTGCCAATGTGTGCCAAGTGCTAATTTTTGTCAATGCAATATTATGCCAAGGAGTTCCAGGGCATGCTAGGGACTACAGGGAAGTCCAACACATGATAGGGGAGTGCTATGCTATGCTATGGCATGCCAACATGTGTTTTGGTGTCTTACTCATGGCAAGATGTTGTAGGTACAAAGATGTTCCAAGACATGTGAGGTTCCAAGGAATGTTAGTGTATTGTTCCAAAGCATGTTAAGGTGTGCCATGAGTGTTGAGGAGTGCTAGGTCTCTCTCATTAATAGAATTGACAGAGCTTGACTATGTATAAAATAATATAGTTCATACACACACTAGTGGAACTTTATTTAAAGGAAATTTGCTAGATAATAAACCTAATAGAGATGAATCATGCGTTGACTCTTAGGAAGACTATATTATTATGACTTGAGGGAAATGATACACACTAATTACTTCTTAACAAATTGACTGGCTATTATAACCACTATGACCTTGGACACATAATGAAAAAGACTCCACAAAAATGGTCTTAAATCATTATATTTTGACAAAAAATAAAGTAACAGGTACATAGCATCATCAAAAACTCATTGGAATGATCAATGATGACGAACATTTTTTTATCGTCACCAAAAGTAACCAAAAAGAGCATTGGTGAGGGTCAATAAAAGATCGTCACTCGAAGTGTCACCAAAGAGAGAATTAGTGATGGACCTTTAATAACCCTCACCAAAAGTGTCACCAAAGAGAGAATTAGTGATGGGAAATTAACGACCCTCACCAAAAGTGTCATTGAAAATGGCTTTGGTGACAAACCGTAAAGGACCATCACTATATACACTTACAATAATGATTTTTTAAAGACCGTCACCATATGTGACATTGGTGATGGACCTTAAAGGTCCGTCACAGGCATGAAGTGTCATCAAAAACTCATTGGAATGATAAATGATGACGAACATTTATTGACCGTCATCAAAAGTAACCAAAAATATCATTGGTGACGGTCAATAAAAGATCGTCACTAGAAGTGTCACAAAAGAGAGAATTAGTGATGGGCCTTTAATGACCCTCACCAAAAGTGTCACCAAAGAGAGAATTAGTGACGGGCCTTTAACGACCCTCACCAAAAGTGTCATTGAAAATGGCTTTGGTGACAAACCGTAAAGGACCATCACTATATACACTTACAACAACACTTTTCTAAAGACTGTCACCATACAAGCATGACCCTCACCAATGACCTTTTTTCTTGTAGTGCCAATTTGTAGAATCACGCTCGGAAAAGGAGAAATTGTCAAACAATTAATTTAGCATATTGTTTTTAATGGTTTTTATGGGTTTCTAAGGTCAATAGTGGCCCAAATTAAGTTTCGGAAGAAGCATGATGATCAAGTCTTAATGGCGAATGCTTTTGAAGGCTTGGAAAGTATGGCTAGCATATATATTTTTTATGAGAATATATTTTTATATGTTTTAAGGGTTTATGAGCTAGTTGCAGTGTTTTTGGAAATAAGGGTAGAATTGATTCCAAAAAGGAGTTTGAGTGACCAAAATAATGAATGAGTTGGAACAGAGTATGGACAACAACATGAAAATTAATTACAAAGATTGATATGATTATAATTTCAATGAGTATTTGCAAGGTGTGATAGTGATTGTTGTGTGATAGTATTTGCAGGGTGCAGTGGAAGTGATATCAATGACAGTGTGTGCAAGTTGAGATGATGGTGACAACATGAATAGGTTATGATGGTGGAAATAGTGATTATAGGTTGTGATTATTTGTCTTTATGAATAAATAACTATTTATGATAACATGGATCCAGTTTGAAAATAGTATGAAATAGAGGTCCACAAGGAGTTAAAGAAGGAGGTCAGTGCCTCCATCGAGGTTGGAACCTAAAGTAGGTTGGAGCCCACTCATCACCGAGGTTGGAGCCTAAAGCAGGTTGGAGCCCGCTCATCATCGAGGTTGGTGCCTCAATTAGGTTGTAGCCTAATGGTGAGAAATTGCTTGCATTCTTTCAAGGTTGGTGACTTAATTAGGTTGTAGCCTACTACAAGTGGAAAATTGTATATTTTGGGGGTAATTTCCTCTAGCAAGTTAGATCCGGTGAATATATGTAAATGAATTGAAGATAAAGAAGAATATTGTGGTTTTCTCCCATATGGGTTTCCACGTAAAAAACTTGTGTATCTTTGTGATGTGATGGCTTGTTGATGTGTTATTGATATGATAGTATTTTGATGATGTATTGTTCATTATGCTTATGGATATGATTCATTACTATATGATTGGTTGATTAAGAAAATATATGAAATTTTAAAAATGATCTCACACATGCACCCTCCTCTCAATGTGACCTTTGGGCCAAAAAGTGGGATCAAAGCAAGTTACCTTCAGAAAATTTGACTACTTGAAGGTTCAATTCAAAGGAAATGACCATGACCAGAGCAGTGGGAAGCCCCCTATGCTTGATGGGACCAACTAAGCACTTTGGAAGATAAGGATGGAGACATATCTTATCTCCTTGGGAGCATAAGTTTGGGCAATTGTCGAGATTGATTATAAAGTTTCTAATTCCATTTCAATACATGCAACATAAAAGAAAGACTACACATTTAATGCACAAGCTAAACATGTTATCTTAAGTGGATTGGCATGATCATAATTCATCAAAGTAATGCAGTGTAAGTCAGCCCATGAGGTATGAAATAAGCTCGAAACTTATTATGAAGGGAATGTGAAAACTAAAGAAGTCAAGTTGCAAGATCTTAGGGGCCAATTAGAAAGTTTGAATATAGAATAAGATGAGGACATTGCTTCGTATCTTTTTCGAATAGATAATATTGTTAACTCCATTATAGGTCTTTTTGAATAAGTCCAGGAAAACTATCCTATTCGAAACATTTTAAGATCACTTATGTCAAGATTCAATCCCAAAGTGTCAACCCTTAAGGAACTGTCAAAAGTAGACAAGATATCCATAGATAAATTCATGGAAATATCTCCACATATGAGCTAAGAATCAAGGAAGAAAAATAAGGAGTCAAGGAAGCAATTTTCATGGCAACAAAAGAAGAGAAAAAGAAAAAAATCAAGAAGACTAACTCTGATGAAGAACAAGAAATTTTTTTCTAAAAGTTGAAGAGAGGAATCGCCAAGTTCAAAGGTAAGCTTCATTTCAAATGCTTTGAATGTGGAAGAATTGATAATTATGAATCTAAATTTCCTTATGATAAAATTAATGATAGTGATGATGAGTCAAGATTCAAATTTAAGCATCAAAAGAAGAAGCAAGAAAGAAAAATACTTTTTAGTCAAAGGAACAAAGTGACATGAAAGCAATGAAAGTGTGATTGATGAAGAAAGGGGTGAAATATTATTCATTCTTGAGGTTGAATAACCTAAATTAAAAGTTGATTATGAGGGAGAACTTAAAAGTTCACTGAAAGAAATAAAGATCCTCAGAAATAAAGAAATTCAATTGATGCATCAGCTTCAAGACAAAAGTCTAAATGAATATATCATTCTTGCTCTCAAAGTTAAAATAGAAGAAGCAAAAAGGGTAGCGGAATTTTTGTTTAAACAACTAAATTAAAAGGAGAAAATGTGGTAAACACTAGAAGAGAAGGTTGTCCTCTTAAGAGAACAATTGGAACAACTCAATTCATAGTTCCATAGAGGGAATGAATCCCTATATCACATACTCAACATGCAGAGGCCCCTACTTATTGAGATAGGGCTCAGTTACCAAGAAAATTTTGAGGCACCTAAGAAAAATGCCCGCCCAATCTCATCAAATTAAGATCAATCCAAGAGGATTGATCAAACATTCATAGTATCTAGCAACAACTCTCTTGAATATCCAAAGCAAGTGGTTCAATAGGCCAAGCATGTTAATTTCAATTGCATTCAGAAGAGAATTGATCCACAAGGAACCGAAATGAAGAGAAATGATCCACAAGGAACCGAAATGAAGAGAAATGATCCACAAGCAGAAGTGATGCAGGCATTGAAAATCAACAAATGAATATGGCCCCTCAAAAAGCATCCACAAGTAAAAATGAAGCAGGTATTGAAGATTGGAAAATGAATACGCCTCTTCACAAAGCATCCACAAGCAAAAATCAAGCAGGTGTTGATAAGTAAGGGAAGATTGTTCCTCCAATAAATAACTTTAAAAGGTTGAAATATCCTTCTATATCCAGGTATCAAAATAATTTTTTTGGTTATTGTTTCTCATGCACAAAATTTGGGCACAAAGTGTGGGATTGCAAAACCTATTATGTGATCAAATGTAGAGGATATGATCAGGTACCTAGATGGAGTCATGTGGACCACATCAAGAGAATGCATCAACCATTTCCACAAGTGTTGAAGCCCAATGTTGAATTCCATATATGTCGCAATCAAGGTCATATAGCACGAGATTTCATACTCAACTCAAGATGGTACAATAGATAAGGAATTCCTATCAATGCTAGAATATGGAGAAGAAGTCAAGGAGAACCAATTAGGTCTGACTCCTCGGATATAATCCTTTGGTTAAGGGCTTCTTCAAGACCATCATTTCTTGAATCAAAACTTGAAGAAGCAACACCATGTATGAGGGAACTATGCAGACTATGACATTAATTAGCATGATTTGATGATGATATCTCATATGTAAATAAAGGAACAAGAATCAGAGATGACATGTACTTATTGATGAAGGAGAAAGGTCTCGGGAGGAGACTTTAAAAGTACAACATTGGAACCTTGGTTTCAAGGGGAGAATTTATCATCATAGTACTAGAAAGGTATCATGGTTCAGCTAGGTCTATGGGATCATTCAGGAATAAGTTATGGAATTTTGACATATAGTTATGCAAGATCAACAACCATGAAATTTTCAAAAGATATTTGTGACCCTTTTCCATTGATGTCAAAGGGGGAGAGATTCCAGACATTGATGCAGACATTGACATTGACCAAGGAAGGAATTTAGGCAAGGAGGTATTATAGAGATTGACATTGACTAAGGAAGGAATTTGCGCAGGGAGAGTTTTTTATTTTTTGACATCAATCACCATCAATGTTTGGTGGTGTTTCCATGAATGACAAAGGGGGATATTGTTGCACATAGTGTTGTCATTGATGACAACAAGTTATCCTTGATGTCAAAGGGGATGTATGAGACAACAACAATATTATTCATGATGCCTAAGGTAGCAACAAGACTCTCTATGAATCAATATGATAGCTAGATCTCTTACAGGTTCTAATCAAGTGATGTTGAAGGTGCTTAAAGTCATTTATGATGTCCAAATGATCCTATAAACTACATGGTTGTGTAGGTATCATCGATAGCTTTCCAACATTATATACTACTCTAAAAAAATCCTCCTAGATGAGAATTTATGGCCATTTTAAAATAACATTAGTTGAAGTATCAAACTATAGAACAAAACACAAATTATTATTGTGTTAAACACTACACACCTTTCACACACATTTATGGTTCATTGCCCAGTTTAATGAAGGATATCAGTAAAACATATGTGATTGTTAATATTGTTAAAGAGTATGCACCTCTTCATTGATCATATGACAACTACTGCCTCTTTCCAACCCAATAGGATCATGACACGTGGCAAGCATCACATGGCACAAATGGATCAATTACTCCATGACACTTGGCACAATATCATTGGTGGAATATGGTGATGTAAGGGACACATCATCCTTCTACCCAGACACATGGTAATCAATCATAAGCTTGATGTGGCAACAAGTATAGCATGGAAGGACACATGGCACACCATAGGTTGCCACGTGGAAAGCTTATTTTTCACATTATGATTGGTGAAAGGGTCAAAAAAGGGTGACATGTGGCACCCTTCATGGGTTTCCATGTGGCTCGATGATGTCATCAAGAAAATGGCCAATGACCCCACTGACAAGGTCACATGGGGTGGTCACGTGGTTAGATTAGGCCAAGGTTTTGAATCTCAATAGGGCATGGTTGTATGAAATTGTTAACTATGGGCATATGTTTTAGGTGAGTGATTTATAAAACCATTTATAAATTCTGGAAAAGTTGCGTTGGATGTCAAATCTATTGAACCACTGGGCCACGAACACAAGTATAAATATGTCCTTTGATCAAAGGAAACACACAATGAAATATCCAATTAAATACATTTAATTTGGTGAACGTAGGGTCTAATCTCAGAAGGCAGACATTTTTCTCATTTGGATAGTTTTAAGTTATGGTCATGGTTTGTTGGTGCAAGGTTTTGATTTGAAATATGGCTCATTGATTTGTATGGCTCATTTCTCTAAAACCACATAATCACTACCATGATGTCATGGTTGAGGCATAGCATTTAAATATGTTGAATGACATGGAGATATAATAAACAAAGCGTTGAACCATACCCTATCACCAAATTTGGTAAAGTAACTCATGGTCGAGGTGTAGCAAAAATGAAATGGATGGTCAATATAGATCACATATGAATAGGGTACTATTCTACCCCAAATTACATGAAGCCACATTATTCACATTATATGTGACTCTATTGGATGACATTACAAGCGGCATTGGGCAATGTGGCTAGTAGTGGGATGATTTGATATTGATGTGGTTCAAGTTTGACCTTTGTCGATTAACAGGTTTGGTTTGTAATTTTATTTTTATATATGTATGCCATTATGTTGCGTTGTTAGAAACTATCTGATTGGAATTTTGTAGCATTAGCATCGGGTATGCCTAATTTGTAGAAGCACGCCTGGAAAATGGGAAATTCTAGAACAATTAATTTAACATATAGTTTTGGATGGTTTTCATGGCTTTCTTAGGTCAATATTGGTCCAAATTAAGTTCCAAAAGAAGAATTATTGTTGGAGCTTAATGGTGGATGCTTCTAAAGGCTTGGGAAACATGAATAACATATATTTTTTGATCAAAATCTATTTTTATATGTTTTAATGGTTTATGAGTTAATTGTAGTGTTTTTGTAAATAAGGCTAGAACTAGGTCCAAGAAGGATTTTGAGTGACCAAATTGATGAATTGTTACACAATATTTTGTCATATCTCCTATCCACTTCTGGTACCATATCCTAAAGTGACAAAACATTGACTACTACGTAGAATATCTATCAGGATATACAGACCCGATAATCCCTGGAGAATCAAAGGAAAACTGCCCTTCATCCATTCTGGAGAAGGTTGCCTAAAAACCTCATTTTTGGCATCAACGTGTTTTTCTCCACTTCCTGCACATGGTGATGGCAAGTTTCTCAGTTATATACTTGTGCTTCCAGTGCAGATTTTCATAGGAAAAGCCATGCTGAACCTCCTCTGGTAGGTTTTCCCAAACTAGAGGAGAAGCTTTGCTCACTAGAACCTTCGGGAACAACGCGTTGGATATTGGTTGTTGTTGATATGATCGAGCTCTCTCATTTGGGCCTCTTGATCTTATCATCATGGGATTTCCCCTTGATATATGGAACTTCCTCCCTCTTTTTTGGATTCCTAACTCCCTCTCCTTTCCTATAAATTCACTCCCTTCCATCCCCAAATGGTTCGTCATTAATTGTTGCATCCCTATTCTGAGATTATGCTTACATGCTAACCATTCTAGCTTGGAGGAGTGATTGAAGAGTCTTTGCTTGGACTTTGACATCGACCAAAAGGAGGTCTCCAACATCAAGGCATAGGTTGTATGCTTCCCTTTTTAGCTTATTAATATATACATATGATGTTCACTTTCCATAATTGTGTACATGTTTATGCTATTAGCTTAATGTTCATTGATTTGTTAAGTAGTTTATGTTTGATGTATGCAATATATTCTCTTGTATATTTCATAGTACTTTGATCTTCCTTGCAGGTAACCAGATGTGAAGAACAACTAAGGAGCGAGGCCTGAAGCGAAAGATTCAAAGCCATCTCCAAGGATCGAGCGATTAGCATCAGAACAAGGTAGGTTTCTCTTTCCTTCTGCATTTGGCATACATAAGCTAGGAAAGCGTATGTTATTTTGTTTAGTTTGTTGCTATACCCACTTATCGGGCTAGAGGGATCACCTCTATCTGCGGAGGGGATTTTCCTTCACAAAAAAATGGTGACTCCACTAGGGAAGCTATAACATGTTCATCCTCCTTTCTCAATTGATCTCTTGATCAGTTTGACTAAACATCATGTTCTTAGTTAGTTTTGGTTGATATAGGTCTTTACAATCATTGGTTGCTATATTAGAGTGCTCAGTATGGAAGTGTTTGTGAAATTATTTTTATTTTTTTCCTCATTCCTCGCCCAATGCGTTTTTTGATCTGATAAACGTGTTGCCAACGTGTTTTTTATTAAAACAGTTGTGTTGATCCCTTGCTCAATGCTAGTTTGGCCTTAACAGCTGCGTTGATCCCTAAGATTGGAAAAAATATAGGGTTTCTCTGTTAAATCCTAGTGTGTCTGAGCCCCTGAGGTCCTCTCTTTTCCTGCATGACTAGATTTTGTTGATGTTTTGATTGATTACCTCATTTATTAGCAAATTCTTACTCCTTTGAACTTTCAAGTGTTTGAGTGCAATTGGATTGATTTTAGGGTTTACATGTCAATTGGTTGTCACTTGCCTCTTATGAGTATATTTGGGTCTTTGGTTTGCTGACTGATCAAGCATGTTCATCTAGTGAAATCACTTGAAACATAGACTCACATTGGTTTCAGTTTGTCTTGTGCAATGTTTTTTTCATGTGTATTAGGTCATCTTGCATTTGAAATCCATCTTTGTCATTTATCAAACATAGATTACATTGTTTGGTTTGTAAATTGAAATGAGTATATTTTCCTATCTATTTGAAAGGGAAATTGAAAGACATTTTCATTGAGTGCTTTTGAATTTGGTGCTATTTTGATTGATGCCTTGTTTTCATTAGGAGTATTTTGAACCAAAATCTTTGTTTTTGCATTAGTTAAAGCTTAGTTGCATGTGAACATCTGAAAAATCAAAGAGAACATCATATAAGTAAAGTGTGTCTTAGTGAAGTGAAGGTCATTTTTTCTTTCAGTAGATTGCATAGTCTTTACTAAAAGTGAAATTTATTTTTTCTCTTGCATTTTGCATTTAGAAAAGCTAGTGGAGGCATATTGTTTGACACATTCTCTTGTTCGATGCATTAATTGCTTGAACTCTCTTCCCTTGTTAGTATATAATTCATTGAAATGAAAGGCTTCCTTTTTCTCATATAGTTGCATTCTAGGATCCAAGTGACATTGTTTGAGCCCAAAATTGAAACGTAATTCAAGAAAAGCTTTAAAATTTACTGAATTAACCTAAGGAGCATTTGGAACTTAACGCAAACATTTAGAGGTCTAGGATAGAGATGTGTTATGGCGTCTATAAACCTAGCAGTTGTTGTTAACTGCCTGCATTTTATCTCGGGGATGAAATCTCGTTCCAGTACGGAAGTATATCGAAGGTTATCCAGTACTCTTGGGTATATCAGAGGCACTCTAATATGGCAAGTATATTGGAATGCTCTCACCGAACGATTATGAATTAGACAACACTAACAAGGACTTATGCTCCCCATACCATCGAGTATATATTGGGATATCCCATTAGGTTGTTATCCTTTAGCCACAGGTAATCGAGTCAATCGCCTTGTAAATGTGATACAATGAACACAAAATTTGGGAGATCGGCTGTCATACATTAAGTCCTTGGTTTCTTCTAAGGTGTATATAACGGTTCACAGATACTTGGTAAAACATCTTGCCTAGGACACCCTTTTTTATTTATTTCTTGTTTTTAAGTTCTAAATTTTAACTTCCCATGATAACATGACTTACCTATGCAGTTATCCTTGGCGTCATATTGCCTGACTAAAAGTAAATTTTAATTGTAAGCTCAAATCAATCACCCCTTATTGTTTTTGAGAAAAGGTCATTGTGGCTGAACCACCGGGTTCACCTTACATTTCCCCTTCATCATTTGGCATTGAAAGGTCATCACAAGGAGTTCATCCTGAGTTTTCACAGTCACTTGAAGCCCAAGGTCTTGAACTTGGAATTATCCTGAGTATTCAACCCCTTTCTTATCATCCTCTGCCTCAAGACTCATCCTCATCTCAGGAATCTGATCCAAAAACCCCTGAAAGTCCACAGAGGTTTGTTTTATTCCCTCCGAAACCACTTTTTGATCCATTGGTTATATCTCCTCAACAACCTTATAGTCCATATGATAATACTGGTGTACCTTTATATTTATCTCCACGACCATCTCGAATTCCTCCTCCCCAACTGTTTCCTCCCATGGCTTCAGAAGGTGAGTTTCTAACCTCTTCTCAATATCCTATGGAAGTCTCAACTACTTATACTCCTCATGTTGAAAATGATTATAAATATGACTTTCCACCTGAAGGTTATCCATATGTGAGAAGTGTTGCACCTACACCACCCCCTGAAAGTAATGAGCCTTTATTTCCAACTGGTTATACATCTTTGGCTCAATTAGTTTCAGGTACTCCAAGTGCATCTTCACTTTATCACAATCCCATTTGGTCATCGGGTGCTATGCCTACTTATGGTCTATTTGTTTCAAACGTGGCCTCTCAAATTCCTTTAGCGACTTCAGTTTCGTCAGTTCCTATACAACCAATATTTATGGTTAGGGAAATTAATGTCCCTATAAGTTCTCAAGGTCCTCCATTAAGTGGGCAATATGTGCCACCACCTATCCCACCGCATGGGGGGAAACAACCACCTCCACCTTATGTACCACATGTTTCAAGTGGACCTTATGTGAGTGCACCTCAAACGCATTCTACCAGAGCTAGTCAAAATGTTGGCAGTGTACCTTATCCTGGTGGATCATCAATTTCGTCTAGATCAAGACAGATCCTGTATCAACAGACTCTTTCAGTTCAGATAGCCTACCAGCAACCATACCCTCTGTCTGGATCTCAACAACCTCAAAATCCACCCTTTACTCAACAGGCAGGTCCCCAAATGCAACCTGGTTCAAATCCCTCATTTGGGACATCTGGTCAAATTCAAGCTAGAACTTATCAGTACCAACTTGGAACTCAACAAATTCCATAGGGAACTTTTCAACAACAATAGCCTTATTTACAACAACCACCTTTCGTACAACAAGGGCCTTATGTGCAACAAGGGCCTTACCAACAACCATTGCAGCAGTGAGGACAACCCCTGCAGCATCAAAACCAACCCTTATATCAACACAGTCAACCCTTGGAGCCACAAGGTCAACCCCTACAGCAGCAGGGCCAACAATTTTACCACCAGGGTGAACAGTTGCAACAACAACCTTATAATCCATATGCCTCGCAAGTTTTTTATCCACCTTATAGTTATCAATGGCCCATGGCAGGTCAGTATCAACTGTACCCTGGTCAAAACCCACCCTTGTGGTGGAAGAATCCACCTTTGTATGGTTAGAATACCCCTCAATGGGGGTAATATTAAGCTTCTTATGGTAAAAATCCGCTAGTTTGGGGGCAGAACCCATACCAAGAAGGATGGAATCCACAAGTTGGGACTTATCAAAGGCCTCTCATGTCTTTCAACCCACATTTTACATTCCTAGCAACATTGGAATTGTCGGATGTGTCAAGGCTCACTAATGATCCAATACTTCATTCGCCCGATTGGCCTCCGATTCCTACTAAGATTCCTGGCGATTTTCTAAAATTCGACGGAAAATATGGAGAAGACCCCCAGGCTCACGTTATGACTTACCATTTATGGTGTTCATCTAATTCCTGGGTTGGTGACTCTGTTCGTCTACGTGTTTTAAGCGCACCCTTATGGGTCCTGCTGCTAAATGGTACATCGAGTTGCCTCGAGGTGCTTATCAACAATTCAATTCTTTGGAAATGACCTTCCTTACTCACTTCCAGTTACCGATTCACTGTGAAACAGGCACCCATCTGCTTACATCTTTGAAATAGAATACTACTACCCACATCTCTGATCATATCCATGAATGGAGATGTCAGCATCGCCTTATCAAGTTTGGCATACCTGATGATTTGTTAACTGAATGGTTTACCAAATCATTCCTCAACAAAATTGTTGCAGAAATAGCTATGGGAGATTGTGTAACTGAAGATCGAGCCATTTCCCATGCCAAATATTTGGATTTGGTGTATTCCCAATCTAACATGTTATATGATATCTTGCTTGATGGTCCGAGACAATCTACTGATCCAACGTATTCTAAACCTCTGGATGTACCACCCATTGATGGTATTATTGGATCAGTGACTCAAACTTCCAATAAAGCTTCTTCGAAGAAAAAATCTGTTTCGAATTATGCATCCAATCCTCCTTCAAATCCCTCTCCAAATCTTGGTAAAACCTCTGAGATTAATGCCGTTCAGTCTACCACAATAGACAAAGCCTCTAAAGGTAAAAAGAAGGGTAAAGGAAAAGAAAAATATGATACCCCAAAATAGGATCCTCCAAAGTCATATGTTGATGATGCATCTAAACGTAAGCCCAAATATCCTTGCCTCATTTGTGAGGAAGATCACTATACCAAGGATTTTCCCTGTCGTGCGGAAGTTAGTCACTAGTTAAAAGGCGTTCAAGGGACACCGAATGTACTGAAAGAACAGTGCCCATCACAACATACCCAATTGATAGAACAACCACAATCTTCCACAATTTTTGGTTCTCAGGTTTACATGAGTGGAACAGTGCCTATTTATGTCACCGCCCAGCCAAAAGACTATCAAACTCCTCAAAAACGGACTATGGAGAAAGAAGTTATTAATACACCTTCTACTTCTACTATGCCCAGTTCCAGTCCTCTTCATATTGAGAAACCTGGTAATGACTTCATTATCCAAATTCCTCCCAAGGGTGTCCTTCAGAAAACATCTTACAATCTGAATGCGTGAGCTACCCAACATTACAATATTGTTAAAGATTTAGCTCAAGCGCCTTCAGCAATGTCTTCCTTGGAAGTTCTCCAAAATTTTCCAATGCAGCAGAAAGCATTACTATCTTCTATAGGGGGAATTGACCCTACATATTCCTATTTGATTACTTTTGACTTGGAAAACCATGTTCCTCGACTTCCCCATCAGTTTACATTTTTTATCCAAGTCATTATAAAAGGGAATACAATTCCTTGAACTGTGATTGATGAGGGTGCTTCCACTTGCATCATGTTTGTTTCATGTTGGAAAGACATAGGTTGTCTGTCTCTTAACCAGTCTCCAAACACCTTAGATGCCTTTGATGGCAGAGGATCTCGTCCTTATGGTATTCTCACAAATTTTCCCATCATGTTGGAAGAGAAAACTGTCGAATTAGAAGTAGAAGTCGTTAATGAAAAATTGAATTATAACCTTCGGCTTGGACAAAGTTGGACTCATTCTATATTTTGTGTGGTTTCTTCTTTGTTCCACATGCTCTGTTTTCCTCATTAAGGGAAAATAGTCACCGTTGATTAGTTAGCCTTTTTCTCTTCTGGTTCTTCGAATGGAAACATGCCATATGTGGGAAATACCAACATTCCTTATGAGCGCGTTAGGACGGGTATTTTTAAAGAATCTACTCTTATGGGACATTTTTCCCTCCCACCTCCTCATGTCGCTTCTGTCAACATGATCTCTACTTCTTACGATCCTTGGATCCTTCCTTCTCCAGATCAAGTTGATTCTTTTGGCGATGTTATGCTGCTTAGCTCAACAAAACAAGCTTAACAAGTTGTTGTTTTGGCTTCAGCGACCACTTTTGAAATTCATACTACTGTTAGTATGCATCCAGATGTGTATTCATAGTCCCCTTGGCTTGGCTCTTGGGATTCCATGGATCCTTTAAATGAGACATTTCCCACTAACAAGAGTATCACCAAGTTTATGTCTCTTGAGGAAACTCCCTGGAATTATGCTCATCATCATTCAAAACAAGCTTATCAAGTTGTTGTTTTCACTTCAGCGACCACTTCTGAAATTCATACTACTGTTAGTATGCATCTAGATGTGTATTCATGGTCCCCTTGGCTTCGTTCTTGGGATACCTTGGATCCTTTGAACGAAACATTTCCCACTAACAAGAGTATCACCAAGGTTATGTCTCTTGAGGAAACTCCCTGGAATTATGCTCATCATCATTCCTCGTTTCTTCCGAGTCTTGGAGAGATTTCATTGTGTCTGGATACATTTGTTTCCCGTACACTCACCCATCCACTTCAAACGCCCATCTTGGTGCATGAAGTTATGTCTGACGGAAACATAGGGAACATTTTGGCTACCTTGCCCATTGACATTTCGGTCCAATCTGAGATTGTCAAAATCTTTCAACTGGGGGCATCTTTTTCTTGTAATGAGATTAAGATTTTATTTCCTTATTTTATGAGATCTTCTCATTGAGTCTTTACCATTCGCCCATTATTGCAATGGAGCATTCATCTGATGACTCGTAACCCTCACTTCCTCGAGGAGCATGGGGGAATTGTCATTTATGTGTCATTCCACTATTTGGCCGAGTCGATGCTTACATGTCATGCCAATAGTGAAACTCTGGTTTTATTCTCTGTTGATCGATTACCTGATTCCGCAAATGGGCTCCATGTGAAAAAATTTACGTGTTTTTCATGTAAATACTTATGTACATTAGTGTGCAGTTTGGTTTTGGTGTGTTAATTTTCTTTTTCAAACCTTTTCCTCTACTTACCTTGTGCTCTACTTGGTTTGCAGATGCCATCCAACCATTATGTCGGTTTTGTTGATGGTGCTTATCATAGTACGTAGAATCTATCTTCTGTTGCATGGGCAATCTATGACCCTAATGGTGAGTTAGTGAATTTACAAGGTATATGTTTGGGTCGGAGGACTAATAACATTTTCGAATATAGTGTGGTCATCGAACTTTTGTTAAAATCTATTTCTCTTGGAATTAGAGAGTTAATCGTAAAAATTGATTCACAACTCATTGTGCTATAGTTTAACGGACAATATTCAGTTAGAAACCCTCAACTTTTGAGAATGTATTTGTGAGTTCGTTTATTGGAACAATAATTTGATTTTATTACTTATCATCATATTCCAAGATGCATGAACACATTAACAGATGCATTGGCTAATTATGTGTTCGATAGACATTTGCGAAACTTGTAAATCATTAAACATCACATATTAGATTTGGTAAACATGAAAACATGTATAATATATATATATGTATCTATATCTATATCTATATATATATATATATATATATATATATATATATATATATATATATATATATATATATATATATATAGCGAGTGTTTTCAAAAGAGTTTTCTACATCAAATAACAAAATTTGTGTTCCGAGAAACATGGCTTTATAAGACTACAATAGTGCAGAAAGTAAACTAGAAGTTGGCTATTGCTCACATGGTGGTCATGATAGCACAAGACAGCCCTAATGACTCAGTCCAGCAGCCGACGCAGTTTAGTATAAACCCCTATAGTGTGCTTCTGGTAGCGTAATGACACCTCATCAATCGAGGCATACTCAGGAATCCCCTTGGTTAAAACTTCCAAGTTGCGCTCTACCTCAACGATAGGATCCACTCCCTCCACATATGGAGGAGCCTCCTAAATCTGGCGTGCCACTCTCTTGGCTATTAGAGAAACCCCTGGAGGTCTCTATAGTCCAACATCTACACAACATTATAAGTCAAATCTCAGTACACATATAAAAAAAATGATGATAAAAACTTCGAAAACTTCAAAAATAGTTTTATACCTAAATCGGTCCATTGTGCCCCTAGAGGGAGTGGAATATCTAGATCTCCTCAGAAATACATGCCTGCATACCATGATTAGTTGTTGATGCAACCATCCAAAAAATGTTTGGGAATGACATCTGTTGACTGCCCCCATGTCATGGCATCAACTCTCCCCATCTGAGTAATCATGGATCTCTAAGCACTGGTGGATCCACTTCCAAGCACTGATAGTAGAATAATGGCACACGTTCCAGGATGAACATCACCAGAATAGATCTGAAACCAAATTGTTTCATATTCCCTAACTTGCACTTGGTTAGTTTGCACTTCATGCACACCAACAAACCTTCGCACCAATTGAAAACTATCGGATTTAGGCACTCGATTGCATACTCGAAATGCGACTTTGATGCCTCATGCAATGCTTGTGCCCTTGCTATTTGGGCCATAATATGTAGGATTTTTTGCAGTGGGAGGTTGGTAATGGTCTTTATGTCAATTTTCCCGCTGTTACCCTTTTTGGCCCCTAGACAATGCTTCACAATGAGCATATCCATGCTCTCTCCCCTAGTATGTGATCGAGATAATGCACTCGTTGTCCCTTTTTGGACAACCCAGTGATGAAGTAAATGTCAATGACCTCTATTTTGAGCTCTTGATCCCCGAACATGAACAGTTGGTGATCTACATCCCACCAACTGATTAAGTGTTGCAATAACTCAAGTTGTGCTCTAATCCCGGGAATCATGAAGAACTTAAGCAATCCACATGCTTGTAGGGCATCAATACAGTCTTCATCCTGCATAGCCTGATGGTCTTCAGCTTCATGACCCCTCTCTTTCCATTCAATCACCATTTTGGATTGGTTATCCTGCAAAAAATCAACAAACCAACATTTCATGAGCATCCATGGAGAGAAAATCCAAGATTAACTATTTTACATGGAAGATTTCACTTCAATTTTTTTACCTCGGTGTCAACACGTCTATTTAGGAATTTTCTCACGCTTCTAGCATGAGTTCTTAATTGGCCTCAGGGTGAGCAGCGTGAGTCCGATGGGTGAAACCCACACTAGTCACCCACGATTTTTTTCAATTCTTCCTTGCATTGCAGCCTACCCTATGGATGAAAAATCATAAAATGACTATCAAACTGAAGGGAAGGGATAGATCTCTTATTTGCAATAAGTGGCTCAACAAATGGTGTCTCGGATTGATCGTGCTCCTTGCCTGAAAATTGAGGTAAAAATGCTCTCACAATTGCAAATTGGTAAAATGGTAAAAATAACTTACTTTTTGTCCTATTTATAGATTTTAAATAATATTTTTATCAAATTAGGGCATATTTCACTCATTTTTTAATATTTTTCCTCAAAAACGGTAATATGTGTTTCCTCGTGTAGTGCCAGGTCATATGTTCTTGATGACGGTGATTTATCTTAACTTATTCAACGAGTTTTATTTTATCACTTTTTCGGACTCGTCAAAAATAAACAAAAAAGTGACCCCTTGGAGTCATCTTTAAGCTCTTTTTTGACTCTCGAAAATGAAAGATTATCGAGTACTTGTCATTTTGAACTCGTAAAAGTAAATGAAATGACATCTACTCAGTATAAGTTTAACCCTTTTCCGGAATGAGATAGACTATTGTATGAAAAATGAATACCTTAGTCGAACATGGCTAATAGGTTCTGTTATCACAAAATCACAACTGAGGGCTGCAATCAAGCATGATTTCATGTAACTATTTCAACCAATCTTTAGACCAAAGATTAGCCTCTTTGATCAGAGAGGGCTCTCTCACAATTCTTGATAAAATACTTCAAACACTAGATGGCTAACTCTTTATTCATTTATGAAAGCATAACTGGTTGGAAACACATCAAACTGGCTCTCATTGGGCTATGGAGTCTATAATATCAAGTAAACAAGGAAAACACAGTGACCTCATGGAAATCAAGGCTCTTAGCATTACATGTCAAACATATTCCACCAACACATAGCTTGCTGTATACACAGGAAGTCAAAGCATATAATTATGAATTCTGAGTGATTGCATACAACAAAACCATAAAATAACATAAAGTATAACACATCATCACTACATTTGACCATGACAATCCTTCGAGAATCTTGAGAAGAGAATAACTCTGTTTTACTATTACTGTCAAAAAGGTCTTACAATGGCCCAAAACAACACTGTTTTTCTATAAAGTATCCAACCCTTTCTACATTCTAACTTTTTTTATTTATATGAATACATTCCTCCCTTTCTAGAGGGAGCTCGAAAACCCTATTAACTACTCCTACATGCTACTAACTAATGCATTAATTACAAACATGCTGGGCTGTAATTACATAAAGCCCTAATCAAACTAAAACACTAATTCTTTTCTCCTCGCAGGCTTGATGCTTTCTTGGATGCTGGACAGCTGTATGATTTCCATTATGGCTAAGATATGTTAAGGGAGCATTCACCGAGCAAGCTGGTCTCGGATGCTAGCTGTAAGACAGCTTATTAATTGATAAAATTAATCATCCTATATCCACGGTCCCCTGTCTTCCATTCCTCTTCATCATTTAAAGACCACACTCCAAGTTCTTTGAACCTTCAATTAACAACGCATAATCACCATATGCTATATGATCTGGATACTTCAAGGACCAACAGGTGTATCAACCGAACATTCTGGTAACCCCACCAATACCCTAGTAGCTCGGTCATAAATTGCCTTTGAGAAAACTTTATGAAAATAAACAAAATATTTTATTTTCCCTTCAAGACCTACACCTGTCACTGTTTGAGTTGTTATGAAACCCATGTATGATCTCCCTGCCTGAGTTTGAGACCTTCTTTTACCATTAACTGACCTCATCATCAAAATTCATTGTTTTTCCACAAAACAGCATTCTACAGCAGTTTCGTAGCGCGCTACGAAACTGCTGTAGATGTCAAAACAGAACCTATATATCTTTGAAGCGTTTTCTGCTTAAATTCATGATCTCTTCAGACATTTGTACAGCTATTAGGAACCTAAATAGTTTTAAGAAGATGAAGCTTGCTTCTATCATTACATATCACAGCCAACTTGATTAGCATCAAACCAATAAAAAGCTTCATAAATCCCAACTGGAACATAAAGTCACTGGAGTATTCCTTGCTGTCTTCAAATCTTCAAATGAGGTGGTCTTTTTCAAAGTACAGATCTTAAAGTTGGAAGAATTCAACACTTGGACATTAAGCTCCTTAGGATTATCAAACCAAACTATCTCACCCTTTGCAATTTGACTGGGTCTACATATATCAACTTCGGCTTGTCTGTCAGAATCAGCTGCATCTTTTTGTTGTAAAGTTTCCGAATTTTCTTAACCAATGAAACCATCACAATGAACTCCCCTGGATCTAGAAATTTCTCCCATTTAGAGTCAAAAGCATCGATAGTATAAAATTTAGCCTTGTGCTCCTAATTCTCTATTGTCACTGATTTTCTTTTGGATGAAGGATTTGATGAGGATATAATTCCTACAGGGACTCTGTTTTTTATGCATAGAACCTAGAAATCAAAGCTGCAATGTGGGCACTAGCAACTTTATCTCTCAATGGATCCACAATAACATCAGAGATATTCTAGATTGAGGCAGCGCATGTTATAGAACTCAAAAGGCTCGGCAAAATATCCTTTAAACCAATCTCGCGAATAAGACAACAAATTGCTGAAGTTCACACTGAAGTTCAGTACTTTGCATCTCCATTTGAAGTAGCATCTCCATCTTTGCATGTTAATACTTTCCTAACTGCATTTGCGAGGTCTGTCACGTAACTGTCATTGCAACCTATCTCAAGTAGAGCTGTCTCTAGTTGAAAGAGATATTCAATGTTAGGCCTGGAAGGACTCACAGCTCCAACAATTTGATGAGCCATCATTTCCAATGGTACAGGGTCCAGGTAATTTTAATTCGAATTCTTGTCTGTTGATGCAATGTACACAAGGACTCCAGATAGCTGGCTCTATTGAATCCTTTTCAAAATAGAAATCAACGTAGGCCTTTTGGTCATATTCCTTCTCTCTCACTTCTAGATAAGATAAAGCAATATCTTCAGCTTCCTGTCCAGAAACCCTGTAAGCAACGCCTCGACTGATGTGGCCATCGTGAGGCTCGAGTGTAACAGTCCTGCCGGGATTGGCAGGGGTTCCTCTATGGTCTGTGATCCCTTGATGGAAAAGACGACGGTAGCCTTTGATGAAACCAACTCGTTGTTTGTCATAGTGGAACCCCCTTCCATATTATGGAACCGTAACCAAACACCGACAGAACCATCTTCTCCACCTTGCCGTCAACCTCCCTCAATTCTACAGCCTCCAGGGGATGCCATTCAATCTTTCACGGATGCCATTCACTAGTGCACTCATCTTTTAACGACATCAATCAATATCATTCCAGCTTTTGCGCCACATCTCTATCCCAGTGTCACTAACCATGGCTGCCTTATGGCAATCAAATTCTTTATAAAGCTACTTGACACTTGGCATTAATCGCTTAGGACTGGGTGTGTTTTCTGCAGCATCAACCATATGAATCCGGTGATCTCCACTATTCAATTGTGGCCCACCCTCTTCTTCTCTACTGGCCGGCCATCGATCTAGTAGCCAAAAGTATTAGTGTAGCACCTGTAAATTCACAAACTGATGTCCGCGTACCATTATCTATCAAACCTTCTCTGATTTTTCTAACACTGGACCATCCTTTGTTGCTGCTTTGTCCAAAAACCTCAAAACCGGAGTATGAGCAATGGGGAATCTGCCTTTAGCAACATGGGCTTTGGGGTCAACCTCATGAAGTTCCGTGGGATCCGACGGCACATTAACTCTCCATTTACGAACTACTGCAACAATTACTTGAGCCATGCGATTGAATGGATTCCCATTCTGAACTTTGTGTCTGTAAAATGGAGTACCTATTAAGAATAGTATGACAGATATAATCAATCCCACCGTGGGAATAGCATAACCCACAGAGAATCCCACACGGTCCTGGAACTTGGAAGCTTTCTGACCGAAGTTGGAGCCCGGTGTGCATTCTGGCGGTCTCAGAGATTGCAATGAAACCGCCAATGTCAAAATTACCATCCCCGCAATATAGACGAATGAAAACACTGTGAATGTCCAATAGCATCCCCAGTGAGTATCTGCAATATAGGCGCCGATGACAGGGGTGATCCAGATTGTACCAGACCAGTTAGAGACATTCGATGACGAGCTCACAGTATCTTCATGCAACTTATCTGTCAGGTAAATCACCAAATTGGAGGCAATCCCATAATAAGCCATCCTTTCGAAGACCTCATAGGCAACGACGAAGGAACAAGCCTTCCATCTTCCAGTTTTGGACCTGAGAACGGGCCTGCCTTTGAGATCGACAGAGCCATCCAATGCAATTAATCCCTGAGACTCCATATTAAAACTCTCTTGGTTTCATCTCCGGCCATTGCTGCTTTGATGAGCGATGTTCAACAGAATCTTCAGTGTTCACTCCTGCTTATAAGTTTTCTCTGTGTATGACTCACGTGCTACTCCATGTTAAAACTCTGTTATTTTCATATCTAGCCATTGCTGAATGCTTGCACTAATCAGCTTGTAAGCTTTTATGAGTGATGGAGGCCAAAAACTTTGAAGTGCTTCGCTCTCTAATACTTTCTTTTGTCGGTGTGGACCATGTGCCCCTTCACACCCAGATGCCCCTTCCTACATTTTCGCTGGGGTTTACAATATCAATATCAGATATAGCTGGCCATGACTTCTTAATTAGTTGAAACTTGCCCATTGTTATGGTCATGGGTGTGTAGCACCCTTTAGGTTTTTTACTACATGGAATAAGGATAAATTTTACCTTCAGAATTGGTAATATTGATGAGAATACCAGCATATGAATTTGGTCTTCTTGTGTTTTAGCAATTGTCATTTGGGTCTCCTCTGAGAATTCAAACAAATCCCCAGTTTCGTAGCACGCTACGAAACCACGCAAACAGGTAGCGCTGCGAAACTGCTAAACAGAATTCAGGCGCTGCGAAAACACCCTGCCTTTTAGATATGCTAAAAATTTTTGACAACAACATTTTCAGTGATAACAGTGGCTCCACTAGGGATAGTGTGCCCTTGTGGTGCGCTAAGAACACGCAGCTCTAGTGCCTTACCCATTTGTGACAAACAGAAATTTGCTTGACAAGCATGACTGTAGGAGAAAGAAACTAATGCTACTGAAAAATAAATGCTCAGCTAACCTTGAGCTTATTTGCAATTTATCTACCTACCTACCCTAACCATTCAAACTTCCCTCAGCTCAATCAATATGAAACTTCCAATGCAGCCAATCATTTGCTTTGTCTGACATTTGATTTCTTTGCCTGTCCCGGAATTCAGAACCAATATGACAGTGTAATGACCGCTGCCACTGAAATCTTCCCTGACTGTATCGGATTTCAGAACTAATGTGATAGTGTAAAGACCGCTGCCACTGAAGTACTCTCCGATCTTCATAGGTAAACTGAAACACTGGAGAGCAAAACTCTTCCATATAATCAGCTACAGGATCCCAGAACACATGATCAGCTTGTCCTTCCACGACACTTTCCAGCTGTGCAAACTGATCTTCAACCACAGTGTTCAGTTCCTCAATCGTAAAAGAGAGGGGAACCAGCATAGTCTCCTTGCGTTCAGTCATAAAAAATTTATGGGAATAATGATCATGATCATGAAAATTGTATGCCTGAATTTGTCCTTCTAAACCTTCAATTTCTTTCTCAATGTCTTTGGCAAATTCATCAAAAAATTTCATCTTATCCTCTGACTTGCAGTCAAAAGATTTCAGATATGAGGACAGGGACAAAGAAAAAGATTCATTTGTTTCTTCTTTATTATGATCATCATCCACTGTTTAAACCTCACTGTTTAAACCTCTGACCTTCAACATTCCTCCAAGAAGCCAAAAGATGATGACTTAATACTTCACACTCACACCTGATTTCCATTTCCCGAACATTCTCTGCTGACTTAATGGACTTGGCAGGCATATTCAACCCTTTTTGCATTTCTCCTTGGAATGAATCATAAAATAACCTTATGCAAACATCCTCATGTTTAATTCTAAGAAGCTGTGCAAATTCACAAAAATCTGATATATGATCCAAAGTTAAACTCAAATCTTCACCGTTGAATTTTGGACCATTCTTGAGAAAATAAACATCCTTGGAAAATGGTTTGGGAAACCATGTAGTCCTGAGAAATCTATGCATGCATACCTTGAACAAATAATGGCAGCTTCTGGGTCTTTCATAGCTCCAGTGGAATCACCATGAATGTATGAACTTTGAATTCTTCAACAATGGAGTCGCCAAGGTAGTTTTGCAGCCTTGAAAATCATTTGAACTCCTGCTACCTTCAGAAATTCAATCTTAAGCTCCCGGCAGACGCACCAAAATGTTATCACAAAATCACAACTGAGGGCTGCAATCAAGCATGATTTCATGTAACTATTTCAACCAATCTTTAGACCAAAGATTAGCCTCTTTGATCAGAGAGGGCTCTCTCACAATTCTTGATAAAATACTTCAAACACTAGATGGCTAACTCTTTATCATTTATGAAAGCATAACTGTTGGAAACACATCAAACTGGCTCTCATTGGGCTATGGAGTCTATAATATCAAGTAAACAAGGAAAACACAGTGACCTCATGGAAATCAAGGCTCTTAGCATTACATGTCAAACATATTCCACCAACACATAGCTTGCTGTATACACAGGAAGTCAAAGCATATAATTATGAATTCTGAGTGATTGCATACAACAAAACCATAAAATAACATAAAGTATAACACATCATCACTACATTTGACCATGACAATCCTTCGAGAATCTTGAGAAGAGAATAACTCTGTTTTACTATTACTGTCAAAAAGGTCTTACAATGGCCCAAAACAACACTGTTTTTCTATAAAGTATCCAACCCTTTCTACATTCTAACTTTTTTTATTTATATGAATACATTCCTCCCTTTCTAGAGGGAGCTCGAAAACCCTATTAACTACTCCTACATGCTACTAACTAATGCATTAATTACAAACATGCTGGGCTGTAATTACATAAAGCCCTAATCAAACTAAAACACTAATTCTTTTCTCCTCGCAGGCTTGATGCTTTCTTGGATGCTGGACAGCTGTATTTTCCATTATGGCTAAGATATGTTAAGGGAGCATTCACCGAGCAAGCTGGTCTCGGATGCTAGCTGTAAGACAGCTTATTAATTGATAAAATTAATCATCCTATATCCACGGTCCCCTGTCTTCCATTCCTCTTCATCATTTAAAGACCACACTCCAAGTTCTTTGAACCTTCAATTAACAACGCATAATCACCATATGCTATATGATCTGGATACTTCAAGGACCAACAGGTGTATCAACCGAACATTCTGGTAACCCCACCAATACCCTAGTAGCTCGGTCATAAATTGCCTTTGAGAAAACTTTATGAAAATAAACAAAATATTTTATTTTCCCTTCAAGACCTACACCTGTCACTGTTTGAGTTGTTATGAAACCCATGTATGATCTCCCTGCCTGAGTTTGAGACCTTCTTTTACCATTAACTGACCTCATCATCAAAATTCATTGTTTTTCCACAAAACAGCATTCTACAGCAGTTTCGTAGCGCGCTACGAAACTGCTGTAGATGTCAAAACAGAACCTATATATCTTTGAAGCGTTTTCTGCTTAAATTCATGATCTCTTCAGACATTTGTACAGCTATTAGGAACCTAAATAGTTTTAAGAAGATGAAGCTTGCTTCTATCATTACATATCACAGCCAACTTGATTAGCATCAAACCAATAAAAAGCTTCATAAATCCCAACTGGAACATAAAGTCACTGGAGTATTCCTTGCTGTCTTCAAATCTTCAAATGAGGTGGTCTTTTTCAAAGTACAGATCTTAAAGTTGGAAGAATTCAACACTTGGACATTAAGCTCCTTAGGATTATCAAACCAAACTATCTCACCCTTTGCAATTTGACTGGGTCTACATATATCAACTTCGGCTTGTCTGTCAGAATCAGCTGCATCTTTTTGTTGTAAAGTTTCCGAATTTTCTTAACCAATGAAACCATCACAATGAACTCCCCTGGATCTAGAAATTTCTCCCATTTAGAGTCAAAAGCATCGATAGTATAAAATTTAGCCTTGTGCTCCTAATTCTCTATTGTCACTGATTTTCTTTTGGATGAAGGATTTGATGAGGATATAATTCCTACAGGGACTCTGTTTTTTATGCATAGAACCTAGAAATCAAAGCTGCAATGTGGGCACTAGCAACTTTATCTCTCAATGGATCCACAATAACATCAGAGATATTCTAGATTGAGGCAGCGCATGTTATAGAACTCAAAAGGCTCGGCAAAATATCCTTTAAACCAATCTCGCGAATAAGACAACAAATTGCTGAAGTTCACACTGAAGTTCAGTACTTTGCATCTCCATTTGAAGTAGCATCTCCATCTTTGCATGTTAATACTTTCCTAACTGCATTTGCGAGGTCTGTCACGTAACTGTCATTGCAACCTATCTCAAGTAGAGCTGTCTCTAGTTGAAAGAGATATTCAATGTTAGGCCTGGAAGGACTCACAGCTCCAACAATTTGATGAGCCATCATTTCCAATGGTACAGGGTCCAGGTAATTTTAATTCGAATTCTTGTCTGTTGATGCAATGTACACAAGGACTCCAGATATAGCTGGCTCTATTGAATCCTTTTCAAAATAGAAATCAACGTAGGCCTTTTGGTCATATTCCTTCTCTCTCACTTCTAGATAAGATAAAGCAATATCTTCAGCTTCCTGTCCAGAAACCCTGTAAGCAACGCCTCGACTGATGTGGCCATCGTGAGGCTCGAGTGTAACAGTCCTGCCGGGATTGGCAGGGGTTCCTCTATGGTCTGTGATCCCTTGATGGAAAAGACGACGGTAGCCTTTGATGAAACCAACTCGTTGTTTGTCATAGTGGAAACCCGCCTTCCATATTATGGAACCGTAACCAAACACCGACAGAACCATCTTCTCCACCTTGCCGTCAACCTCCCTCAATTCTACAGCCTCCAGGGGATGCCATTCAATCTTTCACGGATGCCATTCACTAGTGCACTCATCTTTTAACGACATCAATCAATATCATTCCAGCTTTTGCGCCACATCTCTATCCCAGTGTCACTAACCATGGCTGCCTTATGGCAATCAAATTCTTTATAAAGCTACTTGACACTTGGCATTAATCGCTTAGGACTGGGTGTGTTTTCTGCAGCATCAACCATATGAATCCGGTGATCTCCACTATTCAATTGTGGGCCCACCCTCTTCTTCTCTACTGGCCGGCCATCGATCTAGTAGCCAAAAGTATTAGTGTAGCACCTGTAAATTCACAAACTGATGTCCGCGTACCATTATCTATCAAACCTTCTCTGCTTTTTCTAACACTGGACCATCCTTTGTTGCTGCTTTGTCCAAAAACCTCAAAACCGGAGTATGAGCAATGGGGAATCTGCCTTTAGCAACATAGGCTTTGGGGTCAACCTCATGAAGTTCCGTGGGATCCGACGGCACATTAACTCTCCATTTACGAACTACTGCAACAATTACTTGAGCCATGCGATTGAATGGATTCCCATTCTGAACTTTGTGTCTGTAAAATGGAGTACCTATTAAGAATAGTATGACAGATATAATCAATCCCACCGTGGGAATAGCATAACCCACAGAGAATCCCACACGGTCCTGGAACTTGGAAGCTTTCTGACCGAAGTTGGAGCCCGGTGTGCATTCTGGCGGTCTCAGAGATTGCAATGAAACCGCCAATGTCAAAATTACCATCCCCGCAATATAGACGAATGAAAACACTGTGAATGTCCAATAGCGTCCCCAGTGAGTATCTGCAATATAGGCGCCGATGACAGGGTGATCCAGATTGTACCAGACCAGTTAGAGACATTCGATGACGAGCTCACAGTATCTTCATGCAACTTATCTGTCAGGTAAATCACCAAATTGGAGGCAATCCCATAATAAGCCATCCTTTCGAAGACCTCATAGGCAACGACGAAGGAACAAGCCTTCCATCTTCCAGTTTTGGACCTGAGAACGGGCCTGCCTTTGAGATCGACAGAGCCATCCAATGCAATTAATCCCTGAGACTCCATATTAAAACTCTCTTGGTTTTCATCTCCGGCCATTGCTGCTTTGATGAGCGATGTTCAACAGAATCTTCAGTGTTCACTCCTGCTTATAAGTTTTCTCTGTGTATGACTCACGTGCTACTCCATGTTAAAACTCTGTTATTTTCATATCTAGCCATTGCTGAATGCTTGCACTAATCAGCTTGTAAGCTTTTATGAGTGATGGAGGCCAAAAACTTTGAAGTGCTCGCTCCTCCTAATACTTTCTTTTGTCGGTGTGGACCATGTGCCCCTTCACACCCAGATGCCCCTTCCTACATTTTCGCTGGGGTTTACAATATCAATATCAGATATAGCTGGCCATGACTTCTTAATTAGTTGAAACTTGCCCATTGTTATGGTCATGGGTGTGTAGCACCCTTTAGGTTTTTTACTACATGGAATAAGGATAAATTTTACCTTCAGAATTGGTAATATGATGAGAATACCAGCATATGAATTCGTTCTTCTTGTGTTTTAGCAATTGTCATTTGGGTCTCCTCTGAGAATTCAAACAAATCCCCAGTTTCGTAGCACGCTACGAAACCACGCAAACAGGTAGCGCTGCGAAACTGCTAAACAGAATTCAGGCGCTGCGAAAACACCCTGCCTTTTAGATATGCTAAAAATTTTTGACAACAGCATTTTCAGTGATAACAGTGGCTCCACTAGGGATAGTGTGCCCTTGTGGTGCGCTAAGAACACGCAGCTCCAGTGCCTTACCCATTTGTGACAAACAGAAATTTGCTTGACAAGCATGACTGTAGGAGAAAGAAACTAATGCTACTGAAAAATAAATGCTCAGCTAACCTTGAGCTTATTTGCAATTTACCTACCTACCTACCCTAACCATTCAAACTTCCCTCAGCTCAATCAATATGA
This sequence comes from Pinus tabuliformis, assembly GCA_031772625.1. Taxonomy (NCBI): domain Eukaryota; kingdom Viridiplantae; phylum Streptophyta; class Pinopsida; order Pinales; family Pinaceae; genus Pinus; species Pinus tabuliformis. The sequence goes on along the minus strand of CM062815.1, from coordinate 84,400,122 downwards.
AACTTCCAATGCAGCCAATCATTTGCTTTGTCTGACATTTGATTTCTTTGCCTGTCCCGGAATTCAGAACCAATATGACAGTGTAATGACCGCTGCCACTGAAATCTTCCCTGACTGTATCGGATTTCAGAACTAATGTGATAGTGTAAAGACCGCTGCCACTGAAGTACTCTCCGATCTTCATAGGTAAACTGAAACACTGGAGAGCAAAACTCTTCCATATAATCAGCTACAGGATCCCAGAACACATGATCAGCTTGTCCTTCCACGACACTTTCCAGCTGTGCAAACTGATCTTCAACCACAGTGTTCAGTTCCTCAATCGTAAAAGAGAGGGGAACCAGCATAGTCTCCTTGCGTTCAGTCATAAAAAATTTATGGGAATAATGATCATGATCATGAAAATTGTATGCCTGAATTTGTCCTTCTAAACCTTCAATTTCTTTCTCAATGTCTTTGGCAAATTCATCAAAAAATTTCATCTTATCCTCTGACTTGCAGTCAAAAGATTTCAGATATGAGGACAGGGACAAAGAAAAAGATTCATTTGTTTCTTCTTTATTATGATCATCATTCCACTGTTTAAAACCTTCAACTGAAGGAGAGTTTACTTCCACCTCTGACCTATCTATCCATTCCTCCAAGAACATAAGCCAAAAGTCTGGCAATGACTTAATGGACTTGGCAGGCAAGCATTCAACCCACTGTTTGCATTTCCTTGGAATGAATCATAAAATAACCTTATGCAAACATCCTCATGTTTAATTCTAAGAAGCTGTGCAAATTCACAAAAATCTGATATATGATCCAAAGTTAAACTCAAATCTTCACCGTTGAATTTTGGACCATTCTTGAGAAAATAAACATCCTTGGGAAAATGGTTTGGGAAACCATGTAGTCCTGAGAAATCTATGCATGCATACCTTGAACAAATAATGGCAGCTTCTGGGTCTTTCATAGCTCCAGTGGAATCACCATGAATGTATGAACTTTGAATTCTTCAACAATGGAGTCGCCAAGGTAGTTTTGCAGCCTTGAAAATCATTTGAACTCCTGCTACCTTCAGAAATTCAATCTTAAGCTCCCGGCAGACGCACCAAAATGTTATCACAAAATCACAACTGAGGGCTGCAATCAAGCATGATTTCATGTAACTATTTCAACCAATCTTTAGACCAAAGATTAGCCTCTTTGATCAGAGAGGGCTCTCTCACAATTCTTGATAAAATACTTCAAACACTAGATGGCTAACTCTTTATTCATTTATGAAAGCATAACTGGTTGGAAACACATCAAACTGGCTCTCATTGGGCTATGGAGTCTATAATATCAAGTAAACAAGGAAAACACAGTGACCTCATGGAAATCAAGGCTCTTAGCATTACATGTCAAACATATTCCACCAACACATAGCTTGCTGTATACACAGGAAGTCAGAGCATATAATTATGAATTCTGAGTGATTGCATACAACAAAACCATAAAATAACATAAAGTATAACACATCATCACTACATTTGACCATGACAATCCTTCGAGAATCTTGAGAAGAGAATAACTCTGTTTTACTATTACTGTCAAAAAGGTCTTACAATGGCCCAAAACAACACTGTTTTTCTATAAAGTATCCAACCCTTTCTACATTCTAACTTTTTTATTTATATGAATACATTCCTCCCTTTCTAGAGGGAGCTCGAAAACCTATTAACTACTCCTACATGCTACTAACTAATGCATTAATTACAAACATGCTGGGCTGTAATTACATAAAGCCCTAATCAAACTAAAACACTAATTCTTTTCTCCTCGCAGGCTTGATGCTTTCTTGGATGCTGGACAGCTGTATGATTTCCATTATGGCTAAGATATGTTAAGGGAGCATTCACCGAGCAAGCTGGTCTCGGATGCTAGCTGTAAGACAGCTTATTAATTGATAAAATTAATCATCCTATATCCACGGTCCCCTGTCTTCCATTCCTCTTCATCATTTAAAGACCACACTCCAAGTTCTTTGAACCTTCAATTAACAACGCATAATCACCATATGCTATATGATCTGGATACTTCAAGGACCAACAGGTGTATCAACCGAACATTCTGGTAACCCCACCAATACCCTAGTAGCTCGGTCATAAATTGCCTTTGAGAAAACTTTATGAAAATAAACAAAATATTTTATTTTCCCTTCAAGACCTACACCTGTCACTGTTTGAGTTGTTATGAAACCCATGTATGATCTCCCTGCCTGAGTTTGAGACCTTCTTTTACCATTAACTGACCTCATCATCAAAATTCATTGTTTTTCCACAAAACAGCATTCTACAGCAGTTTCGTAGCGCGCTACGAAACTGCTGTAGATGTCAAAACAGAACCTATATATCTTTGAAGCGTTTTCTGCTTAAATTCATGATCTCTTCAGACATTTGTACAGCTATTAGGAACCTAAATAGTTTTAAGAAGATGAAGCTTGCTTCTATCATTACATATCACAGCCAACTTGATTAGCATCAAACCAATAAAAAGCTTCATAAATCCCAACTGGAACATAAAGTCACTGGAGTATTCCTTGCTGTCTTCAAATCTTCAAATGAGGTGGTCTTTTTCAAAGTACAGATCTTAAAGTTGGAAGAATTCAACACTTGGACATTAAGCTCCTTAGGATTATCAAACCAAACTATCTCACCCTTTGCAATTTGACTGGGTCTACATATATCAACTTCGGCTTGTCTGTCAGAATCAGCTGCATCTTTTTGTTGTAAAGTTTCCGAATTTTCTTAACCAATGAAACCATCACAATGAACTCCCCTGGATCTAGAAATTTCTCCCATTTAGAGTCAAAAGCATCGATAGTATAAAATTTAGCCTTGTGCTCCTAATTCTCTATTGTCACTGATTTTCTTTTGGATGAAGGATTTGATGAGGATATAATTCCTACAGGGACTCTGTTTTTTATGCATAGAACCTAGAAATCAAAGCTGCAATGTGGGCACTAGCAACTTTATCTCTCAATGGATCCACAATAACATCAGAGATATTCTAGATTGAGGCAGCGCATGTTATAGAACTCAAAAGGCTCGGCAAAATATCCTTTAAACCAATCTCGCGAATAAGACAACAAATTGCTGAAGTTCACACTGAAGTTCAGTACTTTGCATCTCCATTTGAAGTAGCATCTCCATCTTTGCATGTTAATACTTTCCTAACTGCATTTGCGAGGTCTGTCACGTAACTGTCATTGCAACCTATCTCAAGTAGAGCTGTCTCTAGTTGAAAGAGATATTCAATGTTAGGCCTGGAAGGACTCACAGCTCCAACAATTTGATGAGCCATCATTTCCAATGGTACAGGGTCCAGGTAATTTTAATTCGAATTCTTGTCTGTTGATGCAATGTACACAAGGACTCCAGATATAGCTGGCTCTATTGAATCCTTTTCAAAATAGAAATCAACGTAGGCCTTTTGGTCATATTCCTTCTCTCTCACTTCTAGATAAGATAAAGCAATATCTTCAGCTTCCTGTCCAGAAACCCTGTAAGCAACGCCTCGACTGATGTGGCCATCGTGAGGCTCGAGTGTAACAGTCCTGCGGGATTGGCAGGGGTTCCTCTATGGTCTGTGCTCCCTTGATGGAAAAGACGACGGTAGCCTTTGATGAAACCAACTCGTTGTTTGTCATAGTGGAAACCCGCCTTCCATATTATGGAACCGTAACCAAACACCGACAGAACCATCTTCTCCACCTTGCCGTCAACCTCCCTCAATTCTACAGCCTCCAGGGGATGCCATTCAATCTTTCACGGATGCCATTCACTAGTGCACTCATCTTTTAACGACATCAATCAATATCATTCCAGCTTTTGCGCCACATCTCTATCCCAGTGTCACTAACCATGGCTGCCTTATGGCAATCAAATTCTTTATAAAGCTACTTGACACTTGGCATTAATCGCTTAGGACTGGGTGTGTTTTCTGCAGCATCAACCATATGAATCCGGTGATCTCCACTATTCAATTGTGGGCCCACCCTCTTCTTCTCTACTGGCCGGCCATCGATCTAGTAGCCAAAAGTATTAGTGTAGCACCTGTAAATTCACAAACTGATGTCCGCGTACCATTATCTATCAAACCTTCTCTGCTTTTTCTAACACTGGACCATCCTTTGTTGCTGCTTTGTCCAAAAACCTCAAAACCGGAGTATGAGCAATGGGGAATCTGCCTTTAGCAACATAGGCTTTGGGGTCAACCTCATGAAGTTCCGTGGGATCCGACGGCACATTAACTCTCCATTTACGAACTACTGCAACAATTACTTGAGCCATGCGATCGAATGGATTCCCATTCTGAACTTTGTGTCTGTAAAATGGAGTACCTATTAAGAATAGTATGACAGATATAATCAATCCCACCGTGGGAATAGCATAACCCACAGAGAATCCCACACGGTCCTGGAACTTGGAAGCTTTCTGACCGAAGTTGGAGCCCGGTGTGCATTCTGGCGGTCTCAGAGATTGCAATGAAACCGCCAATGTCAAAATTACCATCCCCGCAATATAGACGAATGAAAACACTGTGAATGTCCAATAGCGTCCCAGTGAGTATCTGCAATATAGGCGCCGATGACAGGGGTGATCCAGATTGTACCAGACCAGTTAGAGACATTCGATGACGAGCTCACAGTATCTTCATGCAACTTATCTGTCAGGTAAATCACCAAATTGGAGGCAATCCCATAATAAGCCATCCTTTCGAAGACCTCATAGGCAACGACGAAGGAACAAGCCTTCCATCTTCCAGTTTTGGACCTGAGAACGGGCCTGCCTTTGAGATCGACAGAGCCATCCAATGCAATTAATCCCTGAGACTCCATATTAAAACTCTCTTGGTTTTCATCTCCGGCCATTGCTGCTTTGATGAGCGATGTTCAACAGAATCTTCAGTGTTCACTCCTGCTTATAAGTTTTCTCTGTGTATGACTCACGTGCTACTCCATGTTAAAACTCTGTTATTTTCATATCTAGCCATTGCTGAATGCTTGCACTAATCAGCTTGTAAGCTTTTATGAGTGATGGAGGCCAAAAACTTTGAAGTGCTCGCTCCTCCTAATACTTTCTTTTGTCGGTGTGGACCATGTGCCCCTTCACACCCAGATGCCCCTTCCTACATTTTCGCTGGGGTTTACAATATCAATATCAGATATAGCTGGCCATGACTTCTTAATTAGTTGAAACTTGCCCATTGTTATGGTCATGGGTGTGTAGCACCCTTTAGGTTTTTTACTACATGGAATAAGGATAAATTTTACCTTCAGAATTGGTAATATTGATGAGAATACCAGCATATGAATTCGGTCTTCTTGTGTTTTAGCAATTGTCATTTGGGTCTCCTCTGAGAATTCAAACAAATCCCCAGTTTCGTAGCACGCTACGAAACCACGCAAACAGGTAGCGCTGCGAAACTGCTAAACAGAATTCAGGCGCTGCGAAAACACCCTGCCTTTTAGATATGCTAAAATTTTTGACAACAACATTTTCAGTGATAACAGTGGCTCCACTAGGGATAGTGTGCCCTTGTGGTGCGCTAAGAACACGCAGCTCTAGTGCCTTACCCATTTGTGACAAACAGAAATTTGCTTGACAAGCATGACTGTAGGAGAAAGAAACTAATGCTACTGAAAAATAAATGCTCAGCTAACCTTGAGCTTATTTGCAATTTATCTACCTACCTACCCTAACCATTCAAACTTCCCTCAGCTCAATCAATATGAAACTTCCAATGCAGCCAATCATTTGCTTTGTCTGACATTTGATTTCTTTGCCTGTCCCGGAATTCAGAACCAATATGACAGTGTAATGACCGCTGCCACTGAAATCTTCCCTGACTGTATCGGATTTCAGAACTAATGTGATAGTGTAAAGACCGCTGCCACTGAAGTACTCTCCGATCTTCATAGGTAAACTGAAACACTGGAGAGCAAAACTCTTCCATATAATCAGCTACAGGATCCCAGAACACATGATCAGCTTGTCCTTCCACGACACTTTCCAGCTGTGCAAACTGATCTTCAACCACAGTGTTCAGTTCCTCAATCGTAAAAGAGAGGGGAACCAGCATAGTCTCCTTGCGTTCAGTCATAAAAAATTTATGGGAATAATGATCATGATCATGAAAATTGTATGCCTGAATTTGTCCTTCTAAACCTTCAATTTCTTTCTCAATGTCTTTGGCAAATTCATCAAAAAATTTCATCTTATCCTCTGACTTGCAGTCAAAAGATTTCAGATATGAGGACAGGGACAAAGAAAAAGATTCATTTGTTTCTTCTTTATTATGATCATCATTCCACTGTTTAAAACCTTCAACTGAAGGAGAGTTTACTTCCACCTCTGACCTATCTATCCATTCCTCCAAGAACATAAGCCAAAAGTCTGGCAATGACTTAATGGACTTGGCAGGCAAGCATTCAACCCACTGTTTGCATTTCCCTTGGAATGAATCATAAAATAACCTTATGCAAACATCCTCATGTTTAATTCTAAGAAGCTGTGCAAATTCACAAAAATCTGATATATGATCCAAAGTTAAACTCAAATCTTCACCGTTGAATTTTGGACCATTCTTGAGAAAATAAACATCCTTGGGAAAATGGTTTGGGAAACCATGTAGTCCTGAGAAATCTATGCATGCATACCTTGAACAAATAATGGCAGCTTCTGGGTCTTTCATAGCTCCAGTGGAATCACCATGAATGTATGAACTTTGAATTCTTCAACAATGGAGTCGCCAAGGTAGTTTTGCAGCCTTGAAAATCATTTGAACTCCTGCTACCTTCAGAAATTCAATCTTAAGCTCCCGGCAGACGCACCAAAATGTTATCACAAAATCACAACTGAGGGCTGCAATCAAGCATGATTTCATGTAACTATTTCAACCAATCTTTAGACCAAAGATTAGCCTCTTTGATCAGAGAGGGCTCTCTCACACAATTCTTGATAAAATACTTCAAACACTAGATGGCTAACTCTTTATTCATTTATGAAAGCATAACTGGTTGGAAACACATCAAACTGGCTCTCATTGGGCTATGGAGTCTATAATATCAAGTAAACAAGGAAAACACAGTGACCTCATGGAAATCAAGGCTCTTAGCATTACATGTCAAACATATTCCACCAACACATAGCTTGCTGTATACACAGGAAGTCAGAGCATATAATTATGAATTCTGAGTGATTGCATACAACAAAACCATAAAATAACATAAAGTATAACACATCATCACTACATTTGACCATGACAATCCTTCGAGAATCTTGAGAAGAGAATAACTCTGTTTTACTATTACTGTCAAAAAGGTCTTACAATGGCCCAAAACAACACTGTTTTTCTATAAAGTATCCAACCCTTTCTACATTCTAACTTTTTTTATTTATATGAATACATTCCTCCCTTTCTAGAGGGAGCTCGAAAACCCTATTAACTACTCCTACATGCTACTAACTAATGCATTAATTACAAACATGCTGGGCTGTAATTACATAAAGCCCTAATCAAACTAAAACACTAATTCTTTTCTCCTCGCAGGCTTGATGCTTTCTTGGATGCTGGACAGCTGTATGATTTCCATTATGGCTAAGATATGTTAAGGGAGCATTCACCGAGCAAGCTGGTCTCGGATGCTAGCTGTAAGACAGCTTATTAATTGATAAAATTAATCATCCTATATCCACGGTCCCCTGTCTTCCATTCCTCTTCATCATTTAAAGACCACACTCCAAGTTCTTTGAACCTTCAATTAACAACGCATAATCACCATATGCTATATGATCTGGATACTTCAAGGACCAACAGGTGTATCAACCGAACATTCTGGTAACCCCACCAATACCCTAGTAGCTCGGTCATAAATTGCCTTTGAGAAAACTTTATGAAAATAAACAAAATATTTTATTTTCCCTTCAAGACCTACACCTGTCACTGTTTGAGTTGTTATGAAACCCATGTATGATCTCCCTGCCTGAGTTTGAGACCTTCTTTTACCATTAACTGACCTCATCATCAAAATTCATTGTTTTTCCACAAAACAGCATTCTACAGCAGTTTCGTAGCGCGCTACGAAACTGCTGTAGATGTCAAAACAGAACCTATATATCTTTGAAGCGTTTTCTGCTTAAATTCATGATCTCTTCAGACATTTGTACAGCTATTAGGAACCTAAATAGTTTTAAGAAGATGAAGCTTGCTTCTATCATTACATATCACAGCCAACTTGATTAGCATCAAACCAATAAAAAGCTTCATAAATCCCAACTGGAACATAAAGTCACTGGAGTATTCCTTGCTGTCTTCAAATCTTCAAATGAGGTGGTCTTTTTCAAAGTACAGATCTTAAAGTTGGAAGAATTCAACACTTGGACATTAAGCTCCTTAGGATTATCAAACCAAACTATCTCACCCTTTGCAATTTGACTGGGTCTACATATATCAACTTCGGCTTGTCTGTCAGAATCAGCTGCATCTTTTTGTTGTAAAGTTTCCGAATTTTCTTAACCAATGAAACCATCACAATGAACTCCCCTGGATCTAGAAATTTCTCCCATTTAGAGTCAAAAGCATCGATAGTATAAAATTTAGCCTTGTGCTCCTAATTCTCTATTGTCACTGATTTTCTTTTGGATGAAGGATTTGATGAGGATATAATTCCTACAGGGACTCTGTTTTTTATGCATAGAACCTAGAAATCAAAGCTGCAATGTGGGCACTAGCAACTTTATCTCTCAATGGATCCACAATAACATCAGAGATATTCTAGATTGAGGCAGCGCATGTTATAGAACTCAAAAGGCTCGGCAAAATATCCTTTAAACCAATCTCGCGAATAAGACAACAAATTGCTGAAGTTCACACTGAAGTTCAGTACTTTGCATCTCCATTTGAAGTAGCATCTCCATCTTTGCATGTTAATACTTTCCTAACTGCATTTGCGAGGTCTGTCACGTAACTGTCATTGCAACCTATCTCAAGTAGAGCTGTCTCTAGTTGAAAGAGATATTCAATGTTAGGCCTGGAAGGACTCACAGCTCCAACAATTTGATGAGCCATCATTTCCAATGGTACAGGGTCCAGGTAATTTTAATTCGAATTCTTGTCTGTTGATGCAATGTACACAAGGACTCCAGATATAGCTGGCTCTATTGAATCCTTTTCAAAATAGAAATCAACGTAGGCCTTTTGGTCATATTCCTTCTCTCTCACTTCTAGATAAGATAAAGCAATATCTTCAGCTTCCTGTCCAGAAACCCTGTAAGCAACGCCTCGACTGATGTGGCCATCGTGAGGCTCGAGTGTAACAGTCCTGCCGGGATTGGCAGGGGTTCCTCTATGGTCTGTGCTCCCTTGATGGAAAAGACGACGGTAGCCTTTGATGAAACCAACTCGTTGTTTGTCATAGTGGAAACCCGCCTTCCATATTATGGAACCGTAACCAAACACCGACAGAACCATCTTCTCCACCTTGCCGTCAACCTCCCTCAATTCTACAGCCTCCAGGGGATGCCATTCAATCTTTCACGGATGCCATTCACTAGTGCACTCATCTTTTAACGACATCAATCAATATCATTCCAGCTTTTGCGCCACATCTCTATCCCAGTGTCACTAACCATGGCTGCCTTATGGCAATCAAATTCTTTATAAAGCTACTTGACACTTGGCATTAATCGCTTAGGACTGGGTGTGTTTTCTGCAGCATCAACCATATGAATCCGGTGATCTCCACTATTCAATTGTGGGCCCACCCTCTTCTTCTCTACTGGCCGGCCATCGATCTAGTAGCCAAAAGTATTAGTGTAGCACCTGTAAATTCACAAACTGATGTCCGCGTACCATTATCTATCAAACCTTCTCTGCTTTTTCTAACACTGGACCATCCTTTGTTGCTGCTTTGTCCAAAAACCTCAAAACCGGAGTATGAGCAATGGGGAATCTGCCTTTAGCAACATAGGCTTTGGGGTCAACCTCATGAAGTTCCGTGGGATCCGACGGCACATTAACTCTCCATTTACGAACTACTGCAACAATTACTTGAGCCATGCGATCGAATGGATTCCCATTCTGAACTTTGTGTCTGTAAAATGGAGTACCTATTAAGAATAGTATGACAGATATAATCAATCCCACCGTGGGAATAGCATAACCCACAGAGAATCCCACACGGTCCTGGAACTTGGAAGCTTTCTGACCGAAGTTGGAGCCCGGTGTGCATTCTGGCGGTCTCAGAGATTGCAATGAAACCGCCAATGTCAAAATTACCATCCCCGCAATATAGACGAATGAAAACACTGTGAATGTCCAATAGCGTCCCCAGTGAGTATCTGCAATATAGGCGCCGATGACAGGGGTGATCCAGATTGTACCAGACCAGTTAGAGACATTCGATGACGAGCTCACAGTATCTTCATGCAACTTATCTGTCAGGTAAATCACCAAATTGGAGGCAATCCCATAATAAGCCATCCTTTCGAAGACCTCATAGGCAACGACGAAGGAACAAGCCTTCCATCTTCCAGTTTTGGACCTGAGAACGGGCCTGCCTTTGAGATCGACAGAGCCATCCAATGCAATTAATCCCTGAGACTCCATATTAAAACTCTCTTGGTTTTCATCTCCGGCCATTGCTGCTTTGATGAGCGATGTTCAACAGAATCTTCAGTGTTCACTCCTGCTTATAAGTTTTCTCTGTGTATGACTCACGTGCTACTCCATGTTAAAACTCTGTTATTTTCATATCTAGCCATTGCTGAATGCTTGCACTAATCAGCTTGTAAGCTTTTATGAGTGATGGAGGCCAAAAACTTTGAAGTGCTCGCTCCTCCTAATACTTTCTTTTGTCGGTGTGGACCATGTGCCCCTTCACACCCAGATGCCCCTTCCTACATTTTCGCTGGGGTTTACAATATCAATATCAGATATAGCTGGCCATGACTTCTTAATTAGTTGAAACTTGCCCATTGTTATGGTCATGGGTGTGTAGCACCCTTTAGGTTTTTTACTACATGGAATAAGGATAAATTTTACCTTCAGAATTGGTAATATTGATGAGATACCAGCATATGAATTCGGTCTTCTTGTGTTTTAGCAATTGTCATTTGGGTCTCCTCTGAGAATTCAAACAAATCCCCAGTTTCGTAGCACGCTACGAAACCACGCAAACAGGTAGCGCTGCGAAACTGCTAAACAGAATTCAGGCGCTGCGAAAACACCCTGCCTTTTAGATATGCTAAAAATTTTTGACAACAGCATTTTCAGTGATAACAGTGGCTCCACTAGGGATAGTGTGCCCTTGTGGTGCGCTAAGAACACGCAGCTCCAGTGCCTTACCCATTTGTGACAAACAGAATTTGCTTGACAAGCATGACTGTAGGAGAAAGAAACTAATGCTACTGAAAAATAAATGCTCAGCTAACCTTGAGCTTATTTGCAATTTATCTACCTACCTACCCTAACCATTCAAACTTCCCTCAGCTCAATCAATATGAAACTTCCAATGCAGCCAATCATTTGCTTTGTCTGACATTTGATTTCTTTGCCTGTCCCGAATTCAGAACCAATATGACAGTGTAATGACCGCTGCCACTGAAATCTTCCCTGACTGTATCGGATTTCAGAACTAATGTGATAGTGTAAAGACCGCTGCCACTGAAGTACTCTCCGATCTTCATAGGTAAACTGAAACACTGGAGAGCAAAACTCTTCCATATAATCAGCTACAGGATCCCAGAACACATGATCAGCTTGTCCTTCCACGACACTTTCCAGCTGTGCAAACTGATCTTCAACCACAGTGTTCAGTTCCTCAATCGTAAAAGAGAGGGGAACCAGCATAGTCTCCTTGCGTTCAGTCATAAAAATTTATGGGAATAATGATCATGATCATGAAAATTGTATGCCTGAATTTGTCCTTCTAAACCTTCAATTTCTTTCTCAATGTCTTTGGCAAATTCATCAAAAAATTTCATCTTATCCTCTGACTTGCAGTCAAAAGATTTCAGATATGAGGACAGGGACAAAGAAAAAGATTCATTTGTTTCTTCTTTATTATGATCATCATTCCACTGTTTAAAACCTTCAACTGAAGGAGAGTTTACTTCCACCTCTGACCTATCTATCCATTCCTCCAAGAACATAAGCCAAAAGTCTGGCAATGACTTAATGGACTTGGCAGGCAAGCATTCAACCCACTGTTTGCATTTCCCTTGGAATGAATCATAAAATAACCTTATGCAAACATCCTCATGTTTAATTCTAAGAAGCTGTGCAAATTCACAAAAATCTGATATATGATCCAAAGTTAAACTCAAATCTTCACCGTTGAATTTTGGACCATTCTTGAGAAAATAAACATCCTTGGGAAAATGGTTTGGGAAACCATGTAGTCCTGAGAAATCTATGCATGCATACCTTGAACAAATAATGGCAGCTTCTGGGTCTTTCATAGCTCCAGTGGAATCACCATGAATGTATGAACTTTGAATTCTTCAACAATGGAGTCGCCAAGGTAGTTTTGCAGCCTTGAAAATCATTTGAACTCCTGCTACCTTCAGAAATTCAATCTTAAGCTCCCGGCAGACGCACCAAAATGTTATCACAAAATCACAACTGAGGGCTGCAATCAAGCATGATTTCATGTAACTATTTCAACCAATCTTTAGACCAAAGATTAGCCTCTTTGATCAGAGAGGGCTCTCTCACAATTCTTGATAAAATACTTCAAACACTAGATGGCTAACTCTTTATTCATTTATGAAAGCATAACTGGTTGGAAACACATCAAACTGGCTCTCATTGGGCTATGGAGTCTATAATATCAAGTAAACAAGGAAAACACAGTGACCTCATGGAAATCAAGGCTCTTAGCATTACATGTCAAACATATTCCACCAACACATAGCTTGCTGTATACACAGGAAGTCAGAGCATATAATTATGAATTCTGAGTGATTGCATACAACAAAACCATAAAATAACATAAAGTATAACACATCATCACTACATTTGACCATGACAATCCTTCGAGAATCTTGAGAAGAGAATAACTCTGTTTTACTATTACTGTCAAAAAGGTCTTACAATGGCCCAAAACAACACTGTTTTTCTATAAAGTATCCAACCCTTTCTACATTCTAACTTTTTTTATTTATATGAATACATTCCTCCCTTTCTAGAGGGAGCTCGAAAACCCTATTAACTACTCCTACATGCTACTAACTAATGCATTAATTACAAACATGCTGGGCTGTAATTACATAAAGCCCTAATCAAACTAAAACACTAATTCTTTTCTCCTCGCAGGCTTGATGCTTTCTTGGATGCTGGACAGCTGTATGATTTCCATTATGGCTAAGATATGTTAAGGGAGCATTCACCGAGCAAGCTGGTCTCGGATGCTAGCTGTAAGACAGCTTATTAATTGATAAAATTAATCATCCTATATCCACGGTCCCCTGTCTTCCATTCCTCTTCATCATTTAAAGACCACACTCCAAGTTCTTTGAACCTTCAATTAACAACGCATAATCACCATATGCTATATGATCTGGATACTTCAAGGACCAACAGGTGTATCAACCGAACATTCTGGTAACCCCACCAATACCCTAGTAGCTCGGTCATAAATTGCCTTTGAGAAAACTTTATGAAAATAAACAAAATATTTTATTTTCCCTTCAAGACCTACACCTGTCACTGTTTGAGTTGTTATGAAACCCATGTATGATCTCCCTGCCTGAGTTTGAGACCTTCTTTTACCATTAACTGACCTCATCATCAAAATTCATTGTTTTTCCACAAAACAGCATTCTACAGCAGTTTCGTAGCGCGCTACGAAACTGCTGTAGATGTCAAAACAGAACCTATATATCTTTGAAGCGTTTTCTGCTTAAATTCATGATCTCTTCAGACATTTGTACAGCTATTAGGAACCTAAATAGTTTTAAGAAGATGAAGCTTGCTTCTATCATTACATATCACAGCCAACTTGATTAGCATCAAACCAATAAAAAGCTTCATAAATCCCAACTGGAACATAAAGTCACTGGAGTATTCCTTGCTGTCTTCAAATCTTCAAATGAGGTGGTCTTTTTCAAAGTACAGATCTTAAAGTTGGAAGAATTCAACACTTGGACATTAAGCTCCTTAGGATTATCAAACCAAACTATCTCACCCTTTGCAATTTGACTGGGTCTACATATATCAACTTCGGCTTGTCTGTCAAAATCAGCTGCATCTTTTTGTTGTAAAGTTTCCGAATTTTCTTAACCAATGAAACCATCACAATGAACTCCCCTGGATCTAGAAATTTCTCCCATTTAGAGTCAAAAGCATCGATAGTATAAAATTTAGCCTTGTGCTCCTAATTCTCTATTGTCACTGATTTTCTTTTGATGAAGGATTTGATGAGGATATAATTCCTACAGGGACTCTGTTTTTTATGCATAGAACCTAGAAATCAAAGCTGCAATGTGGGCACTAGCAACTTTATCTCTCAATGGATCCACAATAACATCAGAGATATTCTAGATTGAGGCAGCGCATGTTATAGAACTCAAAAGGCTCGGCAAAATATCCTTTAAACCAATCTCGCGAATAAGACAACAAATTGCTGAAGTTCACACTGAAGTTCAGTACTTTGCATCTCCATTTGAAGTAGCATCTCCATCTTTGCATGTTAATACTTTCCTAACTGCATTTGCGAGGTCTGTCACGTAACTGTCATTGCAACCTATCTCAAGTAGAGCTGTCTCTAGTTGAAAGAGATATTCAATGTTAGGCCTGGAAGGACTCACAGCTCCAACAATTTGATGAGCCATCATTTCCAATGGTACAGGGTCCAGGTAATTTTAATTCGAATTCTTGTCTGTTGATGCAATGTACACAAGGACTCCAGATATAGCTGGCTCTATTGAATCCTTTTCAAAATAGAAATCAACGTAGGCCTTTTGGTCATATTCCTTCTCTCTCACTTCTAGATAAGATAAAGCAATATCTTCAGCTTCCTGTCCAGAAACCCTGTAAGCAACGCCTCGACTGATGTGGCCATCGTGAGGCTCGAGTGTAACAGTCCTGCCGGGATTGGCAGGGGTTCCTCTATGGTCTGTGCTCCCTTGATGGAAAAGACGACGGTAGCCTTTGATGAAACCAACTCGTTGTTTGTCATAGTGGAAACCCGCCTTCCATATTATGGAACCGTAACCAAACACCGACAGAACCATCTTCTCCACCTTGCCGTCAACCTCCCTCAATTCTACAGCCTCCAGGGGATGCCATTCAATCTTTCACGGATGCCATTCACTAGTGCACTCATCTTTTAACGACATCAATCAATATCATTCCAGCTTTTGCGCCACATCTCTATCCCAGTGTCACTAACCATGGCTGCCTTATGGCAATCAAATTCTTTATAAAGCTACTTGACACTTGGCATTAATCGCTTAGGACTGGGTGTGTTTTCTGCAGCATCAACCATATGAATCCGGTGATCTCCACTATTCAATTGTGGGCCCACCCTCTTCTTCTCTACTGGCCGGCCATCGATCTAGTAGCCAAAAGTATTAGTGTAGCACCTGTAAATTCACAAACTGATGTCCGCGTACCATTATCTATCAAACCTTCTCTGCTTTTTCTAACACTGGACCATCCTTTGTTGCTGCTTTGTCCAAAAACCTCAAAACCGGAGTATGAGCAATGGGGAATCTGCCTTTAGCAACATAGGCTTTGGGGTCAACCTCATGAAGTTCCGTGGGATCCGACGGCACATTAACTCTCCATTTACGAACTACTGCAACAATTACTTGAGCCATGCGATCGAATGGATTCCCATTCTGAACTTTGTGTCTGTAAAATGGAGTACCTATTAAGAATAGTATGACAGATATAATCAATCCCACCGTGGGAATAGCATAACCCACAGAGAATCCCACACGGTCCTGGAACTTGGAAGCTTTCTGACCGAAGTTGGAGCCCGTGTGCATTCTGGCGGTCTCAGAGATTGCAATGAAACCGCCAATGTCAAAATTACCATCCCCGCAATATAGACGAATGAAAACACTGTGAATGTCCAATAGCGTCCCCAGTGAGTATCTGCAATATAGGCGCCGATGACAGGGGTGATCCAGATTGTACCAGACCAGTTAGAGACATTCGATGACGAGCTCACAGTATCTTCATGCAACTTATCTGTCAGGTAAATCACCAAATTGGAGGCAATCCCATAATAAGCCATCCTTTCGAAGACCTCATAGGCAACGACGAAGGAACAAGCCTTCCATCTTCCAGTTTTGGACCTGAGAACGGCCTGCCTTTGAGATCGACAGAGCCATCCAATGCAATTAATCCCTGAGACTCCATATTAAAACTCTCTTGGTTTTCATCTCCGGCCATTGCTGCTTTGATGAGCGATGTTCAACAGAATCTTCAGTGTTCACTCCTGCTTATAAGTTTTCTCTGTGTATGACTCACGTGCTACTCCATGTTAAAACTCTGTTATTTTCATATCTAGCCATTGCTGAATGCTTGCACTAATCAGCTTGTAAGCTTTTATGAGTGATGGAGGCCAAAAACTTTGAAGTGCTCGCTCCTCCTAATACTTTCTTTTGTCGGTGTGGACCATGTGCCCCTTCACACCCAGATGCCCCTTCCTACATTTTCGCTGGGGTTTACAATATCAATATCAGATATAGCTGGCCATGACTTCTTAATTAGTTGAAACTTGCCCATTGTTATGGTCATGGGTGTGTAGCACCCTTTAGGTTTTTTACTACATGGAATAAGGATAAATTTTACCTTCAGAATTGGTAATATTGATGAGAATACCAGCATATGAATTCGGTCTTCTTGTGTTTTAGCAATTGTCATTTGGGTCTCCTCTGAGAATTCAAACAAATCCCCAGTTTCGTAGCACGCTACGAAACCACGCAAACAGGTAGCGCTGCGAAACTGCTAAACAGAATTCAGGCGCTGCGAAAACACCCTGCCTTTTAGATATGCTAAAAATTTTTGACAACAACATTTTCAGTGATAACAGTGGCTCCACTAGGGATAGTGTGCCCTGTGGTGCGCTAAGAACACGCAGCTCTAGTGCCTTACCCCCATTTGTGACAAACAGAAATTTGCTTGACAAGCATGACTGTAGGAGAAAGAAACTAATGCTACTGAAAAATAAATGCTCAGCTAACCTTGAGCTTATTTGCAATTTATCTACCTACCTACCCTAACCATTCAAACTTCCCTCAGCTCAATCAATATGAAACTTCAATGCAGCCAATCATTTGCTTTGTCTGACATTTGATTTCTTTGCCTGTCCCAGAATTCAGAACCAATATGACAGTGTAATGACCGCTGCCACTGAAATCTTCCCTGACTGTATCGGATTTCAGAACTAATGTGATAGTGTAAAGACCGCTGCCACTGAAGTACTCTCCGATCTTCATAGGTAAACTGAAACACTGGAGAGCAAAACTCTTCCATATAATCAGCTACAGGATCCCAGAACACATGATCAGCTTGTCCTTCCACGACACTTTCCAGCTGTGCAAACTGATCTTCAACCACAGTGTTCAGTTCCTCAATCGTAAAAGAGAGGGGAACCAGCATAGTCTCCTTGCGTTCAGTCATAAAAAATTTATGGGAATAATGATCATGATCATGAAAATTGTATGCCTGAATTTGTCCTTCTAAACCTTCAATTTCTTTCTCAATGTCTTTGGCAAATTCATCAAAAAATTTCATCTTATCCTCTGACTTGCAGTCAAAAGATTTCAGATATGAGGACAGGGACAAAGAAAAAAGATTCATTTGTTTCTTCTTTATTATGATCATCATTCCACTGTTTAAAACCTTCAACTGAAGGAGAGTTTACTTCCACCTCTGACCTATCTATCCATTCCTCCAAGAACATAAGCCAAAAGTCTGGCAATGACTTAATGGACTTGGCAGGCAAGCATTCAACCCACTGTTTGCATTTCCCTGGAATGAATCATAAAATAACCTTATGCAAACATCCTCATGTTTAATTCTAAGAAGCTGTGCAAATTCACAAAAATCTGATATATGATCCAAAGTTAAACTCAAATCTTCACCGTTGAATTTTGGACCATTCTTGAGAAAATAAACATCCTTGGGAAAATGGTTTGGGAAACCATGTAGTCCTGAGAAATCTATGCATGCATACCTTGAACAAATAATGGCAGCTTCTGGTCTTTCATAGCTCCAGTGGAATCACCATGAATGTATGAACTTTGAATTCTTCAACAATGGAGTCGCCAAGGTAGTTTTGCAGCCTTGAAAATCATTTGAACTCCTGCTACCTTCAGAAATTCAATCTTAAGCTCCCGGCAGACGCACCAAAATGTTATCACAAAATCACAACTGAGGGCTGCAATCAAGCATGATTTCATGTAACTATTTCAACAACAATCTTTAGACCAAAGATTAGCCTCTTTGATCAGAGAGGGCTCTCTCACAATTCTTGATAAAATACTTCAAACACTAGATGGCTAACTCTTTATTCATTTATGAAAGCATAACTGGTTGGAAACACATCAAACTGGCTCTCATTGGGCTATGGAGTCTATAATATCAAGTAAACAAGGAAAACACAGTGACCTCATGGAAATCAAGGCTCTTAGCATTACATGTCAAACATATTCCACCAACACATAGCTTGCTGTATACACAGGAAGTCAGAGCATATAATTATGAATTCTGAGTGATTGCATACAACAAAACCATAAAATAACATAAAGTATAACACATCATCACTACATTATTTGACCATGACAATCCTTCGAGAATCTGAGAAGAGAATAACTCTGTTTTACTATTACTGTCAAAAAGGTCTTACAATGGCCCAAAACAACACTGTTTTTCTATAAAGTATCCAACCCTTTCTACATTCTAACTTTTTTTATTTATATGAATACATTCCTCCCTTTCTAGAGGGAGCTCAAAACCCTATTAACTACTCCTACATGCTACTAACTAATGCATTAATTACAAACATGCTGGGCTGTAATTACATAAAGCCCTAATCAAACTAAACACTAATTCTTTTCTCCTCGCAGGCTTGATGCTTTCTTGGATGCTGGACAGCTGTATGATTTCCATTATGGCTAAGATATGTTAAGGGAGCATTCACCGAGCAAGCTGGTCTCGGATGCTAGCTGTAAGACAGCTTATTAATTGATAAAATTAATCATCCTATATCCACGGTCCCCTGTCTTCCATTCCTCTTCATCATTTAAAGACCACACTCCAAGTTCTTTGAACCTTCAATTAACAACGCATAATCACCATATGCTATATGATCTGGATACTTCAAGGACCAACAGGTGTATCAACCGAACATTCTGGTAACCCCACCAATACCCTAGTAGCTCGGTCATAAATTGCCTTTGAGAAAACTTTATGAAAATAAACAAAATATTTTATTTTCCCTTCAAGACCTACACCTGTCACTGTTTGAGTTGTTATGAAACCCATGTATGATCTCCCTGCCTGAGTTTGAGACCTTCTTTTACCATTAACTGACCTCATCATCAAAATTCATTGTTTTTCCACAAAACAGCATTCTACAGCAGTTTCGTAGCGCGCTACGAAACTGCTGTAGATGTCAAAACAGAACCTATATATCTTTGAAGCGTTTTCTGCTTAAATTCATGATCTCTTCAGACATTTGTACAGCTATTAGGAACCTAAATAGTTTTAAGAAGATGAAGCTTGCTTCTATCATTACATATCACAGCCAACTTGATTAGCATCAAACCAATAAAAAGCTTCATAAATCCCAACTGGAACATAAAGTCACTGGAGTATTCCTTGCTGTCTTCAAATCTTCAAATGAGGTGGTCTTTTTCAAAGTACAGATCTTAAAGTTGGAAGAATTCAACACTTGGACATTAAGCCCTTAGGATTATCAAACCAAACTATCTCACCCTTTGCAATTTGACTGGGTCTACATATATCAACTTCGCTTGTCTGTCAGAATCAGCTGCATCTTTTTGTTGTAAAGTTTCCGAATTTTCTTAACCAATGAAACCATCACAATGAACTCCCCTGGATCTAGAAATTTCTCCCATTTAGAGTCAAAAGCATCGATAGTATAAAATTTAGCCTTGTGCTCCTAATTCTCTACTGTCACTGATTTTCTTTTGGATGAAGGATTTGATGAGGATATAATTCCTACAGGGACTCTGTTTTTTATGCATAGAACCTAGAAATCAAAGCTGCAATGTGGGCACTAGCAACTTTATCTCTCAATGGATCCACAATAACATCAGAGATATTCTAGATTGAGGCAGCGCATGTTATAGAACTCAAAAGGCTCGGCAAAATATCCTTTAAACCAATCTCGCGAATAAGACAACAAATTGCTGAAGTTCACACTGAAGTTCAGTACTTTGCATCTCCATTTGAAGTAGCATCTCCATCTTTGCATGTTAATACTTCCCTAACTGCATTTGCGAGGTCTGTCACGTAACTGTCATTGCAACCTATCTCAAGTAGAGCTGTCTCTAGTTGAAAGAGATATTCAATGTTAGGCCTGGAAGGACTCACAGCTCCAACAATTTGATGAGCCATCATTTCCAATGGTACAGGGTCCAGGTAATTTTAATTCGAATTCTTGTCTGTTGATGCAATGTACACAAGGACTCCAGATATAGCTGGCTCTATTGAATCCTTTTCAAAATAGAAATCAACGTAGCCTTTTGGTCATATTCCTTCTCTCTCACTTCTAGATAAGATAAAGCAATATCTTCAGCTTCCTGTCCAGAAACCCTGTAAGCAACGCCTCGACTGATGTGGCCATCGTGAGGCTCGAGTGTAACAGTCCTGCCGGGATTGGCAGGGGTTCCTCTATGGTCTGTGCTCCCTTGATGGAAAAGACGACGGTAGCCTTTGATGAAACCAACTCGTTGTTTGTCATAGTGGAAACCCGCCTTCCATATTATGGAACCGTAACCAAACACCGACAGAACCATCTTCTCCGCCTTGCCGTCAACCTCCCTCAATTCTACAGCCTCCAGGGATGCCATTCAATCTTTCACGATGCCATTCACTAGTGCACTCATCTTTAAACGACATCAATCAATATCATACCAGCTTTTGCGCCACATCTCTATCCCAGTGTCACTAACCATGGCTGCCTTATGGCAATCAAATTCTTTATAAAGCTACTTGACACTTGGCATTAATCGCTTAGGACTGGGTGTGTTTTCTGCAGCATCAACCATATGAATCCGTGATCTCCACTATTCAATTGTGGGCCCACCCTCTTCTTCTCTACTGGCCGGCCATCGATCTAGTAGCCAAAAGTATTAGTGTAGCACCTGTAAATTCACAAACTGATGTGCGCGTACCATTATCTATCAAACCTTCTCTGCTTTTTTCTAACACTGGACCATCCTTTGTTGCTGCTTTGTCCAAAAACCTCAAAACCGGAGTATGAGCAATGGGGAATCTGCCTTTAGCAACATAGGCTTTGGGGTCAACCTCATGAAGTTCCGTGGGATCCGACGGCACATTAACTCTCCATTTACGAACTACTGCAACAATTACTTGAGCCATGCGATCGAATGGATTCCCATTCTGAACTTTGTGTCTGTAAAATGGAGTACCTATTAAGAATAGTATGACAGATATAATCAATCCCACCGTGGGAATAGCATAACCCACAGAGAATCCCACACGGTCCTGGAACTTGGAAGCTTTCTGACCGAAGTTGGAGCCCGGTGTGCATTCTGGCGGTCTCAGAGATTGCAATGAAACCGCCAATGTCAAAATTACCATCCCCGCAATATAGACGAATGAAAACACTGTGAATGTCCAATAGCGTCCCCAGTGAGTATCTGCAATATAGGCGCCGATGACAGGGGTGATCCAGATTGTACCAGACCAGTTAGAGACATTCGATGACGAGCTCACAGTATCTTCATGCAACTTATCTGTCAGGTAAATCACCAAATTGGAGGCAATCCCATAATAAGCCATCCTTTCGAAGACCTCATAGGCAACGACGAAGGAACAAGCCTTCCATCTTCCAGTTTTGGACCTGAGAACGGGCCTGCCTTTGAGATCGACAGAGCCATCCAATGCAATTAATCCCTGAGACTCCATATTAAAACTCTCTTGGTTTTCATCTCCGCCATTGCTGCTTTGATGAGCGATGTTCAACAGAATCTTCAGTGTTCACTCATGCTTATAAGTTTTCTCTGTGTATGACTCACGTGCTACTCCATGTTAAAACTCTGTTATTTTCATATCTAGCCATTGCTGAATGCTTGCACTAATCAGCTTGTAAGCTTTTATGAGTGATGGAGGCCAAAAACTTTGAAGTGCTCGCTCCTCCTAATACTTTCTTTTGTCGGTGTGGACCATGTGCCCCTTCACACCCAGATGCCCCTTCCTACATTTTCGATGGGGTTTACAATATCAATATCAGATATAGCTGGCCATGACTTCTTAATTAGTTGAAACTTGCCCATTGTTATGGTCATGGGTGTGTAGCACCCTTTAGGTTTTTTACTACATGGAATAAGGATAAATTTTACCTTCAGAATTGGTAATATTGATGAGAATACCAGCATATGAATTCGGTCTTCTTGTGTTTTAGCAATTGTCATTTGGGTCTCCTCTGAGAATTCAAACAAATCCCCAGTTTCGTAGCACGCTACGAAACCACGCAAACAGGTAGCGCTGCGAAACTGCTAAACAGAATTCAGGCGCTGCGAAAACACCCTGCCTTTTAGATATGCTAAAAAATTTTGACAACAGCATTTTCAGTGATAACAGGTTCTCTTGGATATTGTTTTCTACATTTTCAGGTTCAAGAGACAATTTGCGAAAAGGGACCTTTGGAGTTTTATTTTTCGCTTCTTTTTCAAACTCTCTAAACATGAAAAAGATGTTGAGTTTCACCTCTGTCGGACTCGTAAAACTTAAACGATGCAGGACTTGTCAACATGACGAGGTCAAGTTCCTCCTTCCTAAGGCTCGTAAAACTTAATAGGATGGATTCATCCAAAGGGTAAACTTATATGGAAAGCATATGTTATCCTCTTCAAGCTTGTGATTAAAAATATAGGGGGTACTCGCCAAAAGTGATGGGGGGGGGAAATGAAAGCGTTCATCTCTTATATCCTGTAAGGGAAGCATGTCACTCTTGAACATGACACTCATATGTTACTCGTGTTGGGTTTGGGACATCCTCACTTGGTCACTTGCCTTCCTGGGTTTGGGGAATCCATTTTTGCCCCTCATCTGATCATACCATTCCATCATCATGACCTCTGATCCTATGTTGACTCAAATTCTTCCAAAATTCGAAGTCATGTCATCGATATGTTCAAGAGAAGTCCTATCTGCAGTTCTTTACTGCCTATACACTGTCTGACTTTCTACCATAATCCTGGATCACACTTATATACTCTACTCCATCCTTTTGTTTCATGTCCTTGATGTGGGATTCATTATGACCCTCCTTCAACGATCACTTCCTACCAACTTCAGCTCATTATCCAGGAAGATGATCGACAAACCCCCTTCTAGTACCTTAGAGCTTGCATGCCTCAATGCCAAGTTCTTTTTATTCGACAACAGGTTTACATCATTGACCTTCGATCGGATGATTCCACGTGTGTTCGACTTCAATTTCACTATTCACATCATGGATTGTGATGATTGTACCTTGAGATCCATTGCCATCATTGGTGGTTTCTCTCATGCCTGTTAATGGTTCACATCATTGACCAGTAATCAGGTTGTTTTCTATCATGTTCAACTTCGACACATCTTTTCACATGTTAGAATTCGTACATTAATAGGGTCGAGATGGAGCGCAAGACCCTCGATTTTGTTTGATGTAGTCCAGGTTGCGTGGAGATATGAGTCATTCATAATTGTGCACATGTTTCCTCTGGATGGATGGTTGCAACCATACCGTGGGTCTATACACATGATCCTTTCTATTCGGATGGTTGCGACCATACCAAGGATCTTTGCACATGATCTCTTTTATACAAGTGGTTGCGTCCATATCTAGGATTTATGTATTATTAGATGCCTATTCCTGTATCGTTAGGCATGATCATCAAATATTTTAAATATGTATATGTATATGTATATGCTAGATTTGCAGGTCTCCTAATGATGTTGTTCTCTTCCTTGCACTGACTTGTAAAGCATCTCAGCCATCACTCCCTGTCCTGCCTTCATGCTTTAGGGGGCATATGTTACACAGTATTTTGTCGTATCTCCCGTCCACTTCCCGTAAAATATCTCTAAGTGACAAAACATTGACTATTGTGCAGCATATCCATCATGATATACAGACCAAAGCCTCCTTGGAGAATCAAAGGAAAACTGCCCTGCATCCATTCTGGAGAAGGTTGCCTAAAAACATAAATTTCAGCATCAACGCATTTTTCTCCACTTCCTGCCCATGTTGATGGAAGGTTTCTCAGTTATACACTCATGCTACCAGCACATATTTTCATAGGAAAACCCGCGTTGAACCTCTTCAGGCAGGTTTTCCCAAACCGAAGGAGAAGCTTCGCTCACTAGAACCTTCAGGAACAACGAGCTAGATATTGGTTTTTGTTGATATGATCAAGCTCTCTCATTTGGGCCTCTTTATATTATCATCATGGGCTTTCCCCTTGAGATGTGGACATTCCTCCCTTTTTTTTGGATCCCTAACTCCCTCTCCTTTCCATCCCTCCATCCCCAAATTCTTGGTCATTGATTGTTGCATCCCTATGCTGAGATTATGCTTACATGCTACCCATTCTAGCTTGGAGGAGTGCTTGAAGAGTCTTTGCTTGGAGTTGGACATCCACCAAAAGGAGGTCTCCAACATCAAGGCATAGGTTGTATGCTTCCCTTTTTAGCTTATTAATATATGCATCTGATGTTCAATTTCCATAATTGTATAAATGTTTATGTTATTAGCTTAATTATCCTTGATTTGTTAAGTAGTTTATGTTTGATGTATGCTATATAGGCTATTGTATTTTGCATAGTACTTTGATCTTCCTTGCAGCTACCCGAACGTGAAGAACAACTAAGGAGCGAGGCCTGGAGTGAATGATTCAAAGCCATCTCCAAGGATCAAGTGATTAACATCAGAACAAGGTAGGTTTCTCCTTCCTTCAACATTTTTCATACATAAGCTAGGAAAGTGTAAGTTAGTTTGTTAAATTTGTTGCTAAACATACTCATTGGGCTAGAGGGATTGCCTCTATCCGCAGAGGGGATTTTCCTTCACAACATGAATGGGTTGGAACAGAGTATGGAAAACAACATGATAGTCAGTGCAAAGATTAATATGACTTTATTTACAATGGTAATAGTATTTGGAGGGTGTGACAATGATTGTTGCAATGACTGCATTTCAGGTTGTAGTGGCGGTGATAGAAATGACAGTGTGTGCATGTTGAGATGATTGTGATGGCATGAACATGTCATGATGGTGGAAATAGTGATTACAAGTTGTGATTATTTCTCTTTATGAACATAACTATCTATGATGATGGTGGTTCCAGTTTGAAAATGGTATGAAATAGAGGTCCACAGGTAGTTGAACAAGGAGATGGGTGCCTCCATCGAGGTAGGAGCTTAGAGTAAGTTGGAGCTCGCTCACCACTAAGGATGGAGCCTATAGTAGGTTGGAGTTTGCACATCATAGAGGTTGGTGCCTCAATAAGGTTGTGGCATACACTGAGAAGTTGCTAGTATTATTTTTAGGTTGTTGCCTCAATAAGATTGTTTCCTACTACAAGTGGCAACTTGAATATTTTGGAGCTAGTTGCCTCCAATAGGATGGAGCCTGTGAATATATGTAAATGAATCAAAGATAAAGAGAAGAATACTTTTGGTTTTCTCCCATATGGGTTTTCACATAAAAATATTTTGTATCTTTGTGATGTGGTGGCTTGTTGATGTGTTATTGATATGATAGTAGTTTGATGATGCAATGTTCTAGTTGATGACATGATACTTATGGTTATGATTCATTACTATATGATTGGTTGATTAAGAAAAGTTATGAAATTTTAAAATTGATCTCACATTGATTCACCCCCACACCCCGCCCCCGCCGCCCTCGCCCCACACCCAACCACCCCCCCCCCCCCCCCCCCCCCCTCAATGTGACCTTTGGGCCAGTTAGAGAAGGTTACATTTAGAATAGTTAACTATTGGAAGGTTGAATTCAAAGGAAAATTCCCACAACCAGAGTAGTGGGGTGAGCCCCTTATGCTTGATGGGACCAACTACACAATTTGAAATATAAGGATGGAAACATATCTTATTTTCTTGGGAGAAAAAGTTTGGGAAATTATGGAGATGGATTATAAAGTTCCTAATGTCATTCCAATGAATGCGGTAGAAAAGGTAGTCTACACATTTAATGAACAAGCTAAACATGTTATCTTAAGTGTCTTGGAATAATCATAATTCATCAAAGTAATGTAGTGTAATTAAGCTCATGAGGTATGGAATAAGCTCAAAAATTATTATGAATGGGATGCAAAAGTTAAAGAAGTCAGGTTGCAAGCTCTTAGGGGCTAATTCGAAAGTTTTAAGATAGAAGAATATGAGGACATTGCTTCGTATTTTCTTCCAGTGGAAAATATTGTCAACTCCATTACAGTTCTTGGTGAAGAATTCAAGGACATATTTGTTTTTCAAAAGGTTTTAAGATTTATGGGCCTCATTTATAAGTAAATAATAAGGCCCATCTAGCCTTCCTTCAACCTATATTGACCTCTTTCCCCACATTTAATGGCATCTTTTTTACTATTATGTGGTTATTAAGAAGACTAGAGGATGATTATCATATATTATGGCCTAATGTGATTAAGGTGTAGTAAAATAGTGCATTAGAATGCATTTACTATGTATATTTCTTTGGAAGGCAGCTAGAGAAGATGTAGGAGGATGGTCTCCTACTTTTACTCACCCAAATCTTGACTTGTTCCCTACATTTACTCACTTCCAGTTTAAAGATCCACTGGCAGTTGATGAACTCAAGGACTGTAGGGAGCAATATCCATCTTTTTAGGAATTTTGGAGGGAAGCAACCCTCTTTCCAAGGAGGATGCCCCTCATTCACTTTTTATAAATATGCAAGCCTAAGGGCTCAATAGGATTAGAATTGTTGCAAGAAAATAGAGACCATTAGGAGCTAAGAACTTGTTGTTTCCATTTATGGTGTACTTGAGCACTATTTTGTATTTGTTTTTGATCCACAACCAATTTTTTTTTCATATGGCCGAGTCCCCTTGGGTTAGGGCCCAACCTAGAGGCTCTAGTCTCTCTTATTTGTATATTTCTTTCATGCATTTTCTTTCCTAGAAATATTTTCCTTCTTTGTCTAGCAGACTTGTTTATGAAAATTTCTTGTGCAGGTCTTCCAATCACTTCTCTTTTGGGATGCATGGTTGGAGATATAGTATTGGCAAGCCAAAAAAATATATAGTTTCTTTCTTTTGCAATAGTTAGGTCTTTTATTTTCCTCCTTTTACATACTTTGTTTTCTGCACATGTAGTGATTGATCTAGCAATCTTCTTTGAGCCTAGAAAGCATAATCTCTTATGGATGTAGGTCTTGTGAATGATACAATTTAGATTACCTTTTAATGCAATAGATAGATTTCAAATAAAATTCAACTCATCCTTTCTTGGTTATTTCCATTTTTCTATAATTTAGTTATTAGTTTGGCACTCTTTTCAAGCTACAAAACAATCATTTGTCTAGTGTGCAGGTACTACTATTGTTTTGTAGGTTTGGCATTATCATTCAAACTCTTTTCCCCACCATCAGCCTCTTTCTTCTCACCTCACAACTCTCCCAAAACACTATCAACCAAGTACACATCTCTGGGTTATTGAAGGCCATTGTATGCATTGGTTTTTGTGCAAGATGGTTCCTTGAAGGGTACTAAGCTTGGAGAAGGCCTCACACAACATTCATCTACCCTATACTACCTTTCCCTACCTTTAGATCACCTTTACAACCCTTATAATTCTCACAAATTCAATCCTATAACAAAACAGGGCAATCCTATAGCATCATGTAGCAATCATGTAGCAATCTTGTAACATCCTGTAGCACTGTGTAAACTTGGTCTAAATTGCTCCTAAAGCTTGATTTTTTCCTCCTAGACTTGAACAAGGTTCCCTAGGCTTTGAAACCATGATTGAGAGAGTCTAAATACAACATAGGACTTGCCTTTCATCCATTGCAATACATATCTACAATTAGGGTTAGTGGGTAGATTTATGAATTAGATACTACAATGATGATTTTCTTGATTATCTCATAAAATATCTAATGAATTATTTCACTCAGTCTACTTTCCTTGAAAATAGTGATTAAAGGTTGATTGCATGTTTTTTTCTTACGCAAAGTAGATCAGGATTGCTTGCTTTAATTTATGTTTCTTAATCTAGGTTTCAATTTCAAGCATTGTTATTCCATTGCATAGACTAGGTTTTCTTTATATGCAACATTTACATTCTACAAATAAATTAATGTTTACATTTATGCAAGTAGTGTAGCCTTTACCTTTTATAAAGTATTATTTCCATTCCTTTGCAAATAGAGTAATATTTCCATTTATGTAATTAGAATATAACTCTCCTTTCATAAAATTTCTTTCCTTTCCAATCTAGAATCAGTTGATAGCTTGGTCTTTGTGTGCCTTGGTTTGGTCCATTTCTTGAAAGTGATATGAGTAGAGCTTAGCCTGCAGTGCATATAGAATTTCCACCTCTTAAGTTTGCACGAACCCTAGGTTGATAATAAAGTCAGTTGCCTTGGAGTTGTAGCACTCTTGTTGCAATACTGAGGCTCATCACTTTTTGGCATCATTGTCGGGGAGGTGTCCAAGTAGGTGTTTATTTTTCTTAAAAGTTGCTTCTTTTTCTTCTTGCTTTTGCTTTACATCAACATTTTTTTATTTGAAAAATTCAAAAAAAAAAGAACCACAAAAGACATAAATTCTTTCATTCCTCATAGGAGTAGGGATAATCAATGGAAATTCCTACCAAAAACGCTCGCCCATTCTAGCAGTCAACCATCACTCTTCTTTGGTGACTACGAACATCCTGCTTTGACCATAGAAGAGTTGGAGAATTCCTTAGGTGAGCAGATAGAAATCTTTGAAGAACCCATAGGAGAGTAAGAACCTACATCACCTACCCAAAACATGGCGTAAAACAGGTAGATCAAGCTCTTTCCTATCTGAGAAACCAACGGGGAGGCCAAGATGAAGAATATAAGCCCACAACTCTCCCACACTTCCATGGCCTAGCCTCCGAAGACCTTGACACATTCATGTTTGTGTTTGTTGTAGTTGTAGAACCTATGATTATACTTCTAGTGAATAGAAGCTAAATTTGTTTCCTTCCACCCTCAAGGATGCAGCATTGCACTAGTTCATGAGATTTCTTAGAGGCAACATCACTACCTGGTCACAAATGCAGCAAGATTTTAATCAGAAATACATGGATTATTATAGGTCCAGGGAGACAAAATAGGATATCCTTAGGATGACCCTAGGGCCAAATAAGTCCTTAGAAGATTATGAGGAAAGGTTCCAACTCAACTATAGAAAGGATAACTAAAGAAAGGTTCCAACTCAACTATAAAAAGGTTCCAACTATAAAAGGGCTAATTGTACCTTTGACCCTGAGTTGCTAAAGCTTGTACTCCTCCGAGGGATTAGGGAGGATGTAATGGAGACCCTTAATATGTTGTCTAGTGGAGATATTTACTAGCTGACTTATGAAGACATCAAGACAATATTCAAGAATCATTCTAGGGCTGCAAGGAAGAGGGGTAGGTCCAGTCAAGGCTTGGTCAACTCTTCTCCCTCCACCTCAACCATCAAACATGAGATAGGGAGTATGCTAGAAGACTTTAAGAGTGAGATGTTACACACTTTTTCCTTACAGATGGATACTATGCAAATTAAAAGGAAGCAAGAGGAGGCAGAAAGGGCACTAGCTATCTTTTTCCCTAGATGCACCAAGAGGAACCCCAGAAATGAATCTCCACTAAATACCATAAATGTTTTCTCTGTTTGTGAGGAGAAGCATGCAATAGGAAAATGTCCCTCTCTTCCAAGCCTAAAGGTTGTATACCAAGGGGCAAAGATTGTCTTGGATCAGCTTTGCTTCATCAAACAAAGGATGCCATAAGGCCCTCGGCCATTCCAGCAAGGCGTACAAGGTACACATTACCCTTCTTTTAGTCCAAACCAAAATGCACCCTTCCAGCCTTGATATCCTCCATCTCACTCATCTTGGTCCATGCCTTCTCCTTGTTCCTAGAATCCTATATTTCTCAATATCCTCCTTAGCCTGTCAATCCACCCTTCCAGACATACCAGCCTCAACCTCCTCAATGGGGAAACCCTTCACAAGGATGGAGGCCTTAGGAAGCCCAACCTCATGCCTTATTGCATCCTCCTCCATATCAACCACAACCACCCATAGTAACCCACCGAAGCAACCTCAGATGCCTGCCCGACCCAATCTGAACCCAAAAAAAAAGCAGACACAGTAGGTTTATAGTGGGGAAACATCATATCATGCTTATGTTGTGGAAATACAAGATATCAACCTTAGGTATGGGAAGGCACTTCCATATTATCACCTACCTTATCCACCTGAAGATATTGAAGAAGAGAAGGAATACATTACCCCTCAAGCCAATATACCTCCCTATCTTGAAAGTTTGGTCCAACCTAAACAACACATCACAAACGCAGTTGAACTTCTAGGTGAATTGAATAAGTTATATGTTATGATAACCCTTCTCCAGGAAATCAAAGATGTTCCCATTATAACAAGCTCATCAAGGAAGAGTGTTTCAAGAGACCCGGGACAAGAAAAAGAGATGCCCCCACTATTAATGTTGGTTGGTGTTATAGACATTTTTGGGCACTGAAACCCCAATCAAACATGTCCATAAACCAAGGGCTCCTATGTCCCTAAAAGTGTTGTTCCATCCCCTAAAAGAACAAGTTCAGCTAATTACATCATCTCCCAGAAGTTCTCCATGAAAAATTACTCAGAACTGGTCAAAACTGGACCATCTCACCTGCTCCATGGTCAAAGTGCGATGCATCCCACCTAAATGCACATGGGAGGTGCGATGCATACTGAAAAGCCCTTCTATGGGGTGCGATGGGCGAGAGTGGACAAATGGCAGAGATAGTTTGCGAGGTGGATGATCATGGAATCTTCCAGAAACTTCTCCTGTGACACTTGCCTCTCTAAATTCGCCCAGAGATGAGTAAGAGATCATCAATCTCCAAGTGGAATAAAGAACTATCAGAGAGAGGAAACTAATCAAATCCCAGAAGCTAACTCACCCCCCTGCAATCATCTATATATGGATCCCTCATCCCAGAGATCCAGAGGCCAGAATTTTGTATCTTGTAAGGAAGTTCTGTTGGTTTCTTGTTGGAATATCATAGTGTTGTGTGATCTAAGCTTTTCATGAGGTGAAAGAAGGGCTTTCATGTTGGAGGATGACGATGGGTCAAAACAATTGGTTGTAATCCTCTTTGCTATTCTTGATTATTAATAAATCTATTCAAGTTTTCCTCCACATTCTTGTATGTTTGATTATATATGCATTTGTGTGGTCAATATATATCTGGTCCTATATTGTTTATGATTGTAGATCTCTGTTCTTCGATAGTATTATGCTGCTTTGATTCCACAGGTGCTCTTTGAAGCTGGGTAGATGAAGGAGAAGCGGCAAGGATCTGTCAGAAAGGAGAGGAATCAAGCAAGGAACCAAGCACAAGACTGAGGTTGGTGTCCTTCATTCCACTCTTATCTACTTTTCATAAAGGAAAACGAAAGTGGTTTTAGTTTGTTTGTTTCTAAGATAGCTACCAGTCTTAGTGGGACTAGCAGATCCGAGTGGACACTAGATTTCCCGATAAAAAAATGGCGACTCCACTGGGGAGCGAATAGATTGTTTGTTTGTCCATATTTGTTTATTTTACAAACTTACAGACGGAGCCTGAAGTCAAGCCAGCTAGCCTTCGAACTGCATTTGCTATGCAAGTGCAAAGTAGATCAATGCTGCTTCAGTCTATCTCCGATTTTTGTTTATAAACTGAACAATTGATTTGCAAACCTTCTAATTGCCCTAGTGGTGGCTCTAGTAACCTCATTAGATCAGCCACTGTGATTTCTATTTACTGTACATCATTTTCTCGGCCTAAATCCCTGAACTAAGTTGCAAACTGTGACCAAGAGCCAAGTAAAGTCTTTTCCTGGTACCATCGCACCCTCTCTTCAAGGAAATCTGGATGCATCACACTTCCCGTGTGCAGTAGGTGGGATGCATCCCTGTTTCCCTGTGTTGCAGGTGTGATGATCAGAAAAGGTTAATTTTGCCTCCAGGTTTTGGTTTTTCTTCACTCTTTTCAGCTCTATTCTGGAGTTTTGTTGTCTGTGATCAGTATACCACTGTGGAAACCCCATTCCTTTCCATCATTCTGCCTCCATTGTGCAAAGAACTGTGAATGTTTTTATGTATTTTCCGCCATTTTCAGTTCTATTTTACAAAGTAGTAGCATAGTCGAACTGTCGTCTTTTGATTTGAAAGTGTCGCAAGTGTCGTTTTCAGTCAAAGAAAGGAATTCCATTGTTCTTGATGGTCGATTATACAGTTACTCTTGTATTTGATTTGAATTAATAGTTTTTCAAGTTTCGAAAGCAGTTTTCAGTTCGAAATAGTAAAGTGTCTTCATTATCTTCCTTTCGTTTTTGAAGAGAAATATGTTAGTACTGTCGCTTTGAAAAGATAATTCAGATTTGTACTTACCATTCTTCTTGTCATTCACACATTAATAAAGTTGAAAACAAATACATGCATGTGCATTTGCATTTAGACTGCTTGTTGGTTTGATTTAGGACAGTGCATCTAGTGTGTGCTCTCTGCTCTATGTTGAAAGAATACCATATCTCTTTCTTTAGTAGCTAGGATTTTCATTGCAAAAAGAAGATTAAACGATTGTTTATCATCTTAGATTTCATTTTATGAATTGTACATCTACATCACGCGGTGAACCTGAAAGGAAAATTTCTTAATAAATATCAACTATAAAATAAATTTAATGAACCTAAAAACGCTTGGAACCTAACGCACAACATCTAGAAGTCTAGGCTAGAGACGTATTTTGGCTTCGTAAAACCTGGTAACTGTCGCTTTCACTGTTGGTTGGGTGATTCCTCCTCTTTGAGACAACAAGTGCCAGTACGGACTTGTGCTCCCACGTACCGTCGAATATATATTGGGAGACCACAATAGGCTATATCCTTTATCCATAGGAAGCCGTGTCTGCCGCCCTATCGATCACAATGCATTGAACACAGTGTTAGAGTCGGTCTTGAGCCCTCCATCAGCGATCAAAACTCTTTGCATTTGCATATGTAGGTGTCTCATCAGTGTCAATTTTTGCATCCCATTAGGCATGCCATAACCCTGATGGAGGAGCTGGTATATTTTTCCCCTCTTGGCATTGCTGGCTCAGGTCATTTCAGTCATTTAAGCTCTTTCAAGCTTGTCTTGTCTTGTCTTGAGGTCAATTTCCTAGGTCTAGGGTTTTGGTCAAAAATGTCTACAAGGTCATGTTTTTGAAGGTCAATAAGTGCTCAGCAAGCCCAGAGGGATGATTGTAAAGATATTTCTTCGAAGTTTTTAGCTTGTACAGTTAATTTTCACCTTGGATTTAAAAACTCTGTTTTTTAAAGCCAAGGTCATTTTTCAAATGTTTGTAAAAAGTGATGAAATTTCAAAAGACTTCAGTGGACAGTATGCAACCCTGGTCCCCTTGCCAAGGTCCTTCAGATGATCTACCTGCAAAAAGAATAAAGTCAAAGCACTAAAAGAGTCAATTTCAGGACAAAGGAAACCAAAAAGTCAGTTTTATAAAGTGTCAAGGAGAAACATTAGAAAGTGGGTTTGAGCATGAAATTTTTTCAAATGAAACTTATAAAGACCCAATCTCCCTCCTTTTATTCTCATTGTGCATCCAAGACGCTTGCAAGAGAAGTTTGAGTGAGTGATTGAGTGAAAGGAGCGAACGTGGAGCAAGTTCGGGCGTTGGACAGGGGCGCGACCCGTCAGGCCAAGCGCGCGACCCGTCAGAGGGGTGCGACCCATCAGGCCAAGCGCGCGACCCGTCAGAGGGGCGCGACCCGTTAGGAGGCTTCCCGCAGTGTAATTTTACAACGGGCGCGACCCGTCAGGAGCGCGCGACCCGTTGGGCGTGGTGCGCGACCCGTCAAGCTGTCTCCCTCTAAACTTATTTCAAATTTGCTCAAACGCCTTCCAAGCCATCAAATTGCTTGAGGTAGGCTCCCTAATCTTGGTTATGATTGCTGGTTATGGTTGATGGATATTATGAATGTGTTTTTAATGATCAAAATGTGCAAGAGCAAGACCTCCATATGGCTGTATGTTACATTGTAAAAATGGGCTAGGGTTTATTGTTGTTTCATGGTTTTTTCCCCTTGTAATTATTTCCCTCATTCCCATTTCATTTTCCCTATATTTCCATGTCAATTTCCCTTTTAAATTTGTAAAGAAAATAAAACCTACCCCTTTTCCCTTTAAAAATAAAAATGAAATCCTAACCCTACTTCTCCTTATGCCCATGTAAACATATGAAATTGATGATGTATATGCAATGATGTTTGCATTGTATTTTCCTAAATTCCCTGTTGTATACATGTATTCCCATTTTCCTTGTAAAAATGTCCCTCCCCTAACATTTCCCTCATGTTCCTTGTCCCCTTGAAACAACATATAAATCAACTTTTTACAGGCAGAAATAGCAGTACATTTTGTCCACTTTGCTCCTTAAACAATGTCAGAAACCGAAACCTATGAGCAAAGTGATGACCAGTCATCAACTTCAGAGATTGAGGTACAGAGGAGGCCTCATAAGGGTGGAAAGGGTGGACATCATAAGCGAGAGGAGCCCACCTCTTTAGCAGAATTACAGGCCTATCCTATGGCAGTCACATGTTTTCAGTATATGTCTTGCTATGAGTTTTGTGAGAGGATCTCTCGGATTCAGCACCACAGAGAGTTGGCTCGCCTATTTGTTTTGCACTTTCATGACGGACATGTCAACCTTGCAGGGGTGGACTTTACATTGACACCCGAGGTGATCTCACATGCCACAGGGATACCTAATGTTGGGGAGGTGTGGAATAAGTGCAAGGTGCTGGATAATGTTCACTTTGAGCCTTTTGTCCGGCCACCATTCATGAGACATTTGGCAGGTGTGTTTCCATTCAGGTTTCTCAGGAGCGAGTATGCTCCCATGATGAGGCTCATCATGCACTATTTTACCTGTGAGGGCATATTTTCACAGGTATATTCATATCATATTCGCCTCTTGATGCACTTCACCCGAGTAAGGATGATGAACATCCCTGTTTTCTTCTATCAGAACATTCAGAGGATGGTGCCCATGTTGCAGAGGAAGAGCCCGGCACAGCAGTTTAGGAGCCTGTACCATTATGGTTTGATTCAGCTTGTAGTATTGCATCAGTTGGCTCAGCAGGGCATCTCATGGGAGGAGTTCATCTCTCGTGAGTTTTTCACAGCACCACCCTCGCCACATCCTGAGATTATTCATGAGGAGGGAGGACCATCACAGCAGCATGACATCCCTGTCACTAGACATGTCAGCTCCTCACCTCTGGTTACCTATCAGAAAGGCCCGAGGGCCTTATTTGCAGCAACTAGGCGAGTACTATCTCCACAGCAGGTGGAAGGGGTCTCGCCTTCATCATCAGCTCAGCGAGTGTTATCTCCACATCAGGTGGAAGGGGCCTCGCTCTCTTCAGCAGCACAGGCAGCACAGAGGGGCAAGCAGCCCAAGATTGATGAGTGGCCATCAGGAGTTCCAGATATTGAGCTTGTTGATCTTGAGGCCAGTTCTCCTAGCCAAGAGGCAAAGGAGATCATTCAGCATCTCAGAGCTGAAAATGATGCCTTGCAGAGGAGATTAGAGGGTGCACAATGGACCATCACATACCTGGAGCAGCGCAACAAACATTTGGAGGAGGAGAAAGCACTTGATGAGCTATGGAGGATTCATAGTGACCGAATCTTGAACCGAAGAAGACCCGGTGACCCATTGCCCGCTGACCGAGAGTCCATGCTCATCCGGGTAAATGCACACTTGGAGAGGCTATTGGCTAAGGCCAACCAAGAGAAGAAATTGCTAAGGAACATGAAGAACCATTACTGGGCAAGAATGCATGTGTGCAAGGCAAAGATGAAGATGTTTCAAAGGCGGTTGACTGAGGCACTAAAACGGAGAAAGAGGCCCAATCCCCTCCGTATCTTGGCTGAGGCCTCACTCAAGGATCAAGGCACTAAATAGCCTAGCCACAGCATAAATCCCAAGAAATTTTGAGAATTTTGGGTGAATTTTGGCATTTTTTGGCAATTTGTAGGTTTTTCCCATTAACGGGTCTCACCCCCCCACGCGACCCTTCATCAGGGAAACTCCTTTTGACCAAAACTTAGCATTTCCAGATTTTTTATGCAAAGTTACATATGCTCATGGATGGACTTGAGATTTGGTGAAGTTTTGGGCCTCCAGAAAGTCAAAAAACTAGCAAAAAATGACTTTCTTCCACTTTTTTGAATTGCAGAAAGCAGTCTTGGGAGATTTGAGTTTTGACAGGGCAAATGAACTCCAAATCCAAAAATTCCAATTGGGTTGGAAATTAGACTCACAGACCTTTCCAACAAGCCCACTTTTGCTCAATTTGGCCACCTGAAAGTGCCCCAAAGATGGCTCCAAAGGCGCGCGACCCGTCAGGCAGTTTTTTAAAAAAATGCACTGTACAGCCCAGAAAACGCAGATTTGACTCAGTTTGACTTTTTGGGGTGAATGATGATTCTCTTTGATGTAATTATGGTAATTTTTAGACACTTTTACTCTTATGTAACACTTCTAGAAGATTCATTCATGAAAAGGGTAAATATTAAATGAATGAATTGGTTTCCAAGTTTATAGAGGCAAGTTGTTTTGACTGCCTAGTTTGTAGTGCTTAGTTTAGAAGTGGTTGAAACAGCTCCTAGGATAGTGAGCTCGGCCCATGGAGGCAGGGAAAGAGGTTAGATCATCTATATTATGTACTTTCTTGCTCATTTTCATGGTTGGACTCTTGAGGGATAAGCTTTCATTGTATTATTCACTGTATCTCTGCAATTTTTGGCTAAGGAAGACCAGGGTTTTGCAATCCTCTTTGGGATTCTTGTGGACTCATGTGTTGATGGTGTGTTTCTCAATGTACTTGTAAGCTTTTATGTGATTCATTTCCTTTCTTTTACTTCTGCACATTAAACAAATGAAGTGTTAAAGTAAGAATTCATGCTTGCCATGCTCTGCTTTTAAGTTTGTTTAATTTCAATGTTTTCTTCTGTCTAAAGAGAATTCAAAGTTATTGTTTGCTATCTTTATCTCTTCATCTTTTATTCCTGACCATCCACCTCAGTTAAAGGCATCAACGTTGTCTCCTACCTCGCCCCAAGGAACCCCCTGCAGAAACTGTGTCCAATCCCCGCACCCAAAATTGCCATCCCCTCAATTTGCCACCAAAAACCCTAAAAAACCCCAAATCAAACTTTTGATCAGTTTACTAGCCTAATATCAGTGTTACCTTATTGGTCATCTCATCTATTGAAGATTTTACGAGATAGACCGGAGAGAGCCTTCTCCTGCCCCGTAGGGCTAGCTACGAGGCTAAATGGTTTGATGTTTCCTTGAGGTTTACCTTTCTCAGCCTGAGGTGAAATTTCAAGTACTAACACACAACATTCGGGAAGATTGATTGTTGTACCGTAAAAAGTATTCTGCAGTTTTGTGATTGGTTTGGTAATCCCTCTGTCTAGATTCCTAGAGTAGTCTCTTTCGTTCCTTTTCAGACTCCTTAAAGGAAAAGGTCCATCTGAGCACTTGTCACTTTAGGCTCATTAAAAATCGAAGGCGATTAGAGTCATCTTTTGTTTTTTCTCGACTCTTAAAAATTGAAAAAACAAGTTGTGTCAAAGCGTCTAAAATTCATTTAATTCGGAAACATTTTCCCCTTTATTTTTAGTTGATCGAGTAATCCACAATCGTGGAAGAAATTCAATTGAAACCCCGTCATTCGCGGAGGCTTACGAGTCAACCGTCTTTGTCCCTAGGATCAAAACTATTCCAGACAAAACGAACTCATTTAACCGGCCCAAAGTCCCCTAGTCCGGTTGGAACAAGTGTTCCGACACCCTCGGAGACTCCGGTTACTCCAAACATTTATGGTACCCCTGCCTTTACAGAAGAAGTTCCAAAACCACAAGAGGATAGTAGAATTGATCCTAGTGTGGGGATAAACACTTCTATATCTGAACCAGCTCCATCCATAGCTGATTCGGAAGGTGTTGTTCCCCAAACATCAGTCGCTGCAGAATCTATACCTTCTTCGGCACCAGAAATATTTTATGGACCTAACAGTCTTCCTCTTCCACCCGGTTTGATTGCTATAGAAGAGATTGTGGAGGATCCACCATCTAGTACTCCATCGCAATTTGGAGTAGGGGTCACTCTATATCCTTCTTCATCAGAAATTAGTCTACCATTATCGAAAGTTCCTGTAGAATTGCTAGGAGACCTTTTGGATAGACTAGATATGTCTGAACAACCATCGACATCTAGGACTGTGTCATCTGACACAGCAGCGGCAGAACTCCCTGCCACTACTCCGACAATGTTCGTCGGCGTACCTTCTGTCGCAACTAGCTCACAATAACTGGATGGGATCCATCCAGGGGTTGTTTCGACAGTATGGTATGTTCCCGTTTGTTCGTCCAGAATAATATCTGTAATCTCTTATGTTGAGTCTCAGCAAATTGATCCTTCACAATGTCAATTTGGGTAGTCTAGTCCTCAAAGGCAAATAATTCCCTTAAGCACCGGATTACCGCTGTATGGGGGGAATATGCCCTTTCGTTGTCTCCTCCAGGAGGTCAAACATACGTGAGTTCCCAACAAAATTCAGGTTACATTGGAATTACATCCAGTGGTTGGATGCCAATATTGCCTCAACAACCAGGAGTTGTATACTCAATGCAACAAAGTTTGCCTATGTCAAATATCCCCACTACACCGACTATTGTGACAATGTCGCAAGTACAAGTGTTACCTGTTGTATGCCAACCTCAAGTCTCTCAGGTCGCAATCCAACAGCCCCTTGTCCCTACGACGCCACCACAATCATCGGTTAGTGGCTCCTTAACTGGAATAACCCAAGCTCAAACGGGTACCATTACCTCTCATATTGGTCAAACAACCAGTATTGGACAATAGCACATGGTCTTACAACCATGGCTGGTGCAATACCAACAACCACAATTCCAACAAGTTTACCAAGGATCTGAGCACCAAGTCTTTGCAAGTAATGGGTAGCCGTATATTCAAAACGGTCAACATCAACCATTTCATAATGGTTATGCCCATCAACCTTATCAAAGTTATCAGCATCAAATGCACTATGCTGGTATGCAAAGACCCACTGCTCAGGCAATCCCATCTTATCCTGGGTATGCTTCGCCAAACCTGAATCAACAGTTTCCCTTCATGGCGACTTTAGAGTTACCAGATCTAAATCAGCTAACAAATGATCCAATCGCTTACACCCCTTGGTGGCCAGCGATTCCTCACAAACTTCCGTCGGATATTCCTAAATTTAATGGAAATCCGGGTGAAGACCCGTCGAATCATGTGATGACCTTTCACTTGTGGTGTTCGTCTAACACTGTAAATGATGAGTCGATCAGGCTTCGCCTCTTTCAGTGAACTTTAACTGGTCCGGCGGCAAAATGGTATATCGAATTGCCTAGAGCTTCATTTGATAACTTCAGCGCCCTAGCCACAATCTTTTTAACCCATTTTCAGTTACCCATAAGGTACGAAATGGGAACAAAACTTCTTACCAATTTCAAGCAAACGACAGCCACTCACATATCCGATCATATTCATGAGTGGCGACGTCGTCGTAGAATGGTAAAAACGTATGTTCCTGATCAGCTATTGGCTGAATGGTTTATTAAGTCATTGTTACCTTCTATTACGAAAGATGTGGCAAAGGGAGGAGTCGTCACTGAAGAGCAAGTAATTGCTGGTGCGCAATATCTAGACTTGATCTATACTCAGTCTGACACGCTCTACGATAAAATCCCTGATGCTCCTTGACCGGAATTTTCCGTTCCTTCATCTCCTAAATCAAACAAAGACTCTCATGTCGGGGACGGCGTGATAGGAACGACCAACACGAAAACCGCAAAGGCTAAGTCGAAAAAGGCTCGTACAGTTTCAGGTCAAAATGCAAATGAAGAACTTCTCGCCTCGGAAGTAAATGCCGTATCGACTGACAAAGGCAAAGAAACCAAGCAACCAGGAGGCAAGAAGAAAAAGAAACGGAAGAAGAATAAACAGGGAGAGTCGTCCCCTGAAAAATCTTCTGCAAAGCCTTCTGGAGACAGGAAACTAAAAAGTCCATGCCTAATATGTGATGAGGATCATTGGACAAGAGAGTGTCAGTATAAAGCTAAGCTTAGAAAATTCTTCAAGAATTCAAAAACCTCGGCAGTATTAACTGGTCCGTTTCCAAATCCAGGAACAAATCTGGTTGCTAGTGACAATGCTTCCCCGTCCCAAGTGCTAATGTTTTCGGTTTCGAAGCAACAAAATGATGCTTTGATATCGACAAGGAATAAAGATTACGGGAATCCACAGTTGTCGGACAACAAGGCCAGTGATCAACCTAGTAGTTCGACAACAACTTCGATCGAAGTTGTGCCACCCATCATTCCTGAACTAACGATAAAGCCACCAAAGGGAGTAGTACACAAATCGACATTTAATCCTCGTGCCAGAGCAACACAACATTATAATATAGTGGAGGATCTGGCCCAATCGCCATCCGCTATGTAGACACTTGAGGTACTGCAAAATTGCCCCTCCCAAAAGCAGGCTTTGTTATCAGCAATAGGTGGGATTGACCCAACGAATTCCAATCTTGTATCCTTTAATCACAAAGGATATGACCCTCAGTTACCAGCTCAACTAGCTTTCCTCATTCAAGTGAAAGCCCTCAACAAAACTATTCATCGAACAATTATTTATGAGAGGGCATCTACATGTATTATGTCGATGAGTTGCTGGAAAAATTTAGGATCTCCAACCTTGTCGCAATCTTCGACGACATTAAAAGCATTTGATGGAAAAACATACACCCCTTACGGGATATTAAGTAACTTGCAAGTCGAACTGGGGGGCAAAACAGTAGAAATAGATGTTGAGGTAATTGAAGGAAACCTCGATTACAACATCCTACTGGGAAGGCCCTAGATATATGTTATGGCAGCCGTTGTGTCGACCTAATTCAGATTGCATTTCCCTTTCAAGGAGGAATTACAATTGTCGACCAACAAAATTTTCTCCCCAACAATTCACAAGTTACGGGAAGCATTCCGATGATCCATGGAAGCCCTCATTCGCTTCAAAATATCATAGTAGGCCTACTAAAAGACCCTATATTAATGGGAACTTTTGCCCTACCACCTCCAATAAGTCTGGCGGAAGTGGAAACGGTGGGAACCTGCAATATGATATCTTCTATTCAAAATATCTCTAAAAATGATATTAACATGGATCATCTGCAGGTATTTCCTCCAAGCCCAATAGAAATCTTGTAGCAATCAATGTTCCTAGCATGGGAGGCAAACCCAAATCAAAGCTCATCAAGCGTTTGGATGGATAGGTCTAAGGAATATGGTACCCCTTCAGATCCTTGGTCACAAGTACATAATACAAACGAAGGAATTGTTCATTCAATGATGATTGATGGGGAAGCATGGGAAGATTACCACCATCGTTCCCATCTTCTGGATTACAAAGAAGATACTCCTAGTGACCTTCATCATCCCTCAGTTTTTGATTTTCTATCAAATATTGTAAACACGGTGGATTCCGAGCGAAACTTGTCCAATATTGAAGAGACTATCGCCATAAATATCTCGACCAAAACAGATGTTGTAGAGAATATTCATGTCGGCAAATCTTGTTCTCCTTCAGAACTGGAAATATATAGCGCTCTTTTTCGTGAATTCAGAGATGTCTTTGCTTGGTCATATGATGAAATGCCAGGCATTGACTCGAGTATAGTTGAACATGAAATTAAGATGTATCTAGATGTCAAACCGGTACGACAACGGATACGGCAGGTGCACCCCAAGAAAGCCGCTGCCATCAAGGCAGAAGTTGAAAAACTTCTCCATGCTAGTTTTATTTACCCGGTTCCTCTAACCGATTGGGTATCGAATATTGTTCCTTTAATGAAAAAACAAGGAATGATTAGAGTGTGCGTCAATTATAGGGATGTAAATCAAGCTTGTCTGAAAGACAACTACCCTACACCCTTCATTGACCAGATAATTGATGAATGCGCCGGATGTGAAATCTTCTCATTTATGGATGGATTTTTCGGGTATAATCAAGTAAATATCCGCCCACAGGACCAATCAAAGACTGCATTTATTTGTCCATGGAGCACATTTGCATACCGC
The DNA here is from genome assembly GCA_031772625.1 of Pinus tabuliformis. NCBI lineage: Eukaryota > Viridiplantae > Streptophyta > Pinopsida > Pinales > Pinaceae > Pinus > Pinus tabuliformis. Next base: position 84,357,404 of record CM062815.1, on the reverse strand, counting down.
AAGCTACCCTTTGGTTTAAAGAACACAGGGGCAAAATTTCAGAGGGCAATCAATTATGCCTTCCATGACATTAAAAACATCGTTCAACCAAATCTAGACGATCTTTTGGCTCATTCGCAAAACCGGACCGATCATCCGCAGCATTTGAGAGCAATATTTCTACGTTGTTGACGCTACAAGATACGACTCAATCCACACAAATGTGTATTTTGTGTTAGTTCTGGTCATTTACTTGGCTTTGTGGTCTCAAAGGACGGGATTCGTCTCGACCCATGTAAGGTTTAGTCAATCATTAATTTGCCTCCACCTTCAAATTTGCTTCAAATTCAGAAACTCCAAGGGAAAGAAAAATTTCTGAGGAAGTTCATCCCAAATTATGCCGAACTTGCTAAAGGTTATACTCGTCTATTGAAAAAAGAAGTACCCTTTGTCTGGGACCAGGTCGTGCAAGATTCCTTTGATGCTTTAAAGGAATCCCTAATAAAAGCATCATTAATGTATGCTCCTGATTATCAAAAATACTTTAACCTGTATCTAGCTACAGCAGATACAACCATCGCAGTGGTTTTAGTTCAAGAAGACAATGGAATTGAACATCCTATATATTATTTAAGTAGAAACTTAAATGATACAGAAAGAAAGTACTCCTATGTTGAAAAGCTGGCTCTCGCAACTGTTCAAGTGATACAAATATTTCGACACTATATCCTCTTTCGAAAAACTACCATTCTGTCAGATTGCAACCCCATGACTTATATATTGTCGCAACAGTTGCTGGGGGGAAAATATTCAAAATGGATAGAAATTCTACAAGATTTTGATCTGGACTTTATAAAATCCAAATCGAAGAAATCCCTGGTTTTCGCGGAGCTACTATGCGATTTCCCATCGTCGTCCAACGATGTGACATCAGAAGAAACAATCGTGGACGAAACTTTGTTTCTAATATCTTCAAGCAATCTGTGGTATGGAGACATAATAATCTATCTCCAAACCCAAAAATATAGGTCTAATACCTCACACTCGGAACAACGATGCATTCGATACCAAGCAAAAGACTACATGATCGTCGGTGATACACTTTACCATCGTGGTGTCGATACAGTTCTGAGGAGGTGCCTCACCCACGAGGAGGCTGAAAAAGTCCTGAATGACTGCCATTCAAGCGCGTGTGGGGGCATCAATCTGGTTATGCCATGGCCCAAAAGATTTTACGAGCAGGATACTTCTGGCCAACAATGTTTAAAGATTGCATAACCGTAGTCAGAAGTTACGATGCATGTCAAATCTTTGATCGGATAACCAGAATACCACTCGCACCGCTGCAACCAGTAGTTGCTGTTGGGCCATTTGCAAAATGGGGCATAGATTTCATGACATGTAACCCCACCTCAGCCGAGGGGCATGGGTATATCATAGTTGCAGTAGACTATTTTACCAAATGGGCCAAGGCAATGCCTACATTAAACAATAGCGGCGAAACGCTGCCCTCTTCTTTTTCAATCATGTAGTCTTCAGATTCAGTGTTCCACAGGCCATAGTCACAGATCATGGATCACATTTTCGCAATCACATGATGGTTGAGTTGGCTTCCAAGTTAGGGTTGTCCCACGACAGCTCTACTCTGTATTATCCGCAGGCTAACGGACAAGTTGAGGCGATCAACAAGGTCCTGAAGCGGATGTTGCAAAGGATGATTGGGGTCCACAAAAGGAGTTGGCATCTGATCCTGTACTCAGCCTTGTGGGCATACTAGACATCGGTGAGAAATGCAACTGGGTTTACACCTTTTCAATTGGTGTATGGCCTGGAAGCAATCTTACCAAGTCAATGTGAAATCTCGTCCCTTAAACTCGCAGTCGACCTTCTCCCCGGAACTTCTAAAGAAGAGGCTCGTTTCTTGGAACTAATCCAATTGGATGAAACCCGTCATGATGCTGCTTTGGCTAACAAAGCCCATAAGAAACGAGTCAAGGCACAGTTCGACAAGAATGTCAAACCTTGTGTCTTCTTAGAAGGTGACCTGGTCTTACTTTACGACTAGGGATCCGACAAATTGGGAGCAGGTAAGTTCAATTCCTTATGGATGGGCCCCTATATTGTTAAACGTGTATTAGCAAAAGGAGCCTGCGAGTTAGTAGATTATGATGGGATTCCACTGGCGCAACCTCGCAACGGGTTGTACCTTAAGCGTTACTATGCTTGACTCAAGATAGTAACCCCTATGCTTTTGTTACATTTTTGTTTTCGCTAAGGGTAATTGTTTTGGTTAAGTGATCCACTTTTACATTTGTTTTAGATGTCGGACCTATTGGAATCATTTGTTGGATATGCTGACGAGCGAGCCGTAGTTCGCGGAACCTATCTTCTGCGGCCTGGGCCATCTTCAATCCAAGCGGCGAGTTAGTGAGTTTCAGGGGGGCATGTATTGTTCGATCAATGAACAATATTATTGAATACAACGCGTTGATAGAGCTCCTCTCTGATGCCATTACGCGTGGCATACGCCGACTAGTCGTCAGGCTAGACTCACAACTCGTCATCCTACAGCTCATTGGTACCTACTCCGTACGGAATCCAGCTATCTATTGCATGTTCCTAAGGGTCAGGATTTTGGAAAGGCAGTTTGATTCTATTCAATATCAGCATATTTCCATAAACTTAAACACATTAACGGACTCATTGGAAAATTATGTGTTAGATAGACATTTGTAACATTTATAAAAGAAGCATTTCATCAAATATTTGCATCAATATCACGTAACTCAACCAAAATAAAGCTCTGAAAATCAAAAATATATATAACTGTTTATGGTTCATACATAATGTTTTGTAACCAGGACAAAATCGGTCAAATGACCCAAAACTCAAAATTCTAGGGGGCACCCTAGTCTAATGATGCTGGTGATAACAAGTCACTGCCTGTGCAATCATGCGTAACAGCCTAGTCCATGAACTCGGCACGCCAGTAGTATGTCGCTACAACCTCAGGGGCAGCTCGTCGGTCCTCACATCCGGAATACCAAGAGTGAGGCCCTCGACCTAATCCTGCAATGCTGAAAGAGTCTCGGCCACATCAAGGTCACGAAGGATAGCCCTCCCCACAGCCTCTCCTGCTGGAGCGGCAGCTGGTACTCTCAGACATACTACTGGCCAAATTGGTCCAACATCTGCATGAGCACATGAGTTTTGATTAGTCCTGATAGAAGAAAGTACAAGAACATTATAAAAAGAAACGATGAACAGAGATATGGTCAGAGAATTTACCAATAACACCCCACTGCTCACCAGCCGGCAACACCAAATCCGGGTCACCCCGGAAATCCATACCAGCATATGGATACTCGGAAAAAACCATCTCCTGACGGTTGAACCACTCGAAAAAGGTATCAGAAAAGGAAACCTAGGACTGAACAACATGTCGGGCCATAATTTCGACACATCTCTGCATCCGTGGCTCAGTCGGTGGAGGTAAGCCAAGTGAGATGTGTTGCGGATGCATCAGTGGGATCTTTTCCAAGGCAAAAGCAGTCAAAATAGAACCATAACCAAAGTTCTTCAATTTCCCGTTCTTTACCTTGGTCATTTTTCCTTCATTATAGGGAGTACTGCATCACACCAGTTGAACACCTTTGGTTAAAGGCATTCCAAGGCGTACTGCATAAAGGACCTGTTAGCTACGTGAGGAGCTGCACTACCAACCAGTCTAGTAAAAGTGAACAGAATGGTCCTCAAGGACCGATCATTGAAATCTCGGATGTTGATCTTGCCGTCCCTACTCGGCTGAGATCCCTCTCTGCAATACCGGCGAATATAATCTCTCACGGATTCGCCCCCACGGGCGGAACCTGATAATGAAAGAGGGGCACCATGCCTCGATAAACCAGTCAAAAAATCGATGTCCACGACCGTCAAGGGGATAGATTTGCCTCTGATCTAAAACACCTGGTTGGTAGGATCCCATGCATCAAGAAGATATTGCAACAAGTTGATTTGTTGCCTCATGCTAGAAATGCGGAAAAACCTGAACAGACCGCAGTTTCGCAGCGCAGTTACTGTAACCGGATCATGTAGAGCAAGCATGTCCTCTTCTTCATGCTCGCGTTCTCGCCATGTAACAACCATTTTTCTTCGATAAATATTTGCAAAACAAGCAAGAGAAGAGTCAGGATCTTGATCTGGAAAAAACAGGAAAAAATTCCATGAGAAAACAGTGCAAAACTTCCCTTCTTGCGCCCATCGCACCCCTAGTAGTGTACTGGGTGGGATCCATCCCTACTGGCCAATGGCCAAGTCGGGATGCATCGCACTTTTCGATATAGAAAGGGTGCGATGGAGCTAGGGTGAATTTTTCAAACCCCAGAGGCTTAGAAAAATAGGGAAACATGCACAAAATTCGAAAAGGAAGGAATGCAACTGAAGAGCTTAGGTTTACCTCCTACCTGGTCCAGACGGCGCCAAGAATCGTCCGCAGAATCTCTCGAAATCAACTGGTGAAAATCAAGGGGGAAAAGCACCTCCAAAGCTCCAACAAACCAAAGTTCAAATGAAATGGTAAAGTGAGGGGTAAAAAACCATTTTTAAATTAATTTTCACGTAATTCGAGTAAAATATTAGTGTTTTAAACTCATTTTGAAACATATATTGTTCATTTCTAATCGGTTTGATGAAGCAATTGAACAGGCGGTACAACCTTTGAAGGAACAAAGTGATTAACGGTGAAATTAAATCAATGACCATTATCACGAGCAGTTTTAACGCGGAATTCAAGCTCGTTAAAAATTAAACATAAGAAATGAGCAAACCTTCCCTAGAGTTTAATCTCATTAAAAAATGAACCAATTTCCGGGAAATAACCATTGTGAATGCATTATCATCAACTTTTGAGCCTTGGTCGTGTTCTCATCATCACCTCCACTCTGTTTTAGCCGATCATTCACCTCCATTTGATTGTTTACCCCTTTTGAGGAACAGCTGCAAAGAGTGATCCTGTTAGCCATCCTTGTGACACTGTCGTGACTAGAAAATTCCAAACCTTACCTGGAATCAGCTACTACCCGAAGTTATCACTTGTTCCTCAAAAACGAGTCTCCTTTAAGCTCTTTTCAACTGACTCGTAAAATATGAAAATATTTCCGAGAAATTGGCCTCTCCAGCTCGTTAAAGCGACTGTAAGTGTTATCCCTCCTCTAGATTTTAATCTTTTTGGACCTGAGGGATTATTACACAAAAAGATCGAGCGCTTGTCTTGTTCGGCTCGTTAAAATTATCGAAAATTCATCCCTTTTGTATTATTTGATACTTTTTCGGGCTTAAGGGATTATATGATGAAAAGATCATTGGATTTTCCTTTACGTCCCTTTTCAGACTCTCTAAAATTGAAAAATAATGAGTTATCTTTGTCGTTAAACTTGTTAAAACCGAATAGCGACAAACTTGTCCGTACAGACAAGAACAAGTTTCATTGTCGCTAGGCTCGTTAAAATATAGCGACGAGTTTGCACGAAGGGAAAATTATAGAACAAGCATATGTTATCCTCCTCAAGCTTGACAAAAATAAAGAGGTACTAGTCAGCAATGACTGGGGAAAAATTGGGAAGAAAACTTGAAGAAACTTTATTGGTAGCAAGTCGCTCTTGAACATGACACTTTCACTCTGCATCCGAGTCGGGTTGGGTTGTTCCGTTCACTGTTCATATCACCATTATTCCATCACACCATCCATATTTGGGGTTAACGCTACCAATCCATCATGTCAGTGTCGTCGGTATGTTCAAGAGAAGTCGCTCAGAGAATTCACCTGTGTCTTATCCGTTGCAATACATTCACACTCCATTCTTTCATGACCGCCACCTTGAACCCTGTATCATCAGATCATTTTCACCTCCAAAATCATTTACTCTGTTCCGTGTCATAGATGTGGGATTCATTAAGGCCCTCCTATGGCAAGTCACTTCTTGTTGACATCAGCTCATTATCCAAGAAGTCGACTTAGGAACAACCCTTTCAGTACTTTGAAGCTTGCATGCCTCAATGGCAAGTTTCTCACTTCTGCCGACAGGTTTACATCAATGACCTTCGACCGAAAGATTTTGCGTGGTGTTCGATGCCAAGTTCCTTATTCACACCCCGCGAATTGTACTGTAGTACCTTGAGGGTCATCATCATTATCAGTGATTCCTCTCGCGCCTATTAACAGCTTACATCATTGGCTGGTAATCAGGCGATGTCTTTCCATGTTCGACTCCAGAACATATTTCACATGGATCGACTTGTACTCTGAGTGAGGATTGAACGAGTTTGAAGACCCTGGATCTAGTTTCATCCATCCAGGCTGTGATATATTCAGGAAAATAAAGACATCAAATGTACATTGTTGCTGCACAGATAATCATCTGAATCAAAGGATGATGACTCTATCAGAATCATCAGTCTCCCGCGCAGACGGTTGTCTGTCTTATGTACATGCAAATGAATTTATAAAGTTGAGCATGGGAATGCCCGCCTCAGCTAGATCATGAAAAATATTATGAAGATAATGTATTGTATTGTATCTTATTACAGGCCGCCTTCCAGCTCAGAAAAACTTCGGATCCTCATGATAAAGCATTTCACCTGACATCAAAAGATTAACGACCTCATGCTTTAGGGGGCAACTGTTATAGACATTTTTGGGCACTGCAACCCCAATAAAACATGTCCATAAACCAAGGGCTCCTATGTCCCTAAAAGTATTGTTCCATCCCCTAAGAGAACAAGGTCAGCTGATTACATCATCTCCAAGAAGTTCTCCATGAAAAATTACTCAAAACTGGTCAAAACTGGACCATCTCACCTGCTCCATGGTCAAAGTGCGATGCATCCCACCTAAATGCACACGGGCGGTGCAATGCATACTGAAAAGCCCTTCTATGGGGTGCGATGGGTGAGAGTGGACAAATGGTAGAGACAGTTTGCAAGGTGGATGATCATCTTCCAGAAACTTCTCCTGTGACACTTGCCTCTCTGAATTCGCCCAGGGATGAGTAAGAGATCATCAATCTCCAAGTGGAATCAAGAACTATCAGAGAGAGGACACTAATCAAATCCCAGAAGCTGACTCACCCCCCTGCAATCATCTATATATGGATCCCTCATCCCAGAGATCCAGAGGCTGGAATTTTGTATCTTGTAAGGAAGTGGTGTTGGTTTCTTGTTGGAATATCATAGTGTTGGGTGGTCTAAGCTTTTCATGAGGTGAAAGAAGGGCTTTCATGTTGGAGGATGACGATGGGTCAGAACAATTAGTTGTAATCCTCTTTGCTATTCTTGATTATTAATAAAGCTATTCAAGTTTTCCTCCACATTCTTGTATGTTTGATGATATATGCATTTGTGTGGTCAATATATATCTGGTCCTATATTGTTTATGATTGTAGATCTCTGTTCTTCGATAGTATTATGCCGCTTTGATTCCATAGGTGCTCTTTGAAGCTGGGTAGACGAAGGAGAAGCGGCAAGGATCTGTCAGAAAGGAGAGGAATCAAGCAAGGAACCAAGCGCAAGACTGAGTTTGGTGTCCTTCATTCCACTCTTATCTACTTTTCATAAAGGAAAACGAAAGTGGTTTTAGTTTGTTTGTTTCTAAGATAGATACCAGTCTTAGTGGGACTAGCAGATCCGAGTGGAAACTAGATTTCCCGATAACAGTTGGCAGCTCTCTTATCTAATGCTTGGGAGAGCTATCTCCCCAAAGTACCATTAGCCCAGTAGTGGATGTGCACATTAATATTATTTTATTCCTTAACACATTGATCAACCTGGGGGCTGCAATCAATGTCATGACCAAGGAAACCATGTTGAAGCTCAACCTCCAAGGGGCCTTGAGAAAGACCACTATAGTAATGCATCTTGCAAATAGATTCATAGTAGCCACCTAGGGAGTTATTGAGGATGTGATGGTGTCCATCGACTCCTGGGAATATCCCACAAATTTTCTTGTCCTCCAACCCAAAACCAAGTTTAATGGGTACCTGATCATTCTAAGGATAGCTTGGTTAGCCGTTGTTGATGCTTACATTAGTTGCAAACATGGCCATTAGAAATGGGCATCTCACAAAACAACTTGAATTATATCCCCCCACTCATCTATTTGTTGAGCATGATTTACCTATGCGTAGAGGAAGAGGACGATGAATATTTTTATCAGTCATCCCTCTACCTAGTTTGTACATTAGAAATTGTTGTAGGAAGTAGGTAGCTAGATGAGGATGACATTATTGATCACATCTTGTAGAATCAACCGCTTGTTGCCATGTCAATTGATGAGCTAGTGGAAGAATCCTTAAGGAAATCTGAGGACAATCCATGGTATGGACTATTAACTTCAAATTCTAACCTAGATCATGCTAAGATTTTGGAAATCAGTCCATCCAAAACTTTAAAAATCAACCCTTCCCTCTCAGTAGAGAAGGAGGAGCAATTATGCACTATATTGAGTCAACACCTTGATGATATTTCTTGGGACTATAAGGAAATTAAAGGTGTGAACCCCTCGGTTTGTACCCATCATATCTACATTAAGGAGGGATGTAAACTTGTGAGCTAACCCTAGAGAAGAATGAACCATTCCCTTAAGGATATTGTGAAAGATGAACTGCAAAAAGATGAAAGATTCATCTACCCATTTCAGATAGTGAGTGGGTAACCTATCTTATCATTGTACCCAAGAAAAATGGGAAGTGGAGGATTTGTGTTGACTATAGGGAACTCAACAAGGCTACAAAGAAATATCATTTCCCTTTTCCTTTCATTGATCAATTCCTGGATGGCCTTGCGACGAAGAAGTTCTTCTCATTCATGGATGGATTTAGTGGATCTAATCAGATCCATATTAGCCCCGAGGATCAGGACAAGACCACCTTCACATGTCCATGAGGGACCTTTGCCTATAGAGTCCTTCCATTTGGTTTGTGCAATGCCCCTGCTACTTTCTAGAGGGAAGTTTTGAGTATTTTTGTTGATCTTGTTCATGACATAGTTGAAATCTAAATGGATGACTTCACCCCTTATGGAAATGATTTCCAGGAAGCTCTTTCCAGACTGTGAAAATTTCAAAAGAAATTAATTACAATGAATCTTTCATTGAGTCCTAAAAAGTGTGATTTTTTTATGAATGCGGGGATTGTCGTAAGTCACTTCCTTTCTAAGGAAGGGATCCAAGTTGACCCTAACAAGGTTTCCATTATCAAAATGGTACCTGTCCCTAAAAAACAAATGGATGCTAGAAGTTTCCTTGGGCTAGCTAGATATTATAAAAGATTCATTAAGGACTTTAGCAAGTTATCTTCACCTTTTCTTGGATTGATGACAAAGGATTCAGATTTTTGTTGGACAGATAAATGTTAAGAGGCATTTAAAGAGTTGAAAGAGAGATTAACCATTGCACCAATTCTTGGAGGTCCTAATTGGGCATTGTCTTTCCACATCCACACAGATGAATTAAACAAAGTTGTAGGAGAAGCACTAGGACAAGTGGAAGAGAAATTTCCTTATGCCGTATATTTCATTAGTAGGAATCTCTCCAAAGTTGAACTTAACTAAATGGTTACTCAAAAAGAAATCTTAGCGATTGTGCACTCCTTGAACAAGTTTAGGAATTATATCATTTGATACCAAGTCTTTGTTCATACTGATCATGAAACCATCAAATACATAGTGAATAAACCCGATGTCAATGCTAGGATCATTAGATGATTGTTATTGTTGCAGCAATTTGATCTAACCATTGTTGACAAGCCAGGGAAGGAAAATGTGGTTGCAGATTTTTTTTCTAGACTAACATTGCCTACAGGAAATGAGGAGATGATAGATGACCAACTTCTGGATGAGCACCTTTTTCTATTTCACTATTGTCTCCTTGGTTTTTGATATAGAATATTCTTGGTATCTAGGAGGTTCCCTCCTAATCTATCCTCCAAGGAGAAGAGCAAGATTGTTAGAAAAAGTGACCCTTTCACTTGGACTGGGGGGAATCTCTTCAAATTGAGATTAGATCACATCTTGAGGAGATGTGTGAGAGAGAATTATTTATTTGACATCCTCTCAGCATGCGATGATGTACCTTGTGGGGGCCATTTTTTTGCTAAGAGGACAACCTTCAAAATCCTCCAAGCTAGCTACTATTGGCCTACTCTACACCAAGATGCTAGAAGATACATTGTTATATATGATGAGTGCCAAAGGATGGGAAAGCCTACACCCAAGGATGAGATGCCCCTGCAACCTCAAGTGACTCTTGAGCCATTTGAGAAATGGGGCATGGATTTCATTGGGCCAATTGATCCCCCATCCGAACAAAATAGATACATCATTGTATGCACTAATTGATTGACAAAGTAGGTTGAAGAAAAAGCAGTGAAGGAAACAATCAAGCATAAGGTGGCATAATTTCTAAGGGAAAATATATTTTATAAGTTTGGATTTTCAAGGGAGCTGGTCACTGATCAAGGAGATCAATTCGCTTCAAATCTGATTGAGGGCTGTAGAAATTTTGAATAATTTAACACACATTCAATGGAGATTATCCTGATCATGTACTATTGTGGAATACATACACAATACATAAGCTCCTCTACGTTGATCATCAATATAGCAGCATCAATAACAATAAAACATCAAGAGCATTCACACATTAACACAGTATGTATCCCGAGGAAAGCATCTCGCTAAAAACCCCAACTATCTGTATATTAATGATTGAGTCATGTAACATTACACAGCATAATACTTCTCACAAGTATCTCCACCTCTGTTACACACAATACAGCTCAGATCTGATCTCCAAATCTCTTCCACTGCTTGCCTTCCTCCACTGCTCAATACCTGCTCAAGAACTGATGAGAATGGCTCACCAAACTCGTTTTTCACCTGCAAAGTAGTCACTCACACTTTGTTGGACGTGAGCACAAGCTATAATGTGGGCAAATACGTGAGCAAACTCATTGGCATACTCAATCCCTTGATTGTGCAAGATCTGGTGCACAACTATAGTCACAACTGATAGCAATCTGATTCTCTACCACCTGTCCCTGTTGAACTGAACATGCACTGACATGCAACTGAGTTAACTGATGTATTCATTAGTTGTATTATGAGTTAATAACTTGTGAATTAATTAATAACTAATTCACCCAACTCATCTCTAGTCTATTTTCCAGTTAGACTAAATACAACCAGTTTAACAAAGCTAAACTGAACACAACTCCATCAACTCCACAATCAACTCCACCAAACTCAACTGATTGAGTTCTAACTAAAGTCATGCATGCAACAACTCAACTGACTCATAAGAAAAGTGTATTTCCTTCTGACAACTGCATGTGCCACCTCTGTAGCTCAAACTAAAGTGCTCCAAGAGAATAAGATTAAGTTTATAGTCCAAATATTATTGTGAGATAATAATATTTGAATTTTCTATTTTTGACAGCCAGTCTAAAAATAGACTTTGATCACTCACACTGTGATCACTCACACTTTCATCAAAAATAGAAGTCCATCTATTTTTTCCCAACTTGATCAATCATCCATAAACAGCAACCTGCAATCCATAGACATGATCCATATGTCTAAAAATAGACATAGTCTAAAAAATAGACTTGCGCCAAAAATAGCCTGCGGGCCCACTTAGTGAAGGCGACTCTTTTCACTAAGCTCCATCATCTTGTTGCAATCTCAACACTCCCTCTCGACAAGATATGGATTATCAGCAACCCCTATCCTGCCTCGGTGGTACTCGAATTTGCTCCTGGTGAGAGACTTCGTCAGAATATCAACATCTTGATCCTCCGTTGGAATGTACAAAAGTAACATGATCCTCTGTTGCACACAATCTCTGATATGATGGTACCTGATGTCAATATGCTTAGATCTATCATGAAATACAGGATTAGCCGAGAGTTTAATGCAACTCTGGTTATCACAGTAGGATCCAAATGAGAACCGAACAAACCAACTAGGATCTTCCTCATCCATATAGCCTCGCATGCAGCCAAACTTGCTGCCATATACTCGGCCTCCGCTGAACTGAGTGCCACGGATCTCTGTTTCCTGCTGTACCAAGAAACTGCTGTCGATCCAATACTGAAGACCCCTCCTGATGTGCTCTTTCTGTTTGTTGGGCTCCCTGCCCAATCTGCATCCGTGAAGCCAAATAGCTTCACCTCATCCTCCTGTCTGTACCACAAACCATATCCCGATGTGCCTCTCAAGTAGCACAATACATGCTTGCCCGCCTTCCAGAAGAGCTTGGTAGGTTTAACCATAGCTTGTGAAAGCTGGTTAACTGCATAGCATATATCAGGTCGTGTATTGACCAAATACATCAGTGACCCCACCAACTGTCGATAAACAGTGGCATCCACTTCTTCTCCCGAAGTGGCATCCTCCTTCCTCCAACCTCCAGGAAGAGGAGTATCAACAGGCTTGCAGCCATGCATTTTGAACTTCTCCAGTATCTCCCGAGCATACTTGCCCTGAGAAACAAACAGTCCACCACTGCGCTGCCATATTTCCAATCCCAGGAAATAGTGATGGAGGCCCAAATCCTTCATCTCAAACTCTGTAGCAAGATCCTTCTTGCATGACAGTATCAATAGCTCATCACCCGTTAGAATCAAATCATCAACATACAGTACAATGATAAGCAACTTACCCTCCACCACAATCTGGTATAGGTTCGGATCCACCTCGCTCTTGGAGAATCCAAGTCCTGTGAAATAGTTGTCTATCCGTGTGTACCAAGCACGTGGTGCTTGCTTCAACCCATACAGCGCTCTCTTGAGCCTGCACACATGCGACTCGTTGCTGAAGACTTCAAAGCCTTCGGGTTGCTCAATGTACACCTCCTCCTCAATGACTCCGTTGAGGAACGCAGTCTTCACATCCATCTGATGAATGTGCCATCCCATTTGCGCTGAGAGAGCAAGAATCATCCGTATGGAAGAATACCTTGCGATAGGTGCAAAGGTCTCCTCATAATCGATCCCCTCAATCTGTGAAAAGCCTTGGGCAACAAATCTTGCCTTGTACTTCTCCACACTCCTGTCAGCTGCCTGCTTAACTTTGTAGATCCATCTCGAACCCACCACTGATTTCCCTTCCGGTCTAGGAACAATCTCCCATGCACTGTTTCTGACAATAGAATCATACTCTTCCACCATGGCGTCTACCCATGCGGGATCCTCCACAGCTTCCTCGAAAGAGGATGGCTCAGTCACAACACACTTGCTCATAAAAGCCATGTATCCAGTGTACCGATCAGGTGACTGTCTCTGCCTGCATTGGGCTGTAGGTGGTCCTACAACTTTCTCTGCATCTTGAGCCAGTCACTCAGCTTTTGTCAAGCGCTTTCGCCCTCTGATGGTTGGTGCTGCATGAGTGGTCTCTTCCACTCCATGAACCTCGTCCTGTGGCTGATCCACGTCCTGAAGGTCATCCTTAGGAACTAATAGCTCCTCATCTGGATGCAAGTGTAGCTCCCTCTCAAGCGAACACTTCATGGATTTCTCCTCCTGAAATTTTATATCCCGTCGCACAACAGTTTTACCACTGTCTGGCAAATACACACGATAGTTGTGGGGCGTATCAGTGTACCCCACAAATATCCCAACCTCTGCGGTCGGCTCCAACTTCTTCCTGGCATCCTTCGTCACATGCATGTAAATGTTAGCACCAAAAATCCTCAAATGAGAAAGATCAGGCTTCTTACCAGAATAAGCCTCCTCGGGTGTACTCATGCCAAGTATCCTATGAGGAAAACGGTTCTGCACATAAACTGTTGTATTGCATGCTTCCGCCCACAAGTGAAGGGGTAGGCCCTAATCATGCAACATTGCCCGTGCAGCACCCACAATCATTCTATTCTTCCTCTCAGCTACCCCGTTCTGCTGTGGGTTATGGGGAGCTATGAGCTCTCTACGAATCCCTTCTGTCTTGCAGAAATCCTTGAACTCGTCCGAGATGTATTCACCACCATTATCGCTCCTAAGAGCCTTCACCTTCTTTCCCGACTCCTTCTCGACCAGTGCTTTGAATTCACAGAACTTTGAATATGTCTCTCTCTTCTTCTACATGAAGAAGATCCAGCACTTACGAGAGAAATCATCAACAAAAATCACATAATACCTGTGTTTTGCTGTCGAAGCAACTGAGAAAGGTCCACACACGTCTGTGTGAATTCTCTCAAGGATCGTCGTGGCGCGACTATCCTTCTCGTGAAAGGTGGCTTTCACAAACTTCCCCAAAGTACACCCCTTGCACTGATCTGACTGCGCAAGTGTGCCTTTAGGAAGCCCTGTAGTGATCTGCTGCAGTATCTTCAAGGCTCCATGGTGAAGGTGACCCAATCTCCTGTGCCACAACTCGCCATCATCCCGGCTCACCAATCCTTCTGCCTTGCCCGCCATTGTTATGCATCCATCTACATGCAACTGATAAAGGTTCCTCACTCGAACCCCTATCTTCCGGGTCTCACCAGTTGTCTTGTTGCGCAGGAAAGCCTTTCCCTCGCTGAAAACAACATCATACCCCTTGTCTTCTAACATTGCCACTGAGATAAGATTCTTCTTCAATCCTGGAACATGCATGACTTCCTTCAATACGAAGGGTTTACCAGACTCCCTCTCAAAGGAAATGGTACCGATACCGGTCGCACTGTATCTACCATCATTGCCCATCTCGATGTGCACTCCAAGATCTTTGTCCTCCAGATCAGAGAACAAATCTTTATCTCCCGTCATGTGAAAAGACACACCACTGTCCAAGAACCACACTGATCCCATCACACTTGAAACCAAGCATGCGATCAATGAAAAATCAAGCTCAAACTGAGAAGCTAAGGCCTCTCCCCCTGTAGATCCAGCAGCTTGCTTGTTCTTCTTCTTCTGCGGACAATTTGTGGCATAGTGTCCGTGCTGGTGACAGTGAAAAGACTTCACCTTGGACATATCCTGCTTCTTGCCTTTCGCACCAGACTGAGAAGCTTTCTTGCTCTTCCCTTTCTTTGCTTTGGCAGCCAAAGCACAATTCTCTTCATCAGCTCCCTTTGACGAAGATCCGTCCCTGGTACTTCGCCTGATCTCCTCCTGCACAAGATCTGACCATAGTCTTTCCCATCCTGGCAACTTCTCCCGACCATTGACAGAGTCCTGATAGGAATGCCAACTCTTCGGAAGACCAAGGAGAGCCAAGCTCACCAAGTCCTCATCATCAACAGTAACCCCCACACTTCCCAGCTCATCTCGACACTGAGTGAACTTCGTGAGATACTTGGGAATACTGTCACCCTTCTCGCATTTGATGTTTCTGAGTTTATCTTTGAGCGCCAGCTTCCTCTGATCGCTCTTGCTTTGGAATAATTCTATTAATGATTTCCACATCAAATATGGAGTAGCCTTTCCATGGAGGCTGGACACAATGTGATCCTTCACGCCCTCCAACAGAATCCTTCGACATTTTGCGGTCTTCTTTTGCCAAACTTCCGCCTCAACAGCATCAGTAGGCTTTGGGATATCTGTATCTATGAACTCCTTCAGCCCGTTATCATCCAATACTTCCTCCATCCTGTCCTTCCATGCAATATAGTTTGAGCTGCCCTCAAGAGCATACTCCAATCGCAATCCGTTGAAAGACATTGCTGCGTTGTCACCAAGAAAACATTGCTTCAAATTCAAATTCCACCAGCAACCAACTCAACTGCTTCCGATCTAGAATTCGTGAGAACAAAATATTTCTCGTACAGAGATTGACTGTATGGGATTTTACCGGATATTTCACCTTCCAAAGGAAGGATGAATCCAGAGGCTACCTGGCCCGATTACAAACTATGCCTGAAGAAATAGAATGTAAACACTTCTTGAATAGTAGATCTGATGATCAATCCTCGCTTGATATCCTGTAAAAATCTCTTCTACAAATCAAGCAGCTCTGATACCATGTAGAAATTTTTTCTACAATTATCTAGCTCGCTTGATACCATGTAGAAATTTTGAATAATTTAACACATATTCAATGGAGATTATCTTGATCATGTACTATTGCGGAATACATACACAATACATAAGTTCCTCTACGTTGATCATCAATATAGCAGCATCAATAACAATAAAACATCAAGAGCATTCACACATTAACACAGTATGTATCCCGGGGAAAGCATCTCGCTAAGAACCCCAACTATCTGTATATTAATGATTGAGTCATGTAACATTACACAGCATAATACTTCTCACAAGTATCTCCACCTCTGTTACACACAATACAGCTCAGATCTGATCTCCAAATCTCTTCCACTGCTTGCCTGCCTCCACTGCTCAATACCTGCTCAAGAACTGATGAGAATGGCTCACCAAACTCGTTTTTCACCTGCAAAATAGTCACTCACACTTTGTTGGACGTGAGCACAAGCTACAATGTGGGAAAATACGTGAGCAAACTCATTGGCATACTCAATCCCTTGGTTGTGCAAGATCTGGTGCACAACTATAGTCACAACTGATAGCAATCTGATTCTCTACCACCTGTCCCTGTTGAACTGAACATGCACTGACATGCAACTGAGTTAACTGATGTATTCATTAGTTGTATTATGAGTTAATAACTTGTGAATTAATTAATAACTAATTCACCCAACTCATCTCTAGTCTATTTGCCAGTTAGACTAAATACAACCAGTTTAACAAAGCTAAACTGAACACAACTCCATCAACTCCACAATCAACTCCACCAAACACAACTGATTGAGTTCTAACTGAAGTCATGCATGCAACAACTCAACTGACTCATAAGAAAAGCGTATTTCCTTATGACAGCTGCATGTGCCACCTCTGTAGCTCAAACTGAAGTGCTCCAAGAGAATAAGATTAAGTTTATAGTCCAAATATTATTGTGAGATAATAATATTTGACTTTTCTATTTTTGACAGCCAGTCTAAAAATAGACTTTGATCACTCACACTGTGATCACTCACACTTTCATCAAAAATAGAAGTCCATCTATTTTTTCCCAACTTGATCAATCATCCATAAACAGCAACCTGCAATCCATAGACATGATCCATATGTTTAAAAATAGACATAGTCTAAAAAATAGACTTGCGCCAAAAATAGCCTACGGGCCCACTTAGTGAAGGCGACTCTTTTCACTAAGCTCCATCATCTTGTTGCAATCTCAACAAGGGCATCATGGAGCAACATCATATAAAACAAAAACAATCCACTTCTTATCATCCTCAAGAAAATGGGCAAGTGGAGGTCACAAATAGAGCTTTGGAGAACATCTTGACTAAACTTTTCAACAATAGCAAAAAGGGTAGACTGACTTGTAGAGGCCACTTGGGCCTACAATACCACTTGGAAAACAACCACTGGATTCACCCCCTTTGAGTTGGTTTATGGCAAGAAGGATTTGATTACATTGAATTTGAGTACAACACCTTAAGAATGGCAGCACAATTGGATTTAGACATCAATGCAGCAAAACAAGAAAGGTTTCTCCAACTCAATGGTTTGGATGAGTTCATATTCCACGCTCTCATGCACATTGAGGTGTTCCAACTGTAGAGGAATATTTTCCATGATAAAAACATCAGGGAAAGGACCTTTCGAGAGGGTGATTGGGCCCTGTTGTATGATTCTAGGTTCAAGGATTTCAAAGGTGTTGTATTCAGTTTCCTTTTATTCTAAAAAAGAAAAATGGTAAAAAATATATATGCAAAATAAAAATAAAAAATGGAAGAATAAAAAAAGGAGAAATATGTAGTCAAGGGCACTCTTTGTATATATATTTTGAAAAATCTAATATGAAGTGGCACAGTCCCAAAGTTCGGATTGCAAACATATATAAAGTATATTTTATTCACAAGTGGATCAGCCTTGGTGTCGAAGCAAGAGTTAAAAGGCATGCAACTTTTGTGGCATGATGTCATCGCGCAAATCTAGGCCTCGCATACAACACATCCACTAAAAAAGGATTGAAAAGAAGTTTTATTGATGTCATTGATCTTGAGGGAGAAATTTATCAGAGTGATAAAAAGGAAAGAATAAGAGGAGGTGAAACAAAGTTTGAACAACTTATGGAAATACCTTCCA
Source organism: Pinus tabuliformis (assembly GCA_031772625.1). Taxonomy (NCBI): domain Eukaryota; kingdom Viridiplantae; phylum Streptophyta; class Pinopsida; order Pinales; family Pinaceae; genus Pinus; species Pinus tabuliformis. Next base: position 84,339,279 of record CM062815.1, on the reverse strand, counting down.
ATGAAGTTTGTTTTCAAATACAACTAGGAGAATGAAATGTGCACCATCATCTCCAATTCCAGGTGAAGAAGAGCATACTTCCTTGAATGTTTTAAAGGGAACTTATGAACCGATTGAAGAAAGAAAAAAGAAAAAGGCTATTATTATCACCCAATCGAAAGCTCAATCCATCTCTAGTTATCAAACCAAACTTCTTTCAGTAATGGATTTGGAAAGGAACCAATTGAGATTTTCCTTTACTTATCATTTTTCTCAATAAATTTCTTTTGGAGCTGATTTTAGGATAGTTAGTTTGTCTATGAACACAAAATATATTCCATTTCCATACAAGATAAACTCCACAAGCAGACAAGGGAATTAATATACAATGATCTCAACAAATCATCATTGGCAACAAGCAAAATAGAGGCCTTTTTGGGAAAAGTAGTAGATTGGTTGATGTTGGAGAGGGCTAATTCTCAAGCTATTCATACTCGAAATGAATAATTTAAAAAGTTGATAATTAATCTTGGGGTGAATATAGGGGATAAAGAAGTTGTTCAAGCCTAGATCTGGAGTGTAGATTCTGAGATTTAGTCTTTAAGAATAAAATTAAATTTGCCCGTCACAAAACACGTTCAAGCTCCAGAGTGACTCAAGTTGAGAAAGAAAAGGAGATCTTAACTCATGAGCTAGTGGAAAGAAATAAGGAGGTAGAAACCCTCGAGGAGCTTAATGCGGACTTACAACATAAAATAAACAAACATATCTCCACAATTATGGTGCAGCCAGACTCAGAAGACTCTACTGAAAAACTCACCAGATTCATGACAGAATTGAAGATTTCAAGGGATGAGTTGAAGAAACTATAGAAAAGTCTAGATGATACGAAGGAGCAATTGAAGCACAAGGAGAGATAATTAAATATGGCCAGAAAGAATGCAACTCAACATCACAAGAATTATCAGTCAACATTTGATGATGTTAAGGAGTTAAAGGAAAATCTAAAAGGGAATATGTCTCTTACTCAAGCAAGAGAGATCATCTGGAATGACATTATTCAGTAGATCAAAGTAGTTTGAGATCATATGGTGGTCATGGCTAAAGAGAAGACAATGATTAAGGCTACCTAATCCATTATTTACACCAATAAGGCTTATTCATAAGAAAGCACATAGCTTGCCAAAAAAATGATTGATTATTTGAATGCCAAATCTTCCCTGGAATTAAGGGCAATGGAAATTGTAGATAGAAAATCTATGGTGTCAGAAATAAGTAAGATGGTGCAAAAAAATATGTACAAAAAGCATGCAGAGAGAAGGTTATTGGAGGTCATAGAATCAGTGGCATCTTTTAATTATAATTTTGACAAAAGAGTTCGAGCAGGGTTACCTTCATGTTGGTACCAGCATGTAAATCACCTCCTTTGGGAATAATGTGAAACATTAGGAAGAGAGTTATACCCGGGAGCGGCGAATATGGTGGAACCCTAGCTAGGGTTTTCTGCTGAACTTCGATCCATGGCGGTTAACAGGTATGGATTCCGGTTTTGGTGTGATCGGTCGGCATAGTCGCGGCATCCCTCTCGGTTTTCACGGGTTTTTTGTTTCTTTCTGCGGTCCCCCCTGAGCGCTCTCTGTCGCTCTGACTTTCCCTATCTACCCGCTGACGGACCCCTAATCGAACCCCGTCTCCGCCTCCCTACCGACAGTTTATGATGGGAGACGAGGAGCTTGTCGATTATGAAGCGGACCCCATGCCGCATCAAGCCATCTGGGCACATACAAGGAGGCCGCTATTGCTGCCGCGGAGCGTTGCACTTGGATTATCGACGGGTGTTCCGTCTCAACTGCCTCACTTGTCCGCATCTGAGAAAAACAAAGCACCGGCTCTACCTCCCGTGGAATCCTCGCCCCTCGACTGCCCCCCCCTCTCCCCTGCGACGGCACAACTCTTGGGCTCCTGCTTTCTCAACTCTCCTCTCCCCGACGCCCCACTGCAGTATCACTCTCGACCTGCTTCATCTCTGCCCCCTCCGCCTCCGCTCCCTCCGCCTCCTCCTCCATCGAGCTCTCACTCTCCATCCGTATCATTTATGCCGCTGGCTCAACATCACTCCATCCATCCCTCCGCATCGCTCATTCCTGGAACCAGTTACACTTCCCCCTGCACTCCGATTCTCTCCGGGGCCTTCACCACTCCGCCTCTGCCGGTGCGCTCCGCTGCATCCGCCCATCACAGCACCTCGGACCCGTGCCGCAATTCACTGAAGGGCTTTCCTTTCAGCAGACGCTCTGAAAAGGTGACGCATGGCTGCTGCCACCGCTCTATTGACCCGGACTTCATCATCAACATCGGGCCTGAAGCTCCTCTTCCAGACGTTATGGAAGCCGCCCAAAAGGTTCTGGTTGGCAGAGTTAGGGGCCGAACATACTCTGCGGCGTGACTCAAACTTTGGGTGGAAGAGATTTGGGGACCCTACTTCAAGGAACTTCCAGAGGTAATGGTGCTCACTAGAGGCTGGTTCGCCCTCCATTTTCAGCGGCCCGCATACACACAATGGGTTCTCTCCCAATTTTGGCACATTGAGCTCGCCCCGGTTTTACTCAAGCGATGGGATCCCCTCTTTGACCCTGAACGTGAAAAATTGGGGGAAGGGCCCATCTGGGTGCGCCTACCTGGGCTACCATGGCAATTCTGGAACCAGTACACCTTCAAATTAATTGGGGACACTCTTGGCACTTATCTAGAGCATGACAGGTCATTTGAGCAGACTGGAAATAGGACTATGGCTCGAATCCTAGTCCATATGGATATCAGGCCCGGATTGGTGGAAAAAATTACTCTGCATCACAATCATGTATCACGCAAGCAGCCTCTGGATTACGAAGGAGTTCCTTACCGTTGTCGTAGGTGCCACAAAGTCGGCCACCTCTACAAGGACTGCCCACTGATTTCGAGGGTGACTACTGAGGAAGCCAAGGGATTTCGTCAACCGGCCACTGAAATTCATCATGATGGAGACAACACTCCTATGGAGCAGGCACAGAACCAACAGGAGACCCCTTCCATGAAGAAAGGGGACAGTGCTACAAAAGCTGCTCGCAGGAAGGACTTGGCTGCATCGGGACCGCCGAGGACTCGCTCAAAGACTGCGTTAAATGCTACTCAACCTATGGAGATTGCACTCTCTCGTCCGGGTAATGAATCCATTCCCACATTCTCTCAGTCTTTTTCTATGAACATGCATTCTTTCGTTCATTCATCTGTACAAGCTCCACAATCTGCTAATGTGTCTCTCCCCTCCATTCTCTGTACCATTGCCCCTCCTCCACCCACTTTCTCTACCACCCCTCCCTCGCACGATCTGATCATGGGTGGTTTGGACACCCCATCCTCTCCGGGTGCATCCGGCTCACACCACTACCACCTTAGACCTCGAGCTCGACTCCGCCCCTTGGGTCTGGGATCATCCCCTGGTCGCCATCTCAAACAGAAGCGTGGTAGACCCTCTCAATTATCTTCGGCAAAGCTTAATGTCGTTGCTGATGTCGCCATGGGGCGACAGGTTACTATTGAACGGGCACTTAGAGCTATTGAGCCCTTGTCTTGTGGTGATCCATGATCTGGCTCTCCTTCAACTGCAGGGGATTAGCCAACCCCAAAAAGCGTGTGGCTCTGAAAAGACTTCTTCATGTTTCTAAATGTGATATCATTTTCCTACAAGAAACTCTATGCTCGGCTGAGGTGGCGGTGCGTTGTATGCAATCCCTGCTCCCTGGATGGACTCTGCATGGACTGGATGCGTGTGGGCGATCTGGTGGACTTCTTATTGGTATCAACCCACGGATTTGTAGGCCCCTCTCGGCCTGGGGGGGCAGAGGTTTTCTTGGTATGGATATTATCCTAGGTGATCTGGGTATACCGATCAGAATTATCAATATTTATGGGCCAAACCAGAATCGTCTCCCCTTCTGGCAAGATTTTCTCAATGGGGGCCATATTACTCAGAATACTGTAATGGGGGGGGATTTCAATTTCTCATTAGGAGCTGGAGAGTCCTGGGGTTATAACGCCCAATGTGACCCCATTGCGGAACAAATGCAATTGCTCTTAGACTCAAACCATATTGTGGACATCCCCATGAACAAGAAGCTACCTACCTGGCACAATCAGCGCACTGGTGAGGCTGCTCTGGGGCGGCGTCTGGACAGGTTTACGATGCATCAGGAATTCATTCAGATATGCCCCCTTTACAGACAATGAGTGGGCTCAGGGGGGCTATCTGACCACCATCTGATTCTTCTACAGATCAGTCAGCATAACTCGAAGCCGCGGTCCCCCTTTAAATTTTTTGCCGGGTATCTCAAAGAACCGGATTATATCAAGATGGTCTCGGACTTCTGGGCAGCTCAGCCCCCTCTGCGGGAACAGAGAAAAGCTTCTGATTTTTGTGAGAGACTCAGAAATCTCAAAGGCTTAACCGAGCACTGGGCGAAATCAAAGAGGCACAGAGATGAGCAGACACTGCAAGATACCGAAGCACAGATAGCCTCTTTGACTAATGAGAAGGGGACGGGTTATCTCTCGGAAGCCTCCAAAACTCTTCTAAAACAAATGCTTGAGCAAAAAGCAAAAATACTACAAGAAAAGGAGGAGCAGTGGAGACTTAAAAGCAGAGCCATTTGGCTCAAAGAAGGGGACTGTAATACTAAATTCTTTCATAACATGGCTAATGGCAGAAAGGCTTCAAATACCATTTGGAGGCTTCCAAAGGAATCAGGCGGTTGGGCTTCCACACACCAGCAGCTGGCAGGCTTAGGGGTTTCACATTTCAAGAGGCTCTTCATGGCTCCGAATGATATTAACCTTCCAGACATCATTAGAGTTGCAGAAAAGTTCCCTCGGTTCGTTGGACAGGATGATATTGAAGACCTTACCAATCCTGTCTCTGCACAGGAACTTGAAAGTACACTTAAATGGTTCAAGAGAGACAAGAGCCCGGGACCGGATGGCTGGCCTGTCGAATTCTACCTGGCCTTCTATGAACTTCTGGGAGAGGATCTTTTAGCAGTTGTTGAGGAGAGCCGGATCTCGGGGCACATCCACCCTCCTATGAACCAGACCTTCATTGCCTTGATACCCAAATCCGATGACCCCACATCCTTCAATGATTTTCGCCCTATATCCCTCTGTAACTGCCTCTACAAAATCATTGCCAAAATCATTGCTAATCGCATTAAGCCGATTCTCTCCTCCCATATATCTGCAGAACAATTTGCATTTCTTCAAAATCGCCATATTCAAGAAGCTATTGGTACTGCCCAGGAAACATTACATTCCATTAAGTTGAAGAACCTAAAAGGTGTTTCCTTAAAAATTGACCTCTCAAAGGCATTTGATAAGGTTAACTGGCTATATCTGAAAATGGTTCTTACCCATCTGGGCTTTCCTCATATGTTTATTAATTGGATCATGGGATGTGTATCCTCTGTCTCGTTTGCCATTCTCATAAATGGAGCAGCCTCTGATCGCTTCTACATCAACAGAGGTATCCGGCAAGGATGCCCTCTCTCCCCACTTCTCTTTCTTATTGTTATGGAGGGCCTGAGTAGGCTTATTGCGGATGCAAAACGGAATGGGGAGTTGTGCGGCCTCAAGATTACTGATCAATTCTCCAAAACACACTTATTATTCGTTGATGACATTCTTATCTTCCTCAATGGCAGCATCAGAGATAGCACTGCTCTATATCACATTCTCCTTCTCTTCTGTAAAGCTACGGGCATGGAGATTAACAGGGACAAGTCCACCAGATCTTTGACGAGATGTACACAACAGGAAACTCAATTGGCTGAACAATTCTTCCCATATCTGGAAAATAACCTACTGGAAGGTATTAAATATCTTGGTTTCAGATTAAGGCCGGATGGATATAAAACTGACCACTGGGCATGGCTGGTTAACAAAATTGAAAAAAGGATTACATGCTGGCACCACCGTTTTCTATCAAAAGCAGGCAGATTACAGTTGATCAAATCTGTACTGGAGGCCACACCTGTTTATTGGATGTCCCTCACATGGATTCCTAAGGGCATCTTACAAAAAATACAACATCTCTGCTACAGATTCCTGTGGAATGGAAATAAAAAGGGTAAGGTATTTGCTTGGACAAGATGGTCCCTTGTATCCATGCCTAAGAAATGGGGTGGATGTGGACTAAAATCCCTCTCTGAATTTGCTCAAGCCTTAACAGCAAAACAGGGCTGGTCTCTCCTTAAGATGGATAGTTTATGGGCTGAAGTTATACATTATAAATACATCTGGCCATCCAACATCATTGATTGGCTCCGCAGACCCTCATGGAACCATCAGAGTGTTTCTGCTATATGGAGAGCTACCCTAAAAGCAATGCCTCTCATCAAGGATAATCTATTATGGAAAATAGGTAATGGTACACAAGTTCGTATTGGGCTTGACCCTTGGCCTGGGTCTGGGAACGCTCATCTCTTGCCGGACGACCTTATCCATCACCTCAACAATAGGGGCATCAAACATCTGGCACAGGTTGGTGATCCACACAGATCCACCATTTTCACTCAGGCATGGGTAACGGATCAACAGTGGCATCTGACTGACGAATGGACTGATATCTGGCAAAGATACATACAAGCACTCACGGAATCTCATATTAAGCTACATGAGCTGGATGACGAACTTATATGGGCACCGGCCAAATCTGGTTCTTATGCACCTAAGTTGGGCTACATAAAGCTCATTGAAGACAGAGAGCCTGAAACTTTCATAAACTGGTGGTCGGATATTTGGCAGCTTCAAGCTCAGCCTAGGACCAGACTCTTAATGTGGAATATTTTGGCAAATAAAATACCTACTGGGGACAATCTTAAAAAAATAGCTTTTGCTGGTTCGAACTGGTGTGTTCTTTGCAGAAAGGTGGAGGAATCTACATCTCATCTCTTTCTCACATGCGAGACCACTATTGCGATCTGGCAGCAGGTCACTCAGACCCTCAACATCCCCACTGCCTGGCATGCTAATGATATACAAGCTGCCTGGACGCATTGGTGGACCGCCGTGTCCGCGGAAAAGGCTAGAAATCTACCTCTAGTTGTGTCCTGGTATATTTGGATCAACCGCAACAATATCATCTTCGAGCAGGGCAGGGTCAACTGGCAGCTCCTTCCACCTACTATCTGCGCAACCTACTCAGAAATCCCTTTTGTTTCAAAACCAAATCCACCTAGACATATCACGCCCGAAATCATCAACAGGGACATGCCTTGGGCCTACTTTGATGGGGCCGCATCGGATCTTGGTTGTGGAGGGGGTATACTTTTTCATGTCACTGATACACATTATTTCCACCTGAGACTGGGACTCGGGCGGGGTACCAATAATCATGCTGAGCTTATTACACTGAGACATCTCCTATTTTTTGCACTATCTAAAAATTATCGACAAATACAAATATTTGGGGACTCAAAGATAGTGATTGACTGGGCAAATAATAAATCCGTCTGTCATACTTATTCTTTGAAACATATCTTGGAAGAAATTGTTTTTTTTAAAACACATTTTGACCGGATCATTGTTTCTCATATCTACAGGGAAAGAAATTCAACTGCTGACCGGCTCTCGAAAGAAGCGGCGGATCGGCCTTTAGGTGATTGGATGATCGAAGAATGCAGTCCAGATGGGATGCACAGGTTTTATCATCGTCCATACATTGATGGTCTCCAACAGGGGGGCAGCCTCCCCATCTGAAGATTTTTGATATACAGGAATTTTTTGTACATAATCGGCACTGCCTGACCGTTACTATTATTTTTGTTTTAGTACATGACCGGAGGTTATACACCTCACTATTTACATCTTTACTGAACTCTAAGTTTTTTTCTGTTTATACTGTATGGATACAGCCCCATCGTATCCAAAGAGACACCTACTGGTTAGAATTTTTGTAACATCTCAGAACTGTGGTCAATGCCACACTTACGCATATGCCTTGGCATCAACAACATGTAATCTCTATTATTTACTCCTTAATAGAAATTACGAACTCTATTTTCCCCGGAAAAAATGTGAAACATTATTGATGGAGGCTAAGAGTAAGATCAATGCTTCTCATGAAAGAACAAAAATTTTAAAAGGAACAAAAATTGTAAATTACTTGTAGAGGGGTTTTCAGTTATTATGGTTAGTCAAAACTATGTTCACTGAGAAGCCAACATACAACAAGGTAACCAATTTAAGGATGGCCTAAAATAGGATGGTGCAGTGTCCAATTCCTGACATGGAAATATGGAATAAATGTTAGAATTTAATTTTTCCAGTAAAGGTTTGATTTGTGGAACCTGGAGTTTCATCAACCAAGCCTACACAAGGTCCCAAGTCATCGAATGGTTATCTTTACTTATTTTCAATTTATAGAAAAAGCCTCTTTTTTGTATATTCAAGAATTATAAATAGTTTAGTCTTTTAATTTTCATAAGGACCGAACGCTTAAGAAGTAGCTTTGATAGTTAACAATTTTGTAATTGTTTTCAATGTAATAATTTCTTTAAAAAGACATCAAGGGACCAGTTTTGGGGTTTCGAATTTTGGCCTCAGAGAAAAAAATGGTTATGTAATGTACAATATTTTCTTGGAGAAGTAATGAAATTTCAAGATGATTCAAACTGTCTGTATTTTTGACATGTTTTCATCCATCATGTTTTCATCCATCTTTTTGTAAGTCATCTACGTGTGATTCTTCTTTGGAAAATGTGTAATGAAGTTGTTGATTTACGTTTAAATATTTGACAGTACATGTATATCTTCATTAAAAGTAACCTTAAATTGTGCTCCACCTTTTCCATCATTTTATTTCTGCAATCTGCCATGTTTTCTACTAAGATTTGGTGTAAAAGATTATGTTGTTTCAACCTTGTACATTAAATCTTCTTCTTTATCTTCTATCTAATCATACTATAATTTTAGTAATTTATTTCACAGATAGCTTGGCCATATTGGAAGGGTTTTTTATTTTCTCCAAGAGCTATAAATACATTACATTCCTAAGAAATATCTTTGGGCAATCATGTGTAAAATGATGGAACAAGGACTTTTCACCTATCCTGCATAGATGTCCTAGGCACTGGCTTCCTTTCAGCCAGATGTTGTCCCTAGGGTACCACATCTTTTGGTTTTGTTATCAAGGAACGAATAACAAAGTTATTTTTTCCTGGGTTTTTCTTTGAAACCATTTTTTTGTCTAGTAACCAAAGAAAGTGTGTTGGCTTATTTTTCTTACCAAATGGAAAATTATTAACAACAATCATCACTCTTATAAGACCACATACTTGCTCAGACACTTCCCAACAAACAACTCCATCCTTGTCTAACCCGAAAAGAACTTTTTCTAGAAGGGTTTGGAGAGAAAAAAAGTCTCCCAAGACCCCAAGTCCTACTTTATCTACCCTTGGTTCTAGTTATTTTTCTCAGAGTATTAAAACTAATCACCCAGAAGCAGTTTCATGAAATTTGAACTCTTCAAAAGGGAATTTTCCTCCCCTTCATTTTCCTTTTCCAAAACCTACTCTTGAAGAAAGATATTTTAAATATGTTTCTTTCTCGTTCCTTGCTTTGTCAGAAGTCGAAGAAATAAAAATTTTAGATACTTTACCCTCATATCAGACCATTTCTGGAATTTATCAGCATGTTCCAATCTTTGTAGTCCCTCCACCCTCCTCTACATCTCAAACAGGGGATATTTTCCCTCTTCCAGATCAAAATATGGTGATTCCATGATTTTTACTCAATAGATATGCTCCTTTGAATTTACCTTAGCCTATGAATGTGATGCCTCAAGATTGCCTGAAGTTGTTGCAAATATTCACAAGAGAGGATGAAATTACAACAGAAAAACATGTGGCTACTTTCTATGCCTTTGCAGAGAACTTAAATGTTGAATATTTGGATGTGGTGATGAGGTTGTTTATATAGTCTTTGGATGGAGAGGCCAGAAAATGGTTCAAAACTCTCCCAACAAATTCAATTAATACTTGGGAAGAATTAGAGAATATTTTTATATAAATATGGGGAGAGAAAAAAGATCATGGCTATTTCCTAACATAATTTAATGCCATTAAAAGGAAGCCAAGGAAAGAAGTTGCAAAATTTATTAAGAGGTTTAAAAAACTTTACAACAGTCTCCCAGTGGAAATTATGCCCCCTCTTGCATCAACTAAGGTGGTTTTTGCAGGAGATTTGAATCAAAATTCGGTTTTACTTTGAGGGAAAGGGGTCTCCCACTTTAGACCAGATTCAAAGAGATGCCTCGGAGATTGAGGCTAATTTATATGCTACTAGAAATCTAAAATAAAAAATTGATCATGCTAATAAGAGAAAGGGAAAAGAAGAGTGATGCAAACCCAATCTCGTATCTAGGAGCAGGTTCGCTCTAGCCCACATGGCCCAATCCTCTATCCAAAAAGGTGTTTCCTTCAACCCTGTGAAATATCTCTATCGGGATCTAAATCGCTTGTAAAACCAAATTACAGTGGGAGGACCTAGAAGGGACAACCAAACTCTACGTGAGTTTGTGTCCAAACTCTACACGATTTGGTGGTATATATATCTATATATATATATATATATATATATATATATATATATATATATATATATATATATATATATATATAACACCCAAGTTATTAAATCTCTCATACATAGCCCCTGAAGCCAATCTCCCTTATTGTGCAAGCGTTATATCCTAACGCTATGCAACAAGCGCTAACCACTAAGCACGGTCTTTTAATTGCTAACCGATGTGTCCCGACATTGGAAGCTCGGTGCATAGACATGGGTGCTCTAACTTTTATTGTCGGGTTAACTTCTCTGGGCTAACACCTCTAGGGTGATGAAATCTCGCTCCTCTGAACCTCTAGGATGACGGAGTATTTCTCCTCTCTACTCGGTCGGTTCGACTTGGGGATCTGGCATATTCTTCCGAGATATTCCTTCCGGGTAGGGTCCACCTTGCCACATAATCCCAACATATCAAGGATGTGCCCTTACAATTACCATCGAGGTAGAACCTCCGGGTGGGGTCTAATCCCACGTCCCTGACACTTAGTCTCCCAAGAAATTGGTCCTTCCGACATAAAACCTTTGGGTAGTCCCCACTTACCACATCTGCCGACACTGAGTTTACCCAACGCTCCCTCTTCCCGTCTCTTAGACTTGGGGTTACTGGCAAATATTCTAGGCTATCCTCTCTGGGATGACATGTCCTGGCACTTCCTTCCAAGTCACGTAGACTTGGGACTTCAACAAACCCACTAGGGTATTATCTCTGGGATGACAGTCTTCGGCTAACAGAGAATGTTTTCTATCTCCTACTCCTGTCAATTAATGATCTCTCGACACGTTTATTTTCACTGCGTTGTTGAATGATGGGCTTCTGTAAATTTTTTAAAAGGCTAAGTGTTACATTTCTCCTCTGTTCTTACTCCTTTTTCTCCTCCGGATTCAAGGTCCCTTGTTCCTCTAACTCAGTCTTAGTCTCTCACCTAATCTCTCTCTAAACTCTAATAACATTATCTTGTGCTTGTAGTGCACGGGAAAGGTATATCTCTCCTAAGCTTCATTGCACTTGAAATATTTGTAAATCCGTTCACAGGAAAGGATTTTATAAGGAAATACACAGCATCCAAAAATCTGCATACAACATACTCTAAATAGAGATATTCCAGATTATATACATATAATTACAAAGGCCCAATTTGGCCAGATTTATAATAACAGGCCCATTTTTTTTTCCTCAAACCAGATCTTGGCTTCTTACAAGCCTCTCGCTTGTCTCCTCATGCTTACTCTCACACACGCTTTCCCATTCTATGATTTCATAATTTATACAAAATAGGATATTGAAACCAATTCAGGTTCAGATCCAAAGAATCCTCACCTAAACCCCTAATCGAGGATTCCTAAATCCAAAAAATCCTAAATTAATCTAACTAACTCTCAACTCTCCAAAATAATCTCACGATCTCTCTTTTTGGTGAAGATCTGAATACATTAATCCTCACATTCATTTATTTATGTACAATTATTCTAATAAATTAAATAATTTCACACACTTAGGAACCAACTCCCTTGGTAAATGAGAAGACCCTTATCCTAGTCAAAATGAATTTTGACTAGGAGGTAAAATGCTCTTGCACCAAAGATGCAGGGTCTTCAAGTCAGCAGAAAGATTCACAGGAGCATAAACTAGATGAGATGACTAAGGTCATCAGAAATTTATCAAATAAATTGGTGAAAATGGAGTCGAAGAATAAAAATCATCCTAGGTATATTTAGCAAGAACTTAACAAAAACATTAATACTCAGTTCAGAATATCTCCTCTGAAAATTTTGCAAAGGGAGAGGAAGGATCAACAAGATCAGGTGCAACCTCCTTTATACCTTGAAGATGAACCAGAGGAAGCACAAGAAGAGACTCTGAAGTTTCAGGAAAATCAGTATTTCACTTTATCAGAGAAGGAAGAAGGAGAAGAAACGTGTGAGGATAATGTTGATTTGGACCCCCAGGTTACTCTAGATGAGGAAGAAATTGATAATTACTGTAGAAAGTTTGTTGATATGATGTGGGCTTAATTTCATAAAATGTATGATTTAAGATCAAGGTAGAGATTCATAACTCAGGACTAGAATGAATAGTAGTCCCAACAACATGTTAAAAAATCTAATGATAAGGGAAAATAACCATTTCAAACTATTCCAGTCCAGAAAGGCGAGTCCTCCAAAATCCATAAAGTCAAAGTCAATTAGGAAAAGCAAACAAATAAGACTACTCAAGGTCAACAGAAAATTCAAAAATATAAAACAGTAGAAGAAGAATAAGAAATAACAAAGAAAAATGTGCACTCTTTCAATTTTGAGAAAGAATTGGAGAAAGTGAAGATTCCAATCCAATTGGCTGAGCTAGCAAAACAACATGCTTATAGAAAGCAGATTACATATTTCATTAACTTATCTCAAGTCTATGTTACTCCAAATATAATAAATTTGCAAGAAGAAAGGTCGGTGGTGATGTTTGGTCCTCATGTGGAGGAACAAGACTCAACCACACCTCCATTTTATATCACCCTTTTAATTCATGATCTCATGTTGCACAACTATATGCTTGACTCAGGGGCCTCTCATAATTTAATGCCTCTTTCTGTTATGAAGTAGTTGAATTTACAGATCACTAAGTCGTATGAATATCTATATTCCTTTGACTCAAAGAGAGTAAAGTCTGTTGGATTGGTAAAATATTTGGTGGTCTCTCTAGCACAAATCCCAGTCAGGAGCATTGTGATGTATGTGGTGGTTCCAGACATCCCAGTAAGATTTGGAATGTTTCTTTCTAGATCTTGGGGCATGAAGCTAGGAGGAGTTCTGAAATTGGATTTCACTTATATTATAATCCAAATATTTGGTGGAGAGGAAAGGAGGTATATCGGGAATCCATATTTGTTAAGACAAGCACCGAAGAGGGAAGTTCAAGTAATTTCACCGTATATAGACATGATAAGGATTTTTCATTTTTTATGTTGGAAGTGAATGATGAAATTGTTGAGGAGACTTAGGTGCAAGTTCCTCAAAATTTTCAAAAGCAAGAAGCAGTGCAAAATTCTATTTGGAAGTTATATTTTGATGGTGCATATTCAAAGGAGGGAAATCGTGCAAGGGTTTTGTTGCATCCCCCAAAGCGTGAAATGATCCCTCTTTCCCACAAATTGGAATTTGATTCCAGAGTCAATAATCACAAAACATGAAGCTCTGATTCTTGGTTTACAGGTTGCCAGGAATATGAAGATTGATTGTTTGTTTGTGTTTGGAGATTAAGAATTGATGGTAAAGCAGATAAGAGGTAAATGCAAAAAAACACCCAAGGCTCCGAGCTTACCAGATTGAAGTGTGTGACTTAGTGGAAAAATTCTTCTCAGAATTTAATATTCAATTCTTCCCAAGAGAAAACAATAAGTTGGTTAATTCACTTGCAGTGGAAGCCAGTACCTTTAAACCTCCACAAAATCCAAAATTGAGGTATGAAGTTGAGATTAGATGTAGGCCTTCTATACCTAACAATATAAAATATTGGAAGGTATTGAGGATAAGGAGTAGATTAAAACAAATTGGAGGTAGATGGAGAGTTTTCTTCTTCAAAAACTTATCAAGAAGAAGTGGGTGAGGATGCTAAAGAAGAAGAAATAGAAGTTGAAGAAGATTTACCTTGGAAGGATTCTATTTCCGACCATAAAATTGTCCAGCTCAAAGGAAACGTGATTCCAAAAAGTTTTGTTCCTTTAGAAAGATTGTTCAATGAAAATGGTGTTCTTGTTAATTTTACTAAGCAGAATTGGAAAGATAGCGTGGAGGATTGAAATATTTGCATTTAGCAGCAACCTAAGTTGGTAAAAATGGAAAAGGGAATTTGAAAACATTACAAACAAAGGTATGTTAATCTATTTAATAAATATTATGATATCTTTGCTTGGACATAGAAATACTTAAAAAAATATAACAAAGATATTATACAACATAAAATTCCTTTAAAATCAAGAGTAAAACCATACAAACAAAATCTTAGATAGATTAACCCTTCGATGCTTCCTTCAATTAAGAAATAAGTTAAGAAGTTGCTTCAGGAGAAAAATATTGTGCCATTGAGATATTCAAATTGGGTAGCAAATCTAGTGTTTGTGAGGAATAAGAATGGGGAAATCAAACTATGTACATATTTTCGAAATGTAAACAAGGAATCTTAAAAAGATAACCACCCTCTTCCCAAGATGGATTACATTCTGCAGGAAGTTGTAGGCTCTTTGAGGATATCAATGATTGATGGGTTTTCCTGATATAACCAAATAGTTGCTCATCCAGATGATCAAAAGAAGACATTCTTCACTTTTATGTATGTTAATATGCCTTTTGGTTTGATGAATATTGGAGCCACATTCCAAAGAGCTAGGGATATAGCCTTTGTTGGGGAAAAAATAAGTTTGTGGTTATTTATTTGGATGATATAACATTTTTTTTCTAAATCAAATGATGAGCATTTGGGACATTTGCAGTAGACTTTCAAGAAGTGCAGAAAATATGGGTTATCCCTGAATCCAAAAAAAATCAAATTTTACTCTTAAGAGAAGGGAAATTATTAGGACATATCGTATCAAAATAAGGAGTTAAAATTTATCCAAAACGTGTAGAAGCAATCAGTGATATACCTTTACCCAGAAACAAGAAGGAAGTACATATTTTCATGGGCAGAATAAATTTTCTCAAGATATTTATTCCAAACTATGCAGAAATTATAAAGGAAATTATTGATATGTTGAAGAAAGATGCAAAAGTAAGGTGGACTCCAACAGCCAAAGAATGTTTTTCAAGGATTAAGAAAGCTTTTGGAGCAGCTCTTAATTTGGTAAGTCTTGATTATGAAAATCCTTTTCAGATTTTTTATTTTGCATCTTCTACTACAATTGCAGCAGTTCTTTTGCAAAAGAATGGAGAAAATAAAGAGTAACTTGTGATATTCTTTAGTGAGGAGTTGAGGGATGTAGAGCTAAAATATAATATTTTAGAAAAGCAAGCATATGCCCTTGTTAAGTATTTGAAGGCATTTAGGACATATATATTACAATCAAATATCGCATCATATGTACCTAATACAATAGTCAAAGATGTACTAACACAGTGGGACGATGAAGGAAGAAGAGGAAAATGGATAGCAAAGATACAAGAGTACAATATGGATATTAGGCCAACTAAGTTAATTAAGGGATATGGATTAGCCAAGATCTTGACGGAAGCCAATTACCAAGCAATTGGAATAAAGTTGTTGGCTGAGATTTCTAAACCGAATATAGTTGGTGGAGAAGATAAATCCAATGAACGTGATAATATAATTTATTATAAGTATCTATTTTTTTATTGGTATAAAACTATTGTGCATTATTTTTTATTTCTCAATTGTCCATCAAATCTTGATAGAACAAAATACAAGGCTCTAAGGATGAAATCTCAAAAGTATGTTATTGTAAATAGTCAGCTATATTGGAGGGATCCAGTTGGTTTTTTGTTGTTGTGTTTAACAAAGGAAGAAATTATTGAAATCATCAATGAATATCATGAATATGCTTGTGGGGTTCATTATAGTTGGAGAGTTACAACATATAAAATCATGAAGGAAGGTTTTTACTAGCTTGCCATGTTTTCTGATGTGTATCAGTTAGTCAAATGCTGTAAAGAATGTCAGTTTTTGTTGAAAATAAGAAGTTGGCACGATTAACATTAATTCCAATATTTGTAGAAGAGCCTTTTAGGCAGTAGGGGTTGAATTTCATAGGGGAAATTAACCCACCTTCCAGTGGACAACATAAGTGGAATTCAACAACCACTGATTATTTTACAAAGTGAGTGGAAGCTATTCCAACCCAGAATACAATGAATTCAGTGGTTATCAAATTTATGGAAGAAAATATATTTGGTAGATATGGTTGTCCAAAAAAATTAGTGGAAGATAATGCTCAAGTGTTTAAATCTGCAAAGCTTATTAATTTTTTCCAGAAATATAATGTAATCCTCAGTCTCTCTACCACCTATTATCCATAATGGAATGGGTTGGAAAAATCTTCTAATAAAACTCTAGTAAGATTTTTGAAGAATATTGTTGTAGAAAACAAAAAGAACTGGGATTCCAAAATTAAGTTTGCTTTATGGGAAAACAGGGTGACGACCAAAAGGTCCACTGGGAAGTCACTTTTTGAACTAGTGTATGGAATGGAAACCTTATTTCCCAATCAATTAGCTAAGCCAGTAGCTGCATTAATTCAAGATGTTGAAGAGGAGCCTAATTCATTAACTAGGAGAATAAATCAGCTGGTGGAGTTGAACGAATGCAGAGAACAGGTGACTCAAAATTTGAACTATTATCAAGAAAAGATGAAAGTTTATTTTTATAAGAAGGCTAAAGATATACTTTTTTAGCCAAGAGACAGTGTTCTAAGGTGGGATGTCAGAAGGGAGGATAAGGGTAAAAATGGCAAGTTCGATCCCTTATGGTTTGGACTTTTTAAAATAGTAGAATTTCGAGGTAATAACACCTTCGTTTTAGAAAATCTTGATGGTGAATTGTTGCAGTTTCTTGTTAATGGGAAGTATCTGAAACATTACTTCCAGCATTGATCATTTACTTCCTCATCGTAAATATTGGTTTTCCTACTTTAAGTATCTGGTGTGCTTATTCATTGCATTGTCACAACTACAATATGACTCCATTCCTAAGGCAAAGGCACTAATTTGTGGTTCTTAATATTTTATTCCAAGACACTATCCTCAAGTGGAGCTAGTGTTATAGCCAGTTTCCTTTTATTCTTAAAAAAGAAAAATGGTAAAAATAAAAATAAAAATAATTGAAAAGATAAAAAAGGATAAAAATGTAGTCAAGGGCACTCATTGTATATATATTTTGAAAAATATAATGTCTGGCTATAAGAAGTGGTGCAGGCCCAAAGCTCAGATTTCAAAGATATATAAAGTATATTTTATTTACAAGTGGGCCAACCTTGGTGTCGGAGCAAGAGTTAAAAGGCGCGCAATTTTTGTGGCACAATGTTGTTGCGCAAATTTGGGCCTTGCATACAACGCACTCGACATCACAAACGGCTTGATATTTATGTGGTAGGGTGACCCCGAGGGTAGATTTGTGAAATTCGTCATTGGGGTGATCAATAGTTGTGATTAACCCTGATGTTACTCCCCTGTGAAATGATTTACTTGCTAGGGTGCCCCTGGGGGCAGTAAGTGGTTTTTGTCCATACCACAACTCCACGACAACTGAACAGGATCATGTGAATGAGATTCCATCTAAACAATTCCACGTCAGCACCATATCACCCCTCTTCGCTCCACCTCACCCAACCTTTTCCATGTCACCCGCCACGCTGGCTGCCACATCATTCATATGTACTCCTTTGTCCTCATTGTCATAATTCCATTTTTTCCCACTCTCCCATCTATAAAAACCTTATTTTTTCCCAAATCACTCATTTTATCTATTATTTTCATGCCGACTACTATCGTCTTCAACAGTTGTAACTGCGTCACTAATTGCCTCAAAATTACCAGGTATTTAAACCACTTTGTGTCTATATTTTAAACGAAAATCTAAAATGACTAAAAGGGTTGTTTTATTTGGTTCCTCAACCCATATACCTCTCATGGACATGGAGCATGATATATTTTACCCTTTCTGTTGAATTAATCTAATGGAAATTCATCATAGTATCCTTGTCAGCCAGGTTGAGTCAGAAATATCATTGAGAATGGTAAATTCAAGTTTAGTCTTTGCAATTATTCCTCAAACATATTTTTCCTAGAATTTATTAGCTAGTTGACTTCGTCCTTATACCCATAGAGATGTTATGTAATGAATTCTCTGAGAGAAAACATTCTCTAAGTCTCCTCATGATTATTTCGCCAAACCCTTGATTTTCCTCAATCAAACAATTGTTGCATTTTCTGATGAAACCCTCATGTCTGCTTATTAAAATATGCAAGCAGAGGATAGAAATAAATTGTACAATCATATTTTGACTCCAAATGAAGTCTTGCCTTTAGAGTCAACACAATTTCCCATAGCTTGCTTTTCTAAGAGTGTAAGGTTTGTTTTGAAAATAATTGTGATACTTTTGGGAAGAGATGAAACCTCAATAATAGATTGTCAAGCTTTAGGGTTGTTTTATTTAATGATACAACCTAATGTTGTATTGAATATTCTACCTTTTGGGAACATTCAATTAACTCACATCTCCTCAACTTCAGTATTTTTGGGTGTTTTATGTTTCCTTCCTTATTAGTATACCTCTTCATGTATGTTCATGTTAATCAATTTATGGATCTGGGTCTAAATGTTATGGATGTTAATAGATAGAAGCAAACATTGGTTAATTGGAATGATCTAGTCATGAGAAAACAAAATAATGACGGATTTTCTTATTACATTTCCTCCTTCATGTCAACTATGTGTAGAATTATCAATAATTTTCCCCCTCCCAGAATTTTACCAAAGGATCAATCTCTTCTACAAATGAGCAAAGATCTGAAGGTTGGAGACAAGTTTTTATTTGAGGAATATGTGGAAATCAGATTGTATGTAGCCAAAATTCTTCCATATAGACTTCCTTATTTTGTGCCTATGAGGATATTTGAATTAGAATTCATTAGAAAAATCCTGAATGTGGATTAGATACACTTTGTCCTAGCTAGGAAAGGCTTCTTATTCAAATTACCCAGGATTGTTATCCCATTTATTGTAAATAATAGACAAGCAGCTGAGGAGGGTGAAAAGATGTTGCAAGTAATGAATTTTCTACAGTGAGAAATATGGCGTTATGATCCACATCAAATAATTTCAAAGAGGAGATTAGAGATATTTGTGCCCCTTATATCCATGAACCAAATCCTGAACTTGAGAAGTTAACAAATGGTGGCTTGGTTGAGACACAAGAAAGCATGGAAGTAGAAACTCCTCTCCCCACTAAAAAAGATTGAAAAGAAGTGTTGTTGATGTCATTGATCTTGAGGGAGAAATTGCTTAGAGTAGTAAAAAGGAAAGAATAAGAGGAGGTGAAATAGAATTTAAACAACTCATGGAAAGACCTTCTAATGAAGTTGGTTTTCAAATACAGCTAGGAGGAATGAAATGTGCACCATCATCTCCAATTCCAGGGGAAGAAGAGCATAATTCCTTGAATTTTTTAAAGGATACTTATGAACAGATTGAAGAAAGAAACAAGAATATAAAGGCAAATGTTATCACCCAATTGGAAGCTCAATCCATCTATAGTTATCAAACCAGACTTCTTTCAGCAATGGATCTGGAAATGAACCAAATGAGATTTTCCTTTACTCGTCATGTTTCTTAATCAATTTCTTCTGGAGCTAATTTTAAGACAGTCAATTTTTCTATGAACTCACAATATATTCCATTGCTAGACAAGATAAACTTGCATGGGTAGACAATGGAATTAATATACAATGATCTCAGCAAATCATCACTGGGAGAAAACAAAATAGAGGCCTTATTGGGAAAAGTAATGGATTAGTTGAAGTTGGAGAGGGCTAATTCTCGAGCTCTTCATACTGAAAATGAAGAATTTGAAAAGTTGATAATTAAGAATGGGGTGAATCCATAGGATAAAGAAGTTGTTCAAGCCTTGATCCAGAGTGTAGAGTCTGAAATTTTGTCTTTAAGAAAAAAAATTGCCTACCACAAAACACGTTCAGGCTCCAAAGTTGGCTCAAATTGAGAAAGAAAAGGAGATCTTAACTCATGAGCTAGTGGAAAGAAATAAGGAGGTAGTAGCCCTCAAGGAGCTTAATGCAGACTTACAAAATAAAATAGACAAACATGTCTGCATAATTGTGGTGCAGCCAAACTCAGAAGACCCTGTTGAAAAATTCACTAAAGTCATGAAAAAATTGAATATTTCGGAGGATGAGTTGAAGAAACTACAAAAAATTCTAGATGATACGAAAGAAAAATTGAAGCACAAGGAGAGACAATTAAATATGGCTAGAGAGAATGCAACTCATCATCATAAGAATTACCAATCATCATGTGATGAAATTAAGGAGTTGAAGGAAAAGCTAAAATGGAATATGTTTCTTATTCAAGCAAGAGAGATCATATAGAATAACATTATTCTATAGGTCAAAGTAGTATAGGATCATACGGTGTTCATGGCTAATGATAAGACAATGATTAAGGCTACTAAATCCATTATTTACACCAATAAGGCTTAGTCACAGGAAAGTGCACAACTGGACAAAAATATAATTGATTATTTGAATGCCAAATATTCCCTGGAATTGAGGGCAATGGACATTGTAGAAAGAACATCTATGGTGTCAGAAATAAGTGAGATGGTGCAGAAAAATATGTACAGGAAGCATGCAGAGAGCAGGCTCTTGGAGATTAGAGAATCAATGGAAACCTTTAACTCTAATTTTGACAAAAGAGTTCGAGCAGGGTTATCTTCATGTTAGGACTAGTAGGGAAATCTCCTCCCTTTGGAACAATATGAAACATTGCTAGTGGAGGCTAAGAGTAAGATCAATGCTTCTCATGAGAGAAAAACAATTATAAAAGGAACAACAATTGTAAATTACTTGCAGAGGGATTTTCAATTATTATGGTTAATCAAAAAAAAAATCATTGAGAAGCCAACATACAACAAGGTAACCAATTTAAGGATGGCCTACAACCGGATGGTACAATGTCTAGTTCCTAACTTGGCAATATGGAAGAAATGTGAGAATTTAATTTCCCCAACAAAAGTTCGAGTTGTGGAACCTAGAGTTTCATCAAGCGAGCCTGCACAAGAGTCCCAAGTCATCGAATGATTATATTTACTTATTTTCAATTTCATGAAAAAGTCTCATTTTTGTAATTTCAAGAATTAGAAATAGTTTAGTCTTTTAATTTTCTTAAGGACCGAATGGTTAAGAAGTAGCTTTGATAGTTAACAGTTTTGTAATTGTTTTCAAAGTAATAATTTTTTTAAAAAGACATCAAGGAATTAGTTTTTTGGTTCCAAATTTTGGCCTAAGAGAGAAAAAATAAAATTTGTTGTCTAATGTACAAGATTTTCTTGGAGAAGTAATGAAATTTTAGGATGATTCCAATTGTATGTGTTTATGACATGTTTTCATCTATCTTTTTGTAAGTCGTCTATGTGTGATTCTTCTTTGGAAAATGTGTAATGAAGTTGTTAGTTCTTTTTAATTCAATAGATTTACTTCTGCTTTAAATAGTTGACAGTACCTGTATATCTTCATTAAAAGTAACCTTAAATTGTGCTTGACCTTTTCTATCATTTCATTTCTGCAGTCTACCATGTTTTCTACTAAGATTTGGTGTAAAATATTTTGCTTCTGCAACCTTGTACATTAAATATTCTTCTTTATCTTCTATCTAATCATACTATAACTTCCGTAACTTATTTTATAGATAGCTTAGCCATCTTGGAAGGGTTTTGTATTTTCTCTGAGAGGTATAAATACATTACATTCCTAAGAAATATCTCTAGGAAATCATGTGTAAAATGATTAAACAAGGACTTCTCACCTATCCTGCATAGATTTCCTAGGCACTAGCCTCCTTTCATCCATAGGTTGTCCCTAGGGTACCAACAAAAGGAAAATTGATGACGAGATGGTTAGGTCCTTATCTAGTAGAAAAGTTTCATGAGAATGGATCTGTCCAAATAAGAACAATTAATGAAGAAGGAATTCCATTGTTAGTTAATGGTTATCGGTTGAAGTTGTATAAAAGGCCTCTGTCAAAGGAAGAGTTTACCAACTCAATAAGTAAGGAGTTAAATTTAATTTATATTTTCACAAATCTCATCTCATCTAGCCTCTAATCAATAAAAAGAAAAAAAAAAGGAAGAAAAATAAAAGAGCCTAGGTGAAAACATCCATGAGGCACCTGAGGCTAGCTTTAGGGTTGAAAACCTCTATGAGGCAGTCCAAGAGTCAAAAAATAATAAATGAAAAGATCCCTAGGTTAAAAGCTCCTTTAAGTTTCCTAGGCATTCTTGTAGGTTGAAAACCTTTTTTGAAGCAGCCTTCAGGTTTCAAGAAAGAAAAGAAAAAATGAAAAAAGACAAAGAATAAAGGGAAAGCAAGGGAACCCTTACATCAATATTGCTAACATGTTTTTGCAGGGTTCTAGCCATGACAAAGAAGGACAACAATCAAAGTAAGCAGCCTCCACACTCCACTTTTCCACCCACCAAGACTAGCTATCTACATATCCTTCATCATTCCATAAACTTCCCCAAGTCCCTCCATCACCAAGCAACCTATCTCACTCAATTCTGCTCCAGTCCTGAAGTGCTACAGATTGTCCTGAAATGCTACACGATTGTCCAGATTTGCTACAGGATTGTGATCAACATAGAGAAAGTGTTCTAATTATATGTTGTCCATGGGGGAACGAAAGGAAAGGTCCACAACACCACCATCACCCATGCTCCACACCATTTATCCACTTCTCCACCCAAATGACCATCTTTGTCTGAAAAAAATAAAAATAATAATAAATAAATAAATAAAAAAAAATAAAATAAAGGAATATAATAAATAAATATAAATATAAATAAAATTAATTAATTAAAATAAATAAATAAATAATAATAATAAATAATCATTATTTTCACCACAACCAAGACTTTTGATCCTTGTCCATGAGCTTAACATGAATTAGCAGAGATTTTGGATGTATTGTATGAAGATTATTGTGATCATGGGGGGGGTTGTGTAACTGCTATAGGAACGAACCCAATCATATAGAAATCTGCACAAACCCTACAAGACCATAATCAAAAGCACTTGGAAGCAGCAGAATGAAGAATTAACCATCATGAAGCATTAAGGGATCATCTTCTTGACCTTCGGCAGCCACAAAACTTCTACAAGGTTGTTACAGGGTCATTGTTCATCTCTAACAACAACAACTTGATCCACCACCAGTAGAACCTATAATGACAGTGCTTAGTTAGGCACGTATAAAAAATATATACAAAAAAAAAAAAAATCTCCCAAAGTAGAGTCAAAGCATGGAGAAACTAGTATGGGGAATGGCACCTCAAACAATCAACAAATCAACTACCATTTATGAAGCAACATGCAAACATCAAAGCAGTCAGAGACCATCAGGTAGGCAAAGATATGAAGCTCCTCACCTCTTCCTTCTAGTGCATGATAGTTCAAAAAAATTTCTAAAATGTATGAGGAGCGAGGTTTTTTTTGGTTCAAGGTGGCCAACAATCTCGTCCACCCTCAAACAGTTAAGTGAAGTGAATTGTATCTCTCATACAACATGGGGAAAATGAAAAAAAAGGGAAGGGTGATCATTTCGAGGAGCGGGCCAACATGTTTGAGAAGTTACGAAGGTGGTAGGTGGGGGCTAGCTCATACAACACGCTGAGCCCGCCACCAAACCATAAAAGGAATAAAGAACAAGCCCGAACTTCATTGTACCAAGATTTCATTCCCAAAAATAGTAAGAGAGGTCCACTACATCATTGAGATTCAAGCTAGCTACCACCAGGGGTCCCCTAGGCTACTACAAAGGTGCTACAAGGTCGAACAATAGATGTTACAAGATCAGAGTTTAGTGTTACGGGATTGCACACAACTGTTACAAGATCATAACTAGTTGCTACAGGATTGGACTGAGGGGTGAAAAGGGCTCGATTTGGTGTGAATTCTCCTCCAAAACCAAAAATTCCATGAAGGAGTCTCCAAGGGAGGGGTAAGTCATGCATTTCCCTCACCTTCCATGCAAGAAAATTGAAAAACTAGGTCAATTTTTGCATCTTGTAGCAAACCCTTGAAATTGAGATTTTTCAAACCCTGTGTTTTTTTTATGTGTGGAAAGCATGATAACAGAAGAATGAATTTATTTTTTAGTGTGGCATATAATTTTCGTACATCTGGTCAGAAGAATAACATTCCTCTCATCTTTATTTTGAAACCCAGTTTGCCTATAAATTGATAATTGAATTAAAATCCTTTGAAAGAAACTTAAAGGAGCCACAATAGTGAACATAAGAGGAGGCTTTAATAGAAGGGACCCACATAATAAAAAATAAACCACCAACATCTTCCTTTCAGATACATCTTCATAAGTCACAAATGGATGTGGTCCTTTGAGAAAATTAAAGGATATGATGATGAAATAACCCATGAATTTTCCATGGCCCTTCAATATTAGGGCGGGAATAATGCCACCACCATTGTAATAGTAATGGGGCTTGTCACCCATCTCAATGCAGAACTCATTATTAGGGTGACCACATTCGATTTAGGAGTTAGGTGTGGCAAGGAGGATAGGACATAAGTCATCACAACTAAAAATAATCTCTTCCTCCCTAAAGAAAATCCAATTGAGGGGAAAAATGGAGTCAGAAGGGAAAGTTTTCCTCACCCATGGGATGAAGTAGCCTATGACATCTCAAAATACATATCCTATGAGGGGGGCTAAGTGTTTTATATGCTTATCATTTTAGGCTACTTTATCAGCTGAGGTTCCAGAAAGAATTGCCTATCCCAAGCAGGCACAATATTGCCCACTTTCTTCTTCAGACTATGACAGAAATGAGCCAGATGATGAGAGAAGGGAAACACCAGTACATTTCTCATCATGGGCTCATAATGGGCTCATAAGGTTCATTATCATCGATTCCTTGAGTCACCTAAAGAACCTTGTACCATGGTCAAACTTTATAGACATGTACAGGGAGGCCATCATTAAGAATTAAGCCCAACCTCTGCTAGAACATGAAGAGACCATAAAACATAGTGTTTCTAAAGAAAAGGCTAAAGAAGAGAAGGAGGAAGGAAAGAGAGAAGATGTTGAAGGGTGGGAAGAAGAAGAGAAACCAGAGGTAGCAAAAGGGACCCTTGGGGATAATTCTAGGCCTCATAAAAGAGAAAACAAGATCAGCAAGTAAGATTCTCAGAAGGAAACATTGAACAAGAGGTGGCTACCACCCTGGAAGCCCTTAACACACCTGTTAAAAAAGGAGGAATCCCAAGCAAGGCCCCTTATATTTCAAGAGAAGAAGGAGTAATAGAATTAAATAAGGGAAGCCTCAACCTCC
Organism: Pinus tabuliformis; assembly: GCA_031772625.1. Lineage (NCBI taxonomy): Eukaryota > Viridiplantae > Streptophyta > Pinopsida > Pinales > Pinaceae > Pinus > Pinus tabuliformis. Next base: position 84,313,567 of record CM062815.1, on the reverse strand, counting down.
TTTAATAGTCCTATTCACAATTGAAGAATTTTTCAACCACCAAGAAGGGGAGTTGAGACAAGGCAAGAAGAAAATTGAAGAAATCACCTCCCTCAAGTCCAAAGGAAACCAGCCTCAAAACTCCCAAAGAAGGTCAAACACCAAGGTAGCTAAGGCCAAGCAAGTACAAGAAGAAACTACCCAACTACAGGAAGAGACAAGAATGCTACAAGAAAGGGCATATTTTCTACACGAAGGTGATGTAGGACCACAAGTTCTATGAGGAAGGACGAATCATACTTGAAAAATTTGCAATCCCCATCCTACTTGAGCTAGACAGAGAGAGAAGTTAAACTGATCGATCGATGAAAATTGCTAAATCAAATAAAGTTGAGGATGTGGGCCTCAGGGAAGAATAGATGAAGAACATGGATGAAGAAATGGTTGATTTAAGATTAAGAGAGTTAATCATGAGGGAGAAATTGAAAATTGAAAATCAAAAATTAAGAGGGCAAGTGCAGGAGAGAGAAGGGAAACTTGCCACCATGGAAAGCTTGGTTATGGAGGCCATTCAATGCAGACAACCATCCAAGTCATGTGCAATCTTCCTCAAAGAACAATGTTCCAAAAACTTTGGCATAGTATGGCTCTCTCCCATTTTAAAATTATAGAAAGTTTATTGATTTTTTTAGCAAGTCAACATTGAGGATAGGGCCAAATTAGCTGAATTTTACATGCACAATATGATCCTCACAAATATGAACTTTTGGGACCCCAATTCGAGATTGGGTGATGCACAACTAATGGCCCTAGCCTCTTGGCTTTCCCATGAGGAAGAAAGGGCTGAGGAAGTATAAGCTTATGGCTAAGGAATCAAATGAACCTCTATATATTATAGCAAAGTTAACAAGTCCCAGGGTTGTCCTAAGAAATCATAACATCATCTCTACAGACCCCTAATTAGCCCCTCGCTACTTCAAAAAAAAAAAGTTGGCCATCCTACATTTTGAATACATTTTTAGGTTGTTGTGATTGAAAGTTTGTAGGCCTATCAAAGGAGATGGCATGCTCTACTATACAGTTTGAAGATCAGGGAATACCACTCCCCTAAGAGGTTGAGGAATGCATTATAGAAAACCTCATTATACAAGAGGATTATTCAGAGATTTAAGATCAACTGGATAGGGCTAAAACTCAGTCCTCATTTGTTATCGAGTTTACAAGAATGAAGAGATCGGGTAGAGGAACAGAGGGAGAGGGTAGTAATAAAGGCTAATGCAATTTTTTATCCACAAGAGGGCACACCATCCGAAGTGCCTTGAGATGTCAGAGAGGCCACCGGGGCCATGCATGAGCTATAGATCAGTGGGTAAGTTGCTCAGAGGCTGAGCAACACCTTCAATAGGGGGGTGGTGATGGGCCTCATTTATAGGTAAATCATAAGGCCCATATATCCTTCATTGAGCCTAAATTTATGTCTTTCATCACATTTAATGGCATATTTTTTACTATCATGTGGTTATAAGGAAGACTAGAGGATGATTATCATATCTCGTGGCCTAATGTGATTAATGTGTAGGAAAAGAGTGCATTAGAATGCATTTACTATGCAGAGATACGTTGGAAGGCAATTGGAGAAGATGTAGGAGGATGGTCTCCTACATTTACTCACCCAAATCTCGACCTACTCCCTACATTTACTCACTTCCAGTTTGAAGATCCATTGGAAGCTGATGAAATCAAGGACTATAGGGAGAAAGATCCATCTTTTTAGGGCTTTTGGAGGGAACCAGTCCTCTTTCCAATGAAGTTGCCTCTCAGTCACTTTTGTATAAATAAGCAAGCCTAAGGGCTCAATAGGATTTGAATTGTTGTAGGAGGATAGAGACCATTAGGAGCTAAGAACTTGTTGTTTCCATTTATGATGTACTTGAGCACTATTTTGTATTAATGAAAAGCTTGTTTTTGATCCACAAGTGAGTTTGTTTTAGAGGGCTAGGTCCCCTTGTGTTAGGACCTAACCCAAAGGCTCTAATACCTCTTATTTTTATATTTCTTTCATGCATTTTTTTTCCAAGAAATATTTCCCTTCTTTTACTAGCAACCTCATTTATGAAAAATTCTTGTGTAGGTCTTCCAATCACTTCTCCTGTGGGATGCATGGTTGGGGATATAGTATTGGCAAGACAAAAAAACATATAGGTGATTTCTTTTGGAGTAGTTAGGTCTTTGATTTTCCTCCTTTTATATACTCTATTTTATGAACATGTGGTGATTGGTCTAACAGTCTTCTTTGAGTCTAAAAAACATCATATCTTATGGATGTAGGTATTGTGCACGCTACAAGTTAGATTGTTTTTTAACGTAGTAGATAGATTTCAAATAAAAATTAACTTATCCTTTCTTGGTTATTTCCATTTTCTACAATTCAATTATTATTTTGGCACTATTTTCAAGTTGCAAAAGAATCAATTGTCTGGTGTGTAGTTAGTACTATTATTTTTCAGGTTGGTATTGTCATTCACACTCCTCTCCCCACCATCATTCTCTTTCTTCTCACCTCACAACTCTCCCAAAACACTGTCCACTGAGAACACATCTCTTGGTTATTGAAGGCCACCATGTGCATTGGCTTTTGTACAATATGGGTCCCTGAAGGCTATTAGGCTTGGCAAAGGCCTCACATAACCTTCATCAACCCTCCACTACCTTTCCCTACCTTCAAACCACCTTTACCACCTAGTGAATCCAATGTTGTAGCTTCCTATAGCACTATGTAAACTTGGCCAAAATTACTCCTAAAGCTTGATTTTTTTCCTCCTAGCCTTGAATAATGTTCCCTAGGATTTGAAACCATGATTGAGATAGACCAGCGACCACCTAGGAATTTCCTTTCATCCACTATAATACATCTATACAATTAGGGTTAGTGGACATATTTACTAATTTGGTACTACAATGATGATTTTCTTGATTGTCTCATAGATAATCTAATGAATTTTGTCACTAAGTCTACTTTCCTTGAACACAATGATTAAATGTTGATTACATGTTTTTTTATTACACAAAGTAGAGGATTGCTTGCTTTAATTTATGTTTCTTATTCTAGGATTTCAATTTCAAGCATTTTTATCCCATTGCATAAACTAGGTTTCCTTTATATGCAACATTTACTTTTTGGAAATAGATTAATGCTTACATTTCTACAAGTAGCGTACCCTTTACACTTTTTCAAATAGGGTTAGCATTTACCTTTAAGAAAGTAGCATTTCCATTCCTTTGCAAACAGAGTAATATTTCCATTTATAATAGAACTTTACTTTCATGTAATTTCTTTCCTTTCCAATCTAGAATCAGTTGATAGAGTGGTATTTATGTGCCTTGGTCTGGTCCATTGCTTGAAAGTGACATGAGTAGATCTTAGCTTACTGTGCATATAGGAATGTCGCCTCTTAATTTTTATATGAACCTTGGATTGATAATTAAAGTTGTTATCCTTGGGAGTTGCAACACTCTTGTTGCAATATTGAGGCTCATCAAAGATCGCTTCCATCAAGATTCAATCCCAAAGTGTCGGCCCTTGAGGAATTGTCAAAAGTATACAAGATTTCCATAGAAAAACTTCATGAAACTCTCTTTGCATATGATCTTAAGAATCAAGGAAGACAAATTAGGAGTCAAGGAAGTAGATTTCAAGGAAATAAAAGAAAAGAAAAGGGAAAAAGATGAAGAAGACTCCTATGAAGATGAAGCCAAGTTTGTCCAAAAAATCAAGAGAAGAACCAGCAAGTTCAAAGCTAAGATTACTTTCAAATTCTTTGAATGTGGAAGAATTGGTCATTATGCATCTAAATGTCCTTATGCTAAGATGAATGATAGTGATGATGATTTAAATTTCAAATATTCTAAGCATCAGTAGAAAAAGCAAGCAAGAATTGTTTTTTACTCAAAGGAACAAAGTGACAATGAAAACAATGAAAGTGTGACCAATGAATAACAGGGTGAAATATTATTCTTTGTTGAGGCTGAAGAACCTGAAGCAAAATTTGATTATGATGGAGAACTTAAAAGTTCATTGAAGGAGATAAAGATCCTCAGAAAAAACAACCAATTGATGTAACAACTTCAAGACAAAATTATAAATGAAGACATCATTCTTGCTCTCAAATTTGAACCAGAAGAAGCAAAAATTTTAAAGGAATTTATGTCCAAACAACTAAATGAAAAGGAGCAAATTTGGGAAAGACTAGAAGAGGAGGTTGTCTCTTAAGAGAATAATTGGAATAACTCAATTCAAATTTCCACAAGGGATTGAATCGCTAGATCACATACTCAACATGCAGAGGTCCCCACTTATTAAGACATGTCGTTGTTACCAAGAAAATTGTGAGGCACCCAAGAAAAATGGCCCCCCAAGCACATCTAATGAAGATCACTCCAAGAGGCTTGATCATACATTCATAACATCTAGCAATAGGTCTCTTGAATATCCAAATAAATTGGTGCACCAGGTCAAACATGTTCATTTCAATGACACTCAAAACAATTCCAAGAATGGGAAGAATGCAAGGAACTAGAATGAAGAGAAAGGATACATAAGAAAAACTAATGCAGGAATTGAAAATCGGCAAATGAATATGGTTCCTTATAAAGCATCAATAAGAAAAAAATGAATTAGGCATTGAAGATCAACAAATGAATATGGACCCTCACAAAGCATCCATAAGAAAGAATCAAGCAAGTGTTGATTAGCAAGGAACATGGCTCCTCCAAGAAGTAACTTCAAAATTTCAAGATATCCTTTTATATCCAAGGATCAAAATAAGTTGTTTGGCTATTGTTTCTCATGCACAAATTTTGGGCACAAGGTGTAGGATTGCAGAACTTGTGATGTGGTTAAGTATAGAGGATATGATCAGGCACCTATATGGAGGCATGTGGACCAAATAAAGAGAATGCCTCAACCATTTTCTCAAGTTTTGGAGCCCAATGTTGAATGCCACATATGTCACAATGAAGGTCATATAGCACAAGATTGTAGATTCAACTTAAGACGGTACAACATAGAGGGACTTCGTATAAATTTTAGTAGTTGGAGAAGAGGTCAAGGAGGACCTCTACTAGGTATAACTCCTTGGATCTAATCCCTTGGTGAAGGGCTTCTTCAAGACCATAATTTGTTGAATCAAAACTTGAAGAAGCAACTCCATGTATGAGGGTTGTATGCAGACTATGATATTGATTAGCATCATTTAATGATGATATCTCAGATGTAAGGAAAGGAACATGAATCAAAGATGAAAAATACTTATTGTTAAAGGAGTATGGTATTAGGATGAGACTTTAAAAGTAAAACATTGGAAACATGGTTTAAGGGGGAGACTCTAAAAAGTACAGGAACAACTATGAGTAGCAACGGAAGCATGGTTTTAGGGGGATAATTTATTAGCATAGTAGTTGGAAGGTAGCATGGTTCAGTCAGGTCCACATGATCATTTAGGAATAGGTTAGGGAGCTTTGACAGACACTTAAACACGATCATCAAGCATGGTAATTTCAATAGATCTTTAAGACCCTTTTCCATTGATGTTGAAGGGGGATAGATTGCAAACATTGATACGAACATTGACATTGACCAAGGAATACATTTAGGCAGGGAGATAATGTAGAAATTGACATTGACTAAGGAAGGAATTTATACAGGGAGAGATTGTAGACATTGACATTGGGCAAGGAAGGCATTTATGTGGGGGTGGTTTTTGATTTGTTGACATTAATGACCATCAATGTCTAATGGTGTTGCCATCAATGAAAAAAGAGAATATTGTTGCAGATATTGTTGTCATTGATGAAAAAAAGATGCCATTGATGTCAAAGGGGACGTATGAGAGAAAAAAAATATCATTCATGATGCCTAAGGAAGTAGCATGACTCTTTATGAATCAATATGATAGCTAGATCTCGTATAGGTTCTAATCAAGTGAAGTTGAAGGTGCTTAAAGGCATTTAAGTTTTTGATATAGTTATGATTTCCAAATGATCCTATAAACTACATGGTTGTGTACACCTCATGGATACCCTTCCAATTGTATATCCTTCTCTGAAAAAACTCCTCCCTAATGAGAAGTTATGGCCATTTGAAAATCATCATTAGTTGAAGGATCAAAATATAGAACAAAACCCAAATTATAATTGTGTTAAATTTCCAGAACATTTATGCGTCATTGACCAAGTCAACAATGGATCATAGTGATACAGGTATGACCGTTAATAATGTAAAGAATGTGCACCTCTTCACTGATTAGATAACTCGGGATCAGTATGGATTAAATGGAAGATGGATAATTGGAAAGAGTTGCACGACACTTAATGCATCTTTCCAACCCAATAGAATCATGACACATGGAAAACATCACATGGAACAAATGGAACAATTACTCTGTAACACTTGGCACAGTATCAAATGGCCAAATATGGTGATGTAGGAGGCACATCATCCTTCTACCCAAATGTTGGGACATGGAATTCATACCTTTTTGTACCTATTTTGCTTACTTTTCGTATCCTTTTAGCCTTAAAAGATCTACCTTGCTACCTTATTTATCATTCTTTAACCAATGTATGTTTATTTTCTATGTCATCTTACTTTATTAGTTTTTCCTTTATTTTGATGTGAGGTTGATTGTTTTAGGCAATCTTATTAACAAAAATGACAAGGGACTATTTCAGAGGAAGCTTAGCTCGTTGAAGGTGTTGTTGCAGGGATGTTATGTTCCATATTTTGTTTTACCAATTCTAGAGTCAAAGATGTGATGATACCAATGTTGTGCTAATACTTTGTTTTTTGAATCCTCTATTTTCCAATAATGTATCAGTTAACCTGGGTTGCCACTTGGTCGAGTCATTATTGACCTTTGGGCTAGAAAAACAATTTATTTATTGATAGTACATCCAGGATGATTGAAACCATTATGACTTCCAGTTATTGGTCTTTAATATTTTGGAATGTTACAATATCTTGTATTCGTAGAAAATTGTTGTAATATGTTTCTCGCTTTGGATAATTAGAGAATCTAGAGATTATCGTTATTGATTACATTTCAAAGATAGATGTATGTAATTTGTAAAAAGGGATGTTCTTTGCCTCGTGGGGGCGGCATCAACATTGTGATTTTGGAAAACTGTGTAAACACAATCCTTTTTAAATATAAATGCAACTGTAATGATTTGTGGCATTTTTCTTCTTTAGTTGTTGAGGAAGGGCCCTCCTCTTTGATAGGGATTGTTGAGTTAATAAGGTACTATAGGTGTATGTGTAATTTCTCTCAGCTTTGATATGTGTTTATCTATTTGTTATTGTTATTGATCTTTAGAAGCATTGTAGTTACTGATTTAATGAATTGCAGGGTAGTGTTTCAACTAATCATGTAATAGTTTAATTCATGTACCATTCCACTTGTATTCATGTTTTATCTATATTTATTTACTATTATAGTTTGGAGATTTTATTGATGTGTTATTGCGTGACTGTTATAGAGTGCTTTTCAACTTGATTGAGTATATCTTTTATTGAATTGAGATCCGAGTGGAAGAGTGTTATTTTCCTTTGCAAGAAATGACTAAGTGATTGAGTGATTCATGTGAGTGTAACAATGATGATTTCTGAGTGTTGAGAGTGATACTTGCATTGAAGTTTTAATGGCTGATGTCACTAGAGACAATTATACATTGTTCTTGCATATACTTTGCATGATAGTCTTGAAATAACAAAGCTACCCTGGTGGAAAATTTATGTGTAAGCATGGTTAATTGATTCTTATTCAAAAGATAATTAATCCAACATTTTGGCATCACTGTCGGAAAGACTATTATAGGTGCATATGTGTGACTAGCATTGTTTGCATGCATTGATTGAGAGTGTGTTAGATGTGTTCCTGGCTCACAGGTTTCAAGGTGGTAAGACAAGAACTAAGAACTTTCACATCGCTTTGACACACCGAAGTGGACTCGTACATGTAAGGAGTCAAGGCACATAGGATTATATTGCATGAATAGAGAAGAAGAAAAACATGGTTCCCCAAAGAAACTAACGATGCAGGTAGAAGAGGATGTGGGAGAAAGAAAAGGAATCAATATTTGGGAAGAGTAGTGTACATACATGAGTTGATTTCAAATGCTAAAGCAGAATCATCCATTCAGAGGATAATATCTAATAAGAGAGGATTAAAAAAGAGTTGCTCCACATAGGGTAGCATGTCCGAAATCATTTGTGTTGGGTGAACATATTAAGGAGGTGGAATTTTGTGAACCCTTATACTCGAAGGCAAGCCCAAGAGTTTATAGTCCCTATGTATTAGCAGAAGAGGAATATCAAGGCTTGCTAGAAGGCCAAGGGGACATTGATGAACACAACTTAGAGTCGAGTCCAAAATAACAACCATCTAATTATTGGATCCCAGATTTAGGAAGTGATCTGTAAACTACCATGGATATTCCACTGGACAGTTCGTCACAATAGATCTGATAATAATATATTTAAATTCTGAAATTTTACACCATTACAGTTTTATTAAAGTTATAAACATGTAAATTGAACTGTAGTTAGTGCATTCATGTGAATAGAAATTATACAAAAAAGTAGAGAAATACAAAATAAGCTTACACACACATAAGACACAATATATGCTATAGGAAACCCTTTCGAGAGAAATTCTAGCTAGAAGGTGAGGTTGCTTCGCTCTCTCTCTCTCTATCTAGAAAATAAGGCTAGAGATACAAACAAGTAATTGCTATGGCCCGTGGGCTGCTATAGTGGGTAGATCCTCTTTGTGTGTTGTACCTCCTATCTCTCCTGGCTATCTTTGCTCAACTATGGAACAAAATGCTCTTGAAAGAATGGAATGCCTCTTCCTCCTAGTGGCTCGGTTATAACACCGGCTGATAGCCTACTAGTGGTTAAGTTTGACTACATCAACTCTTAACTAAAGTTACAGTATAGACTCTTCTAGAGTCATTTACATAAATAAAAAAAGTGGCTAGCCCCTTTTCCATGAAGAATGTGGCCTGACACGGCATCCTCCCAAATTATAGGTGTGAAAAAAGGAAGGTAAACTTCTGAGTGGTATAACTTTCGCATATAGACTCTGATTGACGTTCTTCTTGCGTCATTGGAAAATTTTATTTGTGTAGAATAGCATTAAAAGGTGTTATGCTAAAGTGGGAAATTTTTACCCCCAAAAACATAGTTTGATGCCTCAAAACACTCCTGGAAGGTTTCAGACCCCGTTTCTCCAAACTGGGTCCCGCTGGAAAAAATAGTACCATGAGACAATTCCTCCACTTTTTCCACTCTGAATGCATCGAGATGGATGACAAACAATATAATGATCCAATACGGATCACACCTCCCCATTTTGGGATGCTTTTGGTCCCCAAAAGCTTTTACTCAATGAGGTGAGGAAATTTTTCCCTCACCTTCTCTCATGTACCATTTAGCTTTGCCTGGAAGTTGTCCCTTCAACCCAATCTGCCAAAGGTCATGTTTCCCCATCTTGCAGTTCTATACCTCTTCTACAAAATTGTATCTTCCATCAACTCTGCCCAAGCATCTGGTGCCAAATCCTCCATAGAAGGTAGGACATGTTCCTCTTCCTAATCTAGCATTAAAGGCTCATAGAGTTTCAAATTATCTACGTTCACAACTAAGTAAATGCACATATATGGTGGTAAACTGAGTCGATAAGCATTATCACCCAACTTTTCCAGTATCTCAAAGGGACCATATCTCAGATCCTTTATTTTGGAACACATAGTTTATCCAACATGTAGAGTAACCAATCTTGGAGATGGTAGTCAACGGTGTTGTCGCCATCATGCACATGACTCTGACTTCACATTGTTGATACACCTCCTTCAAGTCCTCATCCTTTGAATATACCTCTTTGTATGCATCATGTATGAATGGCTCCATGTGCGTAAGAGTCCCCAAAGTTATAATATTTGATGTAGGTGGCCTTGAAAGCATGTCAGCCGACTTTTTTTTGCTACCCTTCTTATACTTGATCACCAGATGAAACTGTTGTAAAAACCCCATCCACTTGTAATGCCTGGTCTACTATAGATTACTCTCGGCCTGCGAGTACTATAACAGTTGGTGATCTATGTGGATTATTGTCTCCTTTACCATCAAATAGTGCTTTCACTTCTTCATATCTTGCACCATGGCATAGATCTCCTTGTCATATGTAGGGTAGTTAAGGACTGCCCCATGAAATACTTCAAAATGGTAGCATATAGGCCTTCCTCCCTACATCAATATAACTCCCATAGAATACCCACTCACATCTGTCTCCACTTCAAATGGTCGTTGCAAGTTTGGTAATGGAAAAACTGGTGCTTAACTGATCTTCTTCTTTAACTCGAAAGCCCTCTACTCACATTTTCCCACTAGAAAATATTTCCACGTGTTGTTATGGCATGGAGCAGTGCTGCTACCACTGAAAAAGGGCTATGAATTTCCTTAGGTACTATGTTGCCCCAATGAAACCCTTGACCTCAGAAACATTAGTAGGCACTGGACATTTCATAATAACCTCCATCTTGGAAGGATCTATCTTCAACTCTCCTCCACCGATCACATACCCCAAATACACCAAGGACTGCTACACAAACTCGCACTTCTTGAGATTTGCTAGCAATTGGTGCTTCTTAAATGTTTCCAACACCTGCACCATATGTGAAATATTCTCCTCCCAGATAGCACTATATACCAGTATATCATCCAAATAGACAATAACAAATGAATCTATAAAAGGGTGCAGTACATCATTCATTAATCTCATAAATTTAGTTATTGCATTACGTAGGCCAAATGGCATGACTAATCACTCATACAAACCTTTCCTAGTTTTGAAGGTGGTCTTCTAGGTATCTTATTCTTTGACTCGAACCTGGTGATATCTAAACTTCAAGTCCAGTTTGGTGAAGTACTTTTCTTATTACAACTAATCCAACAGATCATCTATCCTGGGCAAGGGGTATCTGTTCTTGAGTGTGATTTTATTCAAAGCCCTGTAATCTATACACATCTGCCAAGTCCTATCCTTATTTGGCACAACGATGAAGGGTGACCCATATGGTGATGTACTTGGTCGAATGACACCATGTTCCAACAGTTGTTGCAGTTGTTTCTTCACCTCACCTTCTTCTATAACAGACTGCTTGTACAATCCAATATTTGGCAATGGGGAGTCTGGCAATAGCTGGGTCTTGTGCTCCACTTCTCTCTTAGGTGGTAACCCTTTAGGATCTTAGAACACATCCTTGTATACCTATAAGTACATCCCTTCAGGGATGCCTTGCCTATTATTTACTCCTCTTCAGACTAAATTTCTTTTAAAAGCAATAAAACATACTTCTTGTTGGAACTAATCAATTTCTTGGCTTGGTTGGAACTTACCAATGAAATTTTCGAATTTCCTTTGTGTGCGTTGATGATGAACGATTTTCCATCCTTGACAAGTTGATACTGGTTGGATCTCCTCATGAATATTGCATCACACATACACATGTATGGACTCCCAAACACGACTCCACATACATCAAGGAGAACCACATCTAGATCTACTTCATCAATAAAATCAGCACTGATAGCAAATCTAATTTTACACTATTTTGTTACCTTCAGCTCTTCATCCTTATTTACCTATCCCAATGGATATGGGCTTGGATGATCACGAACTTCCAACCCAAACTTCTTGACTAGCTATAATTTCCCTTCCTAAATTATTTTGGAACAGGATTAATATCTACATTGTGGGGCTGATTTTGGAGGTGATGGTGCCCATTTGATTTTATTAGGAGGCTATACTTAGTAGAAGTTATTTCGATGTGGTTAATTTGTACGTGGGTGCCACCCACACTACGAGAATACGCATTCCCTAGTTCGATTTGCATGTAGGGGAAATCGATGGTTAAGTGAGGGACCCACAATAGAGGTAAAATGGACGGAAAAGTGCTCCATGAAATCTATATAAGGAAGGCAACTCTCCTCATTTCAGCATCTTATCTTTTGACATATTGAACTCAACCTTAGTTGCTCGAGTTGCCTAGCCGGGTTATTGTGTTATTTAGCACACGAGTGTCTCTGAGCGGAGATCTCAACCCTTGATTTAGTGGACTTCGAGTGCCACCCTAGGAAGGAAATTTTTACTACCTTGGAGGAGAGCTAGTGGAGTTTCACAATCATATCATTCAGCATTTGTCTCAGCTAGTGCGTGTTTCTGGAGTACGCAGAAGGGGAACACTCAGGCGTTGTTGTGGGTCCATCCGGGCAACAATTATCGGGGGAGTTTGGGCATTGAAGCTACAGTGGAGGATTAACCTTTCGGGAGAGTTTTGGAGCAAGAGGTTGTTGCATTGGAGCATTTCAATTTACAGTCACTTGGGCCTACGCAGAGAGCCATCACTAGGCTTACGTGGGAGTTAGAGGAAGGAATTGTAGAGCTGCAGCTGGATGGGAGAAGTAGGATATCACTTGGAGGGCCATTTGAGGAGGATTACTAAGTTGGAAGAGTAGAGATTGATAGGATCAGTCACAACAACAGAATTCGAAATTAGAGGAGGGTCAAGATGTGAAGGGTTAATTTTTGAAGGTTGGGACCAAGGGAAACCCTTTCTGGGTTTTTATAGGTTTTTGGTAAGGATTACACTCCTCATTTTATAGAATTTTCTGGGCATATCTAAGGATTAAAACAAGGGTCCCAACTTAGCCAGCAACTAGAGGAGCTAAGGGGAATTTGGGCCAAAATTCCGAGGTCAACATTTGGAAAATTTCTTTGTAAGTTATTATGGGTATTTGGTGGAGAGGTCGGGGATAATTTTTGTAATTTTCTTAGCACCAGAGGTGGGGTTTCTAGCAACATCCTTGTAAAAATAGCATAGTTTCACAGGGGTAGCCCAGGGCATCATTGCAGCAATGATTGTGCCCTCTAGGCTTGACATATTACCACCTGGGTTTGATCACACTCCATTGAGGCAAGCCAAGGTGCACCACTTCCACATTATTGTACTTTTCTCCCAGATTATAATAAAATGGCTCAGCTATTGGATATTCCTGGAATTTTTATGGGTGTGCATTGAATGTTTCGATTTTATGGTGTTTTTTTATTATTTTTTTTGCAAAACACTATTTTCCTTAGTTTGGGACATTATAGTGGAATCAGAGAATGATCTTGGCCCAGCTACGGGAAACTAACCAGAAGATCATGGAAGCTTTGGGTATGAGTGCATAGTGACGGGTGAAACTGGAGACAAACCCATGGCTCAAGGGAAATCCAGTATGCAGAAATTACGGGGTAGAATTCATTGGGATGATGAGTGGTTGGCCCAGTTGAGGAGGTTGACAGACAAAGCCCATACTCACACCTACAACAGAGATGTTAGAGGTGAGTAGGTCATGGGGGTTCACCCATCTACATCATGTGGGGAAATTCAACCAGATCAAGGCACTAGATCTCTTGAAAATGAGCAGGCAGGACATAGACAGTTAGAGGATGAGACCAAGGGGCACTTTTGTTGGTGGAGACCTAGCTTTAGATATCAGTAGCCGAAGGAGGAGGTTGAGTATGATGCTGAGAGTCCACAGGATGGTGAGGAGCATATTGATATACCAGGTGTGGCACATCAGTCACCTTTATTGGAGACCACTTTGATAGCCCTAGTTGACACCTTGGTGGAGAAGATAGAACCTACACACATAGAGCCATCTGTTGAGGAGGAGAAACCCATGGACAAGATGCCAACAATTGCTGAGGTATTTGGAGTTGTGACCGAGTTACAGGTGATAGATGCCCACGACAGTTCCACCAGTTTCAGGTTGACCTTCTAGCATTAAAAAGGAAGGTCACATTAGTGTATGAGGGTATTATGCAGCAGAACGAGGAGTTGGAGGGCATGAGAGTGGTTTGTGCTGAGTCCATGGCTAAATTGACTCACGTTTGGGAGCGATTGGATTCCCTATTAATGCAGCTAGATTTAACATTGGAGCGTGAGAGCATCCCTCTTCTGGCATACATAGACGGGTCCGACATCACAGTTAGCTTACCTTGGCCCATTGGATAGAGAGAGACAAAAATACCTAGTCATATTTTATGTTTTGATCAAGATAGTGAGATGAGATGACCTGAGTTTCACAGGGTGAAACACCTACATGCTAGGGTTGTTCTATGTGTGGGATTTTGTGCATTCGATCCCTCTCTTGTGGTTGGGTGGTGAAAGATTCTAAGTTGGTACCCGATGGAGTGAGCTATGGAGATGGTAATGGACCTAAGTGGAGCTCAGTATGAGTTTCCAGGCACTGGGGATGTTGGAAGCCCTTATTCGCATTAGGATTCAAGAGGGACCACCTATCATTTCCCATGTATATTGGTTGAATATGACCTAGAGGGTATAGTTGACCTAGCAGTCGAGTGTGCACCTCTGCTAGGATAGTTTCAGTCAGCACCAGTGGCCAACTAGTTTATGGACAGGATTCTTGGGCTGACTTGGTACGACGTCTGTACACAGGATCAGGGGGTGATCAACACACTCTGGCAGGAGTTTGTCTGAGGAGGTGGCATTGGTAGGCCACCAAATGGCACCTTGTATGGAGTTGGGGATTCTTAACTTTTGTGTGTGGAACAGAGGACGCAGGGATAGCATCACTGCTGAAACATAGGGATATTCACTTCTCGGATCACTACGGGAGGATTTAGAGTGAAGATCCATTCACCGGAGGGTATTTTGATGCGACAATGAAGGTGATGATATCAGTCAAGTGTGGGACGACACATAGGGACACATATTTAGGCCATATCATTCGGGGATGGGTAGGAGCATCAAGCGTGGAGCATTGGTTTGTAGATGGGCATGGAGACACATGGGTGTTATAGACATATTTGGGCACATCAACCCCAAACTTATATGTCGATAAACTAGGGCTCATCAACCCCTAAAAGAGTTGTTTTATACCCTAAAAGAATATAGTCATCTGATTACATCATTCCTCAAAAGTTCCACCTAAGAAACCATCCAAAAATGGCCTAAACTGAACCATAGTGACTACTACACTGGCCAGTTGTGATGCATACTGAGTGGTACATTGCTCAGGTGTGATGCATACTGATTAGGCCTTCTATAGGGTGTGATGGGCGAGGATGGACAAATGTCCGAGACAGTTTGCTAGGTGGTTGCTCATGGAATCTTCTAGAAACTTCTCCTATGACACTTGCCTCTCTGAATTCGCCCAAGGATGAGTAAGAGATCCAAGAAATATCCAAGTGGAACCAATTGTAACAAGTGGAATGACACTAATCAAAACCCTAGAGATGACTCACACCCTTGCACACATCTATAAATGGATCCCTCATCTAAGAGATCTAGAGGCTGGAATATTGTGAATTGCAAGGAAGTGTTGATAGTTTGTATTTAAGGAAAAAAGCATTGTATTGTTGGTGTGATATTTCTATTTCATGAGGTGAAGAGGGATTGAAGCTGGGAGGATGATGCTGGATCAGGCAACTAGGTTGTAATTCTCCCTTCTATTTAATAAAGTTCTTCAAGTTTTCTTCCATATGATTGTGCAATTGTGAATGTTATCATTTGTGAATGTTATCATTTGTTCATTATATATTTGATTCTGTAATGTTTATGTTGTAATAGATCAAGATGCTTTGATGGTTCTTTGTTACTATATTTCTGTAGGTACTCTCCAAGCGGGTTAAGTACGGGGAGGAGTTACAAGCTCTATCAAGGAGGAGAGAGATCAAGCAAGGGATTAAGCGGAAGTTCCAGGTTGGTTCCATCGTCTTTCTCTTTTCTGTTACACATAGAAGAAATCGTTGAATTTCTTTAAACTGTTGTTTCTAGGGCAGCTACCAAACCTAGAGGGCTAGTCATTCGACAAGACACTAGTTTTCCCATAAACAAATTGGCGACTCCGTTGGGGAACGAATAGATGTTTGTTTGTTGTTATTGTTTGTTTTATAAACTATAGACAAAGCCTGAAGTTAGTTAGGTATCCTTCGAACTTCTCTTGCTCTGCAATTGCATAGTAGATGAATGCTGCTTCAGTCAATTTCTGGTTTAGTTTATGAATTAAACATTTGACTTACAAGCATTCTAGATTCCCTTTTGGTAGCTCAGTAACCTCTCAAGACATTCCTTAATACTTTGCTCTTTACTTTCCATCAAAGCTCATCTTAACCCACTGAAAACAATTGCACATTTGAGCCAAAACCCATTTCAGTTGCGCTCCCTGGCCCATCGCACTGTCTGTCACTGTAACCCAGCATGCATCGCACCTCCTGAGTGTGTAAAGTGCGATGCATCCCTGTTTTTGTGAAGACTAGGTGCGATGACTAACTAAACCTATTTCCATTCTAGAAATTGGGGGTTTTTTACCTTGTTTTCAGTTTTGTTTAGTTGTTTTGCTGCTTATGAATAGTGCCTCCTTACTGAAGCCTACTTGCATCACATAGATCAGCCTCCATTAGTTTAGGATTAGTGAATGTTTATGTATTTGTTCATCATTTACAATCCTTTGTCGAAAATTTAATTAAATCGATTTGTCGCTTTGGTACAAAAAGTGTCGTAATTGTCGTTTTGTGTCGAAAAGAGAAGTGTCGTGGATTCTTCCTTCCCTGGATAGTCGATTGAACTTTTCGTCATGTATTTGGTTTGATTTGTTTATATTCGAAGTTTCAAAAGCATTTTTTATTTAAAATTGAAAAGTTTCATTTAGTCTTCCTTTCTCTTATGAAGAAGAAATTGTCGAAAATGTCATTTTGAAAGAAATATTTCAAATCTTTGCTACATTTAGTTTTCATTTTTGGCATTTTTTACATTAAGGAGAACGAAAAACAAATACATGCATTTGCATTTACATTTAGTTTGTGTGAAAAAAATGATTTAGGAAAATGCACTAGTGTGTGCTCTTTGCTCTTTGTTTGAAAGAATTGTAATCTTCTTTCCCTAGTAGCTAGGATTTTCATTGCTCAAAATAAATAAAGATTGTTTATCATTGTAGATTGCATTTTATCATTGTAATCTTCTTTCCCTAGTAGCTATGATTTTCATTGCTCAAAATAAATAAAGATTGTTTATCATTGTAGATTGCATTTTAGGAATTTCAAAATCTTCATCACACGGTGAACCATTGAAAGGCAAACTTTAAACAAGATCAACTTTAAAATAAATTTCAATGAACCTAACAATGCTTTGGAACTTAACACAACACATATAGAGGTCTAGGCTAGAGACATGTTTCGGCATCACTAAAACTAGTAACTATCGTTTTCATTGAAGGTTGGGTGATTCCTTCTCCTTGATACGACAAGTGCTAGCACGAACTTGTGCTCCCTGTACCATTGCGTATATATTGGGAGACCACAATAGGCTTATATCATTTAACCATAGGAAGCTGAGTCTTTCACCTTATTGATCACAATGCACTGAACACATCATTCGGGAAGATTGACTGCCATACATAAGTCCTTGGTAATTTCTCTTTAATTTATCACCAAGGTGTATTTTGCAGTTTTGCGATTGGTTTGGTAATCCCTCTGTCTAGATTTTCTAGAGTAGTCACTTTCATTCCTTTTCGACTCTTTAAAAGAAAAGGTACATCTAAGCACTTCTCGCTTAAGGCTCATTAAAAATCGAAGGAGACTAGAGTCATCTTTAGCTTTTTATCGACTCTTAAAAACTGAAAAAGAAAAGTTGTGTCAAAGCGTCATTAAAATTAATTGAATTTGGAATAACATCCCTATTTCGTAGTTGATCTTAGGTTGAGATATATGGAGACAAATCCGGAGTCCACTAATCAAGGAATCCCTTTCGAAGGGAATCCTAGTCCTTTTTCTTCTTGGGGAAATATTGGTGCTCCGTATATGGCTACATTGTCCCTTCCGGGAATTACCATTGGCCTGCCGATATGGCTGTTTTCAACCTCTGTGGTTCAAAATGCCGTGATTCCTCCATAATCAAATAAACCTCCAGTTGACACTAAAGTTGACCCTTCGCCTTCTTGTTCGTTTGTTTCTCCCTCCCCTTCTTCCTCTTCACTTGGTGAAAGTAGTGATGCTAATAACCAGGTGGCTGAGAAGAAGAAGAAAGGGAAGGAGAAGAAGAAGAAGCCAATTCAGCAAGAGGGCAACCAAGCAACCATTGCTCTAAATGCATCATCTAGTGAAAATCCACACATTAAACTTCCCAAAGCCAAATTTCCATGCATAATTTGTGCAGGTGACCATTTTTCTCGAGACTGTCCTTGCTTTCCTCGGATCTTTAAAGAATGGTCTCCCCATTCACAACATCATGTCTCATCAACTTCTGGAGATCATGTTGACAACATACCTTCAATTAGTGATAGTAAAGTTCATGGATAGACGAGAAAGGTTAGGTTTCCATGTAGGTTATGTGAAGAGAACCATGCCCTTCACCTTTGTCCCTTTTTGGATGAAGCCAAAAGAGTGTTGGATAACCGTCCTGCTTCACCACAGCAACTTCCATCTGGCTACAGGAAACTCTCCCCAAATCCTTTAGTAGTTGAAAAACTGACTGACTTAAATCAACCGTCGGTCGAAACCACTCTCTCTGAAAGTGAATCTTAGGAGTCTATACCCGACCAAAGTCAATAGGTCGAGATGACAGTTGACCCAATTTTACCTTCAGATGATCGTACCCTTCCCGAAGAGAGTGGGAATGATACCGTTCAAATTCTTTATGTTACTTCGGATTCTAACGAACTTTGGGGCAATCCGCCAGTTCCTTCACAACAGAAGGAAAACCCCCCAGTTCTTGTAACTCAAGGGGTTAATTCACCCGTTTATTCGGTACCCCCTCCAAGTAGTCTAGTCACTTCCTTTGATTGGAATCGACTAGAAAGACCTCGCCTTACTTCTTATGTACCTTTCCAGATCATAGTACAAATTTATAAAATGACCGTGTCTGGCACTATCATAGATGAAGGTGCATCAGTAAGTATCCTTTCCTTAACTTCTTGAAAAGCGCTTGGTTCGCGATCGCTTATGCCTGTTACACAGAATCTATTAGGCTTTAACAAAAGAACCAGTCAATCGTTAGGGACCCTTCCTAAGTTACCGATCACTTTGGGAAGGAAAATCGTTCATTTGAACGTGATGGTAGTCCCAGGACTATTAGATTACAATTTACTCCTTGGACGTGACTATGTTTATAACATGGAAGCTATTGTTTCAACACTCTTCCGAGTGATGTGTTTCCCACATGAAAGCAAAATTGTCACCATTGACCAGCTTTCATTTCCCGGTCCAAGCATAGCTTCAAGTCAATCATCATACCTAAATGGTCCTTTTGCATCAATGGTATCACTTGAACCTTCATTCCATCCACCTAATTGCCATGAGTAGTATAATGGATGTAATGAAGCTTAGGGGCATGCACCCTTGTCTATTCTGGACGCACCTAGCTGTAAAGATAAGTTTCCTTGTAGGTTATGTGATTGGTCTGCTGCACCACTCACCTTTTTCTATTCTGGACAAAGCCGTCCTGCTTCACCACAGTGATTCCATCTGGTTACAGGAGACTCTCCTTTTCATCATGCTGGGGGCATGCAAACCATTTTCAATTTTTAGTTTTGCCATTTTTTTCAATTTTTAGTTTTGTCATTTCGAGCTTATATAAAAAATAAAAAACTGCTTTCAAGCATAATTTTGTCATTTCGAGCTTGTGTAAAAATGAAATTGACTTCAAGCATAATTTTGTCATTTCGAGCTTGTGTAAAAATAAATTGACTTCAAGCATAATTTTGTCATTTCGAGCTTGTGTAAAAATGAAATTGACTGCAAGCATAGTTCGTTCGTTTCAAGCATGTCTAAAAATGAAACCGAATCCAAGCACAATTCCCCCATGGTTCAAGCTTGTCAAAAAATGAACCCACCTATAACTAAATAACCTTTGTGATTGCCATTCTATCAGCCTTTTGAGCCTTGGTCGTGTTCCTCTCATCACCTCCATCCCTTTGGCCAATCATTCGCTCTCACTTGGTTGTTTTACCCATTTTGAGGAACAGTTGCGATGAGTGGTCTTATTAGCCAGCCTCTTCACAGAATTCACCATGTTTTGAGAAGTTCCAAATTCACCGGAACCAGTTGCTATCTTAGACACCACTCGTTCCTCAAAAATCGAGTCTCCTTTAAACCCTTTTCAGACTCGTTAAATATGAAAATATTGTCGAGCAATTGGCCTTTCCAACTCGTTAAAGTGCTTGGAAATGTCATCCCTCCTATATGATTTTATCCTTTTTCAAACCTGAGGGATTATCTTACGAAAAAGTTCGAGCACTTGTTTTTTTCGGCTCGTTAAAGTGATCAGAAAAGTCATCCCTTTTGTATTATTTTATCCTTTTTCGGAACTAAGGGATTATTTTACGAAAAAGAACTTCTAGAGTTTTCTTTTCGCCCCTTTTCAAACTCTCTAAACATGAAAAGGACCGAGTTATCCTTTTCATTAAACTCGTTAAAACAATAGCGACAAACTTGTCCATTCTAGACAAGACCGAGTTTCACTATCGCTAGACTCGTTAAAACATAGCGACAGGGTTGCCCGAAAGGCAAATTATAGAACAAGCATATGCTATCCTCCTCAAGCTTGACAAAAATAAAGAGGTACTGGTTAGCAATGACTAGGGAAAAAGGGAAAAACTTGAAGAACTTATGGTAGCAGGTCGCTCTTGAACATGACACTTTCACTCCACCACCATTATTGAGTCGGGTTGGGTTATTCCATTCACTGGTCATCTCACCATTAATCTTTCACACCATCCATCTTTTGGGGTTAACACTACCAATCCATCTCAGTTTCGCTGACATGTTCAAGAGAAGTCATTTAGTTGAGAAACCACCATCCAGTTAATGTCTCATCCACTACAATACCTCCAACCTTCATTTTTTCATGACCGCCATTCCTGAACCTTGTGTCGTCAGATCGTTTTCACCTCCAGAAATCATTTTCTTCGTTTCATGCCGTAGATGTGGGATACAACAAGGCCCTTCTATGATGAGTAACTTCTTATCGACATCAACTCATTATCCAAGAAGTTGACTTAGAAACACCCCTTTCAGTGCTTTGAAGCTTGCATGCCTCAATGGAAAGTTTCTCACTTCCGGCGACAGGCTGACATCAATGGCCTTCGACTGAAACATTTTGCATGGTGTTCGACATCAGATCATATATTCACACCACATGAATTGTACTGTAGTACCTTGAGGGTCATTATCATTATCGTTGATTCCTCTTGCGCCTGTTAACAGCTCACATTATTGGCTGGTAATCAGGCGATGTCTTTCCATGTTCGACTTCAGAACATCTCTTCACATGGACTGACATGTACATCGGGCAAAGATTGAACAAGTTTGAAGACCCCAGATCTAGTTTCATCCATCTGGGCTGCGATAATATCAAATTACAAAGGCGCTGCACAGATGGTCATCCAAACCACGGATGATGACTCTAAATCTGAAGAATCACTAGTCTACATCTACAAACGACTATCTGATCTATGTACATGAAATGAATTTATAAAGCTGAGCATGGGAATGCCTACCTCAGCTAGATCATGAAAATTATATTATGATGATGTATTGTATTGTAACTTATGTAGGTCACCTTCCAGTTCGAAACCTCGGATCCTCATGATAAAGCATTTCACCCGACATCAAGATTTACGACTTCATGCTTTAGGGGGCAACTGTTATAGAAATATTTGGGCACATCAACCCCAAACTTATATGTCAATAAACTAGGTCTCATCAACCCCTAAAAGATTTGTTTTATACCCTAAAAGAACATAGTCATCTGATTACATCATTCCCCAAAATTTCCACCTGAGAAACCATCCAGAAATGGCCTACACTGAACCATACTGACTGCTACACTGGCCAGGTGCCATGCATATTGAGTGGTACACTGCTCAGGTGTGATGCATATTGATTAGGCCTTCTATAGGGTGCGATGGGTGAGGATGGACAAATGTCCGAGACAGTTTTCTAGGTGGTTGCTCATGGAATCTTCTAGAAACTTCTCCTATGACACTTGCCTCTTTGAATTCGCCCAGGGATGAGTAAGAGATCCAAGAAACCTCCAATTGGAACCAATTGTAACAAGTAGAATGACACTAATCAAAACCCCAAAGATGACTCACACCCTTGCACACATCTATAAATGGATCCCTCATCTAAGAGATCTAGAGGCTAGAATATTGTGAATTGCAAGGAAGTGCTGATAGTTTGTATTTAAGGAAAAGAGCATTGTATTGTTGGTGTGATCTTTCTATTTCATGAGGTGAAGAGGGATTGAAGTTGGGAGGATGATGCTGGATCAGAAAACTAGGTTGTAATTTTCCCTTCTATTTAATAAAGTTCTTCACGTTTTATTCCATATGATTGTGCAATTGTGAATGTTATCATTTGTTCATTATATATCTAATTCTATAATGTTTATGTTGTAATAGATCAAGATTCTTTGATGGTTATTTGTTACTGTGTTTCTGCAGGTACTCTCCAAGCGGGTTAAGTACGGGGATGAGTTACAAGCTCTGTCAAGGGGGAGAGATATCAAGCAAGGGATTAAGCGGAAGTTCCAGGTTGGTTCCATCATCTTTCTCTTATCTGTTGCACATAGAAGAAATCGTTGAATTGCTTTAAACTGTTGTTTCTAGGGTAGCTACCAAACCTAGAGGGCTAGTCGTTCGACAAGACACTAGTTTTTCCAGAAACAATGGGTGAGTGCCTCACATCGCATTGAGTACATGCGAGGAGTGACTAGTGCAGTGACACAGGTGGGACATAAGACGGTACAAGATGGCATAGGCATAGCGGGGGTATCCAGTGGTGTACATGGACATGTTGCGGCATACAGTGGCATGTCGAGGAATGCGGTGTTGCTTGGTCGTGTGCAGTGATGCATGGTGTGGCACATCCGGCTCTTGGAGCGTTACCTCGAAGGAGGCATATGGATAGGTGCATTAAGTGTACCGTTGGATGCATCTCACCTAGAATCAATGAGGACATTGTTGAGCATCTAGGGACACCATGCTTAGTGGAGACAGGGCTTTGAGGGAGTTATCAATAGATCCAAGGCGGAGAGGGTGTCATCTGTAGGATCACTCTTGGGCATTCCGGCAGAATTTTGATCATATCATTTGGGACATACCCGCCCATCATCCTCCGTTATTGCTTACAGTCATGTAATTTTTGGTTTTTTCCCCTTTACACTCTCCATTCAGGAAGCAGGGTATGGGAGGCTCACCCAAGATAGTTGGATGAGACATCGCGCGCCATCAGCCGGGAGGAGACTCTTAGGTGCATGAGCTATCGGATACAGGCTTAGGGATGGTGTGGTTGATTGTTGAGGTAGCATATATTCCACCCCTGAGCTCACACTTGAGGGACGTTGGATGGTAGACTTTGTCTACAGAAGGATACCTAGACTCTGAGCAGTGTGGAGGTGTATCATCAGGAGTTGGGATAGCGGATTTCACTATGTGGTCTGGCAGGAGCAGGGCAGGTTCACAGGCATGATACCTACTCCTTATACTTGGGGTCCACCCAGGGAATACATACAGGGATCGAAGATGAGGACCAGGTGGGTTCTAGCTGGTAACGATGTTATGCAGCGACATCCTGTGAGGAGTGGGAGTTATGAGCTCCCTATATGTTTGGGGAATCTGAGGATCTAGTTAGTGGGTAGATCACTCCACTTTGTGATGAGCGGAGTCATGGAAGAGGATGATCCAGTTCAATTTGGGTTTGACACATGGGGGATCAGTGAAAGCTCCACTGCATTGCGAGGCAGACTTGTCTTGTTATGGCTCAGAGTTGAGATTAGTAGTGGAGGGGTAGATATTGGCATCATGTAGATGCCTAGGTAGGATGAGCTTGATTCTCATATATTTTTCGCAACTAACACTCAGGAGGGGAGGATATTGTCTACGCACGATGGGGAGTATGTCATAGTCAGAGTAGGCGCAACATCAGCATTGTGGAACCACTCTGGGACTACTGACTAGTAGGGAACTGGGGCATCACAGCTCGTCACAGCTCAATAACCTTTAGGGATGCATTGGATACTACAAAGAGATATCATACAGATCTTCCATTGGGCTTTAGCGAGTCACTGATGGAGTAGGGGACTTCTGGTACTTGCATCGAGAAGGATAATGAGTGGAGCGAGGGGAGCTTCATGTTGGACAGGATGGCCTGGGATCCTGGTATTGAAGGATTCTTTCATATTAGGACAGTGCAGAGGTTAGGCATGATCCAGTGGCACATCTGGGACCCTGGCACATTTTGCAGTGATAGTGGGGAGCAGCGGCTAGAGAGGATGCTTGCCTAGGCATTGCTTGAGGACAAGCGATTTTTGGTGCATTGGAGGAGCTTGCCGGATGAGGATTTTACTTGGGAGGGCGAGCGCATACTTGAGCATCTAGCACTGAATTTGCTTGGGGACAAGAAAAATTTGGGAGGGGAGGACTGTAATGTCCCTTCCTAAATTATTTTGGAATAGGATTAATTTCTACATTTTGGGGCCAATTTTGGAGGTGATGGGGCCCATTCGATTTTATTAGGAGGCTAGACTTAGTAGAAGTTATTTCGATGTGGTTAATTTTTACGTGGGGGCCACCCACACTAGGAGAATACGCATTCCCTAGTTCTATTTGCATGGAGGGGAAATTGATGGTTAAGTGAGGGATCCACGATGGAGGGAAAATGGAGGGAAAAGTGCTCCAGAATCTATATAAGGAAGGAAAATCTCCTCATTTTAGCATCTTATCTTTTGACATATTTAGCTCAACCTTAGTTGCTCGAGCTGCTTAGCTAGGTTACTGTGTTGTTTAGCACACAAGTGTCTCCGAGTGGAGATATCAACCCTTGCTTCGATGGACTTTGAGTGCCACCGTAGGAAGGAAACTCATACTACCTTGGAGGAGAGTCAATGAAGTTTCAGAATCATATCATTCAACATTTGTTCCAGCCAGTGCGTGTTTCTAGAGGATGCACAAGGGGAACACGCAAGTGTTTCTTATGGAATCATCCGGGCAGCAACTACCAGGGGAGTTTGGGCATTGAAGCTACAGTGGACGATCAACCTTCCGGGAGAGTTTTGGAGCAGGAGTTGTTGCATTGGAGCAGACCGATTTACAGTCACCTGGGCCTACGTAGAGAGCCATCACTAGGCTCATGTGGGAGTCAGAGGAAGGAATTGTAGAGCTAGATCTGGTCAGGAGAAGTAGGAGATCACTTGGAGGGCCATTTGAGGAGGATCGTTGGGGTTTGGAGATCAGAGATTGACAGGATCGGTCACAGCAACAGAATCTAAAATTGGAGGAGGGCCAATATGTGAAGGGTCATTTTTCCCTGATCTTTTGATCCTTGTTCTGATTTTTCCTCTGCATTCAAACCCCCATCTTCTCCAAATATCCCTAGCTTGATATTCAGGGTTGGCATGTGGAGGTTTACATTGCGATTTTCGACCCCGCTTATCTAGATCCCTGCAATCTCAACAAAATACCCAAAGAAACCTACTTTGATACCAAATTATCCGTAAATTTTCATGGATATTCCACTGGACAGTTCATCACAACAAATCTGATATAAAATATATTTAAATTCTGAAATCTTACATTATTACAATTTTATTAAACTTCAAGATCTATAAATTTAATTGTAATTAGTGCATGCATGCGAATGGAAATTATGTAGAAAAGTAGAGAACGATAAAATAAGATCACACACACACATAAGACAAAATATATGCTATGGCAAACCCTTTCGGGAGAAAACCCAACTAGAAGGTGAGGTCGCTTCGCTCTCTCTCTATTTGGAAAATAAGGTTATAGATACAAAAAAGTAATGTTTGTGGCCTATGGGCTACTATAATGCATATATCCTCTCTGTGTACTCTACCTCCTATCTCTCCTGGCTATATTTTCTCAACTATGGAACAAAATGCTCTCCAAAGAATGGAATGCCTCTTCCTCCTAGTAGCCCGATTATAACACAACTTGATAGCCTACTAGTGGTTAAGTTTGACTACACCAACTTTTAACTAGAGTTACAATATAGACTCTTCTAGAGTCTTTTACATAAAAAAACATGTGGCTAGCCCATTTTCCATGAATAATGTGGGTTGATGTGACATCCTCCAAAATTATAGGTGTGAAAACAAGAAAGTCAACTTCTAAGTGGCATAACTTTTGCATATGGAATTTGATTGATGCACCTCTTGCGCCACTAGAAATATATTTGTGTGTAGAATTACATGAAAATTTCCTACGCTAAAGTATAAAAATTTTACCTCCCCCCCCCCCCCCAAAAATGTCGTTTGATGCCTCAAAACGCTCGTAGAAGGTTTCAGACCTTGTTTCACCAAACTGGATCCCTCCAATAAAAATGGTCCCATGAGATTATTCCTCCACTTTTTCCGCTCTGAATGCATCGAGATGGATGAAAAACAATATAATGATCCAATCCAAATCAGGAAGTGTTGTGAAACAACCGGTTGATCATTATGTTTTAGGTATTTTTGTGAAACAACCTATTGCAGGGAATGTTGTGAAACAACCTATTGCAGGGAATGTTGTGAAACAACCTTGCAGGGAGTGTTGTGAAACAACCCACTGAACATTTTGTTGCAAGAGGTATTGTGAGATAGCTTAAACAATATGAACAACCTATACAGTTTAAACAACCTAAGCAAACTGAGAATCCGGTGGGGGATTATTTTCAATTGAGAAGGTAACTACTTATTGTCCTTGAATTTAAAACCTTGAGGGAGGAGAAGATGGCAGAGGAAATAATTACTAAATTTGAGCTTCCCATTGGAGATGTACAGGGGTAGTATCCAATGAAAAATGTTCCTTTATCGCCCCTTCAATTTTTCCAAGGTACCGTTAATGAATATCCAAATACATTCCTTTTTGAACTTGATGTCCTATGGAGAAGTTACGATTATACCTCCAATGCCCAAAATTTAAAATTATTCCCTGCTATCCTAAAAGGAGAAGCATTGAGGTGGTTCATGGTATTGGGAGGTTCATCTATTTCTTCATGGGATGATATGAAGAATTTTTTTCTTGGATAAGTATCAAGATTATTATAGAACAAGGGATTAAAGAGAAGAATTATTTAGAATGTCCCAATAAGACGATGAAAGTGTGGAAGATTTTATAGAACATCTCCATTATAATTTGCGAAGGTCCAAGCATAATAAGAACATAAGGAAATTCTAAAGAGCATTTTAATCAGAGGAATGGAGGACTACCTAGATCTTCTTAATATTATGGGAAAAGGAGATATCTCTAAAGAATCCTATAAT